>CM068992.1:23073777-23718805 GCA_035357415.1 Ophraella communa | reverse complement strand
TCATGTGCCTAAGAGGGAAGTCTTCAATTTTATTTTATTTTAATTAATTCCTAATACTTAATAAACTAAGGTTTAATTCATGAAACTGTCAAATTATTTATAATTTTTAAAATATTCCTTCATAAAGTAGTGGTTTTAAATTTCAAACTTATTATAAAAATGTAAAATAAAATATGATAAAGTTTGTTTTTCAGTGATATAGTCCTATTTAGAATAAATTAGACCATAAGGCAAATTATAAACAAGATTTCCAAAATATGTCAACTACCCTATTGTTTTTAACTAATTAAAGGACAAAAAAGTTAAGGACCTAATTTTGAGACTTACCTTGCTCCCATTATAGCTACCAAACTACCAGCCTTGATTGCTCCAGTAACTGAAATTAAATAAAAAGTAGAAATACAGCACAAAACTGGTTTCACTAAATACTACATGTTGTCTGCTAGTATGTATGTGCTGCTAAATAAGAAATGTGTAAAAAATGTTTAGTCATAATACTTAAACAAATTTCAAAAGAAGGAAAAAGAACAGGAACATTTAAATAGTTCAGTCATCTACGTTAAAAAAAGCATGAAGAAAATGTGCATGAAAGATTAACCAAATAAAAGGAGGATAACTTGCATGGAAAATAGAAAACAAACAGTTTATATGCCAAGAGTGGTGGACTGTTCACCTCCATTTAGTATTCTCTTGTGATGCTGTCGTCCGCTTTTTTTAAGTGATGTATATACTGAAAGATTATCCCAAACCAAAGTAATTCCTTCTTCGATTGGCGACCATCTAGAATAACTTCGCTGTCTGTTTCTAATAAACTCAGCTGATGTTGACATTTCAGATTCTTCCTGCAAAATTTAAACAAATCTCGGGTATTTGTATACTTTACATTTAACAAATCATTATATGACATTAAATGCGTATTATGAGTATATTTAATAATAAACAATTTCTTATGGTAAATAATATTTAAGTCTAATAATAAAAACATATCAAACAACATATTATAATAGATTTTAATAATTTAACAATAAAAATAATGAGTTGAAACATCTGGTTGGTATTAACACAGTGTGGAAAAGCCAAATGGAATAAATTAATTAGTACCGGGTGTCCGAATAAGAACGGCTCTCGGCCATATATCAGTAACCATTGATAGTACAGCTTCGGGAAAAAAATTTTATAACAAAAATGGCCTCGAGAAACACCTGGAAATTATTTACAGACTCGTAGGTCTACCGCTAGAGGGCGTAATTTAATACTAAGAATTAAGAAATAAAAATTTTACAAAAATTGCCTTATTAAAGGGCATTTTTAATGCGACAATCAAATTCTACGAACAATTCTGCGTATTTTTGGTTTCAAAAGTGTTTTAGTCTATCTTTTCAAATATAAGGTGGGGGAGAGTGGGAACATTATTTTAGAAAAAGGTCTGTAAGTCCGGTTCTGTTTAACCGATCTTTGCAAACTTGGTCTTCCTACAATACCCATCCTAAAATAGGTGTATCATCAGTTTAAAAGAAAATTAGGCGTTTCCTGATGTTTTGCTCAATCCGTATTATATGACGTTTTATTTCTTTTAGGTTTCATCCATATCGTGTAGTACTGCATCAAAGTTTGAATGAACGCGATTATGATAGAAGGTTGGATTATAGTAACTGGTTGCTAGGTTGCTAGATTGACCAATCAGGTTACATCAGAGAAAGAGATAGAAAGTTTACGCGTGAGTTTACCACTCTCATTCATGGGTAAACTTTTTGACAGATTAATGTATCATGCGTATCAGATATGACGTCATAGCTGAGTCGCTCGAATGCAAAAATTTAGATACTCGTAATACTCAAGTATCTTGCATATCAGCATGTATCAGTCGCCAAAAAACATCTAAAGTACGCTCGTCAAAAGTAGATACATTTTGGTCACGTGACATAGGACAATAATTCGAATTGTTAGAATTATTTGTTTAGAATTATTATTAGAAACAGGATATATATAGGGAAATTTACAAAAAAATATTAAGAATAATAAAAAACTCTTCGTTTTAACGCAACTTCCACGTTTAATTAAAAATATTAGGTTTTAAATGCAATGACAGCTGTTTCGCTAGAATTAGCATCGTCAGATGCTAATTCAAAGTTTTCAGTCCAATATTAATAACAAAATCCCATTTTTTTGGAAAACTAAAATACAAATAACTATGGACAGTTACATTATGTTGGCAACTGCAGGATATTGTCAATATTATAATTGTCCTTTGAATTTCGTTGACTGCAATTCATAAAAATGGTTGGATTAACAGAAATGCATAAAATAACAATTTTACAGATGATTGGTTACGGAAATAACACCCGAACACAAATTAAAGCTGCTCCACACTGTATAACACACAGCAAGAGTGTACCTATCAATATTACATTATTTAATTTGTAATTGTAAGCTTTCAAAAATTAAATAAAGTTAAAAACAAGCAATACCCCATTACTCCTTTTTATTTTTCTGGCCAAAATGTATGACCTTGATTAACTGAAAGTGAGCGACGAGCTGTAGAAGCGAGAGGTTCACTTTAGCATAGAGAATAGAGAGCAGAGCACACAAGCCAGAAAGGGAATTTATAAACTTACATAAGTATTAATATTTATAATTTAATAATATTTAAGAAATCCCCTAAAGTATGAATTTAAAACACATAATTATTTTTCAATTTTAGGACCTGGGGAGAAATAGGAAGCAATGGCAAAATCGAAGAAAAAGAAAGAGGTGTGATGGACACAGATGACTATGAAACTACCGACTCAGAGCCAGAAACAGAACTAGCTGAAAGAGCTCCAAAACTAATCGATTTTAATGCCAAATTCGAGAACGAAATACAAAAGCAAATGGAAGAAACACGGAAACTATTTGAAGAAACTAAGAAAGCCAACAAAAAGCCTATCAAATCAAAATTGTTTATGTTATTACTTTCAATAAACTTAGAACTACAAACAGAACCTGTTCTTATTCAATAAATTTGTTAGTCAACTGTGTTACAACCGAGAAAAATCCGAATAAAATAAAAATGTCTACAATAACTTCAAATTACTGGGTAACCCCAATTTTATGCTCGTTCCTCCAGAACGGATTCGTCTTCATCAGAATAATCATTGTCCATGACAATTCGTTTTAGTGTCCTGACTTGTTTTCTCGTCTTCATTTCCTTTTCAATAACTTTCTTTTTAAGTTCTTTAATTTCTGGTGTTTAATTCAAATGACCCTTTTTCACGTCTTCCGTAGCAAAAGCTGGTGCAAACTCCCAGTCTCCAAAGATATGATGATTGAAAGGATGGATGCCAGTCTTTTTGAAGGAATTTATCCCATTTGCTGTTATACAACACTCTTCAAATAAGCTTTTTTTGGTGGCCTGCTGTTTTAAATTGGATTATTGGCTTTCCCGGGTTAAATTATATCATTGCCCATGAATTGAATTCCTTAGATTAAACACTTATAATTTATAATAAATGTTTACATAAAATAGTTTTAATGCTTATATTTAATTAATTTATTGAATACTGTACAACGATTTAATACGACTTTATAACGAGAACTGCAGCCTAAGTCACAGGCAACCACGTGCCATCGATTTTTTTGCAAACGTACTTCATCTTATGGAATTAAACTATCCTTCTCTAGTTTACTATTCTTGACCATAAACCACTTAAATTGCTTGAGGATACTACGTGTAACTTTGTAGTGTCATGCTATACAGGCTATAATACGAACACAAATAATTAAAAAATTGCCAACTACCTACAAGAAAAACAACATATTTTATATAAGTGTATTCTGCCGATGCTTACTCTCCTCTCCTACTTCTACTCTCCTGGTAAATACCAATAGAGAACTTATCGAGTTCTCTCGGTTTCAAGCATACCTACCAATATTTTCGATGTATGAGAGCGGTGAGTGGTCACGTGGTACATTTTCTCACACGAAAATACATACACATTGAACATTAACACATAGAGCTCCTAACCTAACTTTTACCAACTAATATTTGACACAGACACACATCAACCTTGAGGAAATATGCTCGATCCCTAACAGCTCAAAAGATACAAAAGACGTTCCTTGAACGTCTTCCGAATATTTGTGCTGAATTAATCCTTGAAATAGTATACCTATTTATATATTACAGCACCTCTCTGAATTAAATTGGGATAGTTGGGATGCGTAGTGGATGTTCCAAGGATTACGATATGACATCTGACATTTTTAAGATTCTTAAATTAAATATTTCCTCTAAAAATATTGCTATATATTGTATAAGGATAATTACTAATTCTTTTATTTCTAGAAAAAAAAATATGAAAAACAAAATAATATACTTAAAATGTATCATATCCTTAAGAGATTCAAAAAACATCTTCAGGTGTTTGGATTTGTATGCATATCCTAAATATATCCCACCGAGGATATATTCAGGATCATCCTGAGGATATCTTGTGCTGTTTGCTATATGGTAATGGGACTTAAAATGAAATTTAACAATAAATGATCGAAATGAAAAAATTCCACACTGAATCTCGGAACATATTTCATGAAATATTTTGTACAAACATTAATTACAAATTTCCAACAGAATAGCAAATAAAAAAAAGTATCAACCGCAGCATAACATATCGTATTACAATATCGTTTCGTTACTATATATGTATGATATTTCATTCTGCGAACCATGTCATATTTATTAAAATAGATATAACAACATTATAGATACCAATGTCTAATTCATTGATTTTATATTCGTTTCAGTAATTCGATACAAAAAAAGCCAAACATAAAATCCAGTACAGGGTAATTCTTGTGTGGAACATTTTAAGTTATTTATTATACAAATTCTACAAAAATAGATGTTGAATATTAATTTACTTTAAATTTAAATGTATTTTTATTTTGTCAGAGATAAAAATTATTAAGTATTTAAATTGATTAAACAATTCTTTTCTGCAAAACATACTTTTAACCTTACAAGAAAAAAAAGAAAATTCATAATCATTCTCATTATGAAGCAGATTTTATTTTTTTTTAATTAGGGCAATACAAAATGAGAGTAGAAAAAAATTAAAAAGGATACAGAAAAACAAAATTATACTGCCGAAACCCGGGATCGAACCAGGGACCTTTAGATCTTCAGTCTAACGCTCTCCCAACTGAGCTATTTCGGCTTATATTAGAATGTAGCTAAATGTACAGTATATTGTTATCTTAAATTTGTGTTTACAAAGGAAACATTCATTTAATATTTAAAATAATATAATAGGTACATATATTATATTTTTGTATAATATTTGGTGTCATTGAAATAACTCTATAATTAGTATCTGTGCCACTGTAGAATTACTACAAATTATTACCAATAAACCATAATAAAAATTTCTATTTTCCTGTACCTATTCTTAGAAATCATCTCTATTTGACATGATGAATATTTAAAAGTTCAAACTCGATTATTTTGTTTAAAAGTACGTACTACATTATAAGTTACTAACTACTTTTTACATTATATTTACAACAAATAGGTATATAATAGGTATTAAAGAATAAACAAATAAACAAAATTCTCACATGAAAACTTTATAAAAAAACTTAATTATGCATTACCTATTAGTTTCGCTATTGCGGTTATATCTATGAACAATGGTTGCACTAATATACTACAGCTGGCAATTTTTTTTTACCTGGAATTATGGAAATTTTTTATTAAGAAATAGAAGCAAATGTTTTCAATAAACAAATTAGGTATAGTCAATGATTTAACATATGACTTTTTAAGGTTTTTGTAGTATTTATTCATTGATTAATATAGATAGCCTACCTATTTTACCTAATGAAATTTATGGTACTAACCCTTACTATGTGAAAGTTCATCTTATTCAGAACAATAAACAACTAAAAGGTTGAATTAACTTTCCACTATTTATTCTTTAAATACTTTAAATGTAATGACAGCCGTTTCGCTATCGAAATAGCATCGTCAGATTGACATATTGTTGTTTAGTTGTTTATTGTTCTGAATATTTTACCTAAAACTTGAATAGTTAGGTTTACATTTTATATTTTGAAAATTGTGCACCTTAATTGTTGGTAATAGTACAGGAAATGAAGCTCAAAAAAGATAAAACCTCGCAATTCTTTGGTGCTTACTTGAAATTTTAACACAACGTGATGGATCAAAAGATATATCGAACCAAAGGGCGCCAAAATCTTGGGGTGCACATTTTTTATTACATTTTAACCAGAGAAATCGATTCTAAGTGATTCTAAGCAAAAAATTCTTTTATAAAACTAATACTGTTCAAGTTATTCGTGATTGCAAAAATCGACGTTTTTAAACGGTTTTTTAACGTATTTCCATTTATAATAATACTTTGTTTTTTTAAAAATTATTTTTAGGGATTTTCAAGAGCACTACAATGGATCTGTACCTAAATTAAATTCTTTAAGATCCCTTGGTTATTAGAAGGGGGGAGTTTAAAGGACTCAAAAAAGGTGGTGCTCGTTCGTAAATAAATGTTTTAAATAGACCATCCATGGTCTCCAAAATCGCGGACATAAACACTTGCAACCTTTCTCTTTCTTACTGGAGAATAAAAAACTCTCTGTCGGATGCCTTTTTAAATACCCAATAAAATGAAACTCCAATACCTGAATTCGTTAATAATTATGAAGATCTAGATACACCCTGAAGATAGCATGTAAGTATACCTCGTTTTGTATTTTTTACATTTATATTATATTCTATTATCAAAAATTTGTAATGTGTATTTTCTACTACCCCTCACGATTAGTTTAAGTTTTTCGAAAGCTTGAGAATAGTTAGGTATAAAGAGTTCACTTATTAATTGCTGCAATAGTGAAAAAAAGTGTATGAATATTTGAAATAATTGAACTAAGAATTTTTCTTTCATTCTTAACCCTTTCAAAAATTAATATAGCACGCCCCCGTGCACTATTTACTAAAAAAATGCTTTTTTAAACTCAATGGCAGCTATTGATACCTATTGAATAAGTAGTCTTAAGACTAGACCAAGTAATAACGCCTAACAATATTAAAGCCTAGACGTTATTTAATTGTTTTTAACTGTCAGCTAAATTTTTTCTACAATTATGTATTTTAAATAGTCCAAACTTCTTGGTCGTATTAACAACACACTTATGAAGAGAATTGCAGAAGGGTAAAGATCAATTTTAATTAGGGGGTTGTTTTCATCGATTTTTTTCTCATAAAAATTTAGACACTGATCTTATTGTTATGATTACTCACCCAATTTTTATGCTAGGGACTCTTTTTTTAATAGAAATTTATGATTATGTTCATTAAAGAAGATTCTATGAGTTTTCCTAGAAAAATTCAGCGTTTTCCGGGTATTTGGCTTTAAATCTATCTAATTATGCATTTGAAGAGAAAAGCTAATTATTAACATGCTGTATTTCGGTTCGTAATGGTCGTAGAAAAATTATAAGAAAAATAATTTTGTTTGTTTCATTAAAAGCTACAATTTTGCTTTCTATAGTTTTTTTGATAAAATGCGTAATTTTAGAGTTAATCGCGAAAAACCGATTAAGACTATCTTTTGTTAAGAATCACCTTTTTAATTGGTTACTGTGGTTAAAATGTAATAAAAAATATCCACCCCAAGGTGTTTGCGCCCTTCAGTTCGATGTAGATTTTGATCCTTGGACTATCACCTACCTTCTGTTAAAATTTTAAGACAATCCATGAAGAACCGAAGAATTGGGAGGTGAAATGCTGCATTTCCTGTACTATTGTTAATTGCTTTTCTGCTTTTAAATGATATTAATTCCGTTTAAAGTAAAATTAATTTATGGTTTCAATTAAGAGTTAATTTTCCAATTAAATTCGTCTCAACATTTAGTTCTTAATCTTTTAGAAGTTATTAACAAACTAGGTACTCTATTCCAAATAAATAATAAAAATTATTTTTGTTGTTGTAACGCACCATTTAACTTTAGCAGCTATTTTTTTCCCAAAAAATTAAATAATTAATAAATTTATAAGGTACTTACTGATAGGTCTGTGAATTCATCGCTTCTTGAAATTCCGACAGATATTTTTTCAGAAATCATTTTCCATATAGGTAAAGCACTGTAACACCGTACACCTTAAGAATATTGTCACTTAATTAATAATTACTAATAAACTACAGGTAAAAATTACCTGACAAAGGAACTGTAAATTTGTCTACTTGTGTATTTTTTTGGAAAAGGTGATATGCCTTTCAAATCCTCTAGAGAAATGAGCATAGTTAATACAAAACTACGGAATTTGTAATTTGACTCTAAGTACCTACTTTGTGTTAGGTAGGTATACAAGAAGATCGATTTATATTGGATATAAGTGTAAATCTATCTTTTTGTAAATACAGGGAGAAATATTATGAATAAATAGAAATAAACTACTATTTTTTATCTCAATAAATTCAATCTTATCCTACGTATGCGTTTGTTTCATATACAAAAATAAATGTATTGGATAGTTTTATTTGGGGTCAATACCTAGATTAATATTAAATAAACAGTATACAGTGCATAAATTATATTTCTGTTTCTTTTACAATATATATTAAATGAAATTTGTATCATACACCTATTTGCTATGTATATCAGGCAGATGTGGTAATTTGCTCAAGACCTCCGAATTTCCAAAGCGACTGCAGCGATATTTTTTGATTCGGTAAGGTAAACTGAATTTAATTCCCCAACAACTAAATCTTATAGCATTTCTTAAAGTTAGGCCCTTTAATAAAAAGAATCATCTCTTACTTATCATTCGCTAAATTAGTTGATTATTGATGATTTTTCAGGAATGTTAGGCACTTCCAATAATATTCCAAAGTAAAAAACATTAACAAAATCCATATACCTACTTTATAATTTGTCCAATTATGATTGTTTTCACAATTATCCACTCTTTATGACATTAAGATTTCAACTCTGTAATATTAAATCTGACTATGTAATATTAAATTGATTTTTAATGTTGAATACTCTGGTTGGTTGTATTCATCTTTACTTATCACTGGTCTAGATAATCATTTACACGAATATATTTTTAATACTAAAACACACGTCAACCTATGACGAGTTTGTTATACTTATAATAACAAATAATACGTTGGATCCCTCTTGTCCGGTCTATCTATATTTATATTCTAAGTCAAGTTTAAGTTTATTCAAAACGTCAGGTCTTCCAGAGTACCTGTGTAAACAAGAACAGTATATTGACCAATGACCTTAATAGGAATATTTCTATTTCTTTATGTTGTTAAACAAATTGTAATTATTATTACTACAACTCTTCTCGGCACATAATGTTAATCTTTGGAACCCTTACACCAGGCCTCGGGTAAATAACCCAGAGTTAAGCTTGTTCTAAAAAACCTAGGCAGAATGAGCAGCAGAATGTCCAGTTTTTTTTGTAGTAGGGCAGAAAAAAGTCCATCTTCCCTTGGAAATTTGTAGTGGTTTACAGCCCACTTCACATTCTCCGGTTTGATCATTTCCGCAGATATTTTCCAACTTTCCTTCCTAGGTCTGAAGTTCGTCTCTCCTTCTCAATAATTGTTGAACCTGGGAAATGGTTTTGTTTTATAGTGTTTCCCTTTTGGATTCGGTATAGGGTTCCATCCTATCTTATGAGAAGACACGGCCCCTGGTTTGGATTCTTGGAAAAAATCTTGTGAATTCTTGTGCTGGCAGGTATGTCCGATATAATCTGACAGAAATTTCTCCCAGGTTCTCGTTTGACTCTTCTTATCTCTTTCTTATATTCTATAAGAGCTCTTCCGTATTTTTACCCGTATCCTCAGTTCTTTTGCTTTATTACACAGTATCTTTCATTTCTTCTTAATTTGTCCAGTTTCCTGTTCCACCAAGGCGTTTATCTACTATTCGTCTTAGTTTTAACGAGACAGTTTTCTTGGTATGCTTCCAGATCTGCACTACTGATACGACCAGTTGCCTCTTCCAGATCAGCAATAGTTTTGATTATTGTGGGCATATGCCCTATTTTCTTCTTCAGACTGGTGCGATAACCGTCGTAATCATTGCATTTTGGGTCATTCACTCGTTTTTAAGGTGAAGTCAATTTGTCTGTGATCCGAGCAGGATGGTTCGTTAGACATGTGCAAGATAACAATTTTGTTATGAATATTATACATCTGCATAATGTACTTTCTACATATATATCTCTGTTGAACCAACTTGATATTAAAAAAAAGGTTTAATACTAAAAAAAGGAAAATCGTAAATGATAACAATTTTATTAATAAAAATATAATTACAAATTACGTATCAAAAAATAAATAAAACAGGTTTACATATTTATTTCCATAATACAATCAATAGTTTTGGTAGAACAGATATTATTTAATTACAATCAGCTACTTTTAATTAAATCGCTCTGGGCCTCTCTACTTTAATTTTTTTATATAAAGCCAAAATAATAATTTATGTCAAGCCAAAATAAAATAATAAATAAAAACCTACAAAATCATTCATGCAATAGTAATGAGAATCTAAATATATCATTAACAGGATAAAAGTTAAATTTAAAACAAAGTTATGGGTGCAGCTGATTGTAAAATATCTTACAAAATGTACCGCTACAACTTATTTAACAAATGTCTCGCTTTAATTCAAACCAGTCAAAAAAATTCAAATTCAATTTAAAATATTTTATGCAACAAATGAATTAAATTGGTTTTTAGGTATTGTCAAGATGCAGAACGAGATATGGGCGACTAAGATAAAGTCAAAACAATGCGAGAAACTGCATTTAATAATTATATAAAATTTAGAAATTGTTTGTAGTCAAAAACATGAATCTACGTTATAAATATATTTTTCTTTATTACGTTGATAATATATAAAATATCCAAAATTTATGAAAATTAAAAAAAATGTATTATTTAAAATTTCACTTCTTGCCAAATATCACAGTTTCAACTAAAATAACCTTATCATAAAACGCCTACAGGTCAATAGAAACAATAAGAATAGAAACCAATACTGTGTAATTATGAAAATATGTTTAATAGATGAAATTTCAGTACAAAATGGAAGAAGGAAATTAAGTAAAAAATAACAAAAAATCAATTTGGTCTTAGTAATTCTTCCGGAGCCTGACAGGGACTATTATTTACTATAGTTAACTAAATTTTCATCAAAATAATGGAATTGTGCGCTTTCATAGCTCATAGAAAATAAAAAAAAATTAAAACACGAAATCAAATCCCACTAATACCAGAATTGGACCAAATTTCCCTTATTATTCCTCTAAAACTTTTATTTTCTTTTTTAATTCCATTTAAAATTACTAACATAACATGCTTCTAATTATTAAATAAATAAATTGAATGGTAAACATCTGTTTTAAGAGGTTCACATTAGATCTAACAGGTTGCAATGCAGTTTCACCATGTTCTTATCTAATCTAAACTAAACATCCGCTTGGTTTATAACTGTTACTTTTTATTAGAAAACTGCAAGAAAGAAATCTCTATTAAACATACAAAAATTACTATGAACGGATATATTTTGCCATCTACTTCTTAAAAAAAATGACCACATAAATTGAAAATATATAAAAAACATTTTTAAACCTCTATTCAAACGTAATTCAGAATAAAGAAAGATACATTCCTTCAATGTAGTCTATGGAATAACAATGCTGTACATTAATTTTATTTGCATTCAAATAAGTCTAATTTATAAAATGGTTCAATATACAACCTACTCTAATGTACAAAGAATATAATTATAACTGAAATTATAAAATAAATAAATAAATATCTCTTAAAATACCTTGGTGCAAAATTAATTTGGTAGATATGAATTTATTATTTTTAACTGCTGCTGGAAAATGAGAATTATGCTAACGTGCTAGATCGATAAATTAATACATTTATTAATAATGATTAGAAAAATAGATAAATAACTTTAAATTTATACATTCAAATTCAAGAAAAGCCAGAAGTTTTTTCTGTTAACAAATATCAAGTCTACAGCTGGTTTTTAGATATAATTTTTAATCTTTAGAAAAAACTGTGTTGATTAATCAAAACACATTTTAATTGAAAAAAATTAATGTTTCAGTCAGTTTGATCTTTTCGATTAATTTCAGTACAACGTTTTTGATTGATTTGAAATATAACCTATTTGCATTATATTCCACAAATTAAACTTTAATAATATCAATTTATAAACCACATTAAATAGAAAATAATTATTTTGATTAATCAAAACCGATATTTTTCGATAGATTGAACAATCGAAATTGTTAATTTAAAAAATTAAATAACAGGTATACTTAAATATTTCCTATACATATATTTTAAAATCATTCACAACCAATATAATTTAGGATCATCTCTTCGGACCTGTAATTTTACAACGTGCTTATAAATTTTCAATGCTGGACCTAACTTCAAATTGAGACTTGTTAAGACGTCTATCCTTTTAAGTAACAGAAGAGATCTACCGTCAATTTCCTGAAAAATAAATCATATAATAAAATTAAATCAAACAAAATTATTGTTGCATAATAATAAGGAAGAATGACAAGTCTTGAAACCATCTATAAAATCGCAAAAATATAACTACCGAAAATACCATTTGAAACTTCTGATGAAAATAAAGAATTCTAAAATCAAGAAAGTTAAAAATGGAACAGAAGTTGAAATGAAAGAAGTGGAAAGCAAAACGGTTACATGGTTAGATTGCAATGGAAGCTTAAAATATCAAACTTAAAATCAGAAAGTACTAGCAACTAAATATCTAAAAACAAGAATCTTGAGGACTTACAAGTACTTTGTAGGTATTCTATTTTTAAATACCTCATGATGAAGATGAGCAAATATGTAATAGTATAAATATGAGCAATGTTTTATAAAACGCCTGCCGATGCATTTGCAGGCCCGAATTACCTATAAGGCCAACCTAGGCCATGGCCTAGGGCGCAAGCTTGCGGGGGGCGCAGGGCAAGGGATGGCAAACAAATGAATATTTTTATTTTCCTAGCGAGCGTTCGAGGCATAGATGGGAGGTGTTAAATAACTGCAAAAACACAACACTAACAACCAAAAGCCTTTCCACGACAAGATGGTCTGCTAGACATGATGCTTACAAGAAGAATGGCCTGCAATTATCAGAGTTCTAAAAATATTGGAAATATTGGAGCTAACACTCGAGCAGAAGCTAAAGGCCTACTAAGCAGATTGAACTGCTTGGAAACAACTATAATGGCCAAGTTATGGGGTACTAACAGAAGTTTTCAACTCACTGATATCCTTCTTTGAAGAGCTCAGAAATCAGTTTGATATTTATGAAAACAAAGCACTTGATGTTAGTAAAACCAAAGTTTATAAGTTTAATAACAGACGTAAGAAAACAAGAAAACTTCAAGATGATGAGATTCAAGATGGCGAAGTTTCCTTTACTACTGGAAGAGACAGCTTTAGATTTAGCTTTAGATTCCGATAATTGATGTTAAACAAAAACTTACAGCAAGAATGCATGCCTATGAGGAATTTGTTACAAGGTTTGTTGCAATAATCAAACTCTCAGATCTCACTACAGAAGAAATTGAAGTTGAGGTTAACAAACTTCTCAGTGTATTTGAAATTGATTTAGAGCCGGCAATCTTTGATGAAGTTGTTTACCTGAGGTCGCACATGTGAACAAACAAAATGGAAAATAAAAAGCCATTGTCTTTGTACAAGTGGATCATAGGAAACAAATTGGAAGATATCTATCCAAAAGTCGAAATTTTGCTAAGAATGTTTATTTGTACTCCAGTAACAAACGCATCAGCCGAGAGGTAAGTCAAACAAACTGTTTACTTTGTATTACAATTTCAATGCTCTAGATTTTAATCTAAACTAAAATAACGTAAACAAATATTAAACAAAGTCTACTTTGTCAGCTTCTTGGGATCACACACAGATTTTCATGGGAAAGTAAGATTCTACAAATTACTCTAACTTTTTAATATACTACATTTTTTATGAATCTTTAATCACTTCATAAAATTAAATAGTCTACTTTTTTATTGCTTGGTTTTCTGTATAATAAGTGTCACAATTTAATTGTATTTTTAGATTATTTTCCTGCTTAAAAAGTATCAAGAATACCATAGGTCAAACAGGACCCAAACAAAGCTCAACTCTCTCGCTCTCCTCAATATTGAAAATGATATAACCAAAACATTGGATTTCACCAACACCAATCGTTTGCCTGGGCCAAAGCCAGGAAGAGGAAATTTTAAAACAATGTTAAAAGTCATTTCGTTAGTAAATACCGTGTTGTGTTAATACATATACGTATTTATTTAATTATACAGTATTGTTTGTGTTAATTAAGTAGTGTGTTTTATTTTTCAAACATAACCTTTTCTGTATTTCCTTTTCACACATTTTGGAATTTCGAGGTTATTGACTGATCGATTTAAATTATTTTCTTGTAAATGAATGTGTAAGATCACTCAAAATCTAAACAGTAGCCGAGATATTTGTAATCTCCCACACAACTTTTTTAGTTTTGTCAGAAAGATAGGGCGCACCATTTAATATGCCCAAAAGTCTGCTGGGAAAGGGCTTAATGTAGAACTTGACCTAGGGCGTAAATAGTTGCTAATCCGGGCCTGCGCATTTGTCCATAAATTTTTTAAACAACTCTTGTTACATAGCATTACAACAATTATTTCTAACTGAAATGCTTGTTTACATGAAAACCTAATAATATTGTAGACTTTGGTTCTTACTAGTAGGATGCGTTTTATCTCTGTTTAGAATAAATGTTTTATGTCAACCAGTAACATTTAAAAAGTATTCAGCTTGAATTAGAATATGTTTAAATTCTTAATTTCCTACTAACAAGTTTGTGTCATTTGAACTACATGCACAGTTTTACTGACAACTAAAAGCAGGTTATTTACAAAAAAATATTAACAACAACATAGATCCCATTATGCTGCCCCATGTTATACCTAATTGTTTTGTAGAGTTATTACCATCTTACTATGTTGTGTAAACAAAACCGATTGATTTCTATCATTCATGACCAATAACGGATATAGCAACTGTCAATTTTTTGGCTGTGTTTTATGATGCACTAGAAATATTCTAATATGAACACTACAGTAGCTCAATGTTGAAATTATTCATTCAAAAATTTAATTTTATTTTTATTAAATATACCTACTTGAAAAAAGTTTAATCCAATGTAAAAATACCTTGAAATTACTAATTATAATATTTTAAATTTCACAATACAAAAGCATGAAACTGCACAAAGTACTATGGAATTACAAATGTTCTTGCCCTTTTTTAAGTGTGTAATTTATTTTAAACTTTTTACATTTGCAAAAGAACATTTGATTAATTTTTATTAAACTAATTTTAAATGGTAGTTTTTTCTATTTTATTGAAGTATAAAAATATTGCATACATATCAACAATAAATCTAACTTTATACTCAAATCCACATAATTCATTACCTACCTGTTCTTTGAAGATTTTGGCCTCTTCAGGAAAATATTGAGCAAAATATTCATAAACATCATCTGCAGTCCAATGTGTAGCATCTGGTATTGAGCTATCAATGTTATCATCATCTTCATCATACTTATTACTTTGAGAGTCTGATTGGGCATCAGGGGAATCTGGTCTGCCTCCAGTTTGTGGACTTAAACGAGGTGGTGTTGGAGAAATAGAGGGCGAGTTGTAAGATCTTGATGAATCATCAGAATTAGATGATGAAAGATCATTGTTATCTGAAAAGTGATTTTTTTAACAACATGTACCATTAATTTTTATGTTATTTGATTATTTTCATTAAACATATATTAATAAGAACAAACCTGAATTACTCTTTCTACTAAAAGAATTGACATTTGCTTGGATTTGGTTAATTTTTAGCTCATCAGGCATTTGACAATTAACACACAACCATTTCTGACCATTTCTAATTTTCTCATTAATTCTTGGTTGATGACAACTTGCATGGTAACCATCAGCACAAACTGAACAAACAGTTAAGTTGCCCTACATCAAAATAAACCAAAATATTAAGATCAAAGTTTACCACACTTAGATACTTATAACATTTAGATTTACAAAGAAATTGTAAATATTATTAATCAGAATATAATAAACCAAATCAATTTTGCAATTTTTTATCACTTAGATAATAGTATATACTTGTTGATAATATGGTTTATTTAACAATAAACCAAGTTAGAGGCTTATCTTAATCACATCCAACTTGAATTAAGGATATACCTATATTCCTAGTATACTTAGCTTCACTAAATAATTTTATTATTATGTGAAATGTATTTAGAAATGACAAAAATGGTGTCACACAAAAACACAACTTACCGCATCTGATGTTTCATAACAGACTACACATGTCTTGCAATGTGGACACTGCCATGTATTATCTGGATACATTTTTAACATCATATCATCACCATTCAAACAACTGAAATGAGCTAAAAATAATGTCCTTATTAAAACACATATCTGTCAATTTATAGAAATTCTAATTATGGTTTGTATTTATTAAAATATCATGAAGGCACTTTGAAGCATGTTCAATTGTGTTACTCAATACAATTTTAACTCTTGAACAGAAGCAAGGATATTTTTATTAAAATTTAAATGTGTAATAAATAATTTTATACATAGTTACTATACCTTTATTGCTACATTCCCTGCATGCAATCATTCTATCATTTGGTCCTCTTCTATTCTGAATATGGCATACAGAACAAACACCATGTTGATCTCTGCCACTACTGGATGTTCTTGAATCGGGTCGATTTTCTCGACTATCATCATTATTTTGTCTAGCCATTTGTTTCTCTATAGTTGAGCGATTTAATGATCCAACTGGACGACCTCTCTTTTTTGGAACATGATTATCTGATGGATCAAACACCTTCTTTGCTCTCTATTAAAAAATTACATATAAATTTGATTAAGTTTTAAAACTAAAAACAAGTAAATTGTTAAGCAAACTTGTGTGCTAAATTATTTTTAATTTCAATTAACTATAAAAAATGCTAAAAAAATAAATAATAACTATAACTTTAAAACGACACTAATACTAAACTAAAATAATGTTTACCAAAGTATAAAATAAAATTTTATTTATTTACCATTTTAAGAAAATGTATCTTAATTTTTGATATTATCTAACTAGGTCAATTTAAAAAATATAGGTATATACTATATTTAATTTAGCACATGTAATTCATAATAATAAAATATTAATAAAGTAACAAAACAAATACTTTACTTTGTATTTGGACATTGGCCTGAACAATTTTTTTTAAAGTTTAAAGAGGAATAAATTTGACAGATGACAGAATAATAATGAATAGAAAATGGAAGTGCACTGACCTTACGTCTACCTCCGGTTCTTAATTTTCCATCAGATTTCTTTTCGTCTGCAGAATTAGTGGATGAATCCATATTTTCATAATAGTCATTCTTTAAATCATTTTTAGATTCTCTATCTCCATATTTTTTATTTTTTCCTTGAATAAAAAAATGGTTGCTATTTCGATTATTTGTTTGTATCTGTTCTCTGCTCACTTCGTTCGCTCCGATCACATTTATGCTATCCCGTTTCCAATATTTAGCTTTTTCTTTTACACTTTCTTCGTCTTTGGAAGGTCCCATGAGATAATTACCATTTTCTGTCTTTATCAAACCCCCTCTCTCGACTTCTTTTTCTAATAATATACTAATATATCTTTTAGTGTATCTAACACTATCTTTTGCTAAAATATTATTTATTATTTCGGTACCAGGTATTCCCATTTCCAGATAGTCAGGTTCTTCCACTATCAGTTCTCCAAAAGCATTGGTTAATAATTCATTAAACTGACGATTTGTTTTGTAAGTGTTATCAGCTACAATACCTTGAATTGCTGGTTTTTTCTGGTCTACGTTTTTGAGTCGCTGTTGCGCATTTTTTTTCGCAGCATTTCGATAACTTATACTTCCTTTATATTCAACTTTAAGTACATAATTATTAGCAACACACCAATCTAAATCATTTCTTGCTTCTATAGAATTAACGGAAAACCGGCGAAATAAGTAATTACAAATTCTTTGAATATCCGGTCGAGCTTTTCGTCGTCGCAATTGATCTATCGCTTCCAGAATCCTGTCTCTACTTTTTCCTGACGACATCCTAATAATAAAGAAACATAACCTGAGAATACTTGGAAAATTTTAAGCATTTTGAATAAATAGTGAGACCCGCACTCGCTCCTACACAAACACATTCAAAGTCGAAACAAAAAAGAACGTAAATGAACATACACATACGTTGCGCTACAATAAAACACGGAAATAATCTTATCAACACAAAAGTTTCTATCGAGAAGGTAACAGATAATACTTAAAAACAAAATATTAATAATCAAAGTAAAATAGATGGAATATTAGTTAAATATATATGATACTAACAGTTTGAAGTAACGAAACTGTCGTGCACGAGACAAACGCTCTTTTGCGCGCACAGCGGAGGCATGCAAAAACTAAAACTACCAATAACCATGTTATATATTTACCTTGTATTCTAGTTGTTTACGTTTGTAGTAAGCAAATAGATGCCACACACTTATAAACTATTAAAATTTCGGTTTAAACAAGTTTTTAACTATGTCCGTCACACAATTTTATCAAAAAACAAAAGATAACCGGACCGCATCAGCACACGCAACTTACAAGAAGAATATCGCAGCGGCCAACACAACAATGTTGTCAAGTTGATGCCGACGAAGACGAAGTAACAACAAACCATTGACTCTGCTGTTGCCGATAAATTAAGTCTACAGTACGAGAAATGTAGATTCTATAGTAAAATTATCGATTTGGCAACTACGCGACACGGGATACAGGTTCAAGTTGCGACAGGGTTGTTGAGGCATTCAGCTGAACGGCGCGCGCACTTTTCTACCTAAACTCTAAAGATTGAAAGAATTTATTCACGTGCATTTTAATTGATTGTTAATCAAATTAAAGTAGCCTAGGCGAATAACACATTTATAAAAAATAAACCAATCTATTTACTCTTTAAAAACTTTACGCCAACTAATGAAACTGATGTACATTGTCTATGTATGTAATTGAGTTTTCTCACTTACTCCGTCTTTATCAGCCTTTAATTGTGACGCACCCAAGTAGGTAACACCTGTCGCATTTGGTTGGAGAGTATTAAATGGTTGAGTATGCAAAATGTGTATAAAGTTTTGTTGCATGTTTCACAGATTATGCGTAATATTTAAAGATTTTGTTTGTATTTTAGATATTGCGCTCTTTATTTGAAAATGTATATTTATGTAATAACGTAAATTTTGTATTTATCAACAACATCCAAAACCTATTTTTTTAACACAACAGAGTTGTTGAATAAAATAAAAACCGTTAACTTAGCACGCAGTAAATCTTTTTTTAATACATAAACAAATTGAAAAAGATGTATTTAATCAGACAGTGTTTTTAGAAATTTGTACTTGAATTTTCATCAACTATATAATATATAGTATAAACTAATTATTTTATTTCTAGTGAGTTCAAAAGTTTATATTATCCTATGCTCGAAGTTGAATGGTCGAGTATTATACCTATCTTATAGGTATATTGTCAAAAATAAAAGAAAATCTCTGCATTAGGTATTCAAATGTTTCCCCTACTTAATATATATTTAATTATTTATCTAGGCTGTTCGTCGTAACTCTCATAACAATGGGTGGTCAATTTGTTTTGTTTGACGTTTCTTACAGTGACGTTATTAGGTTTATTTCTGCCCATACCAACCCATAATATTTTAAAGATAAAAACCTTTAATCTGAAGAGGTATACTGCGATAATGACAAAAACAGGAATACTAAGAACAATAAACAACAAACGTTTGAAGGAAACTTCCACGTTTATTTAATAAAATAGTTTTTTTAATTTAATGACAGCTAATTTTTTAAATAAACGTGGAAGTTTCATTCAAATTTGTTTATTGTTCTTATAGTAAGATGGACTTCCACACAGAGTATATAAGGCTTAGTACAATAAAATAAAAAAAGAAATCATTATTTATACTATTAATTTGCAGTTCTAACTGTTGTCTCGTTTAACTTATATCTATAATAAATTGTAAGTCTTCTTCTGCTCACTTCTTATATATATAAGCAATTTGCTTGTTCTCTTTGCCTGCTTTTAATTTACAGTGAGGTTGACACTGCATGGCTTACGGGGTCTTCCGATACTCCTTCGTCCTGCTGGTGGTTTGTCCGTCGTGATATTTACTATTCTGTCGGCTGATGTGCTCATTCCAACTCTTTTTTTTTGCAATACCCAGTCAATGATGTTATTGATTTTACACATTCTTATGATTTCCTCACTTCTATTCCGGTCCATAAGTGTCCTGCCAGCTATTTTGCGCACTACTTTCATTTCCGTTGCTTCTCTCTGCGGAGTATGTAAATATGGGTATAATCGCTGCTTTGTAGATTTTCGATTTTGTTTCAATTCTCATATGTTTATTGTTCCATATGGTATTGTTAAGGCATGTGGCTGTTCTTGTTGCTTTCATGGCTTGTCCTCTCACCCCCGATTCAAGATATTTGTGTTTAATTTTCGGTTGTACAATTTTGTCTTCTATTTCTAGTTTGCAGTGGTGTAAAAAAGTCATAATAATTTAAATTTGAAACCTGGTTGGTCATTTAAGGATCTTGGAAAAAATTTCGCTGGCATGCAAGACATGTTTAATTTGAAATGGTTATGGGAAACCGCGTCGGACAGGTCGACTCAGAGTTGGAATAACCACTCTAGTGGTATAGAGATTGGTCCAAAATGTATGAAAGGGCTAAATGGCAGAGATGGGACTGAATTTTAGCGTGTTCTAATCCCTTGGTCACGCTCCAACTGTATTTTTTGTCGGAATTGAGGCTTCTAAAAGGTTAAGAAATCAAGTGAAAGAGCCAAAAAGATAAGGATAAAGCAGACCGCAGGTCCAACTTAACATTGCTCTCTTAGTAACACCTCAATAAATTTCAAAACGGTTCTGCAAAAGTTCAGAAACCGCAAATGGTTTAAATTCTTAAAAGTTGCTTTGACTCTCTCAAATTAGGAATATGCACTCTAGACAGCTGCTTAGCTTTGCTATAAGCATTGGCATTCTAGATTTTAAGTAAATTAAAGTAGTAATAAAATATCTCGAAGTGCAGCAGACAACACTGTTTTCTGGTCTAACTTAGGTCCATAGGGAATTGTAAAAAAAGTCATAATAATGATTTAAATACTTTACTAACCATTTTTTGCTAAATACATTACTTTTATCAACAATTAATATGTTTTTAAAGCTTTAACACTGTACACATTTTAATACAAAAAATATACAAATTATATACAAAAAACATAGATTTTAATTACTGTTTGGTAGCATTTAATAAGAACAATGTAACCACTGTAACAAAATGGGATTGGTTTAGTATGTTGGATCCATTAAGAAATAAAACGCAAAACATAAAAAAATAGTTCATGGTTTACTCTTTACACTTCTATATTTTTATGTATTGCCAATTGGAATGAAAATATTTGTCCGTTAATTTTTTTTAGCTAATTGTCTTTTTTGACAATCTTATTTTTCAACACATGTTGATGTGATCTTTTTGTTATGACTAACATAGAGAATTATTTTAAATTTGTTATAAGTGGCTACTACTAGCGAAATTAAAAATTTAAGAGACAAAAAGACATTAATATCTTAAATATGACATTCACCTTAACCATAAACGAGACGCTCTATTAAAAAGGATTAAATCATTCACTGATTGACTACAAGAGTTAAATCTAGTCACAATAATGCATTCGACTGGATAATGGTGTAAATGTAAAACGAAGTAATTATTTTACCTACATTAATACTAAAAATTAAGTGTTGGAACCCAAATGCACATTAATTTCAAAATTAAAATTATTCTTTATTCAACTTTTCTTACTGGAGCGTCTTGTGCTTTCCTAAATCACAAAATACCTATACATTATACATTCAACTTCCATATTTAACAAATAAAATTTCACTACAAAATAAATATTTATCATTTGAATCATGGTATCCATTCAATTGTTAACAATGTATAAAAACTATTTAAACTTAACCCTTAACTGTTTAAAACTGGCGACTATCAGTCTGGTAGACCGTCATGGTTAGATAACCATTTTCACAATTTTAACAAAAATAATTTTAAGATTTTTTTGCACATTGATATGAAAATTTTTTGACATAATATTTAAATGATTTTTTAAAGGCAAACATTATTTTGTCGTTTTAATTATATAATAAAAATTCCAATTATACATCGTAACTGCTCCAACAAAAAAATTCCATAGCAGATGATAATTTTTTTCTACAAGCATGCGTAAAACAACACTTTCCCGCACACATTTTAATACAATGAAAATATCTGTTTCTCGCACAGAGTGCTTTCACACACAGATCTTTTTATTAAATGAATATGGCCTCTGATAACAAATAGTAAAAGAAATTAAAATTATTTTTCATAAAAATAAAGATTTTTAAAATGTTTGTTCTTAAAAAAATCATAATTATTTATTAAAACACCTCTGCAAACCTTACTCTAAGACTCAAAGCATCAACAAACTCACCTATATAAGTAGGATTGCTATAGCTACAGTCATGTATTTATTGAAAAGATCAAAGATATATTTAATGGTCACAATCGCATCTTTTCAAGAATGTGAATAATTTTCGAGCTGATTTTTAAAGTTTTGAATCAAAAATATTAAATGGAAGCTGCTGCTGAGGCCAACCGGGAACTCCTTCCTGTTATTTCCAAACAAAGGTATGAAAGGCAGTATGGTCATTTTATTCAGTCAGTGGGCTTGTCAAAAGGGAACCAAAAATTTAAAAAAAGAGAGTTTTATTGGCGTATTTTTTTGCAACTAATTAATGTTATGAGACCCAATACTCCTTGGTCCCGATTTTCAATGATAAAGGCTGTTATGAAACTAAGAAAAAAATTCGATAAATGACAATTCTACAAATTAGTTAGATTTTTAAAAAAACAATCTGTAGGCTTTTCCCCCAAAAAGCCAAGGTTTTCAATAAAGAACATATTTATTGCCAAATGTATGGTCGAAGCTCCAGTGGCCACTATCTTCGGTTTAGCAGGAGCTTGCAGAAGAGTAGAACTCACAAATATAATCTTAGAAAATATCGAAGTTAGGAAACTATATCACAATAAAAATAACTGTCATTTCTGCTGAATAGAACCTATGAATCGCAAATGGTTGGCTTTAGCTAAAACTCATCCATATAACAATTAACCAATGATACACCAAGTTACAATGATGATTGATATCTTTGGAAGCAATGAAAATACATTCAATGAAGAGATATCAACCACCTATCATTACAAAGGAAAATTGACAACTCAGAAATATGGATCAGTAAATGGGTCATGGTTAAACCAGAGCCTTTCTTTTTCAAATAAACGATGATCCAAACAGTATGATACATCAAAAGCTGAATTCGCGTGGTAAAAGAAGGATGACAACCAGCTAGACAGTATCCCTGTCAGCGTTTCTAAGTGTGACGACGTGGTTCTAGTGAGTAATAATTTTACAGTGCTTTGAACTATGGTGTCTTTTGAAGATCCCATGTAAGTCAAATCACACGTTATTTGCAACAATAGTACAGGAAATGAAGCATTTCACCCAGCAATTCTTTGGTCTCGCATGGATTGACTTAAAATTTTATCTGAAGGAAGGTGATAGACCAAGGATCAAAATCTATATCGAACTGAAGGGAGCCAAAGCCCTGAGGGTGGTTGCCACCACATTTCGTGGGGGGGGGGATATTTTTATTATATTTTAACCACAGGAATCGATTGAAAACGTCATTTTAAAAAAATAATGTGTAGCTCTTCGGTTTGATATAGATTTTGATCCTTAGGCTATTACCTACCTTCTATTAAAATTTGCAGGACCAAAGAATTGCGAGGTTTTACCGTTTTTGAGCATCATTTCCTCAACTACAACATTAATCTATTGTAATTGTAATCTATTCTTTTCAACGACGAAACAATCTAAATGTATTTGTTAATAACTCGTATATTCATTTGATGAATGGATATAAAAAACCATAATTCAAACGATTTTTAAAATAGTTTACTATACCTGCCTTGACATCTAAGTGCGAAATTGACTAACTGTTTGTCCTATATATTGTTAATATAAAATTGATTGCACTCGAAGACTGTTTTCTTTTTAAATTACAATCCATATTATAGATCATTTTTGATAAACATATCAAATATATTTATATTATATTTTTTACAAATTTGTTATAGATTAGATGCACAAAGCATCTACACGTGGTTTAAAAAATAAAAAAGATGGGTTAATGTGTTAAACAATTAAAAAACAAACAATTTTGTTTCATCAAAAATGATCAAATGTTCCACCTTCAAAGCAAATAATTCACAACTGAACGAACTATCTTTGAATATACCTGAAACTAAAATTAAATGGAATTATCTAAACCGCTTCGGTACGAAACTTGCTAAACATTTAGTTATCACGTGTTTTTTGCATCGATTGGAATGTTTGAGTTATCATTAAGCCATCCCAGGGTCTTCTAAGGCTCCGTCTTCTTCCAGTTTTGTTATGAATTTAACAACGCGGATTCGTTCATCAGTCTGTCTCGTCATATCAATCAGAGCCAACAATTTCTTAATACCGATAAATATTCTGAAATATAAAAAATACTTTAAAAACTATTTGAAATAAATTTTTATGGTAACTTTACCTTTTACCGTGGACCTGATGAGTTATTTGTTTCAATTCTTTTGGAGAGAACACATCAGATGCTTCTAAGACATTTAATAAATGCTCCGCTTTTGATAAATTAGGTACATGTAATACTGCTGTAAATGCAGATAGCATTTCCATTTCTTCTAACACTTGCCTAAAAAATATAAGAGTATATTTAAGTCAATGTTCTCAATTAATGGTCATAGTAATTCGTTCTGCAAACTTCTTTACTCTTATAGGTTCAATTGTTTTCGAAAACAGCTGAAAGATACTTTTCCTGCTATAAGGAACACAGAAGTCCCACAAGTCAATGTTAAGGACTATAATAATTAGAGCATAGAGAAAAGGTGTCGGGAGGAAGAACTTAAGGCCAACCTAGGCAAAACAACTTTGATTCCAAATACCAGGAGATACTCTCTGACCGCTCCAACACTAAACAACATCAGAATAAATTTTTTAAGGAGATAAAATATCTAGAGGTAATGTCAAAAACTGACTTGGAACAATAATGTAGAAAAAAATCTTATCTCAAACCTTAGTGGACTGAACTTGCAGCAAGATATTTCAAGAGCCATGCGGCTAGAAACCCAAAATAATCTTCCGATCATCCCAAACGATTAAGCCCATGGTCACCTATGCTTTACTTGTATGGTGGTCAAAAATTCAACAATCAACGTCATGTGCTGAGCTCAAGAAAGTGCAACGGCTGGCTTATCTAGGAATAACAGAGGAAATGACAACGTGCCCCACAATAGCTCTACAGACAATGCTGGATTTCTTTCCGATGCAATATTGGTACCCAACAACTACAAGACCCAAAGGTTAAAACCGGGTGATTTGGTTGGTCATCTGAGGATCCAGTATATCACTATTAGGTCTAATTCACATCGTCTTCTGTTGTAGGTAAGTTGTAGAAGTGGGTTGGGGTGGTCTTCTAGCTTGTGGTGTTTTATGATGTTTTCTCGGATGACTCCCTTACATAAGGGATTTTGAGATCATTATATGTTTGGTTTAATAAGTACCAGAGTGCATGAACCACTGCTCTAAGTATCTTTAATTGTGCTCTCTGTATGATGGCTGTATTGGACTTGCAGCCCCACAGTTCAATACCGTATGTCCAAATCAGTTTTATGACGGCTTTATAGATTAGCAATTTGTTTTCTATTGGCAAATGAGATTTGCTTCCAATAAGCCAGTTTTCATTGGTTTTCAAATTTAATTGTATTATTTTCTTTATTAGGTATGTGCTGTTTCCAGTTAAGTCCTAGATATTTGGCATGACTTCTTTGTGGTATGTGAATGTTATTTGGGAAGATTTTGATTCATTAACCTTAATATTTCATTTTTTCAGCCACGCTTTAATTAAGTTTAGATACTCTTGAAGACTGAGGGATGCTGAGACTGGATTGTCATGTTTGGCAAAGGTAGCTGTGTCATCTGCGAATGTCCCAATAGTTGTTTTATTAGTTGTAGGTAAATAGCATGTATAGTATACTTCCCTGTGGCACAATTGGCATATGTTTTGATATTTCTTCATTAACTTTTACTTCAAACTGGCGTTCTTGTAGATAGGATTTTAATATATTGAAATAACTTGCTGGAAGAACTCTTTTTACCTTGCATAGTAACACGGGATGTCAGACCTTATCAAAATCCTAGCTGTCGTCTAGGAAGGCAGCAGTACAATACTGTTTGCTTTCAACTGAATGGTTGATAACATTCACTATGTGATGACATTGTTGTATGGTTAAGTGGTTTTGGCGAAACCTGAACTGGTGATGTGGAATCCAATTTTGTGGATTTATTTCTGCATTTATTATGTCTAGAATAAGTTTTTCAAGCACCTTTGATATGGTTGGTAGTAAGCCAATGAGACGTTTTTATCAGCCTTCAGAATCTGATCAATTTTTAGAGCTTGAGGTCAGTAGTTGCATCTGAGAATACTAGATTACTAGACCTTTTTTTGGCAATTCTTTCAGCGTTTTCGCAGTTATTAAATCCCCTCCCGGTGCTTTTTTAAGTTTAAGGTGGCAAGGTGGTATACGTTGTTAATTTCTTTTGCAGTAACTAATTTGCCTTTAAACACAACAGCAATCCACTACTCTTCCTCATAACTTCCTAGTAACAAAACAGAACCAGGTAGATAATACAGCCACTATGTTAAGCAAATCCTTGAAAGAATTTATACAACCAACTAATGCAATAAAATAGCATGGTCCTCAATATGCTTACTATGCTTATCAAGAAAATAAAATAAAAATGGATAAGTTTCATTATATAGCTCATTGGAATGCTAATAGTCTTCCAAGCCATAAAGAAGAATTGAAAATTTTCCTAGACATGAATCTGGTAGATATACTTTTAATTAACGAAACTTATTTTAATATGCCTAAATACAAACTTTATCATACAAATCATCCTGATGTCACATCTCATAATGGTACAGCAATACTTATCAAAGAAAACATCAAGCATCATGAACTGCTGAAATATGAAGAAGAACATATTAAAGCCACGTCAATAAGTGTCGAAACATTCTTTTATTCACTCAATGTTACAGCCGTGTACTGTCCATCTCGTCATAATTTAAAAAGAGAACACTTCAATGCACCCTAGGACCAATATTTATAGCTGGAGCAGACTACAACAGCAAACACACTATGTGGAGATCACGACTTACAACAACAAAAGGAAGAGAACTAACACATATGATACAGAACAAAAATTACTCCTTTATTTCAACTGGAACACCTACTTACTGGCCGACCGATCCTTACAAAATACCACATTTCTTAGATTTCTTTATAATAAACGGTATTAGCAATACCTATACTGATATAACACCAAGTTACTACCTGACAGTCCAATTATAGTAACAATAAGTACAACAGTCATAGCTAAACATATAAAACCCCTTTACATAACAATAAAAAAAATGGGACACTAAGGGCATGTACACATGAGAGCGGTAGACGCCGCGTTGAACGCGCGTTAGCAAATTTGAATACTGTACACATGAGGACGTTAGACGCTGCGTTGAGCGCGCGTTAGTCGATCGTGTTTACTTCAAGTGCCACTATGGATTTGGAGGAGTTAATATGTCTGTGGTTGTTATACCGTAGATACAAAGCAAGAAGACAAAGAAGGTGGTGGGTGCATCCTGTAATAGATGATAGGTTAACCATGGGGTAACTTGTGACACTTTACCCAAAATTGAGGGAACACCCCAAAAAGTTTTTAAACTACTTCATTTGATGAACTGTTATCTTTAGTAAAAGATGACTTATTACTGTGTGAATATTTAGTGAGGGATGCTTTTGCTGACAGAGATTGGGAATAAGATGTGCTCACTGCTGCTGCACTTGCTGGTTGGCTACTGTAACCGATGTGCTCGGAGGAATTTTCTTGTATTAGGGTACGTTGGTTTCTGTGCAGATGGGGCCTGTAATCAAATTGATTGAAGGTCTGGTGTGGTACAAGGCCACTGTGGGCTTAAAACAAGTGATAACTCTATGGTGATGGATGAATGCTTGAAGAGTTGTAGAATTCTTGGGCCCTCTGAAGTACTTCTAATAACTGTATTTTTGTACGGAGCCGTCCATATCCAGGTACTTTTTGCAGCTCCGTATACAAAGACAAGCAAAATAGTTTGTCATCTTCTTTTTTTGGAAGTTCTGTAGGTCTTTGTTCCCTTTTTCAAAACTCTATTTTTATAATCTAAACACTCCATAACCCAGAAACATCTTTTTTCCACTTCATCAATAAACAATTCTGTCAAATGCTTCCACTTCCATTGTATACAACACACAATGATAACACCACGTAATCTTGGTAAAAACGCGCGCTCGACTGATCACATGTGTACGCTCCAATGTCCACTCTAGTAACTCGAAACGCGCTGTAAACGCGGCGTTCGAAGCGAAAACTACAACCACCGCGTTTTATCGACGTTGGTACAAAACGCGCGTTTGCATGTGAACGATCCCATTTGTTCCTAGGTACTTGGCTAACGCGCGTTTGACAAACGCGGCGTCTAACGCCCTCATGTGTACATGCTCTTATCGACAAATAATACAAGAGAATATAGAATTAGCAACAAAACTGAAAGAACCTGAGGAAATAGATGAAGAATGTTGCAAATACATTAGCTTATTACAAGATGTAGCTAAAGCAGCTACCCCAGACAGCAACCCCAAAAAGAAAAAAAAAATAAATAAAAGAAAAAAAAATTCTGAAGCCAGAAACGAATCATTTACCAATTAAATTACTAACCTATGAAAGCAAGGCAACTCTATATGGAAACCAATCAAAAGCAAGAGAAAGCCTGTAATAACATGACCTCGAATATGTAAAAACTATACCCCCAGGAGACATTGGTAAAAAGTGATAAGGAGAAAGCCATGCTGGGAAGAATGTTAATAATCCCTTAAGAAACTGGCAAAAAACATCAAGGTTACTTATATCAAGCCACAAAGGGATAATATATAACCTAAGACAATCTAATCAAATCTTTAGTACTATAATAACCTAAGAACCCTTTCTTGTGCATCGAAATTAACTTGGCTTCCACATAGAAGAGTAAAATTCAATAAATGCATATTGCCATATGACATAGTCATACAGAAAAAGTAAGAACTATATAAACCACAATAAAGTAATTCAACATTAAAAGATCAATTAAAGAGGCTCTGTTAGAGCTAAATAATGGTTAAAGTCATTGAGATTGTTGTTGTTATAAATGATTCAGATAAAGAATTGTTTGTGTTACTAAAAGATCTGAAAGTTTTTTTTTCATTTACCTCCTGCTTGTTGTACATAAGATTAACAACTTCTTTCCCGGTGGTGGTTGTTTCTTTAAAAGAACCAATAACGCTTGCAAAGTCAGATTAGAATATTTTGGACCAATCGGACCGTAATCAAGCAGTCTTTCAATGTTATCAACTAAAATACAACTTAATGTTGATCTGTACGCATCGTCGAATACCTAAAAACAAAACATACATTTCAAATATAATATAGAACAAAATGTTACCATATCACCTTGCGAATCATTAAACATTTAGCGGTTTCTGTATAACCGACCATTTCTTCTGGTGAACATACTTTGATGAAAGGAAAATCGGAATTTTTTGCCAACTGGGCTGCTAACGCTGTTTTTCCCGCGTTTGGTGGACCTTCAATTAGCACCGAAACAAGACCTACAAGGTTTAATTGATTTTTAAATCTACAAGATTCTTAGAAATATTTTAATCAGGTCGTTAATAATTGGTGAATTGGTAAATATTTTGTTTACTAACCTGAACTATCAGTTGCCCTTGCTTGTTGAATAAATAGCATACCATCTTCTATAATACCAGTAACAGGAGATCCCCAATTGATAATTCCACGTATTAAGAATTGATTTATTATTTCTTGTGCTGATCCGAAGGCCTAAAATAAAATATTTAAATCGTTTTTTTCCTGGTAAAACAATTAGAGAAAATGTATCTTAAACTATAGACAAAAAAGATGTCAGTTACTGAAAGGCTTGTACAGCCTAAGGCACTCTAATAAAATGTTTTGGATTTCTTACTGGCTTTATATCATTTTCTAAAGCATGTAGGAAGTCCCCTCTATTGACCAAGAGTTTTTCCATGGCTTCAGGGTCAACTTCAACTTTACTTGATGCTTTGATCAATCGATTCATTGCAGTTGATTGAGCAGCGCGTACTAATCCTTCTATTTCAGCACCAGAGAAGTTTTTGGTTAAGCTTGCTAATTCCTAAAATTAAGTAAATTTATCATTTCTATTCTTAAAACAATTAAAAATGTTTATGAGAAAAATAAATTAGAATAACCTGTAGATCAACATCTGAGCTAATTTTCTTATACTGTTTCATTCTGGAAGTATGAATGCCAAGAATCTGTAGTCTACCTTCTTCATTTGGTAAACTAATTTCAATCTGTACTTCCAATCTACCAGGTCTCAGTAAAGCTTCATCAATCATATCCCGCCTGTTTGTCATTCCTAAAATACAAAACTTAAAAAATAAAATAACTAATATAAATTTTGAACAACATTTTTACCAATCACTAGAATATTATTTAACTGTTCTACACCATCAATTTTTGATAACAGTTGGTTGACTACAGTATCATGAACACCTGTATTACCAGCTACTGAACCTCTTTGTTTACAGATAGCATCAATTTCATCAAATATGATTATGTGAAGACCACTATTTGGACCAGCCTAAAATAAATTTTGTTCCTATTATCTACCTATCTACCTTATATACAAAGCTTATTTAATACATACCCTTTTTTCTTCTTCTTCTGCATCAGCAAACAATCTTCTAACATTAGCTTCAGATTCACCAACATATTTATCCAAAATTTGAGGTCCATTTACAATTTTCGGTTCACGAGCATTTAACATTTTGCCTATCTGTCTTGCCATGAGTGTTTTACCTGTTCCTGGAGGACCATAAAGCAAAATACCTAAAAAACACAGTGATAACCATAATTGAAATTATATATTCTTCTTAAAACTTGTACATTCCTCTTTTTATTCCCATAGTGTAAACAATAAATAATTAAAAGCAGTACCTTTAACATGTTTACAGCCCAATTGTTCTACTAATTCTGGAGGAAAAACTCTCGAAGCAAAAGCGCGTCTGAAGATGGCATTGAATTCATTGCTTAGACCACCAATCCCCATTTTTTGGAAATCCCAGTCAGGATTTATAATGGACTGGCGAACAACTTTTCTATAACCAAAAAATTTAAAAGATTAAAAAATGATTGTCACTGTTTTAAAGAATGTAGAATAAACAAAACAGTTATTTATTTTAAAGATCATTTCTTAGTTATTTTACTTTATTTTGGGAATCACTCAAACTTACCCTTTAGATTTTCCTACAAGGTTCAATGAAGAATTTTCTGCTTTTTCAAACTGGATTAATGTATTAGGAATTAACTGACCAAGTTTTGCTTTCCTAGGTTTAGCATCTCCTCCTGCTTTTATTTTTGAAATATCAACCACTACAATAAATATAAAATAAGATCTGGAAGAAACCTATATAGTTTTGGCTTTTGGCAACAAAAACCCTTTTAATACCATATTTAATGGTAACTTTCTGTGATAATAAGAGAAGATGATAGAATAAATTAATGCTAATTGCAAAATTTGTAGATAAACATTTTGACATATTGAAAATGAGTATTTATTCAAACTCATATTGAATTGCTTTGATTGAGTAATGTAAATTTACCTTCAATATCTTTAATCATCAAAAGTAATAATTTTTTATCTTTAAACGCAAATGCCAGTTGTTGTCCTACTGTAAACATTTGATTAGGAAAAGAATATAAAAACTCTTTTGCCATTTCATCTGTATCATATTGTTCTTGTGATGTCCTAAAAATGTTTCAATCAAATTATTCATTTAATGCAGAATGGAAAATTAAACAGCAATCAAATAATTCTTGGATAGAATAAAAAATAACCTCCATGCAATACTTACGTTTTTTTCTGCATATAATCTGCTTCCAAAACAATAGAGGAAATATATTCATCAGGAGTATATGGTTCAACATTAATTTCTTGATTAAGAGATAATACTGCCCATTTTCTTTGAGGTAAACTAAAGGCTACGTGATATCTAGGAATACTAGCATGGGCTTTGATAGAAAATACAAAATTCTGACCTCCTCCAGTATGAACTCTGATATGTCTAAAAAAGTACAAACATAAAAAACTTGTTACATGGTTGTTAATTTTTTGAAATCTTATTGAACTACTAGTTAATTGCACTGTGTAAAGGCTTTTCAATTATTTAAACATTTAACAATGCAATAATTTAAATGACAATGACTTACTTTGCTCCAGAAAAATCATTATCATTTACTACGGCACAATTCGATAAAGATAATTCATCTGTTGGACACTTTGCTACCTTGAAGACAGCCTACAAATGAAAAAAATATATATTTTAGTTCTATAAAATTATTCATACATCGATTTTAAACTAGATCAAATGTATTTTAAATTTATACCATATCTGAATAAGAGAATATTTGGTGCAATGCAGACTGGACAACAATTTGGAAAATCAATACTAAAATATTTTTGTTAGATTTGCTGTCAATGCTCCCAACCACGATGACAGTTTTGCTGTTTTGTTGAGGTAAATATAACCTAACTTTTAACATTTACGTTACATTTACTTAAAGCCGGTATTCACATATACGTATATCGGTTTAATCAGAAGTTGCGGGTCCAGTAAAGAATAGGTACACACGAATTTTGCAAAAAAATATTACCACTAAAAGGTTTGTCTAGTAAATTGGGATAGGCCAGCTGATAGGACCAATTCCCCATATAACAAACAGCGAAGAACTAGAAATGCAACTCAGCCAATTCACGGAAACACTAAAACAAGCGATAGAAGAAAGTACAACAATCAAAAACGTAGAAGCATACAATAGGTTTTCAAACATCAGTGACGACCTAAGAGTGCTCATCAGGGTGAAAAACAGAGCAAGAAGTAGAACCAACAGAACAGGATTACAACAAGACAAACGAGAAGCAAACAGACTACATGAGGAAGTGAAGGAACAACTCAAAGCACACAGATCCAAGGACTGGGACAGAAAAATAGAAGAACTGGACTCAAATACACCAGAAAAGCTCCCGGATACGACGGCATCAACAACAATGCACTGAAGCATTTACCAAGAAAAGGGATAGTATTTCTGACAGCGATCATAAACGGCATATTAAGAACAAAGCACTTCCCGGACCAATGGAAGGAAGCAGAAATAGTGATGCTAAGGAAATCAGGACAAGATCCCAAGTTTCCACAAAACTACAGACCCATCAGTCTACTACCAGCGATGAGCAAAATAGCCGAGAGAGTCATCCTAAAAGACTCTGCCCATCCCTAGGGAGATGCGCAGATTCTTGAGTAGGGACAGCTTTAACAAGTGGATCCACTCTCTAAGGTTACCTTTAGCCGCAGTTCGTCGACTAAGGACTAACTTTTTAGAGGCAGCGAAAAGCACACGCTCTTGAACGCCTAAAAAGAAGACAGGAGGACGAAGGTGCAAAGCACCATCCCGGACCAAACCGAAGACACCTGGAAACCATCTCCGAACCAAGATAGTGGAATGAAGAGTATAAGCCCGAGGACTGAGGCCACCATCGGACGTGCTGTGGGGGGGGGCGTGGAGGAAGTTCTTCCCGGAATGCACCGCTCCTAGAGGGATGCATTCTGGAAGGGACGGGTTTGATTAGAATGTGTGTGCGAGATTATAGTAATAATGCAGATAAACAATCCTGCAACATTTAGTGACGGGTGGCGAAGCTACTATAATCTAACCAAACCTATCCTAACCTAACCAGATAATAATATTTTCTTAATTTAGCACTTTTTTCTGTTTTGGCTTCTTAATTTTTTAACTAATTTTTTTCAATTAACCAAGCCATTTTTATTGTGTATATTTTCGACATCTATACTATTCATAATTTCCAATTTGAATTTTAAAAATAGAGAAAAACCGGTATTTAAAACTATAACCAACAATTGTGAAAAAAAATATGGCAATGTTGGAATGTTCACGTTAGACAACTTATGTTAAATGTCAACGTCTAAACAGTAAATTGTCATAAAAATAGTGATACATTTTTAGTATCATGGGAAGAAATAATTCTAAAAGTGAGATTAATCAATGGTTCATTACAATTTATTGCAATATAAATTAAATTAGCATATAAAACTCACCTTATTTTTTATTTGTTTATCGTAGAACTACATTTATATTAATTTGTCTTGATGAAATTTATTTTCACCCTTATTTTATCTCACAAGTGCGTAATGAGATTCCGTACTATAGTTTTTCTACGCCCGGCGGAGTGCTCATACTTTCATCACTTTCACAACCTAACAAAAATTGTATGTAATGTGTTGCCGACATTTAGGGCAATTTAAAAGGTATTTTTAAATGTTCTTTCCCATTGTAGGTTTTTTATAATTTCATTTTTCATATTGTTTGAAAATATGTTTTTAGAACGCTCCCGGTATTTAGTTAATTTATAAATTTTTTTTTTAGTCTGTAAATTCAAACTTTTCGAATTTAAGAATTAAAATTACTAGCTACGAGTAATGTCGGAAATAAGTAAGTAGATTAATTTTAAGAAATCATTGTACAAAAAGGGGAACAGATTAATTTTCCTTTAAATTCAAAGTGAGATATTCTTGTCCAAGCTTCAAGGTTTTTAAGTAGGTACATGCAGCACCACCCTCCCTTGCAAGAGAGTCTGCGGTATCAAAGACTATCTAGATTTTTTAAATAAAATCCCCAATAAACTGACTTTTTTATCGAAAAATGTACATCAATATGCCATTAATTAAAAATGACCAAAGTCATGTTTTCGTAATAAACCAAATCCGAAACACCTTTGCGCATTTTTGTTTTAATTATAAAATTTGAATGCATTTAGGTTAGGTTAGGTCCATCTGGAGACATACTGTGTTTGGAGTAGAAAAACGATTCCAAAAATAACGCGACTGCTCAAGTAAAATTTGACAATGTGGGGGTATTCGCCGACGATCTCCCATCGGCGCGCGCCGTAGCGCAGTTGCAGAATTCTAGTAGAACAATTCTAAGCTGATTCCGTGTGCGGTGTTTCTTAGTCCCAGCGGCAGCTGGGCCACTGGAATCTATTTCTCGAACTGGGTAATCGCTAACGTTCGAGTCGACGGTAAAGATAGGTGGGAAAACCGGAGCTGTCGCTATAATTTTGGAATCAACTCTACTAATCATTTTCTAGGTCAGGTAGGTAAATTACTATTGATTGTCTAAATGTTCTGAAATTCTAAATTCCCGAATAAGTTGGATATACCTAGTTCGTTAGATAATATAATATTTGAAACGACTTTTTCGGTATTTAAATAAACGACTTTGTTTTATTTTGCTACCAAACTAACTGATTATTGGTTATTCGATTAGTCATGGACTGCCTTGAGGCGTGGTTATAAAAATTTTCCAAACAAACCGAGTGCGCGTGCGCATTGTCATAATAGATTTTTAATTTTCCGTTTACAAACCTTACCTTGCAGATTTTCTTATAAAAAAGTCTTTTACTGATCGCTTTGTACTTATTTCTAATAATGATAACTCTATATTAACAGTAAACCATAAAATAAAAATCTCATGTGACCTTTTACAAGCGTTATAGATTTGTTTGGAGAGATTTATGGGAGGAGCCTTCTGCTGTGACGTCAGAGCTTAGGCAGTCCATTCGAACAGTCGAATAAATCGTATAGTCGAATAATTCCAACAATGACTAATCAAAACATTTGAAAAGCTTAAAAATAGACCAGTCAATGATCTCAAGTTTCTTGAAATTACCCCGAAATTACCTGAACGTATTTTCTTTAAACAGTCAGTAGAAAAAGAAGGTTTTTGTAAATTTTTAAGAGACCAATCAGATTTTGTAATAATTAAATTTTCTTCTCTTGTAGATATTCCAACAAGAATATTTTTTTCTGAAGGGTAAACATCTATTGTTACTGACCTAAAATGAAGATTCTCATACCTAAGTGCAAAATATAAAAAAACCATTAAAACATGAGTCACTCTCTACAATTTTGGAAATGAAATATACCTACTATAAATGAATTTTTGTCGCAAATAGATAGGTATTTATTGACTGCTTTGAACACTGATAGAAGGTATTGTTTCTAAATAGAAATATGTTCCTTTCTAATAATATTTACATTAGAATTATAGGTATTTTTATTGTTTGTCTATTATTGTAGGTATTCCACAAAAAATAAATAATTGGGTGTAGGAATCAGAACTTTAACTAGTTTTATGTTTCAAGTTTTAGATAATGTTGAAGTTTTGAACTTTGCAAAGATACTTCATGAGTACATTCAGATCAAATTTAGTTTTAATGAATTAAATTTTAAGGTTATAAAACAACTAATGTCTGTATTGTAGGTACATTTAAGTCAGAAAATAAAGGAGTTTTCAGGTTAATATAATAAGATTTATGGGAATAACTCACTGACTATCTTAGTGGTTTTGTCAGTATGTTGTTCTAGAGATGCTTCGGATTTCCTCAATAACTACCAATATAATTTTGAAATACTAGTATTTTTTAATACATATTTAAACTAAATTACCACAAAAGTCACTAGGAGTCCGTGTCCGTGGTGCCGTGGTTGCGCTGGCCACTGGCAAGAACAGAGAGGGGATTCCATTAGCGTCGCATCCGGGATCCAGCAAGAAGTTTACTGCCAAAATTCGTAAATAATAAATTATATGCTAAAAACAGCAATTAAAAATATAAGAAAAAACTTCACTTTCATAATTTCGAATTAAATAATTTGTAATATAAAAATTTCATGGTATTCTGTGTTTGAATTCATTATTATTGTTTAAAATCATTCAAACATATAGGTCAATTACTACAAGAAACACTAAATAAATTATAGGTTTGTTCTTTATGGCTAAACTTGTTGCACTCGTTTATGAACTAGTACATTAGTAATGCAAATTGGTATTATACCTACTATAATATGAGCACTGGGCCGAAAAGAACGTTTTAGTGTACACTTCATGTACTATCGGCTTCAGAATTGCATATACATTTTCAAACTCAACTCGCTTACATTGAATAGACAGCCTTTTTATTTTGTGTAACCAATCACGGTTTAAATAATAATAAATTTGAAATCAGTTAAACAGTTGTCCACGCCCACATCTTCACTTAGTTTGGAACCCTCGATAATATAAATGTTTGTTTGGGATTAAAATCCCTTTTTTTAATATATCAGTGCAAAAATGCGAAAAAAACTTATTTATTCGGGACATGACCTACCCTTGTAAATAAACTTAATACACCCCAATGTAGGCGTTTTAAAAATTGCCATTCCTTTGTTGTTTAAGAAGGGCGTTTTTATAACTTCGGTAGGTAAACGAAATTCACATTTAACATGTAGGTATATGCTATTCTAAAGCCGACTGTACCTACTAGAGTAACGAGTTACCTACATGTTTATAATAATATGTATGTCAAATTTAAATTCAGCTATGTATTTTTATCTTCATAATTTGATGATCTCATTATTTACGCCTTCTTCGGGCTTAAGCTTTCTGGCCTTTTAGGTAATTCGTGACCACAAATTGTAAAACTTTTAAAAATAATCTTTTTATTGCAGTATAAAAACTAAATGAAAAAAGCTTAAATCCGATAGATGAGTACAAACTATATTCGGTTAAAATTTGAATATATAATTAAATGGTGTTTTTTAGATTTGTTGTTTGTAAAATGATTTAAATTTTGTTCTTGTTTGGCTAAAAGTGTTTTTTAGGTTACCACCCTGAGGCGCATGCGGCTATTTGAATTTTTTAAGAAAAATTTGATTAGTCAACGAGGGAGGTAAAATTGAATAAATAGAGTAGATCTTGAAAAGACAAAAGTTTTATTACATAATATTTGTTTTGTAATTTAAAAGAACTTCGTTACTTTTATGTTTTCTGAATGAATTAACTCGATATTTAGCAAAGTGATATTGATAATAACAATAGTTGATTAAAATCACTGATTACCACCTACCATTAAAACAAGCGATTTTAATATTTACTAAATATTTCATTTGAATTAACGAAAAAGAAAAACCTGTTTTATAACTTTTTTAATTGAATAAAATAAGAAAGCAACATTTTAAATTTATATTTGTAATGTGCTCTTCAGCCTCTAGTTTATTATTTACGAATTTTGGCAGTAAAACATTAATTTATAAATATTAATGTCCGTTTTTTATAACCAAATTTACTAACTAAAATTATTCGGTTTTAGGGAAGAATTATATAAGCCGACAACACTGCACAGTCAACTTTTCTGTTAAAAGTTAAAAATCAATAAACCACATTTCCGAAATAACAAAAAAGCGCTATCCCAAAGAAAATCGTCCCTGCAGCGTGCACTTCAGTGGATCCCATGGACTATGAATCATACAGTAAAATATGTTGTTAATGTCACATTTTAGAATATGACAACAATTTGACAACAAAAATTGTGCAGCAGTGCAGCCTTAAATTTCCATATAGGTATTATCGATTGTCTTTTTTTCAAATTTTTCCCAACTAAAGTTCCTTATAACGGTAGCTGCAACGCTACCGAAACGTCGAAATAAAAACATAAAAAAAGGATTGTGGTTTAATTTCCCAAAAAAATTTACAAAAGAAGATGTATTATAATATTATAATTGGATTGATTACTCTGAGGAAGAGGATTGAACTTTACCAAAAATTTGGATACAATTCAGGCTTGCCACTCGTTTTCAGTTGTCAAGATTTAGACGCCCCTTTAAATACATTGAGATCTGTAAAATAAATTCGGCAACAGTGTCCAAAATTGACAGTTGATGTCACGAGAAGTGTGAGGAGTGTGTGAGTGTGAGTTTATTTGGAAAAATGTATATATTTTTGCAGTTTTAAGGTGGGAATTGACAGTAGTGGCAGGTAGTGGGTTAGTTGGATCCAACAATTTCTTGCTTTTACAGTTTGTTATTGTAGAGGTTTGTGTTGTTAATCTTATAGTTAATATAAATAAAATGTGTTAGTGATGGCTCCTAATTATAGTAAGGTGTTAAATAAGAATAAGGTTCTCGCTGGTGCAGGGGCCTTAGGAACACTTCTTCTAATAGCATTAAAATATAAATATAAAAATGGAAAATTAAGCAGGTCAGTAAATAATAAGACGTAGATATAGATTATGCTTTTTTTAATTACATAATATTTACATAAAATTTTATCAATTTTTACACAATGTAAGAAATATTTATTTGAAAGTCTGGTACAAAGAAAAATTAATGTGACAATGTTACAATTATTTTAAACAAAGTTTAATATAGCAATTATAAATATATGCTTATGACTATTTAATTTTGTTCTAATGGATAATAGGCATCAGTTAGGTTCAATACACACTGTTTAAAAGTCAAGGTAAAGAACTACTTTTCAAAAATATTCCCAGACAAGTTTTACTATGTATATTATATAATAATTTGTACACCTTATTTAAACTATGTTACAGGTATTAATAAAAAAGTATGTCAATATTAATTAAGGTGCAATTTTTATTGATTAAGAATTTATTATTAACTTATAACAAAAACGAAAAAATGGAAGTAGGTACCTATTTAATCAAATATCATAGGCAGATTAAAATTAGTTTTGAAAAATTATTCATGTAAAACAATATTAAAATCTTTAGAAGTAATTTAAAACTTTACAACAAAAAACCTGTCTTCACAAAAATCTTTTCAATAATCATAATCATATAAATAAGCCAATCTCTTATGAATTGCGATTTGAACCGTAGTTCACATAGTTATAAAAGGTTTAAATAAATAATTGCAAGAACAAATTTAGAAAAATTAGTAGAAGTTATTTTTAGATGTTAATTTATACATTTCGTTTTTAATAGTACCTAATACACATGTTTTACTTTATAACTGAAAGCTAATAAACATTTTTTAAGTCAAAAACACCAAACAAACAGCATTTTGAATAAATTATTTAATTAGCATTGTTACAATACAGTTAATAAATGTTAATGTCCTTCATTTTACATTCATGGAGTTTAACAATACAGTGAATCTTAAAACATACAATCATAATAAAATCAAAGTGTATTTTTATACCAATTTCCTTGTTAAAAAACAAAAAATAATATTTCCAATTTTATAAACATTTTATATATTTACCTGTATATTTATATTATATACATTCTGTTTTAGGAAAAAAATAAAACAAGCAACAGTAGAAGAAGAAGTAAAGTATTTAATTTCAGATAAAGGAGAAACAAAAATTAAAGCACAAGTAGACAAAAAGTTTTTTGTACAGTTAGGACAATTATTTAAAATAGCAGTTCCAGGATGGACTAGTCATGAGAGTGGACTATTCTTTTTAATTGCAGCAAGTTTGATTTCAAGGTCTTTGTGTGATTTATGGTTAATTAATCATGGAACAAAAATTGAAAGGTGAAAAAGTTTGAACTTACATTAATGTTGGTTTATATAGGATAATCTCGAGGATAATAAACTTTGGAAATTTTTGAATTTTGATAGTATAATAAATTAAAACCATTATTTAAACATTTATTTCAATTGCAAAGTTGGTTTTAGTTGAAGAAAGTTGTAATACCACTTATTTAATTGATCGAAATATCTATAATCATCAAGATAAGTACCTTTTTAATAATGATAAGATAATATCAGTTCATATTTATTAATTACCAAGTAAAGAGAAACTTTTAATAATGAGGTACAAATAATATTCCAAATTAAAATTACCAGAATTAAAACATTCATTTAATTGTCTTCAAAATAATATCATCAGTGGCAGCTCATAAATTCATGCTTAGTCAACACAAGAAAACTTGTAGTTTTAAAAATACATAAAGTTGAAAAAGGATTTAAATAAAATGATTGACAGCATTGGAAGAAATTTAAATAAATAACAAATAAAATTAATGGTTTTAATTAAAATAAGTACCTAGTTTATTTAATTATAAGTTCACAAACATTTAGAGAAAAAAGACATGTTATTATGTTGCTTGGGACATAGTAGAGTTTTAAATTAATGATTAGTTAATACTCTTTATTTTTATGTTAATTTATAAAGGTATAGTTACAGTTGTACATAATTAGAAAAACAATGGCATGATTAATGTTCTTTTGTATGTAAATTGCCAAAAGAGGACTGATGCAAGTAAATCGTATGATATCCTAGAGCACTGTTTTCTAGCTGGTTGGTTTACTCACATATTTGCCACCAAAACATAAATTTAACAATTACTCTATAAAACATTACCAACATCATAACATGAGTTAAAATAGTGATGATTAAAAAGCACGTTCTTAACAATAAATTATTAAACATTTGCTTAAATAAAAATAAATACCAGTACCATTATTTGTAATATGAGGAATAGTATAATATAATATTAAAACAAAAATGCCTATTATTCGAAAAACTTTCATGATATAAAATGCTGACAACTGATTGAAGTATAAATTTATTTATCACTTTAATTTTTGACCCATAAAGAGATAAGACAGGAGTACATTAATAAATAATTTACAGTGAGGATTTAGGTATCATAAATTTCCCAGTAAATGGAAAAATTGATCAATTCATGTTTTTTATCCAGAATGATCCATAGAAATTTGACCTTACTAGCTTCCTTGATAGTTTCTGTCTATAAGGCAGTCATTTTAAGCTTATCCAGTTTCTGACTTCTTTTTTTGTGATGGGAATTCTCTGAGGACATCTGGGAAATAGCCCAGGGCTGCTTGTGCGATGCGCTGTCGCATGCTCTTTCGCCCGAAATTGAAAGAACATGTATTTTTGAATCCCCATGACCAACACAATCTATCGTGTGCGATATGACATCGGTTGATCTGAAGTAGGCGATGTTTTTTGTCGTGTACGACGGTAATTTTGTATGTTATTAGTCATTTCAGTATTTGTTTATTTGTTATTTATCTATCATGCTATCATGAATTTTAATGATCAAATCAATTTAAATGGAGTAGATCTATTAGAAGGAGCCGAAATATTATTGGAAAAATTCTAGAATATTACCCCTTAATGAATTTCGACAATTTTTTGCATAGGGCCTTATTGAGGTATTATTAATGGAATGACATCAAAATTTCCGCGCGGAAAGGCCGATTTTTGCGGAAAAATTAAAAAATTTGTCAAAATTTGGAGGTTATGTGCCATATCCGATAGGTTATAGCGTGGCCAGACCGGGTCAAACGGTGCCAAAGCAGAGCATAGCGGGGCCAGACCGGGCCACACGGTGGCATAGCGGGGCCAGATCAAGCCATACGATGGCACCTAACCTAACCTGACCTAACATAACCTAATCTATTCTGACCTAACCTTACCTTACCTAACCTAACCTAAGAATAAACAATCTGTTTGAGATTAATAAAAACTCTTCGTTTTAAACAAGAGCAATCAGTTTGCGCAAGCGCAGAAGTAGTTGTGAACATGGATGTCATCTACTAAAAATAATTTTTTAAAATGAAAAATTATGTAGTGAAAAACGTTTCCGCGGAAAAATTAGCGGGTTTTCCATCATTTCCCCACCCATACATACGCTGTGCAAAAAATTGTCGAAATTCATTAAGGGGTAATATTCTAGAATTTACCCATATTATTTAATAGACCGGATAGACGTTATACGCCTTGGCTTGACCCGTTCGAAGATATGGGGATACAGACTTAAAAAAACGTATCGCTTAACAAAAGATCTGGTAAATAATTTTTCCTACGACCACATATGAAAGTGCTAGATTGCACACTAATTGGTACTTAAGAAAGTAGCTAATATCAATACACGTATTGAAAAGTAAAAAAAATATAGTTCTATGATCTGTGACATTTACGTCAAATTTATCAATAGTAAAAACACATCAAGAACGATAAACATTTACCAGGATTGCCTAATCGGGCTGATTTGTCCGCCAGCTGTGTGACGTCACTGCAGTCCTTCATTATAACGTTTACCATATAAATGCATGGAAATAATAGGAATTAGACAGTATTTTTATGATTTCTGTAATACTAACGTACCACTATTTGGATTTTTAAGATTAAACACTTATAATTTATAATAAATATTCCCATAAAATCGTTTTAATACGGCCGAGGACTGCAGTGACGTCACGTGCGATCGATTTTTTGGCGAACGTACGTCTTATGGGATTAAGCAATCCTGGTAAATTTTTTATCATTCTTGAAAACACATGAATGTCAAAGCAAGGACCATTTAATTTTTTTAAATCTTCCTTTTGTCAAATATTGTATGGTAATTGCCAATACAAATTTTTCTGTATAAAGTAAGAATAAAGAATAAAGTTTCTAATAGGTTTTTAAATTTTTAAAAAATAAACATATTTTTATTCAGTATTATTATTTTTATAAAAACACTTTTAGAAAGAGGAACAGTTTATTCTTCTTTTTTATATTGTGTTTATGTTCCGTGCATGTGTCGAATGTGGATTTTTGAAGTTATGTTTGTGTTTCTGTTTACAATTATCTTTGTGTCTATTATTATTACATTACTTTTTAATTAATTTCACCAACTGACCATTTTACTTTTAATTTTTATAGAGCCCACAAAAAAAATTAAAATGTCATTTAGCTAATAAAGAATTTTGATGTGAATTCCTGAGAAAGTTGATTTTAATTAATTATATTTCTATGCAATATATAAACTCGTTTAAATCCTAATTTTTAACATGACTAACAATTAAAATAAATTTTATAAATAAATTTAAAATATATAATAAGAAATATTGGGGTCGTAGGAAAAATCGTGTACACAACGCGTTGGAAAGTGTATTTCTTGCACTCGTTACGTTTCCGCACTCGCCACTACGCGGCTCGTGCTAAACTTCACTTGTGCGTAATACTTCACTTTCCACACTCGTTATGTAATATACTATAGTTGAAACACTAACACCCCATATATAAATAATTTGGATCATAACTACCTTCCTCCATTGTTTCCAACTTTTTTGCGATCCAGGAATTCCATTTAATATGGTAGTTATTTCTACAATGTTTTTCTCTCTCTTTAAATGAAAAATCTTTTGAAAATTTTCCACTTTGTAATTGTGGGTGCCGCTTAACATACTCAATCAATATTTTTTTTTGTTCCTCTGTCATTCCTGCCACTTTTCCTGACATTTTTTGAATAATAATAATACCCAAGACAGAAGACAATCAACCTCTTAAAACAACCGCTATGTTATTTAATTTCCAAACAATAAAATTTGTGGTTATATTTTTGACATCTACTGTGTTGCCACGTTCAAAACTTCGCAATAGGAAAAAGCGATCGGTCGGAAGTCGAAAATTTATAATTTATTCGATGCGACCGTCGCATGCGGTTAGTCGTGTACGATGACCGTCGATTGATTTCGAAAATCGCAGCTCAGGGTGCGGACTGGGCGTCACATACCCTGGGGAATCCAGGGTGATCCACCCCCTTCTACGGCAACGTAACGAGTTCTTGGCGAACGAAATTTCATACATATCACCACAGGGTGAAAGAGATATTTATATTGCTTGGTGTACAGCCAGGTCTCAGAAAGAATCAAAAAATTTATTGCAAACAAAAGATTAGTAAGAAAAGATGGGTTTCTAGTGTCTCTTCATTACTTTTTAAAGTAGTTTTAATATCCAGTCAAAGTCAACTTTGTTTTGTGTATGTCTGTTATGTTAGTTGGTGTGATCTCTTCTAGGATATTTCTGTTTTATACATGTCATTATTTCTTCTCCTCTTCTTTACTCTACTACAATCAAGCCTTCTCTGGGCTATGAGGTCCAGCATTCCCGCCATTGTTTGGTGGTCTACCCTGTAGTCGTTTTATATTTATTCTTCCAAGCGATTTCTTTCAGGCATCCCGAGATTCTTGCTGCTTTCAATGTTTGTTCCCTAACCTCTTTGGAGACATTACCATAGCTTGTTATTTCTGCTCCAAGAGATTTACCTATTCTACAATCTTGGAGTTTTTGGATATTACTAGGCACTAAGTCTTGTCGGTATTAATAAGCATTTTTTGTTCTTTAGCTTTGATATTAAATGCATGCAATAGTCTTTGGAGATTGTCTTCAGAATCGGCTACAAAAATAGTGGAAGTTAATTCAACCTTTTAGTTGTTTATTGTTCTGAATAAGATGAACTTTCACACAGTAAGGGTTAGTACCATAAATTACAAAAACAGCATCGTCAGCGTAGCAGATGGCCCTAAAGAATGTGTTCCACATTTCAAATCCAGCTGTTCTGGGAAGATTATCTATTATTGTGTCTATTACTAAATTAAATATGAAAGGGCTCATTGAATCTCCTTGGTGGATTCCTGTGTTTATAACTTTCGTCTGTGGTCAAATGTCCTACTCTTAATTTTTGTTCTTATGTTGCCGTATTCGTTCTCGTAAATGATCTTTCTTTTGCTAGGAGGTGAATGGGGATCGTGGACTATTTTTTTTAAATTTATATTTAAATAATATACATGAATATTAGGCGATTTAATACATTTTTTTGATCATACGAACTCTAAATCACCAATAAAGTCAAAATAATATACAAACGGTCGAAATTTTGCCGCACATAATAAGTGACGTCACGATTTAATTAGAAGGGGAAGAGAACAACACTGTTGCCACTTGTCAAAATGATTCAGCAAATTTCATTAAGTTTCAGGAAATAATCATAATTGATTCTCAATTATTGATGTTTTGAACATTAATTATTATGAAGTAAACTACTAAACTGTTATATATTTTCTCAGTTACAATGATGATGTGCTCATAATATTCGATATTTTATATTAAGCATTAGGTGGTAATTCATACTTGAGGACATTTAGCTTTAATAACGTGACAACATGGCAGCACACTTCTCAACCATATTACCAAATTTCTAGCAAATATTTAGAGAACGTTGTAAATAAGGGTAAAATATCAATTTCGTGGTTCTCCAACGCTGCTAATTCTGAGATAATCATCAGGAAAGTGTCCTATGTCTATTGACACATACAAATTGGCATCTTGTCATGGATTGTTTAAAATAGGTTATCAAATTTCATGATTTCGAACAACGAGTAGCCTCATTAATCGCATTTATATTAGTTTTAATGGGAAGCCAAAATTAATTAGGGTCTGGGTAATCTTCCAGTTTAACCATCGGCTTGAAAAAGCCTATGCAGAGTTGTCAGGTCAAATATTTTTTCCTGAAACTAAATAGTTTAGTTTTCATTTAGTAAATTTGATTTTAAAAAAAGTCGCTCGTTAATAAGTAGCTTTACTGCTGAAATTCACAAGTAATAAATTAGATGCTAAGAACAGCAATTAAAAATATAAATAATAACGGAGGTACATACTTCCTTTTCGTTATTTCTTATTAAATATATTGTAATTTTTTAAAATCTTGCATATTTTATTATTTAATTTATTCTAAACAAAATACATACTTTACTATTTAAAATTACTTTTTAAGCATTTAACAGACAAAAATATCAAAAGTAATAAAATAAAGATTAAATAATTAAACACAAAAACGATGAATGTTATCTTATTACAGATGCAATAGATAAAAGAAAGATTTGACGATTACATACCTTTTATATGCTAAAAATAAAACCGCGAAAAATACTTGTCATTCATTTACAATACTCAAACTAATAAAATAAAAAATAGCTAACAATATTACGTTAAATGCATTATTTCATAGATCTAGTTAACTCGAGTCTCGATTAAATAACGTAATTTACGCAATTTTAATTTTCGTGTTTCCAATGTCTATTCACTCAGTTTATTTTTTTTATACAAATGTGGCAACGTAGCTTGAGATTTAAAGTTTGCCACTCTTATCGACCAATAAAATTATTCTTGATAATTCAAATTTCGTGCTTTTTCAAGCGGATGGTTAAACTGGAATATTACCAGGGTCTTTAACAATACGATGATGTAGTTCAAAGTCCAATATTCAATATCAGTCCAGTCGCCTATTACCTGTAGGCCAGTCTTAGATGTAGTCTGTGTTAATACCTTTCAGAGCTCACTGAGAATTGTTCCTTGCTTCACCAAATAGTAAAAATATTAGGTGCATTTAAAGCATCTTAAGAGCTTTGCTTTTACCTGGTTCACCAGATCATCTAGATCACCTATTTTTCCTGATCATTGGAGAAAAAGTACCCTTCCTTGTCCTTAGCTTCCCTTCTTACAGTTATGGTTTGTTTGTGTTTTACCATCACTTTGATCCAGTTGTATATGGTAGAGGATTTATATAAGAGTTTATATAGATTTAATTATTTATAATTTTTTTTATACAAATGTCATGGGCATTTTGATTCCTAAAAGGAACCACTTGTTTTTATCTCAAGATTTCAAAAAAAATATATTTTAGTCAAACTCTATTATGTCAATTATGATAAATCAATTTGATTGTATTACCAAAAATTAATTTTATTTATATTGAAAAAAATGTTATTTTTTGAAAATTCTAGCGCGGTATTTAGACTCATTTTAGATTTTTCAGAGACCACGCTCCAGCCTATTAATTTAAAATAGAATTTATTGTGAATTTTTTTAAACAGCCCTTTTTCAAGGTTTTGAATTTAAAATAGCTATTAACCTTCTAGAGGGTGGTAAATCTAATGTTGGCTAGTACTCACTCAGGTGGGGTGTTTTAAATTTTGCAAAGAGAATATTAATAAAAAATATGCCAAACAGTTGTTTCATCTTTTTCACATTATCTTTGTATTTTCATTTAACATCCCAATTATTTTAGTTGTTTTCTGATCATTTGAAAGAATCCTTTGGCCCTATTCTTATTTAGATAATTCAGCAGCTTTGTTGGAAGTCAGATCATTTTTTTGAGATTATTTACTTTATTTTGCTTTAAGAGAATATGTTTGTGGACGTTCGTCTTTTAATAAAAAAAAATCGCGAATATATTTTTTTGATGTAGCTTCCAATTTGACTTTATTTTATTTCTGTTTTAGTGCAATCATCGCTATGGATCCGAAACTTTTCAGACAACGCCTTTTGTATTATTTCACGGCAATACCAATAATTTCAGTGGTTAACAATGTATTAAAGTATTCAATAGGAGCGCTTAAAATACAACTTAGAACAAACATGACGCGACATCTCTATGAAGAATATTTAAAGAATTACACATATTATAGAATAACAAATCTGGACAACAGAATATCAAATGCTGATCAGCTTTTAACTACTGACATTGATAAATTTTGTGAAGGCATCACTGATTTGTATTGTAACACAGCTAAACCTTTGCTGGACATTGGTATATATGTCTACAAATTATCAACAACACTTGGTGGAGGTACACCTAGTATCATGTTAGGATACTTGTTGGTGTCAGGAGTTTTACTGACGAACTTAAGGAAACCAACAGCAAGGTACACGCTTTTTACTATTAGTGTTCTCCAGTAAGAGCAGCTGGAAAATATTTGAAACAAATACAGTAATTATTGGGGAATGTAGCTTTTTTAATTTGCTGCTTTAAAGGCTGGTGAAGGGTAATAGAAGTATATTTTATGGTAAACTGCATTTGTTTAATTATTTTCATTTTGTAGGTTAACTGCAGGAGAACAAAAGTTGGAGGGAGAATTCAGACATATTAACTCTAGATTGATAACTCACTCTGAAGAAGTAGCTTTTTATAATGGCAATTCTAGAGAAAAAGCAACATTAATGGCTAGTTATAATAAATTATTGAATCATCTAAGAAAATTTTTGAAATTCAGAGTTTTTATGGGAGTTATTGATAATATAGTGGCGAAATATTTTGCAGGTGTGATTGGATTTTTCGCTGTGTCCTTACCATTCATGACTCAAGGACACGAATTCACTTCATTCAGTACTAACGAAAGGTAATGTATTAATAACAAATGGAAAAGTTGCTTTTTTGTTTGTTGAATATAAATAATGTCCCAGATAATTTTATTCTTGTTATGTTTTAACAGATCGAGGGTTTACTACACTTATGGTAGGATGTTGGTGAAACTAGCAGAAGCTATCGGTCGCTTGGTACTAGCAGGACGAGATTTAACACGCTTAGCCGGTTTCACCGCTCGTGTAACTCAACTACGAACGGTACTCCAAGAACTAAACGATGGAAAATACCAACGAACAATGGTATCAGGTGCTGAGAACCTATCTCCCAATGGTGGAAAATTGATATTTCGAAATAACGTCATTAAGTTCCACAAAGTACCTTTGATAACTCCAAACGGTGACGTACTTATTAACGAAATTACTTTCGAAATTAATTCCGGCATGAACGTCTTGGTGTGTGGTCCGAATGGTGCGGGTAAATCTTCCCTGTTTAGAATTTTAGGAGAATTGTGGCCGCTTTTCGGCGGTGAACTTACAAAACCTCCCAGAGGAAAATTATTCTATATACCACAAAGACCTTATATGACTTTGGGTTGTCTTAGAGACCAATTGACTTATCCTCATTCCGGCGCCGAAGCTAGTCGAAGGGGAGTAACAGACGCTAAACTCGAAGAATACTTACAAAGAGTCCAATTAGGATATATTTTAGAACGAGAAGGTGGTTTAGATGCTGTCGCTGATTGGTTGGACGTTTTAAGCGGTGGCGAGAAGCAAAGGATCGCTATGGCTAGGTAAGTAATATAACTAATCTCTAGTTCAATGTTATGGTCAAGATTTCAGCCGATTTTAGTCGCTATAGGTTAGATAATCTACAGGTAGATCCATGCTATCGGAAAAAATTAAATAATTAATAAAGACGCAATCTGACACTATATAAAATCTATATTATACTTTTTTGGTGATATGAGAGCTAACTGGTTACAGCTCTTTTTCTGGTGTAATAAGGCTTATTTAATATAGAAGGCCTTAAGGTATCTTGGTCCCAGTTCTTTTTAGTTTTGCTCTTGTAATACTGTTTGAATGAGAGGATGAATTAATAAGGTTAGTTTTGTCAGAAAGACAACATACGTTTTTAAAACAAATATATTGTTGAAAAAATTAGAAACTACATAGGGTTTTCTATTTATATTTAGGGAATAACAAACAATTTTAAAGGGATAATGCTTTATTTTTCAAAACATTGCATTTGTTCCAATCATTTGTCATAGCAGTTTTTCCATTCCTCTTGAGATACCTCCACACACCTCCAGATATAAGGATGCAAATCAGGACTGTACCAAGGATGTCATCAATTAGATAAGTTATATTGTTTGACAAGCTGTGTGAGATCTTTTATTGTCATGATGGAAAATAATTCGTCTTTGGGGGTTGGTTTTGCGAATTTGTCCAAAGACCTCCGACAAAAAAATGGATGTGTAGCTCTCAGAATTGACTCATACGATTTTATATACCTCTTCTGAAGCATGACTTTTTACATGTGTTCATGCAAAATGAAATGTATCACGATATGTCACATGACATATCACATGACATATCGTGATACATTCATATTCATTGTAAGTGTAGACAACTGGGAAAAATATTTGATTAGGCGAAAAATCTACACTATGTACAATGAGCAGCTTGTCCCTACAATCAAAAGTCTGAACAGCGGCTCATCAATAAAGAAACTCACATCAACTGTGGCTTCACTACTCTTTGGCGAGCTCTGTCTGCAATGAGCTTTAAATATCGCAAAATTGACAAGAGACAAGTAATAATGGAATCCACTCGTTTAATAAACTGGCGTTTTTAATACATAACGTCAATAAGAAAATACCGGTCTGAAAATCGGCAAATACTCTACCTCGCCGAGACGTGGTTTGACACGCATGACACCCCTTTCAAAGGATGGTCTGGTTCCTCTGATAAGTGTAAAACAAAAGCACCATCAAATAAAGGGAAGAAAATCACAATATTACACGCAGGATCAGAAAATGGTTGGATCCGAAACGCTATGTGGCTTTCTGCCAAAAATATTAAGGACTCTTGTGTTGATTATCACGAAGATACGACAGCAGAGCTTTTTGAAGATTGGTTAAAAATTGTCTGTTACCCAACATTCCGCCAAACAGTGTTATAGTAATGGACAACGCAAGCTATCATAGTCGACAATTGCAAAAAATTCCTGGCTCAAAGAATACCTCGAAGAATACGAAATTGGAGATTCGAAACTTCATGGCTGCAAATGACATATATTTTGAGGAAAATTATGCAAAAAAAAAGAACTTTTACAAGTGCTGCAGTCATTTTCTTTAAAAAAAAACGTATGTTTGTGATACAATTGCAGAAGAATTGGGACATACAGTGTTACGACTACCTCCCTACTACTGCATGTTCAATCCCATATAGCTTATGTGGCACCAACTTAAATCGAGTGTGCGTGGAAAAAATACTTCTCCGACTTTAAGTGGTAGTGTGGTAGAATTAATTAGGAACTGTATGAATGACATTCCTACCGAGAGTTCGAAAAGTTCTGCTTATGTTATAAATGTTGAAAACTCGTACCTTTCTGTAAAATCAATTGCACCAATTATAATTAATTTAGATGAGGATAGCGATAGCGACACTGAACTCAATATAGAATAGAATTGTAACATTTAAATAAATTACTTGTATATCTCCTATATTATGCAAAATTCAAATTTCTTAAGTTCGACCCTGTAGCACATTTGCATCTTTTACCTGATGATTTTCTACACAATGAGATTAAAGGGTAGTTTATTGCAGTTAATAAGCCAATACCATTTACTGTGAAAAATACTATACATTCTTTTATAATTCAGTGTTAAACTTTTTTAGTTTTCAACTGTAAATAGAAAAAAATAGCATGTATTAAATAAAATGTTTAGAAAATAGTTAATGGTTAAAAATTACTTATTTATATTTCATACTGTTTAATTTGTTCCATCTCAAACGTTTCATATTTTGCTTTAAATAATTTACATTTTAGATTATTTTACCATCAACCACAATTTGCTATTTTGGACGAATGTACTAGTGCAGTTTCCGTAGATGTAGAAGGAAGTATGTACAGATATTGTAGAGAAGTTGGAATCACTTTACTTACGGTATCTCACAGGAAATCACTTTGGCAACATCACGAATATGTTCTACATTTAGATGGACGTGGTAGTTACAGTTTTAAACCAATTGACAATTGTGATGAACAATTTGGATCATAATATCTGATTTTTTTAAATGGGTAGTAAACAATTTTTGAATATCAAATCACAATACCAATAGTTGTATATTATTAGATATATAAATGAGTTTTAATTTTTTTCTTAAAATCCTATTAAATGAAGATAGTTTTTTTGCATTCAGGATTTAGAAAAAAATTAAATTATTATATACCGGTTCCAGGGTATTATTTTATAAGACATCAAGATATTTTTTATAGGCTTTTTTAATTTGATTTGTAATTTTTTCTCTGGTAGAATTGTGATAATGCTCAAAAGAAACAACCAAACTAGAACTTTAAGTTAATGGAATATTAAAAGAACAAGGTACTAAATCAATTAAAATAAATACTAAAATGGCCCATAAAATTAGTTCATTTTTTGATTAAAATTGGTAATTGAATGTGGTCTTATATTGTTAAATTGTTTAATATGAAATTTAAGCATCACTAAAAAATAATAAATAACCAAAAATTTCCTTTCCTTACATTGGAAACTATTTTTGATTTTGTCTAACTGTCAGAGTTGTTTATGATTCTCATTTTAAATCTCAAAATCGTGGGAGGGTAGTCAAAAAAGTTAATTTTAAACATTTTACAAGCTTCACATTTCATTGATTTTAAAACGTTTTTATGTAAGTGATTATTTTAGATAAATAAATAATATAAAATACGTCAGTAGAGAGAGAAAATTATCTTCTATGATTTGAATATAACTTATTTATTTTGTTGTTTTAAATTATCATAGCTGAATGGTTTTATAATAAAAGCTACGTTTTATTAATTAAGTAGTTGAACAAATTCTGCTACATTAATCAATTCCTTGCTTAGATTCTTAATTTGTACTTTGTACGCCTAATTTGTAAATATTTTAATTTTTGACATTTATTTTATTCTAACATCTAACTTAATTTTATTTATTTTATCTTTAAAAAGTTGGGATATTTGATTTGGCGAAAAAATAGACAAACATTTATAAAATGACTTGAAGTTCATTTATTATGATTCATTTGTTATTGGATATAGTAGTACTAGACTAATATCAAAATACTTTGTATATTAATATTTTGTTCAGTGTTATAATTCAAATTCTATCACAATTGTTAGTTATTTATTAAGGCTGTATAGATTAAATGAATTGTATAAGTTCTAATGTCAAATGGTGTAGGATGCACTAAAATTATTGCAATTTCTTGACAGTGTATTAAAAATGAAACTGAAATTAAGGGTGAATTTTTGTTGGATTTGTACTAGATTTATAGTATTAACTGATTAGTCAGTTTTATCTTTAATAAAGATAAACAACATTTTACAACAAGGTATATCAAAATATAAGATAAGAGTCTTTAAAGTGCATCGTACCAGTTTAATTTAATCTATTTACTATTAGGTTGTGGTCTAGTTTATTAATGTAATTTATTAAATTATCAAGTTTTATCAAAAACATTTGCATTTAGATTAGGGTGATCTTTTTTCTTTTGCAAAAAGCTTAAAAGCTCTTTTTTGATGTAAGAAACCCCAGCTGAAATTTTAGCCCTTAATCTTAAGCAGGGCTGGCAGGTACAGGTAAATAAATTTATTAAAATCGGGACATCTATTTTTTTAGAATTAATATTTTTTTATTAGAATATACTTTTTTGTAATGTTTTTTTTATTTACATGTCATTTTTTCTGAGAATGTATATATTTTTTATTATACATTACCTTATAATGATTTTTATATTTTTAATTTGTTAGGTTTTTTCCAACCCTGATCTTAAGATTGTCCGCATTGTGTTTTTCTAATTCCTGTAAGAGTATGATGGAAATATTTTTATGTATCTAATTTTTTTAGCTTTTCACGTGAGTCATAATAAAATCAATTTGCTCATTTCTGTAGAGAATTGAACGCTTTTTAAAAAGGTCTCTATATTATATATTTTTATTTTCCCAATTTTTTTATTGTAAATATTTAATTTTATTTAAATTTTCCCAAATAGGGGTACAAATTTGAACTCTAAATAAATATCTAATCAAATAATTGATTAAATATAATAGATGTATGTTCTTGTTTCTATGTCATCTGTAATATCAATTTGTGTTATTTTACTTGTTTTATCTTTTTCTGTTTTAACCTCTTTACATTTTTTCTTCTTTGTTGTTTGAATTTTTATTATTTCCTCTTCTTCAACTTATTTTTTTTTTATCATTGACTTTTGTCATGAACACTTTTGTTTATTAGCTGTTTGGTTTTCAGTAGTATTTTCATCTTAATTTACCGTAAGATCTTCATTTTGAGCATCTAATTCAACTACTGATTCTTTTTCTTTTAATTATTTTGTTTTATCCATTACTTCTTTATTAGTTTTTGTTTTTTCACTGTGTTCTTTGTTATTTGTTTTATCACAATCATTTTTTTGTCACATTGTTCATTGTTGTATTCAATTTTTTTTATCCTTATCACAATCTATTTTATCTTATTTGTTCATTATTATAGGTTCTACACTTATTACATCATTATTTTTATTATATAAATCACTTTCTTCTCTTCTTCTAACCTCAGATTCATTCTGCTCTATTTTAATTTCAACTGCTGCTAATTCTTTTTCTTCTGCTTCTACTTTGGATTTCTCAGATTTCATTGTATTTTCTCTGTTTTTGTTTGTATTTTCTAGCGCTTCCACCCCATCTTTAGTATTTTCATTCGTTTCTTTCATCCTTTCAACTTTATTAAAAATGTTTTTATTATTTTTATTTTCCATATCCATATCTCCTTCATTACCATTTTTCTTCAATTTTTCAATAATCTCCACCCTCTCTTCTCTCATCTTAATCATATATCTCTATTTTCATCAAATTTTTTATTCATTTCCTCCAATTCTTGGTTAAATTGATTACTCATTGTTTGACTTCTTTTTTCACAAGTTTCTGTTTGTTTTTTCATTCTACCAACTAAATCTTCAATTATCTTTTCAACATTTTGTCGATACTTCCGCATTCGTTCTGTAAGATGAGAAGAAATACTTACCTCATACTGATGATTACACAATAAGGTCAAAACCGGTCTACGAGTAGTTTCTTCCCTTTCATTTGCAAAACGACGGAGATGGTCTTAAGTATAGACTTGGTGACCATGACGTTTTCTATTGAAATGCAATCCAATGTCTCAGGAAGTATTTGTTTTTTCTTTAAAAAACGATCAAGCCTGGTTTAGAATCGTTTCTAAACATTAGAGGGGCAAGTAGAAATATTTTTCTATTCTTAATTTTTTAAATAAGATTAGTGAAACTCTTTTCAGAATAAGGGTTAGTGCAATAAAAAAAATGTTATCATCAATGGTGTTACAGACTATTGGATAAATAGAAAATTAGTATCTACGTAATGTGATTTTTTAAACACTAAATTTAAGATTAACAATCTTAATATTAAAGGCTCAAATTTTAGCTGGTATTTTTAACGTCAAAAAGGAACTTTTGAGCCTGTTTGTCTATTTTTTAAATCACCCTAACTTGATAGAATAACCAACAATGAAAATGTAAATTTTCAATATCGTTATTGTCAATTTAGATATTTTTGCTGACAGATATCAAAGTAGAAAAGTAATTCATTTTTTTCGTCGAAAAATTTGTCATTAAAAATTTACCAAAAATTAAAAATTTCTCTTTATAACTATATAAAGTGAAAAATTAGTGATCAATAATATGTAAATATGTGAAATACAAATAATCGATTCTACTTTTTATTCTTTATAAAATTAAATAAGAAAGAAAGTGTATTTTTTAAGTCTAATGACTTCTCCAAAATTAAAACAGTGAGATAGTATATATTGTTAATAAGAGACTTAGGTAAAAACTATTTTTAAACAAATTTTAAAAAATTATTTGGGTACAAATCAATTAAACTTTTATACATAGTAATAAATATGTTATTTAATTCTTTGATATAGTTGTTCTTGCTGTATATTCATTATACAGGATCTCAGTAATATCATAATTGTTACTGACAAGCTTTTTCTGATCCTGGCTTGTTCCAGAATTGTTTTTTTGTTTCCTGATTTTTAAACAAATTATATCACTTTCTATTCGTTTTTATTCTTCCTACAGTACTTGTTTACTTATTTTGTCTGGTATTTCACTTCTATTTTTTATTCTTTCCACATATTTGATCCAACAAAGCTGTCCTATTTTAAAAAATATTACGATATACGATTTGCAGTATATTTTGTATAGGTCAAATATTTATATCTTCTAGGTCAAATTTAATTTCCTTAATGTCTTTGTATATGCATTGCAAGATTTTTCTTTCAAATATATTTATGCGATTTAGTGAGTATCCTGATTCCTGAACCATATGTGGTTCTAAAACTTAATTATTCTATGTATATATTAGTGTACTCCAAAGTATTTTACTATCGAGCTTTTAAAGTAAAAATTTATTACTAAATTTGTTTTAACAATGCTCACGCATTGGTTTCAATATGTGATAAGTTGGAAAAAGTCTTCCACAAATATATCGCACCCTTAGAATTATGGAGACTCAACAAGGAAACGCAAATTTTTTGGTAAGCATGGGATAAAGATGCAAAAGTCTATCAATCTTGTAGAAATCAAAAGATATTCGACTAAATTTTGAAAATATTATGAAATTGTTATTTTTATATCAAAATTTAGTTATTTACCTAGATCATTTTAAATAAATAAATGAAATTAAATAAATAAAACTATAATATTTGAAATATCAAAAATTTCGTATTGGGTCAGTATAATTCTAAAGGTGCGATATATTATTTTTGAACAAACCAATTTTATTGGAGAAAAAAATTCATAACATGTTACTAGTTAAATAACTTTTCTGGTATGTAAAATCATCAATGTTTATTTCTCAAATATAATGTACAATAAGTATAATCATATTTATTGTTATTTAGTAAAAAACGTAAAAAATCTATTGTATTTTTATATACATGTACTATTTTTTATCATAAGAATGTTTTCAGTTGTCATTTGATTATGCAAATGGTTATGGTATGTTCTTGCCTAATAGAAATATATATTTTTTAATTAGTTTGTCAATTAAATCTTTATATTGAAAATAAGTTGTTTTTTTTATAATTTCCTGTGTATTATTTTTCGATTTTAGAAGTGATTTGTGGACAAAATATGTAAAGAAAAAAAAATGTGAATCTCTTTAAACCAGAGTTGGCAGATACCTACAGGTTTTTTTGAAGTTAGGTTTTTCAGAAAACCCCTTTTTTTTCTAAATTTAGGTTTATCTATTACAATACATATTTTTTTATTAGAGTGTACTCTTTTGTAATTAAAATGAGATTTTATGTGCGCTAAAAAGCTAAATTTGTTAGGTTTTTTCCAACCCTGCTTTAAACTATAGTAGGGATAAATCGAGATACAGAAAGTCTTTCCGCTAAAATTAACCCTATGATTCAGGGTGTCTACTAAACTCATTTTCCACATTCCTCACTATCCACAATTATCTTCGGTTTGTAATTATATTACATTCTATTCAGAAACATTAAACTTTAACAGCTATTTGCTTTGTGGTTGCTGTACTACGTCAATATTTGGAACATGAGGAATTTTTAACAGGAGAAACTTCTAGGACAGCTGGAAAAGATAATCTTTGATAATGAAGGCCTTGAAAGTGGTTGTAGCAATGAAGATAAATTCCAAGAAAAATTAAATTCTTTTACCTGATGACAAGCTGCTTACTGCTGGACAGTTTTTCGACATTATTCCTATACAAGTACCTCTACCCTCCAACTACTTAGACTTCCAACTAACCTAACATGATGCGTGTTGCTTCTAAGTCTGGTCTGCCTATCGGCTCACTCACCGAGAATTATAAAATCTCGGCTAGGAGCGGGCTTGAACCTGTTACCTGTTGAATTGTTTGATGCGGCTAGCTCAATGTAAAAGAATGATTTGATTATTAAGGGGGTTCTGGAGAGAGGGTCGGGTCCAAAGAAACAATGTTAAATAGAGTTTCGAATACTTATCCCTTTATTTCCCTGGCTGTATAACGTGCGATCTATAATCGGCTGTCAATAGAATCGATTGTGAGTTTCGATACTTTAACTAGTTTTGTGACCTAACCTAACATATACTTATATTAATTGTTATTCTTTACTCACGTGGTAGAAGACATCTACAGATGTGTCTGATTATTTTAAGGATGTTGAGATCAACCCAGAGGTATTACTGTTGCTGTGTCATCCCCTACCAGGTAAGTAATGTGCTCAGATATCTGTTCACCCTACGCTATAATTACAAAAATACCGTTTGTTAATATTCTAGTGTATGGAACTACTATGGATGCACTCAATGTCACCTTAACGCTAAGAAAGTTCTTTCGTATCTACAGTTCACTAGATAAAAGTAAGTAATACTTAAATATAATATACAATATTCTCTATCCTATACATAAGGTCTGTTGTGAATGTCAATTATATTTCAGATCTATTTGATTATTTAAAACTATACTATTTTCTTACTAAGGAATTTCTATAAAAATACTTTACCATTAACAAATGAAATCAACTACAGGGGTTTATAAGTGCCACAAACTGTTACTATCTAACATATATAAGAAGACTACTTAGTTCAAATGTCAACTCGAACACTCAACCATAACAGATATCAGTTTTAGGTACCAACAGTACCTTAGCAACTTTTGTTAAATGTACAATAGAAGGATCCTACCTCAAATGGTATAGCTGTCTTACACACAGGGACTCTGGGTCTTTATGCTCTTGATAAGTGTGTCCAGACCAGGGTAAGTATCTCATGGGTGTGATGATATACTTCTTGTGCCAACCCTGATTAATTCTAATCTTCTGCAGGATAACCACTGTGTTCCATAAACGGCGGATCTGTTGCAGGCTGAGGAGTGCAGTGCGGTACAGCAAAACAAAAATTAAAGTAAAGAAGAAAACCAACCAACGGAATCGAAGGTAGAAGGAACAAAAAAATAAAGCCTAAAAGAAAAATACACTGTGATGTTGTGTGGCTTAGTAGAATTCTATAAATATTTGGGTCATCTGCATCCCTAATAATAGGAGACTGGATCATACAACCTCTGTATATACTCCAGGATTGATTTCCCAATATATTTGAGTGATATCCGACCAGTTATATCCCAAAAATGGAAATTTTGGAAAACTCCAAATTGAACAACCTGTTCAGCTAATCGTTAACACCAAAATCCGACCTTGACCTTGACCTACCTGGTACTTCCACTTCCTATAGTGCTATCCTTCTCTGACAGACTTAACCACTCAGATGTAGTAAATAAAGTCATGTTCCATGCCAAAATACTTAACTTGCTAGAAATGGGCTAATTATTTGATAGTGACACTAACAGATGACAAGATAACGTGAGTATTGTAAACAATTTCTTAGATGATACAATATTAAATCATTTAATCATTTTTAGAACCATAGCCAGCACCTGACTATTTAAAATATATTAATAAGAAAATTCGCACTTTCCTTAACTGAAAACCAACAATATAAACGAGAAACCAAGGGAGATGACTTTTATTCTGCAACAGGTATTGTAACCTATCACCTACCTAATAAAATAATAATTCATTTAATAATTTTTAGAGAAATACCTGGATCCTAAATATTAACACGTATTTTATAATGTTACAATATATATTAACAAAGCCTGTGATGAAATGACCAACAGAGAAACTGCTACCAAACCAGAGAATCAAGGAGATGATTTTTATCCCGTAACACACCCCTCCTACCCAGGGAAAGTTTTCTTCTTAAAAGAAAACTTTTCTCGGTGTAAGCGAAAACTGAGACTATTCCGGATACTCGAAACCCCTTTTTTTTTTACCCTAACTAAAACTAATCTGAATTACTTGCATTTTGTTCCTCAGGTGGATGAGCTTTTAGGTCCTTGGCATGCCAAATACCAACGTTGGAACCGTCCACATCCTCCAACTCATACGTCCAGGGGGACAGAATTTTGCGAATCGTGTATGGTCCAGAAAACTTTGGCGATAATTTAGCGGTGATTTGTTTTGCCTTGTCGGAAAGGATATTATTGCGCCTCCACACACGTTGGCCAAGGATAAATTTGTCGTCTCTTCGTCTTAAATTATAATATTTTCGGCCGGTTTCATATGCTTTTTCAAGTCTCTGACGAACATCTTGAAATATCTGTTGCAACACAGTGGCACGGGTATGTGCTCCTAAAGGTTCTTCATTAGCTTGAACCGAGGTTCTATTACCCTCAACACGAAGCTCTCTTCCAAAGAATACAAAATTCGGTGTCAACCCTGTCACATCATGCTTGGCTGAGCGAATCGCCCACCCGACCTTGGCTAAATACTTCTCCCATGAAGGGTGGTGATGACTTGTATAGGAGGTAAGCATCGTTTTCACTACCCTATGAACACGTTCCACTATATTCGGTGCGGCATGGTATAACGCCGTATAGGACAGTCTTATGCCATATTCCGCTGCCTTGTCCTTGAAAACCTTGCTTCTAAACTGAGGTCCATTGTCCACAACTATTTTATCCGGTGCTCCATATCGAAGGATTACTTGCTCCTCTAGATGCCTAACCACGTTAGGTGCATTGCTGTTACGCAAGGGAAACAATAGGGTGTATTTTGAAAAGTAATCACAAACCGATAAAATATAGCAGTAACCCGATGGAGTTCTGGGCAAGGGGCCTACCAGATCCATACTAATCACCTGCCATGGTCTAGTGGTGGAGAGTGACTTGCTGAGCATATGACCTATGGGAGACTTCTGCTCTGGTTTCGTCTGTAGACACACGTTGCAATGCCGTACATAATTTGCTACGTCACTTGACATCTTCGGCCAATAGTGGTGAGCAGCGATCCTTGCTAACGTTTTGCTTATTCCCAAATGGCCCATCGTCGGTGGGTCGTGGAACTTCTCGATCATTTGTCGGCGCTTATCTTTTGGAACTACCAGCAACCATTCCGACCTTCCGTCAGATAATTCACTGTACTTTAGTTTTACATAACGGTAAAGATTGTTCCCTTCCGTTCTCCAAAGTGGAAATCTATCTGGTTGGTTCGTTATCCTTTCAACCATATTGTTGTACCACTTGTCCTTACAATCGTGGAAAATCGTTGACGAATCGATAACTGAAACTATCGGCACTGACCTGGAGAGGGCATCTGCTACTACGTTGTCTCTACCCTTCCTGTGAATTATTTCGAAGTCGTACTGTTGTATTCGTAACGCCCATCTGGCGATACGACCTACGGGGTCCTTGATGGAAAATAACCACTTAAGGCTGTAATGGTCGGTGACTACCGTGAAGTGTGTGCCTTCGACGTACGGTCTCAATTTTTCTATGGCGAACAATACTGCCAGACATTCCTTCTCTGTTACCGTATATTTTCTCTCTTGCTTTGTCAACGATCTGCTTAAATAGCATATGACCTTTTCGCCGTCATCTTGCTGCTGTAAGAGTACCGCTCCGAGTCCATAATCGCTGGCATCAGTTTGTATGGTGAAGGGAAGGTCATAGTTAGGACAAGATAAGATTGGCGCTGAGATTAGATACTCCTTAACGGTTTCGAAGGACTTTTGGCACTCTTCAGACCACACGAACCGTTGATTCTTCCGCAACAAAGCCGTAAGTGGTGCCATCACTGTTGCAAAATCCTTGACAAACCTCCGGTACCAAGCGGACAATCCAACGAAACGACGTACTTCTGTTACGTTCTTGGGTGGAGATATTTGAACGATGGCGGCTACCTTTTCTGGGTCAACCAACAACCCGTTCGCGTTAACCACGTAGCCGAGATATTTCAGTTCCTTTTTACAAAAATTACATTTTTCACGATTGAGGGTGAGTCCTGCTGACATCAATTTGGAAAGTACCTCCCGTAGAACACCGATATGCTGTTCGAAGGTGGGGGTACAGACAATAACATCATCCAGATAGACGAAAACGTAGTTTTCCAAACTACTCCCTAACACCCTATCGATGAACCGTTGCCAAGTTGCTCCCGCATTGTGTAACCCGAAAGGTAGGCGCTTAAACTGGTATAGCCCTTTCTGACAGACAAACGCCGTTAGAGGTCGCGAAGCCTCAGCGACCGGAATCTGCCAATACGCGCTCTTAATATCTAATGTCGTTAAAAATTTGGCGTCTCGCAACTTATCTAATGTAGCACTGACGAAGGGTAATGGGTAAGCATCGCGTACAGTAACTTCGTTCAACTTCTTATAATTTACGCAAAATCTGTAACCTCCGGACGGTTTTTGTACTAAGACTATTGGAGAAGCCCATGGGGATGTCGACGGTTCAATAATATCCTCCTGTAACATCTTCTCGATTTCCTCGTTAACGTATCTTTGCATCGCTGGACTCAAAGGGTAATGTCGCTGCTTGATGGGCGGAGAATTCGTTTGGATTACGTGCTCCACCATATTGGTACATCCTATCTTGGTTCCCATCTTCGCGAAAGTGTCTTCTATTAATGACTCTAGCTCTTTCTTCTGGTCGACCGAGATATGTTCCGTTGTGAGGATGGAACTGATGTTCGACTCTAGCGCGCTCGTTTCATCCCTAAAGGTCCAAAGGCCTGAATGTAAATCAGGAACGATACCCATTGCCAGCCAGAAATCTACCCCTAAGATGAGCCGGTGGGGTACTGAAGGAACAACAATGATCTCAAAAACCTTAGTTTTATTTTCCAAAGTTATTGGAACTATAATACTTCCGATCACCTTACAATTCATCCCATTAGCAACCGTGCATCCTTTTACATCAGACACATCCAGCTTGCATACGCTCCTAAATATATCCCAACCTAAAGAACCCATTGTCGTCCTAGTGCATCCCGAATCCAGAAGAGCAGGAATCCTTTTCCCGTAGATTTCCACATCTAAATACGGACGGAGATCGTTCTTAGCGTGAGCAATAACGAAGTCTAAAATAGCCAGAGTTTTGTCTTTAATGACCGGTGTTGTAACGGCGGAGGCGTCCGTCCGGCCTACTGGGTGCCTCCCGTGGAGTTTTTTGACATTTTGGACATGAATTCGAAGAAACTTGCGCGAGACCACACCTATAACAAAAAAGCTTCTTCCGTCGAACTGGACATTTCCTGAATCCGTGACCCGCCTTGTCACAATTCCAACATTTCAGAGTCGAACGATCCCTCGCTACTAGCGCTACCTCCCCCTCAGCTGAATCGACTCGGCGGTTCGTAGTTATTTGTTGTACGGCCTCAACCGCCGAGATATTGACCGTTGGGTTACCACCCGTTCTCCTATACCCCAATTCCGGCTCTACTAACCTGCGCGGATTAGACGGAGGTGGATTGAATCCTTGTGCCCTTACCTCGGTTGCTTCAATCATCTTTGCCGTTTTTATCAGCGTTGACAACGAATCTATACATAACACGGACAGTTGCCTCTGTATATACGGAAGAAAGTTTCTTCGGATCAACTCGACCCTAGACGATTCAGGTGGTAATACAGACAGCTTCCGGAACAAGTTCTCCATCACTGCTACGAAACTTATCACCTTCTCCGTTGTACCTTGGGTACGGTGACGAATTTCCTCCCATAAGGCAAACTCGTAGTCATGCGGTTGAAAATCCTCCTTCAACCTAAGTACCAACTGGTCCCAAGAACTAAACTGGTTCATTCGGTACCACAAAAGAGCATCTTTTGTAAATAACTCCGAAGCGGACTGGAGTAACCGTTCTTTGGCGACTCCTCGAGACACTCGTAGTTCCTCAATACGCTCTAGAAAGCCTGTTACGCTAGAAACACCGTCAAACTTCACCGGCCATCGGAAAATGTCGTCGCATCTACTAGGCGAGGGTGTCGTTATAGGGTACATTGCGCCCGATGCTGTCGCAACCTGCGTAGCTGGTATCGGTGGATTTAAAGGTGGAATGATCGTCGAATGTTGTACTTGTAACGAACTATCAGATCTGGGAGATGGTATAACCTCCTGATGAGTGAATGTGGATTGTGTATGGAAGGGATAAGGTAGACGAGATTGAGAGAAGCGCGAGTGATCTGGCTGTATGATAGGGACTGAGTATCGGGTATGTTCGTCAGGTTCGGCAGAACTCTTGTTCTCGAACAGATTCCGGAGATTTGATACCCTCGAGCTGCTTTTCGCAGCATGAGCTCCACCAGCTACGTCACTGATCGATGTTATGATATCCTGTCGATCCCTTGTTCCTAACCTTCCAATACCTTCTACGATGCCTAACAGTTCCGGTTGTTCGTCAGGGGTTACTTGACTAGAATCATGTATTACTTCCGGTAACAAGGGGACTGGGGCATCCATTAGGGACCTTTCTGCCTGCGCTCTAACCTCTTTACTTGCACAGTTGGCCAATTCAAAAACCTCCTCTAACCTTCTAACCAGACCTTTACCTATAACAACTAAACCATCTCTTTTATCGACATCACCTGGCTCCCTGATCCTACCTAATCGACTTAGAACATGTGTTAATCGCGACGATATCCTTTTATACTCATTTTCCCTATTACCTGTCCTAAAATTTTCTATGTCTTCCCGTAAGTCCTCCAACTTACATTCACAAGTGACCAATTCTACGTTTGGGTCCAGATTCGTACACGAGGGCATGGTACGTTCTCCCTCTCTTTCAGATCTGAGAACTTCTGCGAAAATTGATCTCTTCTGAGCTACCGTTCCTGAGATTGCATAACCCCGAATCAGAAGTTCGTACGTGATTTCATCACCTAATAACCTATTTGGTTCCATCATCATGCAATAATTCTAAACCTAAATTCCTATCTAATACCTCCTAAACTATTTCTACCCTTACTTCGACTTCCTCAATATAAATACCTGGCTTAAACCTATACCTTAACACTATCTAAACAGTTACCCTAACTATCTCTTTAAATCTATATGAACCCTATATCTACCTCTGCTATCTCTAAGTATGTCCAAACGCTGTGCCCAAGCAAGCAGTCACTATCCCCCCCCTTCCGTGACAATAAAAACAGGAGGAACAACCGTACTCAAAGGACAAAAGAATTCACCTACTTTAAAGGACAAAACAAAAAAAGATTACCTAACGCTTAAGTTACTTGTAAATATTTGTAAATATGTATATAGGTTTTATTTTAGTTTTGTAAGTTTCTGTAAATATGTATATACCTTTTTGTTTTATTTTAATTTTATTTGCATGTTAATTTTTGTTTTGTTTGTGTTTTGTGAGTTGTTATTCACCCAGTCATACTCAATAGTTAAATGAATCAATATCGGTTATAAGTACATTGGTGCAATATAATATGTATAAATAATAATAAGTACAGCTATGGTTTTCTTTTCCCCAAAACGATGTACTAGAGACGAATTAGGTACAGATTTATGAAATAATATAGCGCACAGCCAGTTAACTAAAGGGTTAAGGAAAAAAAAATCACACGTTGTGGGCGCCACTTTGTTACCTGTTGAATTGTTTGATGCGGCTAGCTCAATGTAAAAGAATGATTTGATTATTAAGGGGGTTCTGGAGAGAGGGTCGGGTCCAAAGAAACAATGTTAAATAGAGTTTCGAATACTTATCCCTTTATTTCCCTGGCTGTATAACGTGCGATCTATAATCGGCTGTCAATAGAATCGATTGTGAGTTTCGATACTTTAACTAGTTTTGTGACCTAACCTAACATATACTTATATTAATTGTTATTCTTTACTCACGTGGTAGAAGACATCTACAGATGTGTCTGATTATTTTAAGGATGTTGAGATCAACCCAGAGGTATTACTGTTGCTGTGTCATCCCCTACCAGGTAAGTAATGTGCTCAGATATCTGTTCACCCTACGCTATAATTACAAAAATACCGTTTGTTAATATTCTAGTGTATGGAACTACTATGGATGCACTCAATGTCACCTTAACGCTAAGAAAGTTCTTTCGTATCTACAGTTCACTAGATAAAAGTAAGTAATACTTAAATATAATATACAATATTCTCTATCCTATACATAAGGTCTGTTGTGAATGTCAATTATATTTCAGATCTATTTGATTATTTAAAACTATACTATTTTCTTACTAAGGAATTTCTATAAAAATACTTTACCATTAACAAATGAAATCAACTACAGGGGTTTATAAGTGCCACAAACTGTTACTATCTAACATATATAAGAAGACTACTTAGTTCAAATGTCAACTCGAACACTCAACCATAACAGATATCAGTTTTAGGTACCAACAGTACCTTAGCAACTTTTGTTAAATGTACAATAGAAGGATCCTACCTCAAATGGTATAGCTGTCTTACACACAGGGACTCTGGGTCTTTATGCTCTTGATAAGTGTGTCCAGACCAGGGTAAGTATCTCATGGGTGTGATGATATACTTCTTGTGCCAACCCTGATTAATTCTAATCTTCTGCAGGATAACCACTGTGTTCCATAAACGGCGGATCTGTTGCAGGCTGAGGAGTGCAGTGCGGTACAGCAAAACAAAAATTAAAGTAAAGAAGAAAACCAACCAACGGAATCGAAGGTAGAAGGATCTAAAATATAAAGACTAAAAGAAAAATACACTGTGATGTTGTGTGGCTTAGTAGAATTCTATAAATATTTGGGTCATCTGCATCCCTAATAATAGGAGACTGGATCATACAACCTCTGTATATACTCCAGGATTGATTTCCCAATATATTTGAGTGATATCCGACCAGTTATATCCCAAAAATGGAAATTTTGGAAAACTCCAAATTGAACAACCTGTTCAGCTAATCGTTAACACCAAAATCCGACCTTGACCTTGACCTACCTGGTACTTCCACTTCCTATAGTGCTATCCTTCTCTGACAGACTTAACCACTCAGATGTAGTAAATAAAGTCATGTTCCATGCCAAAATACTTAACTTGCTAGAAATGGGCTAATTATTTGATAGTGACACTAACAGATGACAAGATAACGTGAGTATTGTAAACAATTTCTTAGATGATACAATATTAAATCATTTAATCATTTTTAGAACCATAGCCAGCACCTGACTATTTAAAATATATTAATAAGAAAATTCGCACTTTCCTTAACTGAAAACCAACAATATAAACGAGAAACCAAGGGAGATGACTTTTATTCTGCAACAGGTATTGTAACCTATCACCTACCTAATAAAATAATAATTCATTTAATAATTTTTAGAGAAATACCTGGATCCTAAATATTAACACGTATTTTATAATGTTACAATATATATTAACAAAGCCTGTGATGAAATGACCAACAGAGAAACTGCTACCAAACCAGAGAATCAAGGAGATGATTTTTATCCCGTAACAAACCAGCAGTGTGTTCGCCGATAAAATTCTGTTTGATGAGAAACAGACGCTTAACACACTGAGCTACCGACTTCGGGGTGATAAGTACACCGCGACCTATAGGATCTATTGTGTCCCCCTTACTTGCCAAGTTCTGATGTTTTCTCAGATTTATAGCAGCTCTTCGAGTCCTATTTTCCTGAGGAAGTTAGGACATCGTCGGGCTTCAAATCAGGTAGATTCCCCTCTTCTATTTCATGTGCTCCTAGGTATCTGGTCCTAGAATTCTGCAAGGCAGGGCATTCTGAGAATATGTGAATTGAGGTTTCATCCTCTTCCTCACAGAATCTGCACTTTGCTTCATCTGCTAAAACTATAGTTTCTTCATGAGGCTTTTTAACCGGCAATGCCCGGTTAGTATTCCCGTTAAAATTCGGAGCCACCTCCATTGCAGCGGTGCGGCAAGTTCCGATTGCTCCAGTGATACATGAACAGGCTAGTCTCTGAATCTTCGAGAGATTTTTCCTCGTCATACTCAGATTAGCCCTTGCGCCCCAAGCCACTGCCCCATATGTGATTATTGGTCTCACTATTGCTGTGTACATCCATTGCAGAATACGTGGGTTGCATCCCCTATTTTTATGATTTTTAGATTAGGTTCCTTTTTCCTTGTAAAGGCTACTAGTGTGGTTTTGGTGGGGTTGATGCTGAGTCCCACCGACTCACACCATTGTTTTGCAATGTTCAGTCCTCTTTGAACAGAAAGTTATTTAGATGGAGCATTCAGACATAACGATCTTTTACGAGTTTTTTTTTGATATTTGCACCGATTTGCAAAAAAGTCTTAATTCATTTAAAATACAACGTAACGCCTATGGTTTGTCATTTGTTCTGTAATATCAGCGAAAATAAAAACAAACAAATATTGTAAAAGCAATAAATTAATTGTAATGTAAGAAAATTAAATAAATTAGTTATAATACATTAAACAATTTACTTAAATTAATATTAAATTATTTAATTAGATGTTCAAAATGGTGTCCATTGACTTCCATACAATTGTAGAGCCGCTGCTCGCTATTACGTCGAACGTCGAAACATTTGAGGGGTTATTAGGCTGCATTCATGTACTATTCGTCGTCTTCGTTCTTCCAATGAAGAGGGTTCGGTTTTATAAATTTTGGTCTTTAAATAACCCCACAGAAAGAAATCCGGGGGTGTTAAATCGGGGGATCTTGCAGGCCATTCAATAGGGTATCTCCTTCCAATCCATTTACTTTTCTGATATGACAGAAAAAATGACAAACCATAGGCGTTGCGTTACATTTTTCAGAGGTGTTGTACTTTAAATGAATGAAGACTTTTTTTGCAAAGACAGTGCAAATATAAAAAAAATCGTAAAAGATCGTTATATCTGGATACTCCATCTAAATACCTTTCTAATGATATGCCGCACATGGTACATTCCCTATTTAAAAATAAGGGGTTGGGGGAGGTGGAAGGGAGGGGGTTGACAAATGACAGATGTGTGTATCGTAAAAATGTGTCCCCCTTGGAACAAAAATCGACCTGTTTTCTCATTTTTTTAAAATCTAATAAATACTGCCAAATATCCAGGTGGACTGTTTTCTGTGGCCCACACTGTATAACAAAATCTACGGACAAGATAAATTAAATAGTGTGACATAATCTGTTCAAACAATATTCTTTCGAGGACTGAAAGCGTGAAACTACAAGCAGAAAAACTGTTTAGTCTTCCAAATCATTAACTTTTTTAACAACCGTTTAATTTTTCACTTCACTCTCTTATGCGGTCCTAAAGTAACGGATAAATTCATTTTCTATGTAATGATGTTTTTGGAAACGAGATACACACTCATAAAAAGGTTAATTTTATTTAATACAAATAGACGTCCATCGGGGCAAATAGTAAATACCTTTTCCATTTAAATATTTGAAAAGGGTAGCTAGGTATATATAAATTTACTGTTTCAGGATTTTTGCATTCATTATCACGTAGAACATTTATAAATCCGGAAAGCAGACTTTTGAATTTTTATTTAAGTACAATGGATTATCGAGTTGATAGTTTCTTTATTAATAATAATAATAACTAATAATAACTTAACGGGATAAAAATATTGAATGTATTTTTTCAATTTCAGAATGCGTAGTTAGGTACCTATAAGAGAAATAGAAAATAATACTTCCAAAAAACTACGCAAGGCAGCTAATGTTGTTATTGAAGATAATAAAAAAGATCTTTGTAATAAGAGAACTATATGAGCGTCATTTCAGCATTTAGATTGGTGGGGGAGGCAAGATTTCATGCTGTCAACCCTATTAAAAATAAGAACACCCCTCCTAAAACTTTAGAATGTCCAGGATTTTTATCAGATTTTTATTTGTTAAATTGGTTACATCAAAACAACCAGAGCCGTTACCATAAAGAACCTATAAACAATGTAGATTGTAGGATTTGTAGGTTATGTACTATAATGAAAAAAGATTCTTAGCTTTCCAATGTTTCCCTTTGTTATTTAGGAGCTTAGGTCCCTTTTTTTATGCGGTGGAAACATTTTATATGCACCGGGTACAGGTTCTCCCCTTTCCCGATACTGTCGGACCTTACTACTGAAACCACCCCCTCCTTGCCCTTCTACCGCTAAGGTATATTCCGTGGAGACCAGGGCATCCATCCAAGGAAGAGTACTTTTCCTCCCCTTCATTTGTAAATGATGAATCTTGTCAATCTGTTATTCAAGTTGTGTCTATATATTATTTCTAGAACAACTTGTACACCTATCGAGAGTTATTGAAAAATAAATTTAAACTTCGGAATTTTTGGATATACGTTTATTTAAGATCCGAATAAGAAAAATTAATATGGAATGATGTGGCACATTGAAAGTAAACAGGTAAAAAGTAATGGGTATTTTAGTGGTTAGACAGAAAAAAAACCAAAAACAAGTAATTCTTCCCTTTCCACATACTTTACCACCAATCCATCTCCTCTTTTTTAAAAATGCAAAATACCGTTACCCTAATTTAAATAATTTTCAATTGCCATCATTTTTATTATTACAATAATATTTTTACTTGTACTGTGAAGGTCGGAATAAAGATGTCCCTGTTCGTTTTTTTTTTCAAGAAGTAGTACGTACCTAATACATTTCAGTGACAAAATTTAAAAACTGTATCTATTTTTATTCCTATAAAGTAACCGCCCTCTCTGCCTCTCGTATTGGGTACGACCATGTGATATCAGGTTTCACTTGATATATTCAGGTAAATAAAAAGACCACAAATTGTATATATATCTTTTATATTTATTTATTTATCTTTTATATTTATATATAAAGCAAACGTTTTATTTTTGCGAACAACAAATTATATAACACAGCTCTGATAACCTATGCACATGCACCCAGTATGATTTTTCATACAAAATATTTGAAGAGTGCAGTAGTAACTCGTTATTACAATAAGTTATCCTTAGAGTTGGGAAATTCCCATTTAGATTGATTAATAAATCATAACTGATTTTATTCTAGTAAGATATAATGTGAATTGCATTAGTACGTATATAAATTTATTGTACACTCACAATATGTTGGCAAGAAAATATTTAAACTTATATAAGGTGTAATTTTATGCAAAAATAGATATTTTTCTAAAAAATCGACTACCTATCTTAGGAATAGCTAAATGTAAGTCTTTAAAGCTAACACAAAGCAAAAGCTTATACTATATCACCAATTTGAATACCGCTTAAATTATTGATAGTTACCATCTATTTTAAGTACATATTTTTTTAATGTGCTTATAGTTATAATAAATATAAATAAAAGTTTAATCATACTGTTTTATAAATCACCATTTTTTAATCATTATAAATTTTTACTAGAGCTGATGCAATTCCATATTTTTTTTTAAATCCGTAAATAGTTAGATCATTCATAGAAACATTTTCTTAAAGTATTATTAATTTTACATAATACTGTTTGTAAACAAAATAATACATTTTCAGTTATGAGGAAAAACCATAACAATGTTATAACAATATTTTTTACAGTCTACAACTTTTATTTTTTTAAAGCAATATTGTTCTCTGGGTAAAATCCATTACTTCAGTTATACCTTGTAAAATAAATACCAAATAAACCTTTGATATTAGAAGGTAAAATTAAATTAGACAATGTATCATATTTGGAAGAAAAAGTTATATAACACATACCTACAGGATGTGGCAGTTAAAGTATAGATAAGACTTTAAATTATTTTAAAATACACAGGGCCACCTTTTATATTACATTTGAAATAGTTAATACCATTTTCACCATTTCTGACTCAGTTACTCATTAAAAACTTATTTTAAGGTGAAGTAGGTATAACTTTTTCTTTTAATTCAACCTTTCAAACGTTTTCTTTTAAATGAATTGAAGGCCGTTTCTAATCATTTAGCTGATATAAAACCTTGCACACAATCAGATACTAATTACGTTATCAATGACCACAACTAGGTACCCCGAATGTTGTAGAAATAGTGATATATACAGATTAAACAATGTGCTCTTAAATTAAAAAAAGAAATATGTATATTAATATTTACATTTAATGTAAGATTTCCACGTTCCAGATATCTTTTTTAACTTGATATTTTTATGTATACCTCCCTATATTTCAGATCAAAATACGATTACAACGAACATGGGTGTAAAATACCCATATTATAAAACAGTTGGAAGACAGTCAGAAATTTTCTTAAATTTAATGTCCCCATCCTTTGGTCAGTCTTTTCCACAAACTGGGTTTATCTATATTAGCTGGAGGGGGTTGATCATTTCTAATTTGTTCTAAAAATCCAGTCTCGTTTTGAGTGTTGTCTTCAGCTTGTGCATCGCCGATTTCTCTGAGATCTCTCATCATTTTTCTTCTTATGGTTTTTTTCATACTCAAATGTCTCTCTAACGTTTTGTATTTGTGTTTTGTTCTATTGTCTATATTATCGATTGGTAATTTTGGATTTTCTTTGTCGGAGTCTCCTAAATTGGCGTTCCATATGTCTCGAACATCTTTTATTTTTCTTTCGTTTAATGAAGACATTTTTCATTATAGAATCTGTAACAGAGACATTAAAGCATCAATATCAGCGCACTCGACCAAAATAAAACTAAAAATCAAACGAGCACAAAAGAAACCCAATAGCTTTTTTATTTCAATGATTTTTATTTCTTATTCTTTGGGAAATTGAATGTCTTTTTATGAAGAAAAGCCTACAGCTAGAAAATACGGGGGGAAATCACTGTGGAGTTTAATGAGTCTATTAGAAAGTAAGAAACCGGTATTTTACAGAGTAAATAGTAGGAGAAATGTGCCTATAATGGACCGCTAGCTGTATTTTTAAATATACCGTGCATAATACACTACCAACATATTGGTTAATATGTTGGTAAGTTAAAATTGGTAAGTATCGATGTAAAAAAGTAGCTAGGCATAATGTTAGATCTCTTTTGTTTAACGTTCAACTAGAATCTGTTTTTGTTAATATAGTTTGAAGGAAAAATTAAGGTTAGGTGAAAGAACAAAAAACCTTTGCATGCTAAAATTGATATGGTCTATGACCTCTTGAGGAATAGCATTCCAGTCGACTTGCACTTGATGCTTTAACTCAGCTAGTGTTAGTGGAGGGTTAGGTATAGTTTGCTTAGCCTTCTGCCTATCATGTCCCAGATATGCTCTATAGGTGATAGATAGGGAGATCTGGGAGACAATGGAAGAAGGTTGATATCGAAAACCTCAAAAAAATCCATCATCACTCGGACTATATGCGGACGTGTATTATCTTGTTGAAAAAGACCATTGGAAACATTTCGAAAATATGGCACAACTACGGGTTTTTACTACTTCCTGTATATACCAATTTACAATTTAAAAAGGATAGTTGAGACCTGCGACCTACATTAAATGCACCCCACACCATAATTCCTACTGTCCTTGCTACGTGACGTTCAACAGGAAAAGCCAAATTTTGTCTTTCTCCATGCATCCTTCTAACTCATTGTCGACCATCGACCATCCCAAGACAGAACCTAGATTCTTCTGAGATTATCACCGAATGCCATTCGTGGTTCCAATTAGTTCTTTGGCGGCCCCATTTATCTATGCTCACGGGTCAATGGGAGCACCAAATGGGGGGGTAAAGATGTAGCTCAAAAGCCCATCTTATAATGGCTGACCAGTTTTGGTACACGAACGGCTGTTAGACCGAGAGAGGTGTTGGAACTGGGATACATGGAAGGAAGCTTAAGGTGGATCTGAGCCAGAACTTGGGTAACCTATCCACAACTTTCCAAGCAGAGGTTTTTGCAATGGAGATGCTTAACCGTGACTGCAGGAATAAAACTATAAACATCATTTCCGATAGTCAGGCAGCGCTAAAGTCACTGGAATCTAATCGGATCAACTCTAAGTTAGTTTGGAAATGCTTTCAAGATCTAATATGTCTAACAAGTGGGGTCCTTGTTGAAGCGATGAAACGATTTCTAAAGGCTGCAATTCTTAGGTACACTGTTAACACGTAGTCCCACAATGCGGCCTCTTTTAAACTGGCATTTTAAAATGTTTAGCCAAACCAAATAACACAAATTTAACAATTTATAATAGATACTGTTAGGTACAAAATGAATTGATAAGAAATGTTCTATTCCAGAAACAAGAGAGAATGAACTACTAAAGTTTTGATATAAGTTAAAACATTTAAAAGTAGAAAATTATAGTTGAAAATTAAATGGTGTGGAAATAAACGTTACATATCTATGAAATTAAAGATCAAAGCTTATACAAATCAGACATATTAAACAGAACCATATGTATTGAAACCTTAAGAACAACAAAAAACCATCTGGGCAGCGATCATTAAAAGAACTACATATCAGAGAATAATGGGGAAGTCTCCTTCTATATATCGAATATCAATAAATTAATTACCGTTATGAGAAGAAAGTACCAAAATAACCCTATATTACCAAATTTTTAGCTCTTGGTTTGCAGTTTATAAAAAAATTGATAATTAAACTCGAGTATTTAATTTGTAAAGCGTGTGTTCTTGGTGATAAATGTAGCAACAGCGCATTTAATATTTAATTTATGAACCATAAGATCATCTCCTGTTCTCCTCCTAATATTGCAATTTTATTATAATATAAAATACTTTCGGCTGCAATATTATTTCAAATTTTTTATTTTTGCTCTGATAATATTAGACGGTTTTCCATAGAGACAAGAAACTTGGCCAAACAGCCCTGGCAGCTCATGCCACAAATTATACAAAAGAAAAAAATTCAATTGGATAATGGTTTGCTAATTCTTTGTTTACTTTCGCTCGTCGTTGTTTTAGTTTTGTGCTTTTTTATAGTGATTTTATTAATTTGGACAGTATATATCAGTACATACATATATATAAACTTTTAATTTATTACTTCATTTAAATATTAATAGCGTGTTGTATGTCTATTGACCTTTTTCTACTTCGCTATTGGTGCGTTGTCACATTTAAAACTAAGAACACAACGTTTTAAACTTTTAAACCACTACTTTATGAAGGAATATTATATTATATTATATAAAATATATTATATATATTATACTATAAATAATTTAAAAGTTTCATGAATTAAACCTTGGTTTATTAACTATCAGAAATTAATTTAAAGAATAAAAAAATATAGAAGACTTCCCAATTCTAATAAGTCTCAAAATAATCATCAAATTGAGACGACCTTTTTAAATTCATTTTTCGTTTATATTTGTTTTGTAGATTTAGCTATTTAACCCAAATTTTTTTAATTGTTTTTTTTGTATTGTTTTCCCCTGTTTGTTTTGGAACCTGGTTCCACGTTTTAGTTTTACTTCAGTTATTTCTCTTCACTTTCAACAAATTAAATATATTTTGTGCTAAATGCTGTTCTCATTTAATTTGGAATAACATATTCTAATCAGAATGCATAAATTAAGTTTGTTTATATTTTCACATGTGTATTTTATATCAAATCAAATTAAAAAATGTAATTAATTAAGCGCATTTAAATAAAAAAATATGTTTTTGTCTGAACAAATAAATAAACAACAAAAGCTGAATTGAAAGGTGTAAAATTATGTATCTATTATTTTATCAGTTATAATTATTGCTTAGTCTGCAATAATGTTTAAACAATATTGTTTTATTGTTTAATGTTATTTGAAGTGAAAAGCTATTTAAATATATTAAATTATACAAAATTCAATTTAAGAGTAAAATTAAATTTCAACGATTTGTTTTAAAGCCTAAAAAACTAATTTTTTGATAACATTGATAACTTTATAAAAAAGGTTTATTTTATAACACAATGCGACATCTATGAACTCTTTTTAGAAAGAATTTAACCATTTTATATAAAAAGGTAGGTAGAGACAAAACCTCAGAGATTACTCTGAGGACAAAACAGTATACATAATTAATCATATTGATAATTCAACTATTAAACTACCTTTTTTATTTTAAATAATAAATTAATACCTATGTAATACAGAATAAAACAGTTTGTTAAAAAACAGAAGATAAATATATAATTTAATAACAAAAATAAGTTTTTTAAATTGTGGTAAAATAGGTACCGTGAAAGTTGCAGAGAAGTCGAACACACAATAACAAATGCAGTACCTAACAAAAGAAAATAAAAATGAGTAGTCTATAAGCAATATGTTCCTTTGTTCGCGATCGAAGGAAATTCAAATTACCAAATGATATTTTGCTTCCTTTCCACTAAATTATTCAGCATGATTTAGAAAGCTACGAAACGATTCTATTACACTTTTTGTGTTACCAAATAAAGGTCAACGTTTGATTACATTGGCTTTCAATAGATTTGAAAAAATAGGATTAATCATTAGTATTGGTATCTACTATTGTATAAGTGAAAAATGTATAGTAGGTACATCACATTTTTCTTAGATTATTATTAGTCAAAATGCTATAAATAAAATATTGATTTGATTAACATCGCCATCCGTGTATTAAATATAATCATCATTAAATAATATATAAAAGTGAAAAATGTTGGGAAGTAGATCTGTAGAATAAACGCTGATTGAATTGTAAGTAAGTCCGGATTCGATTCTAATCTGAATACTAGCAATATTTTATTTTATTGCATCTTGGATTATACCTAGTTAACCTGATTTTTTATGAATGTATAACATAACATAAAAGTTCAATAAATGTCTTGGTCTAAACTTCGATGGACAACGATAATATTCCGGCAAAAAATATCTAAACTAACTTGAATTATTGTTTCTATTTGGAAATTGGAAATTTATAATAAAATGCATAGGGTACCTATCCAATTAAATAATTATATATGCGAAGTACCTACATAATATGTCATTATCGAAAAGAGATACATAAGTACTAGAATTTATTATTGTAACTGCAAAACTTTTTAGTAAATCTTTTATGTATAATGTAATGTACCTACACTCAAAAGAAATAGGTAAAGAACATTCCACCAAAATATCGTATTTATTACTATATAAAGCTGTATAAATTACAAAAATAATACAAGAGAATAAGCTAATCACTTTTTTTTAAAGAACTGTAAAACTAAATTAATTTAGAAAGTCAAAAATGCAAATTAAACTTATTAAGTACCTATTTATTATTTACCAAACATATATTTTTACTTACTTATCACTTAAATGTGTCTAGAATATATTTTTAATGAACACTGTCATTTAAATTTTATTAGGTATTTAATATTTATTGGTGGTGATAAAATAAAACATAAACTGGTTAAGTATATAGGTACCTATATGTGGATAACAAAACATAATCTAATATGTTCAATTTGTATCATATAAATAAAAATATTATGGATGTTTATATTTTTTAACAAAATAAACATTAACAGTTAGGTACCACTAAAGCCTATATATTTTTATATGACAATAATTTTTCAACTTTTATTATAAAAGTTTAAAAAATAGATTGTTCAATTAGTCATCAATTGCTTTGAAATAAAAATACGCATCTAAAATAAAAAAAAGGTCTTTACAGAACACAAAATATTTATTTTGTTTACACCACTAGTAATTTTTAAAATATCAATAACAGTAATTTGCAAAACTTAAGAAATATATCATGCAACGATATATAGCTCGACCTATGAATCAGCTTTCCGGAAGTAACTATATAATATCCTTTTTATTCTTAATAAAGGTAAATCTCTTCAGTTGGTATAGATCATAGTGGTTTTAAGTTGATTTGCATTGTTTTTTAAAAATAAAATAAAACAAACTAATATTCCTAGCCTATTATATATTTATAATTGCAGAGTGTACGGTGCTTACCTCATATTATTTATTACTTTTGAAATAAAACCAGTTACACAGTCAAAAGCACACAACACAAAGATACCTGTGTAACAGTACACTTAGGTGTCTAAGTAAATATATAAGTCATCTTTGTACGATCTTTGCCAACCGAGCGCTCAAGGTAAACTAGTTCTTCGGTTCTTGTACACCTCTACTTTACTTTCCGCAATTACGTAATATTCTTTGAAAAAATAACAATTGAAACTTACCCTTATTAACATTGAATTTATTGCATTTTAAATATTAGCTTAAAACGCGATGGTGAGATTCAACTGCGATATAACTTTCTGGTTACTCTAACTATACCTACCTACAGGTTTACTTTTACTTTCAATTTTTTTCCAGGTTCTATACATTTAGCGAACTGCATTTATATTTTTAATTATGTGCTATCTATTCTTTAAACGCTAAATTTAAACACAAAAGCATCTATATTTAATGTAACAAAAATAGGAAAATTTTAAAATGTTTAAAAACTTAGCAACCAAGCAGAAACTGTAATGTAATAAAGTTTAATTTTCTTTTGTAGGAACAAACACGAAATTCGCTTTATTGTAATAAAATATTGTTTATTCATGTGAAAGATTTCGTGTATAATTGTAATTTTAATGTTTTCCATTCCGGCTTATCACTTCCAATAAAATTTAAATACTTGTAAATACGCGCCACTTGTAAAATCCACTTTACTTTTAACCAATGAGAGTTCTACAGCTGTATACTATATCACAATAAAAAGACTTCACGTCAGCTATGATAACATACCAAGCTGGATTGCCAAATGTTTGTTATTATCCATTAATTTTAATATATTTTCCTAAGAGAACAAAAAGAGCGGTCATTAGCAGGATAAATTTTTATGCAAAAAGATTTTATTAACAAAAAAAAGATTTTTATTTACATTCTGTATGAAATAGATATTTATAAAATAAAATTCAAATAGTGCTATATTTTTTTCTAATACTACAAAATTATAAATAGGTAGGTATTTCTTATTTGTGGATATAATGTGGAACTATGAATATAAAACAATCAATTAAAAGAGGCAAACCATACTTATAATATAGGTAGTCTAAATTGTAACAAAAAACTCAGTCAAACGATGATATTATTTCTACTACATAAAATTCCACTTAATTAAATATTGAGAGTCCGCAGTGTTTAACACGTTATTTTTATTAATTAGGTATGCTGCTCAAATTTGTTGTTATTTCTTGTTTTATTTAATAAAATGTATATAAACTAAAGATACATAGGTATTTCGAAATTGGACATTGGAATTAAACAAATGTGTACTTCTATCAATTAATTTACTTAACACTCATACTTCGTATCAGCTGGCAGCACTGTAAATGTGTGCTGGGTAAAAACGAGACAACGTAAGCCACGTTTTTGATTCCTCAACCGTTTTGGCCAATCACAGTATTCCATCTGTCGGCTAGATTGTATTGTTGAGACAAACTTTGAAGTACATTGAATATAAGCTTTATGTATAAAAGAGAGATACAGTTATAAACGGTTGTCTGTGATATTGGTTAAGACCGAAAGGTATACACACCTCTCGTTGTTTTTTGGCATTTCTAGATCGAAGTTGTCAGGGTTTTGACGTGTCGGAGTACGTCCTAACAATACTAAAATAATGAAGTATTTTACGGTTCTCGTGATTTTTGCGTATCTGTATGCAGTTCACGCTAGTGTATATTTAGAAGAGAAATTTAACGATGGTAAGTATAACCATTTTTATGTTATTTCATCAATATTTGAAATCAATCTCTGACCGGTGTTTGCTTCTAGAGCTAGGAGAAAGGGGAGTTTCGTAATTATTGTTTCAGACAATTGTTTTAAGTTTCACTAAAAATAGGAATAACCGTCTATTAAATTTATTTATTTTTCACGCAACGATTGCTTTTTCTCACGCAGAAAACATTTTATATTCTAATCAAAAAACCTGCCTGTAATAGATTTTTTCTCCGATATTTTTTTATTATAATTTTGAAATTTTAGGACCATGGCATCTAATGACTTTTATATTACCGTATATTTATTAACGACAAAAATCAACCAGTTTCTTAAATTAAATAGGTACCTACTTCCCTTTAATTTCGAAAATTAAAATATATCCATTTGGTGCGCTTTTTACCATTTGAAAAATCGGATGATAAATTGGTTAAATATATAATTTTTAATTCGTTATATTTATTTTTATTTAGACTCTTGGGAAAAGAACTGGATTTACAGCAAACAGCCTGATAAAGAATTTGGAAAATTCGTTAGGACAGCTGGAAAATTCTTCCATGACGAGGAAGAAGATAAAGGTAAAAACTAAAATTGATTTCCATTTTTTTTATCTAATACATATAATTTAAGTATCCAAAATAACAATAAAATAATGTATTTAGGTATTCAGACATCTGAAGATGCTAGATTTTATGCATTGAGCAGAAAGTTCAAGCCATTTTCCACTGAAGGCAAAGATCTTGTTATCCAATTTAGTGTTAAACATGAACAAAATATTGATTGTGGAGGTGGTTATGTAAAAGTATTTGATTGTTCTTTGAAACCAGAAGAATTACATGGAGCAACCCCTTATAGGATTATGTTTGGTCCTGATATTTGTGGACCAGGAACTAAGAAAGTTCATGTTATTCTTAACCACAAAGATAAGAATGTTCTTATCAACAAAGACATCAGATGTAAGGTGAGGAAATACAATTTAACTCATATTTTTACCATTTGTTGAACCATAAAAATGGTGTATTTATAAAAGGTTTGCAAATAGGTACCAATCATTATTATGTTTTAGGATGATGTATACACTCATGTGTACACTCTCATTATTCGCCCTGACAATACATATGAAGTACAGATTGATGGTGAAAAGGTAGAATCAGGAGAATTGGAAGCAGATTGGGACCTTCTTCCTCCCAAGAAAATCAAAGATCCTGAAGCCAAAAAACCAGAAGACTGGGATGATAGGTTAGTAAAATCTTAATTTTTTTTATACTAAAATTCCTATTCTATTAAATTTTTTTTATATATATAATTGTCTAACATTAATTTGTTACTTATTACTTTAAGATAAGTGTAATTTAACTTGCATCATAAACTAATTATGGCAAACATTAAAAGCAATTATAACAAAATTAAATAATTACTTAAGTAAGTTGTTTGTGATAAGTAAAATATTATATCTAATTTGAAAAATATGCATCAACATTAAAAAGAGATAACTTTAAATTTGTTTTATTATATTTAGCTTGAATATTAATAAAAACAATTTACAGGGCTACCATCCCTGATCCTGATGACACCAAACCAGAAGACTGGGACAAGCCAGAACATATCCCAGATCCAGATGCTACCAAACCAGATGATTGGGATGATGAAATGGATGGAGAATGGGAACCACCAATGATTGATAACCCAGAATACAAGGGAGAGTGGAAACCAAAACAAATTGAAAACCCTGCTTACAAAGGTGAGATCCTTTTTATTTAAGATACTTCATGATATAAAATAGATTTTTCCAAAAAATACAGTATATGAAAAACATAAGACAACTACTCATTGAGTGAAAATTAAAAATTGGAAATAAAAATGAATAATGATAACAAAAATTAACTTCTCCGATTTTCAGGTGCATGGGTACATCCCGAAATCGATAATCCCGAATACACTCCCGAGCCTAATCTTTACAAACAAAAAGAAATCTGCGGGCTAGGTTTTGATTTATGGCAAGTTAAATCAGGTACCATCTTCGATAACGTCCTCATCACAGATGATGTAGAATATGCCAAGAATGCCTTGGCTGGTCTTAAAGAAAAACAAGAAGGCGAAAAGAAAGCAAAAGAAGAACAAGATAAAGCCGAAGTAGAAGCGGCCAGTGAAGATGATAAGAAAGATGATGAAGATGATGATGAGGATGACGATGATGCTAATGAAGAAAAAGTGCCACAAGTTGATGTAAGTATTTATTTGTAAAGTCAATGAAAAAATAAGATAATCATTTCATATCTTTCTTTCACAAATAGAATTATTTAAGTACTTCTTGACATAATTTTTTTGTTATTAAATTTTGAATTAGTATTATGTATTAAGGGTATTTTGAAAAAGGTTTGACCTTTACAACCTCCATTGTTATCAGGTTTACTGATAATATAATCACTTGGATAAGATTTTGTTTAAAATTTCTCCTTTAAAAAAGCAGATAAAATTAACAAAATTTTTTTTAATTCGAATATTTTGTTTTTTAGGAAAGCGAACACGATGAATTATAAAAAGAGTGAAAAGTGAGCTAAAAGACTTTTTTTATATATTACAAGTGTGCAGTGTTTTGTTCGATAGTGTGTACTGTTTCTTGACTGATTTTTGTTAATTTTTGATCGTATTACTTCTAATAAAACACAAAATCCATCAAGTTGTTTTCATGTTTTCACATTTTATTTGTACAAAATTACAATAAATTATTATATTTTGTATATATATATTTTTTTTAATTTTCCCATATATATTCTAGACATAAACATTTTATATGTTTATATAGTTTTTTTTATCCAAACTTGCTGATTGACATCAAGCCTCTTGCACTTCAATTGCAGGTCCCGGATTCGAATCTACTAAAGAAAAAGGTACTTTTCTATATGCCCATAACTACAATGAAAATATTTATTGGTTTACAAGATAAAATTTCTTTTAAAAACCGTTTTTTTGTAACAAAACAATAGACTACAACTAAATTAGGAAAACATTTGACAGTTGGGATTAATGACTGCTGTTAAGGTAGAGAAAACAGATGTATAATAAGTAGGTACATTAAGCAGTAGTGGTGGATAAAAAATTGTTGCTGTTATTGTGTCTAGACTTTAGTTATTCTATATGTATGATTGATAACTCGGTTCGACAAAAAGTTGCCTATTGATTTGGCTACTCATTTTTAAGTTTAAACTGATAACCTCTGAGACGAATATCCGCTGCGTGGATATAAATGAAAAAAAATTACAGTAGAATGAAACCCATTAGAAAAGGAGGGGAATATGATCAAAATGAAAGGAAAAATAAATTACAGTCGATCAGAGTTCGGGAAGTGGGAGGGGGTGAGTTTTTAAGGGTAAAAAATGGTTTATCTTGATTTCCGGCTAAATTACACGTTCTATGCGAAAAAGTTAAATGGCAAAGTTGTAGGTAATAAAAAGATCTACAACTTTTGTATTACCAATTTTTTCACATAACCTCAAAATTTGGGTGAAAAATTCAAAAAACCATGTTCTTGGTGGGAGGGGGTGAGTTTTTAAGGGTAAAAAATGGTTTATCTTGATTTCCGGCTAAACTACACGTTCTATGCGAAAAAGTTAAATGGCAAAGTTGTAGGTAATAAAAAGATCTACAACTTTTGTATTACCAATTTTTTCACATAACCTCAAAATTTGGGTGAAAAATTCAAAAAACCATGTTCTTGGTTTTTTATTTATATCTTTTTCAAAAAATTTTTTTTACGAAATTTGGTAAAAACTTACCTTATTATGTCCCAAATACACTGTAATTTATTTGATTAAAAATATTTATTTTTTCGCCTTATTTTCACTTAATATCAAAAAAGCACCCTAATTTTGAATCGAAAATTATGATGTCAAAATATCAGCTAAACTAAAGAGTTTACTTTGCAGTAATTTCCTAATAAAATTTCAAGTTTCCGGGGTAGACTGTTGTTTTATCTCTGTTGTTGATACTTAGGACAGTCAATTAGGAAATGTTTTACTGTTAAGTCACATCTGCACATATCACATTTAGGTGTTTCCATTTTCGCGAACAGATGCTGGTGGGTTAGTCTAGTGTGACCTATTATTCTTAGTCGAGTTAGCAGAACTTGATGTGGGCGCTTTGTAGGTATTATCTTCCACGGTTTTACGTCGGGTTTTATTTCGCGTAGCTTTCCTTTGGATTCTCGCCACTGGCACTGCCACGCACCGTACACTTTTTCCTTGACGTAGGCTTTTATGTCACTAACAGTCGTTTCTTTCACTTGCCTATTTTGCTTGACGGTCTGCCTCTTCGTTTCCTAGGATTCCGATGTCTCTTCGTTTCCTAGGATTCCGATGTGGGGTGGTATCCACATAAATTGTACGTCTTTGCCAGTTGTGTGTAGTTCATCTAGTGTTGCTTTTATGGAGAGCAAAATAGGATGACTATCATAAATCTTGTGGATGGACTCAAGTGAACTGAGGGAATCTGTTATTATTAGGAATTTGGGGAAGTTTAAGCTTTTCGCGTGTGCTACAGCTTGTAATAGTGCGTACATTTCTCCCGTGTATACAGTGCTAAGGGATGGAAGTTTGAAAGTTAATTTATTGTCAGAGGTAATAACTGCAGCTCCGACGCCATTTGAAGTGTTGGAGGCATCAGTATATATTTGATAATATTCTTGGTACTGATTTAGTAGGGTGTGGAAAGCCTGTTTTATGACGCAAATGGGAGTTTCGTTTTTTTTTTGTGAATAATCAGGGATTTATCTATGGAAGGATGTTTGAATAACCATGGTGGTGATATGTCTCTATTTTTGTATGTTGGAGGATTTTCGATGTGGAAGTCTGAGGAATATTTCCGTAAACTTTCATAGAAAGGAGGGTTTGATCTTTTTTGTTACAAATTATGGCATCAAAAAACCAAGTTTAAGTTTTTAATTAAAAAAAAAAATCGTAGTTTGATGAGTTTTTTGTTATTTTTCCCTTAAAATGCAATAGATCATTTATTGTGTTTCAATTAAATTGCATTAATTTATAATGATTAATTGCCTATAGCAATTTATTATTGGCATTATTTATTGAATAAAATTAAAAAAATCTTCTGTTTAAATGTAATGTTTATTTCAATTCAATCCTAAAGATAAAAATAAAAAAAAATTGATGATATATTTAACTGTTAAAGTTAAACACTTCATTCGCCTACTTAGTTAACAAGTGGCCGTAAATACACAAATATTTGAAAATCAATTATCTTGTGTTCTCAAACGAATTACTTCTACTGTTAACTAAGTCATGAACTTTTCTTTATTTTCTGATAAAACTTTTGCTGAAGCTTTGGCATCTAAGAATAATGAACCAATTTCTTCTATATCACTTTGTGTTATGTTACTCCTTCCATTAATTTTAGCTGTTAGATGTGCTGGAGTTAATAACTGAACTGCATATCTTAATGTTGCCTTTGTTCCTATTTCTCCCAAAGCTGTAATAGCTTCAGGTTCAATTTCCAAACCTAGGATGTAAATTAATTTTTTTATATAATGTTAATACTTCAATTAAATTGATTAATTACCTTCTGTTGTAGCTCTTAGTTTGATAATTTGTTCCATATCACTTCTATTATATGGAATAGTTCTTATAATTAATAACCTATCAAGAAGATCTAAAGGGATACCATGTGGAGAATAAATATCATCAGTTCCTCTTATCAAACAACGACCTAAAACCAATGATTATCTATAAATAATTCTAACAGGTATTAAAATAAAATTTCATTTTCATCAATAAATATTGCAGTATTACCTCTATTTGTTGCAAATATTACAATAGGTGCTATCGCACTTTCTAAAGCTCTGTGAAGATAAGTAAATGTCTCAATATCCAACATGTGAACTTCATCTATAAATAGAACTCCTGGTACTAATTCAGCTATACCTTGATCAATGTATTTGTCAACTATTTTGTTAATTTCTTTTCTTAATTTGTCTGTAATTTCTGTTTTCTTTGGCTTTAAAAGTTGTCCCATCATAGATAAAACATCTTGACCCCCCTGAGGTTTTGCATTTGCTGCATCCAAATCATGTAATGTTACATCCTACAACAAAATGAGTTTTATCTCAGTAATACACATCAGTACTATTTTATATATAATACCACTTAATACCGAATATTAGTAATAGCAGGTTATTCTGAGGTAGATGGCTCATATGTGATCATCAGGTTCTTTTGTTGATCTAGAACCAGCTCCTGGTTGATAAAAGCAACCATAAAAAAAGAGGTTGTGAAGTTGATCAGCAAAGAAGCTAATTTTAGACCCATGCAGTAAAATGACTAAGAAAATGCAATGAGTGGGAATCAGTAGGCCTCCTAACAGGACACTTTGGCCTGAAATGATATCTGACAATCATGGGAATATTCAATGGAGATTTAAAATGTACAGCAGGGACCCTTTGAGCAAAATAGAAACAGTCACACATTTTCTCAGATTGTGGGGCTGTAGACCACAAGAGACAGTTTTTCCAGAACACTATAACACCAATCCAGTAAATAACCTATATCAGTCAACAAAACAAGCTGGATGATGAAGAATATAAAAATAATTTATAATATTTAATAAATAATAATAATAATAATAAAAATAATAATAAACGAACTTTCTAAAGCAATATTAGAATTTGATGGTAGCAACCCAATTCACCAACCATTATTGCCTAAACTCAAATCCAATAAGAACACCAATAGGATTCTTGCAAGCATTAATTCACTCTTAAAGGATAGTGCCAAGGACTACCGTACTCTGGAAGAGATACACACCCTTATCTACTGTGGTGCAGTTACAGTGCTACGATGTCACAACGAACAAGTCCGGTTTCCGAACAAAAAGTGTACCGAAAAGCAGAAGCCATATAAACCTTGGTGGCAACAGCGACTTGAAAAGTCCATTAAGGACATAAGAAAGGAATTGGGACAACTTACAGAATTTAACAACAACGCCAAACCGTCCAGACGTCTAACTAATAGGGTCAAGAAAATTTTAAAGAAAATTAAAACCAACATAGAACATCTAAGGTATAGGGAAAATTTATGTTCATATGTGGACTAAAGCTAAAGGCTTAATCCAAACGATTATCTCGTTACGTCAAATGTACTAAAAAGAAACAGCAAAACCACTTATTTAACACCATTGAAAAGCTGGACAGGGATTCTGTATCCTATCGCTTTCGACATGTCGAATTCTACAGTCGCTTTCGACATGTCGAATTCTACAGTCGCTTTCGACATGTAGAAGCGATATCTCGCGAAAAGGGTATTCTGTGTACCTCTCGATAATACTTCGGCCGTATTCGGCTTTTATCAACATGATATGTAGAAATTCTGGGGAGTTTTTAAATTTCATCAGACATTTTGGGGATTTTGATTTGCAATTTAACATTTATGTTCTATTTCTATGGTTTATTGGTTTAGCATATTATTATTTTGTAGATTGCAAAGTTGGTTTTGAGATGTTTGTTGTTATTTTTCTGGTTTTTATTTAATTACTTGTACTTGCGTTGGCTATTGGATAAAGATAATAGGGAGTTATCGCACACACTTGCTTAAGGTCATAATTTTCCTTATTTTAATAAGGCAAAACCTTAATACTGCATGGTACAAATAGAGTTATCGCCACGGCACTTGTGTAACGTAAAAAGTTGACAGTTCGAACGTACCTACCTACTTGTTTTATTTATCTATGAATGTTAGTAAACAAAGATTAACCTCTATGAACTAATACATAATTTGAGTTAATATCAATTGTTTCATCCACTTACCTATCTCCAAAATACTTTAAACATTAAATAATTGCATAAATTTATATATACCTAAATTTTACATTTAATTGTTATATAAGACCAAATTATAATCCTTTTCTGTGGGCCAAATAAAATCAAATAAGAATGTTAGGCTTAGGTTACCTGCGAATTTATTTACTTTCCGATTAAAATTTACCTAACATTGTGACACCGTAGAGAAAAAGAAGAATTTAAGTTATTTTCCTTTATTTTATTTGAGTCCTTAACATGTCCCAAATAAAGTAAATGCGTTAACTTATTAAAGTTTCCTTATTTCAAAGATCTTTGTACGCAAGCGCACCTGTCATTATAAGGAAAACTTTATTAAGGCAACGCACAAAAGTGGTGTGCGATAACTCCCTATTAGGAGTTAAGCTTAACGTAAGTCCTTTCTCAAACATAAAATGCTTACTTTTTTGTTTGGTGGCTTTATTATATGGTCTTACATTGATTTCTATAAAAATCGTTTGTCATAAAATATTTCTCCGCTAAATAGTTAAATAGGTAAACAATAAAAAAATCTTTTAAAAAGTTTGTATTTTTTCATATACTTCAAGTTAATTTTTTTAATAACATAATCATTCAAAGAGAAGAATTTCTAGACGATATTCGGGCTTTCAATGTTATGAGGAGGCAAATAAGAGATGAAACAAACCCTTTTGAATTAAGGGATGATCTATTTAAAAAGTCTTTTAGATTAACAAAAGAAATGGCTCAATATATCCTTCATATTATTGTTGAAGATATAGTTTTATAGTAAGACTTGCCCACAAAGCGTTTCCTTCACCTTTTCCTTGGGCCCCATTAAAGTTGTTGGTTATAAGGCTGTGATTATTTTCAACAGCATTTAAAAAGGCTTCCCAATGCTGGTTTGCCACTCTCATATTAATCAATAAAATCAAAATTTATTTTTAAAAGTATACAAATACAATGAATAACAATACGGACACAGAACACAACAAATAAAAAATATTTTGTCACAAATAGGTTATGTTTTATTGAAGCGATACCTCAAAACGTATCGCCTTCAAGCGACATGACTTGTGCTTAAAGTCGTATAGAAATGTGTACACGGAATACCGTTTGTTTCAAACGACATGTCGCTATCGAAAGCGATAGGATACAGAATCCCTGTCCTGTTCTACAGACAACTTAGTAGTGCCGGAACAAACAACTACCACAATCTTCCAAGTGAGGATGAACTTACTGACTATTGGTCTTCAATATGGTCCAATCTTCAAAAACACAACGAGGGCGCAGCATGGATAGAATCCGAAGCTGACAAAGCAAACATTGCTCCAATGATGTTTGATAACATCACAACAGCTGATGTAAACCAAGCTGTAGGACAGACTAATAGTTGGAAAGTTCCAGGAATTGATAACATCCAAAATTTCTGGTACAAAAAATTTAGCAGCTTACATGAACTATTGGCAACGAAATTTACACATATTCTTCAACATCCAGAAGACATCCCTACCTTTCTTACTCATGGTTTAACCCATATGCTTCCCAAAACAGCTAACACACAGGATCCTTTGCAGTATAGACCAATCACATGTCTTCCAACGCTTTACAAGATATTAACATCATGCATTACTAACAGAATTTACAGGCATGTGGACCAAAATAACATCTTGGCAGAGGAGCAAAAGGGATGTAAACGTGGTCACCAGGATTGCAAAGAACAGCTTATTATTGACTCTGTGATGCTAAGGCAAGCGCAAAAGCAATGTCGCAACATCTCGACTGCTTTTGTAGACTACCGTAAGGCATTTGACAGCGTGCCGCATTCCTGACTTATAATCGTTTTAAACATCTACAAAATAAATCCCACCATATTTTCTTTTCTTGAAGCGTCGATGAAGCAATGGCGAACAAGCCTTACGGTAAATATTAATGGTCAGTATATTAAGACTAACGACATTTATATTTGAAGGGGAATATTCCAAGGGGACTCAGTCCATTGTGGTTCTGTTTGGCAATGAATCCACTTTTTACCATACTCAACAACACTAAACTTGGCTTCAATCTTAAAATCAATAAAAATACTAACTGCACCGTCTCCCACCTCCTTTATATGGATGACATAAAAATTTTTGCTTCCAATCAGCAACAAATCCAACATCTTCTGGATGTTACCGAAAGGTTTTCCGGGGATGTACATATGGAATTTGGATTAGATAAGTGCAGAACCTTAAACATCGAGAAGGGAAAAATTATCAATGGAGATTTGGCGCTCCCTAATGGAGATGTAATCGCTGCCATGCAAAATGGGGAAACATACAAATACCTGGGTTTCCAACAGGCCAGGTTGTTGGATCAAAAACAGTCCAAATCCAAAATCAGGGATGAGTTTTCACAAAGGGTAAGTTCTGTACTAAAATCTGAATTGAACGCAGGCGACCTAAACCGAGCTATTAATACATATGCCGTACCTGTGTTGACCTACTCGTTCGGCATTTTACAATGGACAAAGACCGAATTAGAAGATATTCAGAGAACAACCCGGACTATGATGACAAAGTAAAGATGTCACCATCCAACATCGTCAGTGCTTAGAACAACACTACCAAGAAAGGAGGGAGGAAGAGCTTTATGCGACATAATAAATCTACATAACAAACAGATAAATAAATTACGAGATTTCTTTTTTACCAAATCACTGTCATCGAATTTACATAATTCTGTCATAGGATCAGATAAGAAATACTCGCCTCTAAATTTAGCAGATCCTGATAAGGATTTAGATATAACAGATGCTGAAAAACAAGTAAAATGGGCCCAAAAAGCTCTACATGGTCGACATCATCATGACCTAAACCAACCACACATTGATAAAATTGCATCAAATAGGTGGCTTGCTGACAGTACCTTGTTTCCAGAGACTGAAGGATTTATGATGGCCATTCAGGATCAAGTAATTCATCGTATCATCAACTAGACTCATTCCCAAAAGTCTTGAAGACAGTCTTAAAAAACTCGATCTTCATAAAAACACTTTTATTGACTTGCAAAAAACGGCAATTTTAAACACATGTCATACTGTTCGAAAATTTTTAAATAGGTAAATTTTGAGCCTAATCCCATTTGCGTTTACGCTTGGGATAGGTAAATATTACCAGCAATTGCTGAGTAAGTGCATAAGTCTTTTTTTGATAATAATAATAATTGAAAATCCCTATCTATAGTTCATTTTGTAAAAATATGAAGTTCAATAAAAAATGTTGGGGTCTTTTAACAATGAAAATGTAGCTAAAATAAACTATAAGGAGCAAATAAAAGTCTCACTAGATCTGTGAGGTACTACAGTAAAATAAATCATGAACTAACCCTATACATGTGTATCATTTATTTGCATCTTGTTTTGTTTAGGTTTGTGTTTCTATGAAATGAACTATAGAACACTAAATAAACACACCAACATACCTGCACAACCTCTTTCTTTTTGTGAACTTCTCCTTTTGGAAGTGGTACATATTCTTCAGCTTCCAAATCAAATTCAGTAGCATAAGCATCAGATCTACCTTGTCTTTTAACTGCCCCACTTGTAGCTTCAATATAAATAACATCTCCAACCTCAACCTTTTCTTTTTGAAGAGCTTCATAGATACTGGGATCAAGTTTTAGTTGTTTACTACCCTTTGCAGTTCTTAATCCAATGATAACATGACTAACAGTCTTACCATAACCTAAAAAAGTTAAATTAGTTAATTTATTTTATAATACCTTTAGTTTTCAACATAATTATTCAATAATGTTCTTCTTCTTGAGAGAGACTAAATGTTATAAATGAATTGAATGTATATAAATTTGATGTAATAAAATTAAGATATATAATAATTAAATATAATTTATTACCTCCAGCAGGATTTTCAGTTTCTACAGGTGTCAATTCACTAACTTCTCCTTCATAAACTTCTTTTGTTTCTCGTATTCTTAATCCAATAGCTCTCCTGAAATTTTCCATGAGTACTTCTGTTTTCTTAATTTCAGAACTGTACACTTCTGAACCAACCATTGGACAAAATGGAACTTTGTTACCAAGTTCTTGTGCTATGGCTAATGCAACCGCCGTTTTACCCGTACCTGGAGGTCCAGCTAAGAGAACTGCCCTCCCTGCCATCTTTTTGCTTTTAATCATATCAACTACTACACCAGCAGCCTAAAATGACAATTTTATTGTAAAAAAAAATTAGTCACAATGAACCTAACACCACTAATATGTGATCATCTATTAGATGGTGTAAAAAACTTGATGTATAAATTAGATGAAACAATGAATATCTCTCAATAAGAGATTGTCAAATAAAATAAATGTACTATGCAAATACATGTGTTTAGTGAAATTTTATATATCACTTAGATTAGATATCAACTCTAAATACATTTGAACTTTTTTTTTAAAACAAAATGAAGGAACTCACCTCTCTAGCTTGTTCTTGTCCAACCAAGCCGGCTGCTGCTGGAATTGCAAAACCAGCTTCATCTAATCCTAGACCTTTAATATGACTGTGGGCACTAATTCTTTGAGTTTTTACTGTACTTTTTACTTCTTCTACCTTCATGTTGTATGATTTACATAAGATGGTTTAAACTTTAAACGAAAATCAAACTTGTTTAATCGTTATCACGTTTGTTAGGTTCATATGGAAACATAAATATGTCAACATTGTCAACTGTCATAGAAGGCTATTCTTCGAGACGTTACCATGACCCTGGTTTATATTTTAGCGATTACGTCAGTATTTTATGTATAAGACGCTCGCTAAGACCATGTCTTTGCTCCATATACCTATCTGTATCTGAAATCTGTATATGAAATATACATAAAAATGCTAAAAGCCTTTGATTGTCAATAGTTTATAGTTTATTTCATAGATTTTTTAAAATTAGTAAAATCAACTTTATTATAGATGTATATATATATAAATTAATCTAATTTATACGTATGTAATTTATTGTACAAACACAAACCCTTACTACGTGAAAGTTCATCTTATTAAGAACAGTAAACAACTAAAAGGTTGAATTAACTTTCACTATTTATTTATTCGTAAAATGCTTTAAATGTAATATGTCAATCTGACGATGCTAGTTCTATAGCGAAACGGCCGTCATTACATTTAAAGCATTTTGCGAACAAATAGTGAAAGTTAATTCAACCTTTTAGGTGTTTACAGTTCTTTATACGTATGTATAAATTAATTGTAATTTAGAATATTTATTTCTATTCAGCACTGCTAATCTTATTTCAGTGGGTTTCAATATCTAATAGACCAAAAACGGTGAAATTAACAGTATTAAAATTGTCAGGGGCATAAAATAATTTAAATTCCTAAAAATATCTTCCTATAAAAAATCAAAATTTCCTGACAACAATTTTTTTATTCTTCTAAAAAGTTTCAAATTTTTAAATTTCCACTACATTCTCGAGTTTACCAATAAGAAAGAGCCAAATGTATATAAGATCATTTGTTCTGTTTTTATTGGCTAGTCAAATGACATTTAGCGTGGTAGCTTCCAATTGGTTATTTAACTTCCAGAATTACAACAAATTTACTATTTATTATTCTAGTACTCGTATTCGTTCTTGGTTAGCATTAGTGAATGTCAGATTGAAAGACATTTTGTTGACCGGTGTTTTGGTGTAATCTATTTTTGAATGTACTAAAATTTAAAAAAATAGGACTGCAAAATGAAGCAGTATTTGTTTTTAATTATTACTCTGTTTGTTTTAATTGGTGAGTTATATTTAATTCATTTTAAGCTCTTATACATAACATTTAAAAATTTACAGGTTCTACAAGGGGCGATGAAACCGGAGAACCATCTATAGAGACTGTTGATTTAGACTTAGGAGCTAGCCGAGAGGGATCCAGAACTGGTAATAACTCGATAATTATTCCCTTATTTTAGCATAGTTCATTAGATGTTCTTGTACCAAAATGTTGGTTTTCTTGTTAAAATTCAATTTTTCATTCTTTTGCACAAATATTATATGACTGTACCATCCATATCTTAAAAAAAGTACATTCAAAAACTTTTATACAATACCTACAGTTAATAATTGATTTGTAAGAAATCAATTGAGTTTTCTGCCTTTAACAAAAACTTACTTTTGATTTTTTGGCCTTTAACAAAAACTTACTTTTGATTTTCAGTAATAGGTTTAGAATATTTTTCCTTTGGACCCAGTACAGTTAATTTTTTTAAGTGTTTTTGTATAGTATCTTGATTTTCCTTATCTAGTTTAAAATTGTTGGTATAGAATTTTTCAGTAATGATTGGTGCTAAAGTAAATCAAAATAAATAGTAGCTATTTTCACTAACTAATTAGTTATGAGGTTTTGAAATTTTTTATTGCTTAAAAGTGTATTTGTTTCTGATCTCACCTAAGCCTATGGGTTTTCCAATTTTAATGTTGGATCTTCCCAAAAGATGCTTTTCCACAAAACAGACATTAAAAGGTTTTAACTTTTCTGATTCTGATTCTACTTCTTCTATCATATTTACTTGTTTGATCAATAAGCTCCTGATTACAATTCAAAGTTTAGAATATAGGTATAGGTACATTTTTTTAAAACAAATTTTATGGTGACTTGTTTGTTATTAATTAATTAAATCAATTAAAATTAGTAAATTTAATGTTTTAGTGTACACAAAGTTACATAGGTATTTATTTATTATTTATTTATTACATAATCATATTTGTAATGTAATACCATTTATTCTTTAGATGATGAAGTTGTTAAAAGAGAAGAAGAAGCAATTAAATTGGATGGACTCAATGTTGCTCAGCTCAGAGAATTACGAGAAAAGTCAGAAAAGTTTACATTCCAGACTGAAGTCAATAGAATGATGAAACTTATCATTAATTCTCTTTATAGAAATAAAGAGGTAAGTATGTTAATAGTAATAATTATTATGTTTGATTTTGTTTAAAAATTTAACTTATTAATTAAATTTTCATTATATTTTGTTGTAGATTTTCTTGAGAGAACTAATTTCAAATGCTTCAGATGCTTTGGATAAAATAAGATTACTTTCTCTTACGGATAAAGGAGTTCTAGATACTCAACCAGAACTAAATATTAGGATAAAAGCAGATAAAGAATCTGGTATGCTTCATATAACAGATACTGGTATTGGAATGACAAAACAAGATCTTGTCAATAATTTGGGAACAATAGCAAAATCTGGTACAGCTGAATTTTTAAGTAAAATGCAAAGTGCTGAATCTGCACAAGATATGAATGATATGATTGGTCAATTTGGTGTTGGATTTTACTCAGCTTTCTTAGTAGCTGATAAAGTTATTGTTACAACTAAACATAATGATGACATACAATATATTTGGGAATCTGATTCTTCTTCCTTTAGCATTGTGGAAGATCCCAGAGGTGATTCATTGAAAAGAGGTAAGTATTAAATTTTAAGCATACATTAATGTAGTATTAATCAATTACTGTCTTAGGAACAACTGTAAGTTTGGAGCTGAAACCAGAGGCCAAAGATTTCTTGGAACATGAAACAGTTCGGACATTAGTCAAGAAATATTCACAATTTATTAATTTCCCCATATATCTTTGGACTAGCCACACTGAAACAGTTGATGAACCTCTAGACGATGATGCTGTTGAAGAAAAACCAGAAACTACAGATGAAGATGATGCAGCTGTGGAAGAAGAAAAAGAGGAAGATAAAGCAAAAACTAAAAAAGTTGAAAAAACTGTTTGGGATTGGGAACTGTTGAATGACAGTAAACCTATATGGACCAGAAAACCAACAGAGGTAATTTTTTATTTATTTTTAAGTAAAGGCAAAATATTTAATTATTTAATGTTTCAAGGTTGAAGATTCTGAATATACTGAATTCTACAAGACATTAACAAAAGATAGTCATGATCCACTCACCAAGATTCATTTTGTTGCTGAAGGTGAAGTTACTTTCAAAGCTTTATTATATGTTCCCACAGTTCAGCCATCAGAAAGTTTCAACAGGTAACACATGTTTATGACTTATAGAAGTAAAAAGTATTACAATAATGATACTTTATTTTTTGTTAGATATGGAACTAAGACTGATAACATAAAATTGTATGTCCGTCGTGTTTTCATCACAGACGAATTCAATGATATGATGCCATCCTATCTCAACTTCATTAGAGGCATTGTTGATTCAGATGACTTGCCATTGAATGTTTCTCGTGAAACTTTACAACAACATAAATTGGTTAAGGTAAATATTCTTTAAAGAAAAGATGCAAATATATTTGCAATGTTACCATTTTGGTGATACCATTGTTTTATTTCTTTTGGTAGGTTATCAAAAAGAAATTAGTACGTAAAGTTTTGGATATGTTGAAAAAACTCCCTGAGGAAGATTATGATAAATTCTGGAAAGAATTCTCTACTAACATCAAATTGGGAACCATTGAAGACCCAGCTAATCGTACAAGATTGGCAAAGTTGTTGAAATTTTTGTCATCTAATGGCAAAGGAATGACCAATCTGGCAGATTATGTTAGTAGAATGAAACCAAAACAAGATAAAATCTTCTATATCGCTGGATCGTCCAGGGATGAAGTTTCCAAATCCCCATTCGTTGAACGTTTATTGCGTAAAGGTAATATATTGTACTATAATTTTTTATTGTATAAAATAACATTGCATAACATAATTCATTTTTGGTGGAAAATCCTAAACATTTAATCATATTTCTAGGCTATGAAGTTTTATATCTAGTTGAAGCTGTTGATGAATATGCAATTTCTGCTATCCCAGAATTTGAAGGAAAGAAATTCCAAAATGTAGCTAAAGAGGGATTCAGTTTGACTGAAACTGAAGGAGGTAAAGAACAATTAGAGCAGCTGAAGGCAACATTTGAACCTTTGACCAAGTGGTTGGGCGATGATGCTTTAAAAGATGATATTGCCAAAGCTACTGTTTCTGAAAGGTGAGTATTTTGTAAAAATTCTATAAAACAATATAAATTTGACATTTATTTTAGATTGACGGACTCTCCATGCGCTTTGGTAGCAAGTTTGTTTGGCTGGACTGGTAATATGGAAAGATTAGCAGTATCTAATGCTCACCAAAAATCCGACGATCCACAACGTTCCTATTATCTTAGCCAAAAGAAAACTTTGGAAATCAATCCCAGACATCCTTTGATGAAAGAACTTCTTAAACGTGTAATCGACGATCCCAGCGATCCTACAGCCAAAGATATGGCCAAGATGATGTTTAGGACTGCTACTTTAAGGTAATAAAAATAATTTAGTTGTTCTTGTGCAATTACAGTATAACCTCATAGTGATGTAAAACGTGTTACACAATTTAAAAAAATAATAAGTTTAAAATTAATACATCAATAATAAAAAAAACTTTTATAATGAAAAGATCAGACAACTAAAAAAACCACTAACAATGCATTACAATAGGAAGTTCTACAATGTCAATATATAAAAGATATTAAAATGAAGCCTTTGTGCTTAAAAAGGCTTCAACAGAAAGAAATGGATTTTCTGTTAGGTAATTTTTAACTTTTTTGGTAAAAGTTATTTCAGGGAGTCTACATTTCTACTGGGACTTGATTCCAAGATTCCAAATTTTAATTCGCCTATTAACGTTTTTCTGTATATATCTATATTTTGTTTTGCCTAATAATACAATATGTTCTTTCCTAGTTCAATAGTTATGAGTTGTATTGCTATTGTTGGAAAGTGACCTATTCTTATACACAAATTTAATTGATTCCAAGTTTGTTACTGTTAATAACTTGTAGGTTACATGCAGTAGTCTGCAACTTTCCCTTGGCTTGAGTCCAAAGATAGATCTTAAATATCTCTTCTGCATATGAGTAGTTGATAGTTCACTGGTCAGTTTCTGTATATGACTTTTCCAATCCAATCTTTGTTCTAAGGTTAGGTTAGGTTCTATGTGAGTGGTCATTCAACGTTCCTTCCACTGCGACCTGAAAGATCTATTGTGGCTCAACCCTAGGTTATAGTCGTTCTATCAGCCCTATGCTACTGATAAAGGCTTGTCAGGGTCCTGAGTGATACTTCCATGAAGTCCTTGGGCTCGAGTTGATGCAGACCACGTGTATTAATCCTTAGTCTCTCGAGCTCTCGGCAGTTATACAATATATGTTCCGCCGTTTCATCCTCAGCCTAACGGAATCTGCAGTCTGCAGATGGTGAATAGTTTACCCAGATCTACCTTTGGCTTCCCTCCATGTACCCCAGCTCCAACACCTCTCGCGGTCTTAGAGCCGTCCGTGTATCGAGACTGGTCATCCATAATAAGATTCGATCTGTTCATTTCTCATTCCTAAGGGTTATTCTAAGGTTACTCCCAGGAAAATTATATTGGTGGTGGTTGTAAAGTCTGTGTTAGAGACGCTGTATTTTGAAGTATCAGTTTGTCTACCATAGAATTTTATTATTTGTGTCTAACATTCATTTGTTGATTATTGGTGCCAAACTACTGTTGCAATTCAACCAGACTCTTCAAGATGGCCCTCGATATTTTTTTCGTCTTTTTCTGTTATTATGAACATTGTATCATCAGCGCACATCATCAACTGATCCTTTATTATTTCAGGTAGCTCGTTTGTATAAAGGATATACAAAAGAGGACCCAGGATAGACCCCTGTGGAACGCCCTTTTCGTCCATCATAGCATCTGAAACAACTTTAGCTCATTTTTCATTCTTCTCCATTACCCTTTGAAGAATGCTGCTTAAATATGATTTCATCAGCTGTTTTGCAACTCCTCTGATTCCATATCTCTCCAGCTTTTCTATAAGCACTTTATCGTCAATATTATCAAAGGCCTTGGATAAGTCTAGGACTACCACTGCAGTACAATAGTTCTTGTTCAGAGTCCAATATTTTTGCCAAGTGCCAAATGCATGAATTTTACTGTAGAACTGTATATTTTTTTAAACTTCAATAATACATATTTCAGGAAATGACTATAATATTATCGTACTTTTTAAGAAATGTTAAATGAATATTGTTTTCTAGGTCTGGTTATATGTTGCGTGAAACTGCCGATTTTGCCGAATCTATTGAGGCGATGATGAGAAAAACTCTTGGTATTCCCTTGGGTGAATTAGTAGAAGAAGAAGAAGATACACCTGAAGATGGTGCTTCCGAAGATGACAATATAGATGCGGATTCTGAATCTCGAGATGAAGAACATGATGAACTTTAAATAGATTCATTCCATTGTGAGAGTTTGTGTGTTTGGTGTGGTGTACAATTTTTGTTTGTACTATAAAAAGACTGTCAGTATAATAATATAATTTTGTATTTTTTGTTTTTGATTAAATAATGTTATTTATTTAACTATTGCTTTATTTTATTTCCAAGCTTGAATAAAACATCTTTCTGTAGTGAATACTTGGTGGAACTCATTCAAAATGAAAGTATTTTATAATTAACAACACATGCTGTGATTTAAACATATTTTTTACAGGATATTCAACGTAATTAACTTATTTTGTGATTAAGATTAGTAATTTGATAACAAAAATTATTATTTTGATGTATCCTCAAAGTAATAAGTAAACATAGAGGTGCCACAACAACACAATAACATACAGTTTGTAGTCAATAGCAATGAACCTATAATTGATAGAGATGGAAAATAAAATTGACATCTAGAGGTGTAGGTAAACACCGTAATATATAAATGTTAGTTAAATAATTTACACACATTAAAAATAAATGCCACCATACTTCTAACATATTTTTATCGGAAGGAATTTTAAAAGGGTATATGCATTTCATTATTAATTTGATTTTCTTATTTGTAATAAATTTTAATTGAAATTGCTAATCGTACGCCAATGAAGTGAATAACTTACCGTGATAGGTTAGTAATATCATTTTGCGAAGTAGGTACCACAAATTATACACGCTTTTCGGGTTTCCACCATTTTCAATATTGAAAAGAAAAAAACGGTTTATAAAAAATACACAAAAATTCAGGAAAAATCGAACAAAGCGCTAACCACCTCTAGAAAATAACAAACAAAGGCACTACTGATGCCAAATTTTCGGTGTTGGAATTTGATACAATTGGTGCAGAGCTTTTTATCAGTATTATCGAAAGGTAAGAAAGTGAATATTAAAATGTATTAAAGAATATTTTCTCTGACTAAAAATCTCCTCTTAAAAATAAAATAAAATTGTTAGGTTAGGTTAGGTTACACTATTACGTTTTTGTTTCCTACTTTGTGCTTACAAAACACAACGTCTGGCAATGCTCTGCTGGTAAACAAATCTGTCTCGACGACAAGTAGTAAGGGAATATGCCTACTCTATGTTTACTTATTACTCTGAGGATGTATCTGTGAAATTAAGTTTATATTAACGAAATTTATTTTATTTAAAACTTAACTACCAAAGTTAAAGAACCTTTATTGAATAAAAAAATCATGTAATTGTAGAAAATAATGTATGTATTTGGAAACCGTTTCTTCCCGCTATATTGAGTGGAATTGTCGTATGTACAAAAGGTATGTTTATTTATAGAGTAAGTCCAAATTTTTAGCAATTTTTGAATCATCATAATGTCCTAGACCCTTGATCAATTTTTTATAAAAAACTGAGAGTTCACCAGTCTACTTTTTTTCACTTTTGAAAATAATGATTAAAATACTTTTAATACAAAATCTATATTTTTGTAGAGGAAAGTAGTACTATAAATAGTAGTTCTTTTGTTTGCATATATTATATAATGTCTACTTTATGTGCTGGAAATCCACGTGCCCCTAAACCAGTTACTGCAAATATACTGCCGGCCAGAAAATGATTATCTCTTTCATTATTAGCTGCATTTTTCTGTGCACTGCCTACATAAAGAATGTCTAAATTAGGTCCACCAAAAGTTACAGAAGTAATAAACTTTGTTGGCATCTTTATGACCTACAAAAAGGTTAACAGTTTTAATGCATTTGTATTTTATCAAATAAACTAATACTTTTGAAACGTTTCCATCTTTTGGGTTAACTTTTAGTACGGCTCCTCCTCCATATAAGCAAACATACAAATTATCTTCGGTATCTATTGTCATACCATCTGGTAACCCTAAAATAATTAATATTAAAGACATGAACCTTAATTAAGCAAGTCCACATGCATACAAGATATTAAATATAAAGCATAAGTATATAAGGCTAGTTATTGGCAAGGTGGAAAGTATATGGTGGGGAAATCGACTACAGCTCTCGCAGTGGACAACTTTTTCAAAAAAAGGGGTCATGTCATTCATATTGCTTTGTGTGTGTTTTTATAAATAAACACATTTGGTTAAATATAAAAATGGGTCATTTTAGTTGTTGTGGTGTTAATTGTAAAAATATTCGTAGAAATAGTAAGAAAATTAGAAAAACGAGCAAAATGGATTAATGCAGCTAGGAGAAAAAAATAAATACCTAGTGTATAACCTAATTCTGTAACAGGTATGACTACCTATTTTTGTTAAAACAGGCAAGTATATATTTTAATGATTTTAAATTTCTTTTTAATTAAATGTATAAAAAACCTATCCTCATTACAGAGACAACTCTGACCAGGGGCGGCTTCTCCTATGAGGCAGGTGAGACGGTGCCTCACCAATAATTTGCAAATTAAATAAATCACAAATTTATATTATTTAGTAGAGTTGTAGGTTGTGGCAATACTAGTACGATTAAAAGGTATTATTTATGACAAAAATCAGTAATGAGCTTGTAAATTCATTATTTTCTGTATAGTGTTAGGTATTTATTACAACTACTGGCAACGCTGTACGCAACGATATTTCTGTCTTTGTCACTTTACCGTAACTTTCATCACATTGTCGCAGGCCACAGTAATGTCACAGAATTATAACCTACACAGAAGCGAATCTTGGGCAGATTACAGTAACCGTAATATTTGACCTTGAGCACCACTTACACTGAGAAAAAGGCAATTTTACTTACACAGATATAAAGTTCACAAAAATTTTATTTGATTAATTTTTTGAGAGCGAAATTAAAAAAGAATATTGAAACATTAGTCTTATTTGGATAATTAATATTTAAAATTACAAAATAATTATTTCAACTAAGCCAATTTTATCAAAATTGCCTTTTTCTCAGTGTATAACTCTGTAAGTGGTGCTCAAGGTCAAATATTACGGTCACCACAACATCAAACGGACCGCCAGTAAGATTCGCTTCTGTGTAGGTTATAATTCTGTGGTAATGTAAATGCAAGCTCGACCGTATCATTAGTTAATGAATTATAGTTTTACAGGTAAGTTAGTCAGCATCGACGTGTTGTATTAAAAATTGGTGAAAGTAATAGTGCTAATAAGTGTTTAATTGGTGAAAATAATAGTGATAATAAGTGTTTAAGCGTTACATAATTATATTTCTGTAGGTGTATGAATATTTGAAAACATTTTTTGAAATAATTTTTCTTTTATTCTTAACCCTCTCATAAATTAATAAGCACGACCCCGATTTGCTGTCAACTGGCCTACTTATACTCTCAATAATTATTGGTTTTAATATAAATTATTTATATTACCTGTTATATTCTTCGCTATTAGATCTAGCACAGTCCTATTTTTCCGTGAAATAGTGCCATTTTTATCATTATACTCAAATTCAACAACTTTATATGATAATGAATCGATGTAGTAAAATTTATTATTTGCCTTATTCCATGCAAGTCCATTGCTAATGTTAACAGGTGCATCGGCAACAGATGGATTTTTTAAATTATTTTTAGTGAATGTATAGAGTATGCCTTGATTGGATGAAACAGTTCCATTGGATATAGGACCCATAGTTCCTACAAGATTGTTGTAAGTAGTAGGTACTCTTAATTACGTTTTTTTTATTTAGTCGCAATGAACTCACCCAACCATAATCTTCCTTTACTGTCGACTTTTCCATCGTTAAAGAAGCTTTTTGGAAATTGGGGACTAACAGTTGTTAAATTTTGTAAACGTTGTAGACTATAATCTTCACGTAGATAAATGGCAACAACGCTTCTGTTATTACTAACAACTAATGCATGTCTATTATTTTTTACAGGTATTACTACTGTTGCAGCTCCTAAAAGTGTTAGAGGTAATGGATTTTGAGATGAGCTGTGGCCTTGAAAATAGCTGCGCGGTAATGCAAGGCAACAACGCACTAAATTCATAAAGTGAATACTAAAAACATCAGTTTGGTTTTATGACAAAGCCATAGTATATTTATAGTCCAGTCAAATTATGTTAAAAATAATATAATTTTATTGCAAACTATAATATAGAGTTTGTATCAATAATATTTAGTCAAATAAATAAATAAAATAAATACATTGCCTTACACTTCTGATTAATAATTCTTAATATTTATAAATTATTTCTTGAGAAGTATATTTATATTTAAATATCTAGTTGCCGCCTTTATTAGAATTTTTGTACCTTACAATTTAACAGGAACAAGTTTAATTATGAATAAAGGAGTATTGTCATAATGGACGTGTATTGTATGATATTTTATTCCTTCTTGTTTTTATAAATTAATTTTAAAATCCTTGAATTTGTTCTTAAAGGTCAAATTACCTAAAACAGTTTATTGTTATACTAATACTCATACTGAAGAGAAGATTATGTTATTAGACAATTTCTCAAAATCAGAATAATAAAGTACACTTCACCTGGAGGGATGGAACAAAGTAATAAGCTAAGATGCAAGTGTCCTGCTGTGACAAAATGATTACAAACAAATAAATAATCCATTTCACATACTTTTAATAATATACGAGTTAAAAATACAATTAAAGAAAATTAGGAAATTTATAAAAGCAATGTCAACTAAAAACAAAATTTTTATAAAATACATATCTTATTATCAAGGAAATTAAGTCACTAAACAAAATATTTACTACACTAAACGATTAAAATAATATAATAACTATAATTACCTAAAAAAGAAACTAAATTTACTGCACTACTAAAATATTGGGAGCCGATCTGATCTGAACAAGAGACAGTCAAAGAACGAAATTTTAGAGCTAACTTTATTAGGATATTTAGTACACAGATTTAATTTTAAACCTACAATAAAATTAAAACAATAAGCTTTGCAAGTCATATATTTTAATGTCCTTCGTCAGTGATAACAACACAATATTTAAATAAGAAAAATATCTCTCATTTTAAAATTTACCTAGTTAGTATAGAGCGGTTTTAAAATGACACAAGACAACTTATTGAACTGATACAAATATGTCATCATCCCTGACTTCGCATCGATCGAATCTCGGAACTTTATGTAATTATTTCTGTGCTATGGAATAATTATGAGTTCTCTGATTATTAAACTTGATAAGTCCGGACTTTTTCTTACTAGTTTTGATATATGGCAACATCACAAGTATGACGTACAACGCTTTTTGTTTTAATTTGACTGTACTGTGTTTTATCCTATTTCCTACCTTCCAATCAATCATTTATTGACAATAATTTTTTAAACATCCTCTGTGATGATGTAGTAATATTTTTATGTTTATGTACTTACCATTTAGGTTTACAATATTATATGATCCTTGGGTGATATGATCGTAATAGTAGACTCCTCCTTTAAACAGGTCTACAAAAAAGAGCTTGTTAGCTTGACCATCCCAGTGAAAACCTTCCGGATTATCCCAGAAAGATGAAATAGTATTTATAGTTAGGCCATTAGCAGTTAAAAAACTAAAAGATAATTAATAAATAAATATATTTGACGAACCGATACACTTTCCAACGCGTTGTATACACTATTTTTCTTACGACCCCAATATTTCTTATAATAACGAATTTTTTAACTTTCTTTATAAAATTTATTTTAATTGTTAGGCATGTTAAAAATTGGGATTTAAATGAGTTTAGATAATGAATGGAAATATAATTAATTAAAATCAAATAACCACCTTTCTTAGGAATTTGCATCTGCCTGAAACAGACTCTTGTAGTATTATTAGTATGTAATAATTATTATACAAAAATTCAGAATAAATTCAGCATATACAAAACATATAGACAGTGTTTTATCACCCAATTTTTCACCTGTGATTCTCCATTTTTTGTTGTTTCTGTTATACCCATAGTATACCCAAATTGCCCTTATAAAAATTTCAAAGCTATTTTGATGAAAATTCCTAATTCATACCATTCACAACACACTTAAAAACATACTTCCATATAAGTAATTAAATAAATAGAACTGTTTTAAGTGTATATTTGGTTGCATAGATAAATACAACAAACTCATACAATTATTTTTATAAAAGTATTGACATTTATTTTACCAAAAGAAAATATTTCTTTTTCAAATTGAACAAATCGAAGTGATTTCTTCACAAAAATTAATAGTTTTTTATTCATTAATCTTTCCTAAATTATTACGTTCTGTGCGTTTTTAAAAAATATCACAGGTGTGGGATATTGCTTCTTCTTTTTTTATTTTTCCGAACGGGTATGGTATTACCTACTGTGTGTTAGGTGTCCTTTTCATAGGGGGCCGTAGGAATATATAGGTACATTTCTGTAGAAAATGCAAAAAAATGAAAAAAGAGTGAATTTGAAAAAATTGTTCTATTATTTTTTATTATGTACAATTTTGAGCTATATATTAAAAATTTACACTTTAATTACTCAAAAAACGTTAGATTTCATGTTACTTTGATGGAAGAAAAAATTGCAAATCGAAATATATTACTATAGTTGAAAAACAAGTATGTTAATATAGTTAATATTTAATAAGACATCAACAATGACAATATTTTAAAAAAGTTATAGTCTTCTTTAAATAATATTTCTAGAAGCCTATTTATTGCTGTTTTATGATCATTTATGTAACTAAGAAGTGGGGACAGAGGATCAGGGACTTACTACATACCTGTTATTTCGTAACAGCTGTTTAAACCGTTGGCAAACAATAGACCCATCTCGTTAATGCCACAAATTTAATACTCATGCGCGAACCAACTCCCACTCTCGCAGTTCCCCTAAATGTTCGTGTCCCTTATAAAATTGTGTTGGCAAGCCTATCAATCCGTATATTATTATGCATAAGACCATAAAAGGTTAGTTTATTGTTTATTTTATTTGAGTGGATCTGTATTTTGTTTTTTTGGACCATCTTAGTATTTTTATTACTATTATAAATAAAGGAAATGAAAATTGGAACTTCTTCTTTGTGGTTTATGGCCTGAGTTGCAGGGTCTATTCGGCAAATAAATCTAGATTTTGACAGCTACAAGGGTTGTTTTCATTTAAGTAGTGGTATTCCTGGGTAACAAAACGTTGTGTTCCATGGAAAGAAGTAGTCATATTTTAGCAGTGGAAGGGGAAAATTCAAAAATATTTGCGCATGAGTATTCAATAAAGAGATAGGTCTATTGTCATTTACGTTATTACATTGTGCTTTTAGCGATTTTATGACTAATAAGTAAACTTTTCATTAAAATATCCAAATATAAACTAAATAACAACAAAATGTGCTTTGTGTGCCAACCAGTCGCCATCTTGCATTTGTAAAAAGTAATAGTAGACTAGCCAAATATCAAATTCAATTTATCGTTCACTTAAATTCAGATTTTCTGATTTGTAAAAAATCCCTAAGCATTTTCTCAGTTTGAAGAAGACTCATTTATTAAAATAATAACAAATTGACATGGTATACTTACGTGATATCCAAAATAAGGCAAGTTAAACAAACTACTTTAAGCATATTTTAACTTATTTAATTTTAAGGTAGAAATTAAACTTAGATATATTATATAATATTACTTCATGTAATATTATTTATGTTAGTAAAATGAGTTTTCGCATTACCTTATTTAAATTACTAAAGATAAGAGTGTTTCCTTGAAATAGCTGATAGTAAAGCTAATTTTTACTAATAAATTGTTAAAAAGTTGTTTGCTTGCTGTTCTCAATACGATGGATAACCACAAAGTAAATGATGGTACAATATTTTTTTAACTAGTTTGGAAGATTAAAGAAATTCAATTTTAGGTTTTGGTTTGGCTTGAAGGTTGGAAGGGATTAAAATTATAGATGAAAGCAATATTTTAATGTCATAAAGTAAGAGCAAACGGAAATCCAATCTTAACTAGCACTGGCCAACAGTAGTCAACATAAGAGAGACTCATCGACTACTTCAGTAGGTAGCATGACGAATTAAAGAAACAGGATCAGGAGGAACCCTCCTCAATTGACTTATACAGATAGAGTTAGAGCAAAAGAATTAACACGTGGCGGAACGAAGAAAAGATCAGGAGGAGATCAGAATTCTACGATTGGAGAATGCTAAATTGAGGAAGGAATTGTAGCAGGAAGCTGGAATGAAGAAAAATATCACAGACTACTAGGACAAAGGACAAAAAAGAAGAAAGAACAAAAAAGAAGGAAAGAGAGATGAAGCTAGAAGAAGATAGACAAGAGAGAAACAGATACACAGACAAGCATGATAGACTCTCAAAGAAATATGGTGCAGCTCAGGAAACAAAGTTAAAGAAGTCATCATTAAATAATAAAAGGAGTTTTTTTAAAGTTCACTCCTTCGACGGAGAGGAGGAGGGATGTATACAGGACAAAGTGTGGTATAACTTGGGTAGTCTTCTGGATGGATCGTGATATTTTGATAAAAACTCATTTTATATTATAATTAAATCATTGGTACATTCTAATGACTAATAATTTAAATAAGTATTTTTCTTCGTTTAGCCGAATCATCAAAACATAACTGAACCCACATAAAGGTCAACTTGCAATTTTATATTACAATGTTGTTTAACCTAACACCAAATTATTTCTCAAGTACTTTTTCCGTTCGTGAAATCCGTTAAGGATGTAAGGAATAAGGTGCGCACTGCTACAAGAGTTTCCAGAGTTGCTCGAAGTTCATTAACATTGACTTTATATCGGTTTGTATCCTATTCAAGAATTGTCTTCAATACTTTGACGACAAGATGATTTAAAATAACTGCAAGGATTTTGTCTGGATTTAATAAAACACATAAATCATTTTTATATCAATTTTTTAATTATATTATTTATAAAAAAAGTCTGAATTATCATTGAGCAAAAATATTTCGAACAGTATTCAAAAAGGAATCCCAAATACCTGAAACAAAAACTTTAAATTAATTTAAACATTTCATCTCCATCTCCTATCTTCATAACGTGTAATTAGAAATATTGGTGTCATTTCAGTTTTATTTTAGATTTGAAGAGACCTTTGTCAACATAATCGATTCATACAATGTAGAAAAGTTAAAGTAGATGTGTGTAAGTTTTATTCAGTGAGTCATTTAAGTACATTTTGAGCTTTAAATAACTTGCTGATAGTATTATTTTCAATACACTACGGATATAAATATTTTAGACCTGACAGAATCTTATATTAGCTTTTCTGAACAAAATTTCAATACTCACAAGGTAAAAAATAAATATATTGCCATCGATAAGAAATTTATTGCTGAATATTCTAAATATTTTGAAATTTTCTTTTAAGTTAAAAAATGTGTTTTGAAATATACCTAAATCTATTAAAATTTCATAGAGATATGTGTGAAAAATTCATCAACAGAAATATAACTAATATTAACTTTTGAGGATATTGAGTATGTGTCTCACGCATCCAATGAGGATTCTCCTCTGACCAATATCTACAGTTTTGTCTGTTTACTTCCCCGTTCAATGTGAATGTTGATTAATCGGAAAAAGAATTGTACCAACAGCTATTTCATTTCTGTTCAATTTATTCATAATTCCTTCGCAGAAATCCATTCTATGACCTGGATTGTCTTCTATTAGTGCTTGTCCAAAAGGTGTATGAATTAAGTTTTCTTTATGGAAACACCTTAGGACAGTTGTGTGATTCACATTTGACGTGAACTTGACGTTGGATTCTCCACGACCATTAACATAATATACATTTTCACACCATCTTCAACGAAGTGCTGTTTTCTCTTTAATGGTTTGACATGTCCAAGTTCTCTGAATTGTGCATGAATTTTAGACACAGTACCTTTTGAAATTTTAGGCAACTGAGGATACCTCTGATTAAATTAGTTTGCCACTTTAACTTGTCTCCTGCAATTATCGCCGTAACCAATTATCATTAAAATTTCAATCCGGTGAGTCTCAGCTAAAGATTTCATTATTACTTCGCAAGATATTAGTTTTTGATTAAGAATTGGCAACTACGATATTTAAATGTCAACATATCAGCAGCTGACAGACATTATGTACCGATTTAGTTTAATTATGTTAGTATAGTTATCTATACAGTTTTACCTATTTGTGACAAAAATGTTAACAAAACCCAAAATATTGATACTTAGTGAAGAAATTTGAGGTCTGCATTCAGCTAATTAAATTATGTAATTACTATCTTGAACAAAATTATAAATAATTTCAAAATTTCATAATAGACCCTACATGGTATAGTTCGTTGAGATCGTCTTGTTAAGGAGTTTTTAAAATTATAAAAATATACAGAGTGTTTCATTATAAATATAGATAATGGAGGATGCCAGACTTGCGTGTATCACCCTGGACATTTAAATTTATTTTTAAAAAGCTCACATTTGAATTTCAAAGTTGACGGGTCCCAGCGTTTTTTATAATCTCCTAAACTAACCCCACAAATAATTTTATTCCATAAGTGGTTTCCACACTGTATATAAAATCATGATAAATAACTACAAATGGATAAAAACAGCGTCCACGTTAGGTGAACTTATAGATGTCAAAGGTGTTTTTGACAAAACTACCTTCACCAATGCCATTATTGAATAGGGCATTCTCCAAACAGCAATTAGATGAATATACAAGAAAGCAATAAAAATCAGTGTGGAAGATATACATTGTAAAAGGATATTTGGTCCTTATTTTGGTGAATACGAGAACGAGCAGCCAGTTACTGTCGGCTCATTCCTACATTTGGGGTCTGATGAAGGATTCCATATTTTGCTTGGAAAATCGGTCAGAATCCGTGTGACAGCTTCAGAAACGTTTGCAACGCCATGGTGTATTTTGAACATACGTATTATAAAAAATTGAATCATAAATAATTTTTTTTATTCGATACTGTTTATTTTGGCGAATACTGTAGTATAATTACCATTTTGTAGAGCCTAGGTAGCTATACTCCTTATGCCACCTCGACTATTCCCAGATCTATTGTGATAATCACCAGTTTGGATATTATGGTTAAATTTGAGTTAGAATAAATGAATTCTGTTTTACTTAATTATTTTTTTAGAATAAAACCAATTTTTGCTGCCCTTTTCCTTTACTAAAGCCTAATGCATTAATCTCTAGTAGCTACATCATCATTCTTGCTGTAACTCTATTTCGATTTTTCTAAAAACCTCTCATGGAGTTTCTTATTCTTATTATTTATTTTTAATAAATTCATCGTTATAGGCTGCAAGTACCATTCTTAATCCTACACACACCCTAGACGCTCCTAGGCGATAACTGTGTCCTTTAGTACTTTACTTGTCGGATTTAGACGCTTACTCCCAGATACATATACATGCGTAGTAAACACTCTGTGCTGGTGCAAACACTGTCAATAAACTCATAAAAGACAGAGATGATCTTTTCACAACAAAGAGGAGCCTTGTGAACCTCCAAAACTCCTAAAAACTGAATTAAACTTCTCTGCAGATGTGAAATATCTAGGGATCACTTTCGAAAGCAAGTTAACATGGAATTCTTATCTAGAAAAGCATATATTGACTATGACAGTCTAGAAAAACCTTACCTGATCCTGCACCAATAACTTGGTTACTCTAGGTATCGGAATTTCAAAAGGCAATCGCATAGCTGACTCGTTAGCTAGAAAAGTTGCATCTCAAATGATTTTGAGATACCCTTGTCTCATCGGTTTGCCAGCATCAGCGGTGAACTAGTAAACGAACGCTCTTTTGACTAATTCAAGGGTAAATGGGACGAGGAATAAGGTTGCAGACTATCCAAGGAAGTTCTGAAGAATCTGAATAGCAGAGTAGCCAAGAAATACGTGGTCATGACCAGAGAGGACCTGGCCATAGTTACCTACGAAAACTGGTTGGCTTTATCTGACACCCCAGTATATAGAGGATGTGCACAAAAAGATGAAACTCTTTCACGTCTGACGACATTATCACGGGTAGGTTGGTTGACGAGTTAATAGGTAGGCTCAATCTCAGAAGGACGTACCTTGGGCCAAATATGGCCTAAGTGCTGTGGGGCGACCCACCCTTTAGCAATTACGGATACAGAACTATAAATGTAAACTAGAGTATCTTACATTCATATTTCATAAATGTACTATCCAGCTTTTCCAGAGTCGTACGAGGGCTTAAAAAAGCTGGGGGTTATAACAGAAAATCAGTTCCAGGACATTCCAGATCCACAAAATCTCATACTGCTCCATTGTTAATCATAGTAAACAGTGACATGTTTAAGGGTCACAACAGAACATATCACTTAGGATGTTAACGAGTGGGCTAATATTTTATAAGGATAGATAAATGTATTTATTGTATATAAAATATAACATCTATTACAAGGTATTCTTTAACTTACATCTTTTTATGGATGAATCGTTTTCCAGCTTATAGACACGCAGGTAAAAAATGTGCTGTTACATAAGAGCATACAGAAATTATTGGGGAGTCAAAAAGTAACTACTCTCAAAAATGCCAGATGGCGTAGGAGCCTGAGTATTGAAATGTATAGATTAAATATATTATAAAACTGGAGACCCTGGGAAAATAAAAAAGTAGGAGTGAGGGCCTCCATCCAGGTATAATATCAGATATAATTGACCTATTTAATGAATGCATTAGTCAAAATTATTTTACTTTAATTCTAGTTATAAAAACAATATTGTATTTTGGTAAAGACATGTTGATGATGTGTTAGCGGGTTTTGTAGTTAGCGAAGGACAGTTAGATATATTTTTTAATTATATTAATACCTTGCATCCTAAAATTAATTTTATTTTAGAAAATAAATCAATTCATTTTCTAGATTTAAGAATTGAAAAAGTTAATAATTCACTAAATTATTCAATATACAGAAAAGCAACGCAAGCAGATGTTACCATACCATATAATTCAAATCATCCTATATCACATAAATTAATTAGCAGCTTATAATTCTATGATACATAGAGCATTTTCAATTCCAATGAACAAAAATAATTTAGATAAAGAAATTGAGATTATAAAACAAACAGCTACATGTAATGGTTATCCATTACATTTGATAAATAAACTTTTTTTTTGTTCTTAATAAAAAGATAGGTACCTACTACTATGTTCAACCAATAAATTAGTTTACCCCGAGAACAATTTGGTAACAATAGATCGATAACTCAATGCGATAGTAATGGGAATTTTGCACACCTGATGCTAAAGCTCTATACACATTGGTGATTTATTATAGTTCTCGTGACTTTATTTTGAATTTGCTTAAATATACTATTTGAATAGCATATCGAAAATCGAAATAAAAAAGCGCGTTCATAGGTGTAGCCTTTTGTTTTAAGATATTTGTTGCATTACAATTAGGTAGTTAAAGAATTACAATAATAAGAATATATAGGTATACAACAGATACAAGTTTAGTTACAAAAAACATACTACAATATCCAATCATCTTAGTTTACAAAAACAACAAAATAAACACGAACAAATAGATGTATCCCGATTTCCTAGCAGTATTCCGAAACTGATCTAACTAACGATTAACCTGATCGAGTTGATATCATGCAAACATCTTGAAGCTCTGATAACAAAACCCAATATTTTAAAGTCTAGATGAACACCCAAGTTCATAACATTCGATAATGTAACGGATTGGACGAAAATAAATCGACGCCGCCACTGGAATATCGAGAAATATTCTACCAGTATCTTGAAGGTACCTCGAAGCTTCCAGAATCATCGGGAAGAAGACAAGCTTGGGTATATAAGTGGCTACGACATGCCACATGGGGAGTCTGGATTTAAACAGCGATAGTTTCAGAGCCAATTTCGGGAGAGAATTTCCAAGTGATACAGTGCAACTTTGTATAAGGTGATTATTGTATAAATAAAAGTTTTAATGTTTCGTTTACTTAATTAGTGACAACGGGCCCAAATTTGGGCGGCGTGTTGGACATCGTGGGGATTCGGGTACAGAGCTGTGGCAGTATTGTTACCTTCCTGTCAGCCATTCGGGGGGAGTGTATTGAGTGTTCTGTACGTTTTAACAATATTCATTAAATGATTTGTTACACCCTTTTTTCAGTTTCAGTCTTCTTTTCTTAGCAGGCATTAAGCTAAACTTGTTTGTTTACCTGTAGATACTTTTATTGTGTTAAGAATATTAAACAAAGAATTTTGATTGGGCAATTTACATCAGAATATTATTTTTTATTTTTATCTAACATTTAAAAAAAATGATATAGGTATCTTGATTATTTATTTTTTGGAAATTTTTTCTTAAATGACTCACCGTTACAATCACCACCAAAATATGTTTGCTAAGTGAATTATTTATATATTAGGGTGTAAAGCAGGTGGTATTGTTTGTTTATTCTTACCAGGCCAAGGGATTAATGCAAGCATATAGGTTAGGACGAATTGCCTTAATCGTATTAATTTATTGTAACGAAATGGTGAACGATTATAAAATTGAACTGTTGATTCCAGAGTTTGTTCTAAAATAAATGCATTATTTTAATAAAAAAATAAATAATATTTACTAGTAATTGTTGGATAAAAAAAAGTGTATGGTAATAGTTATTTATTGTACAAGACTATAAAATTATACAAATGAAAGGAATAAATTCATTATAATGGAATTGGTTAGTTTTTCGAAAAAACGCTAAGACATGTCAATTTTGTTTACTAGAAGCGCAATTTTTCAAACAATTTAAGTTTCCCCCACTTAACATTCTTGGGCATTGACGTCATTGACCATTTTTTTAAATACTAATTCAAAAACACCACCAAATTTATAGTGATCAAATTGTTGACTCTATAAAATGAAAAAATCATAGCCAAACAAAAATAAAAAAAGAATTAGCATTTAAGTAAAACCTATAAGATATTACACCTGTATAACGTTCAGTAATGTTTCTGTTAAAACCATCTAAAATGTAAAAATTGATGCATTTCATACGACTAAATTTTATACCATTATTTTTTTCACCTGTCAAAATATCACAGTATTGATAAAATCATAGAACTGTCAAAATTTCAATAACAATATTGCTCAAATAACTATAAATCAACATTCATTTATATTATCTAAATATTCTAAAACATATTTTTTTAATATTATCACAATTCAATTCATCTAAACGAGAATAAAAAAATCAAATAGGTAAATAACCTGGTTCTGTATGCATTTAAAACATTTAGATAGGTACAGATAATTTTTATTTTGGCAATTTTCTCTTAATATAATTATGTGAATAAAAAAGAGACCGTGGTATGTGCCTTTCTAGACATAGAAGGGGCCTTTGACAATACGCCACATGAGGCAGTCAAAAGAGCACTGATTGAGAAAGGAGTAGATAGAATGACATCCATCTGGATGTCGCAACTGCTATCTACAAGAATCACAGAAATGAAGTCAGGATAAGAGACTATCTTCATTAATGTGACCAGAGGCTGTCCACAGGGGGGAGTTGCATCCCCACTTATGTGGGGTCTCACTGTGGACAGTCTACTCTGTCAATTGACTAGGGAAGGCATACCATATCAAGGGTATTCCGACGACATGGTTATCCTGGCAAAAGGGAAGTATGAAAATATCCTCTGTGATATTGTTCAAAGAGGATTGCGAAACAATGGTGTGACTCGGTGGGACTCAGCATCAACCTCACCAAAACCACACTAGTAGCCTTTACAAGGAAAAAGGAACCTAATCTAAAAATCATAAAAATAGGGGAGAACATCGTCGAGTGGAAAACAGAGGTAAAATATCTAGGGCTTATCCTAGATAGCAGGTTACTCTGGAATAAACACGAAGATGAAGTAATACACAAAGCTACCAAGGCCCTCATGGTGTACAGGAACATTGCAGGGAAGAACTGGGGATGTAACCCACGTATTCTGCAATGGTTGTACACAGCAATAGTAAGACCATTAATCACATATGGGGCAGTGGCTTGGTCCGCAAGGGCTAATCTGAGTACGACGAGGAAAAATCTCTCGAAGATTCAGAGACTAGCCTGTTCATGTATCACTGGAGCAATGGGAACTTGCCCCACTGCTGCAATGGAGGTGATTTTAAACTTGACCCCACTGCACATTCTACTAGAAAGTGTAAGGAAGAAAACAATATATAGAATGATCAAAGAAGGGGAACGAAACAGCAGATAAGCTGGCAACAAAAGGAGCTGAAACCCCACATTTGGGACCAGAACCATCTTGTGGGATCAGCAGTAGAGTAATCTTAAGAAAACTAAGGGAAGAAATGGAGAAGGAAAAATCCATGTACTGGAATCAGCTGAAAGGACTGAGGCAATCTAAGATACTACTGGGGAACTATGACCAGAAGAGATCTCTTAGCTGCCTCAACCTCAGTAAAAAAAGGCTCCGAATTCTAAAGGGAATATTAACCGGGCATTACCGGTTAAGAAGCCACATGAAGAAACTAGGGTTAGCAGATGAAGCAAAGTGCAGATTCTGTGAGGAAGAGGATGAAACCTCAATACACATACTCTCAGAATGCCCTGCCTTGCAGAATTCTAGGGCTAGATACCTAGGAGCACATAAAATAGAAGGGGATCTACCTGATTTGAAGCCCGACGATGTCCTAAACTTCCTTAGGAAAATAGGACTCGAAGAGCTGCTATAAATCTGAGAAAACATCAGAACATGGCAAGTAAGGGGGGAAACAATAGATCCTATAGGTCGCAGTGTACTTATCACCTCTAATTTATATATACATATATACATACATACATACATGTATGAAATTAAATATTTACGTCTAATTTCTATTTGGAAGTTAAAAAACTGAAAGAAACCAAACTCACAACCACTTAATATTCAATAACAATCAATGACAATATGGATATTTATCCTTGTTAAATAAGTCTCCGTGGACCATGGCAATCTCGGAACGCAAAACGAAGTAAAATATTATGTTCTGTGAAAAGGGTAAGAAGAATCCTGAAACGTAAAACGTAGTAATTCGACGATAGGCATTTCTACAGTGTTGTCGCACTTTGCAAAAATGTATCTGTGTACATAAAAATTATTGGGATAGATCTATATTATGCACAAGGTTTATTTTTTCACAAATCGTGTTTTTAGGTTATCCTATTAATTTTATGATTTGTATGTATAGAGTAACTTAATATTATTATGAATATGGATTAACGAAACTAACGTAATCGATATATTCATAGTATAGGATTACTGAAAAGTCTATTACATCGGCAACCCATTGTTTTCCATATACAACATCCCCACTTTTTTATTTGCATGTTAGCTTCAACCCAAACGTAATCAATTGCCTCTATGTATCTTTCTAGTGTACAGGTTAAATCAATAGGAAAGGTAACGGCATTGATTACGCTAATAAAGTAGAGCCTGTTAAAAATTGAGATAGATTTATAAAACTGCCATAAAAAGAAATCAATTCAAAACATTCCAGCTTCTTTTGAGTTTTTCGTTTCCCTTACCTCAATTGCCCTCTTCTCCATAGTACCATCGAATGTCGTTACCCCTTCCATTTACTTATCCTGATAAGCCGTAGCCGTAACCTTGAGAGGATTCGATTCTGTTTAAACGTTGTTATAGTAACCATATTGTTAAATCTTTTAAACAGTAACAATATGGTAGTTTAAATTCGTATTCTGTTTGGACCATGACAACAATATTTGCTATTATTTTGATTCATAACAATATTGTTTTTACAATGCTACATATTTCTAATTTTAAAGCTGACAACACTGGAATTATTGTTTCGTGTCATTTTGGAATCAAAAAGAAGAATGTGAGGTTAGTTTTTGCAGGATAACCTAACAAAATAAGTAGTAACATTCAAATAAAAAATAAGAAAACTTCTAAAAAACAAATTATTTTAAAAAAAGAAAAATAATTTTATTTATAATTGTTACTGACTTTTAATTAATGGTTTGTTTAGATTTTATTGTTCTGACTGGCAAAACTGGCTATAAAAGCAATATCTTTTTAATAATCATGTTGTTATTGCAAACAGAATCGATCTGATTATTTGTTAACGTTATAGAAAAATCAAAGGATTATGAGTATTTTATTTTAGAAAAGAATGTATTTATTAAATATTATTATGTGTAAACCCACTTCCTTTCTGTCTCTTGATTATTAATGTTTTAAGAAATTAAATCATAGGTAGGCAACATAAAATACACGCAATTTGAATTTAAATCTTCATCTTTACTTTTTATAAATAAAAATATTATTAAATAAAGTGGTTTTGGTACAGAATGGTTCAAAAAATAATCTTCTCAAATACCAATCGTCCTATAAAATTCTACTAGATACATTTTTTCCAGACTCAAACTGTTTTATTTTAGGCAAAACTACTCAAACAAACTGTTTTTATATTTTTGCCAAATAAAAAAGTTTTCGTCAAAACTAAACATTTATCGTTAATTTTAATAACTCGTGGTATTACCTTTGAGTAAATGTTAACTATAATATTGAAAAAACATTTTTCAGTCTTCATTATATAAAAAAACCAGACGTTAAGTCTACTAAATACGTTGTTATTTTAATATGAAGAAGTTTCATTTTCAGGTTTCTAAATCTACAGGTCTCCACTTACTCTTTACCATTATTATTTTTGTCCAAAAATAATAGCTGACGATGTAATAAAAAAATCAGGAGGGTTTTCTCCGACTTGTTGAACATCTGGTTCAGATTTATTTCTAATCCAATACGGACAACAGAGAATTCTAAATATAATCGAATGAAACTCTCTTTCTACTGTTTTTTTGCCAACTCATTATTTTTTGTTTGTAGTTCTCTTATGATGCTTGTATCATGATTTAACTAATTTCATTATATGCACGCAAAATAAGATAAAACTTTTTTAATTAGAGCTTTATAATGATAAAAGAGTTAGTGGAATTTCGGGAATTGGATGGTTCCCACATGAAATCTAATTTTGTTGATGTGGCAACTTCGTTAGGGTAAATATGGTTTATATTGACCCGTTCGAAGTTTTAATGAGATTCAGTGAGTTCCTGATTTTTTTTGTTGTAAATATTCAAAGATTCAGCTAGACATTTTTCTCAAAACTTAATTCTTTATTAGGTTTGTTCCAACAGACTTAAAAACCGTTCATTTTATTTTTCGTATTTCTAAGTGCTTCTTCAGACTAAATACATTAAACATTGTATAGGATGAATTGGGCGTGTAATTATTTTAAGGGATTTTATGTCTTAATTATGCAGATGTTTTATAATAAACAAGACTTTATTTACATTGTATAAGTAGTAACCTATTCCAAATTGATCCAAAATAACTAGTAGTTATGGCTCATCTTTTTTATAAACAGACAATTGAAACTTCAAATGCATATAATTCTTTTAGATTAGAGAATAAGAAACGGTTTAACAATTTCTTCCGTCTATAGGTAACCAACTTATCAAGTAATCAAAACTAACTAAAATTAACTCATTTTTGACAGCTAAGAATATTAAGAATTTTATCAACTAATCGGAAGTTATATTTCCGCTGCTATCTTAGACTTTCAAAATGAATCTGATTTTTTTTAATCTTTAAACTCCTGTATTTAAAATCGATCATTAATTATATTTACCTCTCAAATAGAAAAACGTATTGCTTACTTACCAGGTTCCTGTCGTCCCTGAACAATTTTTTGATTTTTCTCTGGTTCTCTAGGTGATAGTATATCAGGATTAAATAGTACTTCTATCAAGTTCTGTAATAAAATATTTAATGTAGTATTAAGCCTAAATCTTTTTAAAAAGTTATATACATCAGCAATTTTGCCTAATGTAGTCAAGTAAACCACACTCTTCGACAAATTAAGTGGAACATTTTTGGCATCGGAATAAAACCAATCAAAACAGCTTATTTTTAGTCACGTGTTTAAAACTAACCAATCAACGCTTGATTAGACTGATAATATCCCTAGGGAAATTATCACTAGGTAGGTTTTACACTAAGTACACTTTTAAGAACTATTTCGCCTAATTTTTATCTTTTAAGAAGGAAAACTGAAATCGGGGGTTATATATTGCTAAATAATTTATAATATAATACAACATTAATTTATTTAAAAAAAATCTCAATTGAAAGACAAATTCTATGCTTTTCCACATTTCATAATTTGTTTGATGTTAATCGAATTGTAAACAAAAAAATATTTTTCGCTTTAATTTTCAGTAACTTTCAATCTATAATAAAATAAAACTTTACAAGTAAAGTAAATCATACAAGTATTTTATTACACTTTAATTTTTGTCCAATATTTTAATAGCTTTTCTGTTTTTTGTTAGTTTTCTATATACTATTTATGAACTAAAAATATCACTGTAATTACAGACCATATTATATAAATGTATCAATGCGTACCGAGCGGAGCGAGGTTCGCAGGAACAAAATAAATACAAATTATGCTAACTTTATCATCTAAGCAGTTAAATTTCACTGAATGCATTGCAAACGTTAATTCTGAATGAACAGTTTTAATGTAAATTAGAGCATCTCTTATTTTTAACCACTTTCTACTTTCCTCTTTAATCCACATTTTTTGGGCTTTTTTAACTACTTTTTGTGCTTCTTCTGATTGAGTGTTACATTTAGTGTTTACATAATTGGGTATTAAATTCTTCTTCAGACATTCTTGGTTAAACCAGATGTTTTGGGATGCCTTACACCTTTTCTCATGTAACTTCTTGTATAACCGAGTTAATTCTTCTCTCGAAGATGTTTTAATTAAATTTAATGTACTAACTCTTACTTTTTGGAAGTCCATATTATTAAGAATAATAAAAAACTCTTCGGTTCAACGTAACTTTCAAGTTTATTTGAAAAAATATGTTTTAAATCACAATGACGGCCGTTTCGCTAAGAAGCATCGTCAGATTGACATTTAAGTTACATTTTGTTTGTTTGTAGCTAGGTACCTGATGTTTAGGTAGTATTAAGGCTAGACCAAGTATGGAAGTAATAAGACATAACAATATTAAAGCCTAGATGTTAATAGCCCTAAGGGATTATCCTGGATGTAATTCCCTCTAAGATCAGTATAACTGTGCAATGATATAGAAAAACCAGGAAAAAACTATATCATGCTGATCTTTACAATAACTTAATATATTTGTATTTTACAATTATGTCTTATCTATGTATAAAATATAAACTCAATCAAAGTAAACAGTTTATTAGTGGAGAACTTCCAAGATTTATTTGTTCATTAACAACTTTAAATTGTGGATCTGCTGGATGTCTTTTTATTTCAAGTTCTTCAAGGAAATCTAAATTTTGTTTTTTATCACAAGTGTGTAGTATTTGGATGTCATTGGTGTGTAAGAGTGAGGTTGGATGCTCAAGTAGGTGTTTTGCATAATTTGACTTATCTGGTTGTTTTAATCTATATGTGTTCATTAAATCTTACTTCAAAATTTCTTTGTGTTTGACCTATATATACAGCATTACATTCTCGACAATTAATTTTGTAAATATCAGATTTTTTTAATTTGGGTAATTTTGTTTTTACATTTAACAATTTTGTACCAACATTATTTTGTGTTTTAAATGATATGAATGCTGATGTTGTCGAAGATATTATTTTTGAAATTGTATTGGAAATATTTCCACAATATGTAATATTTTTATAATTTTTAATTTCTTTAGTTTGTTTAGGAAATATAAGTTGTAGTGACACTTTCTGTTCTTTCTTATTAATAAATTTATTTATTAAATGAATTGGATAGCCATTAGACGTAGCTATTTGTTTTATGATACTAATTTCTTTATCAAAGTTAATTTTGTCCATTGGAATTGAAAATGCTCTATGTATCATAGAATTATAAGCTGCTAATTTATGCATTATAGAATGATTTGAATTATACGGTATGGTTACATCTGTTTGTGTAGGTTTTCTGTATTGTTTTTATAACTAGAATTGAAGATTATGTTTTCTAAGTTATCCATAAAAATATTTGCTAAAATTGGAGAAATAGGACTTCCCATTGGAAGACCCTCATTTGGAATATATACTTTGTTATCAAAAGTAAAATAATTTTGACTAATGCATACATTAAATAGGTCAATTATATCTGATATTATACCTGGATGGAAATTTCTTTCATCTAACAGCTTTTTAACTAGAATTATACATTGTTTAGGAGGTATTCTAGAGAACATATTAGTTACCTACATCAAACGATACTAATTTAGTATTATTTTGTAATTTACAGTTATTTAATTTTTTTATCAAATCTAATGAATTTTGTACTGAATATTTAGATGTGATTTAAAACATATTTTTTCAAATAAACTTGGTTACGTTGAAACGAAAAGTTTTTTATTATTCTTAATAAGATGGACTTCCATAGTACAATAAATTTAATTAAAACATATTCGAGAGAAGAATTAACTCGATTATACAAGAAGTTACATGAGAAAAGGTGTAAGGCATCCCAAGACATCTGGTTTAACCAAGAATGTCTGAAGAAGAATTTAATACCCAATTATGTAAACATTAAATGTAGCACTCAATCAAACGAAGCGCAAAAAGTATTTAAAACGCCTCAAAAATGTGGATTAAAGAGGAAAGTAGAAAGTGGTTTAAAATAAGAGATGCTCTAGACATTTACATTAAAAATGTTCCTTCAGAATTAACGTTTGCAATGCATTCAGTAGAATTTGACTGCTTAGATGATAAAATTAGAGAACAGGTCAGTATTTTGAAATACGACAAATTATGCTATTTTTAACTTTCATGACATTTTACAATAACAAATTTTTTATAACCAATATATCGAAAAAAAAGCCAAAATGTTGGGATGTTACCAAGCAACGTGCTTTTGGAAACTAATAAAATTATTTCGTGATTATCACTGTCCTTGGGATATTACTACTGATAATTTTAAAATTCCTAAAATAACAAAACATAAAACATGTAATTGATATTAATGAATATTTATTCATTTCTTTCTTCAACATTAAGCTCCTGTTATTCTAAATTTCCTTGTCCAGACCTGTCTAATGGCAGACCTCGGGCCTTCCATATATTGGGAGGGTTTGTTTGTGTTTGTTAAGTCTACAATGTCCTGTCAGGAGCCCAACCAGGATCCTGATTGTTTCCCTATTTTGGCTCAGTAGATATTCCGTGAAGTCTGGCGATGGTCTCTTGATGAACTCTTTCGCCTGCCTCATTTTTCACGCCTTATTCCAACATTCTCTAGAATAGTGGAATAGAAATATTTTTTCGTTTGGTGAAAGGGCCTGATAATTACAGATTTAAAAAATAAAATTATGATTCAGTCTTACACCTAAGACCAAGAAATTTACTGATAGCATCTTCCTTGGTTAAGTCAATTAATAGCCGGAAAAAATTCTTTAGCAATCGAATGTTATTTATGAAAATAGAATTTACACTAAATTAAGACAGAATTGAGTTCAGTTTCTAATGGCCGCAACTCAGTCAGCGAATTATCCTCTGAAAGTTTGTCGTCGACATTATTCTTTGATAACAGACATTTAAAGCCTTAAAACACTTAATAACATCAAACAAAGAACTTTTTGACAGTAAAATAAATTTTACTAAAAATTTTATTGACTATCTACTCTAGTTGTTAGTATGGGTGCACTATTTGTGTCAAAAGGTAGCTCGGTTCGTTTTTTAGGTCTTCGTAGAGGCATTTAAAGGGCAAACATCTGTACTCTTATAGACAGTCAGGCAGCTTTAAAGGCTCTTAGTTATTTTACTTATGAATTAAAGCTAGTCTGGAATGTAAACAACCCCTTAAGAATTTGGCAAGAAACAATAAGGTCATCTTGATGTGGATGCAAGGTCACAGATGGATAATAGGTAATGAGGTAGCTGATAGACTCGTAAAAGAAGGATCCAACACACCTTTCCTTGATCCGGAACCCTTCTGTGATTTTACAAAATGCCAGGAACTCAGTTCCTGGGAATAGGATCGACTACGATCTCACTGGAGGAATACGCAAGGACTGAAGCAAGCTAAAAGGTTTCTAGATATATACCCTGAAAAAGCAAAATGCCTTCTCGAAATGAGCAAAAAATATATAAAACTGACCGTTTCTCACTGGACATTGCCCTTTGATCATCTCAAAATAATGAGCAAATGGAAAGTGAGAAACGGTCAGTTTTATATATTTTTTGCTCATTTCGAGAAGGCATTTGCCTTCTAGAAAGCTGCTTAACTTCGTTAGAAGTATTAGCGTAGGTATTACTAATCAAATTCGGAAAGTTTTAAGGAGAAAATCTTTAATCCAACAAGGAGGGATAAAAGGAAGAGGAACAGATATAAATTAAACTCAGCAGTAGTTCATAGTTCTATACATAGAAAGTTGGGGGGCTAAACATCTAGAAACTATCATCTAAACTTTTATAGAACTATTGGTTGATATTAAGAGGGTATTTAAAATTATATTATGCAGGAATAAAATTTTTTAAAAATCAAAAATTTTATCAATATGATTATTTACTATAAAAATTGAATTTTTATATTAAAAATGGATGAAAATTGAATCAAATATTTCCTTTTTATATATTTAGACATACCTTATAATTTTTAGTAAAGAAAAGTACCTCTAAAAATGCAATTTTAACAAATTTTCAAACATAAAACCTAATAGGCGTTTAATTATAAGTATCACAGCTTAAATGTAGAAAATTAGATGAAATGAAATTAAAATCCAATTAAAAATATCGTTATTTAAATCTATATAAATTTTCAAACACAAACAGTTACATAAACGTTGAAATAGACATCTGAAAAACATGAAATAAAATATCGAAAAGATCGCCTACATTGCACATTTTTCCTTTGATATAATTTCATAAATTAAATTCCCTTGCTGCGAAAATTACACGTCAACGTTGAATCGCACTAGTTCGATGCTCACATCCCGTAATACTCTGCCTTTCAAAAGAATCGCTGACTATTTAATTCAATTTAATTTACAGTTTTGTAAGCCAAAGTGCTTTCGTGCTGCAGCTAATTCTATACAATCGATACGATGAAACATTTCTCGTTAAATGTATCAGATGAGTTTTAAACTCAGAAACTTCAACAAGAGTCGACTTAGACACGAATATTTCAAAACATCACATTTTTTTGACTACAAAATATATTGGAGTATGTACAGGAATATGCATAATTGTATATTCTGCTGCTATCCATTAATGGATGTTTGCGATCATTTCTGGTCATTTAACTGTGTCTCTATTACTGGATTAATTCTCCAGTAGTCCTTATCCCTTTCCAATGTTTGATATTTCGGAGCCACGCCATCCTCTTTCTGTTCAGTCTCCTTTTTCCCTCTATTTTTCCTTCAATTAAGAGTTGGTGCAAATGGTACCTATCGTTGCGTGTTATATGTCCCAGATAAGCTGTTTTTCTGCGTTTTATCATAAGCAGCAATTCACGTTCTCTTCCCATCCTCCTCAGAATTTCCTCATTGGTTTCCCTTGCTGTCCAAGAATCTTCTCAGTATTCTTCTGTAGATTCACATCTTAAATACTTCCATTCTATTCATGGTATTAACCTTCTGTGGCCAGTCTTCTATTCCGTACAATAACACGTTCTTGAATTTCATAAATAAGTTCCTCACTTTCTCTACCATCCGGCAATTGATTTCTAAGTCTATAGACCAGTCTTCATATATTCAAGTTCTCAGATAGTAAAATTTTTCTACTCTGGTTCTCTGTCCTCATTCTGGCTTATTCTGAAACTCTGGCTTATTATTATTATTGATGTTGGTTTCCATAAGCCGACAATGTATTCCTGTTATGTCTAAGAGCCTTTGGAGGTCATTCATGTTGTTTTTAAATCCGAATTGTAAGGATCCACTAGAGGTTTTGCATTTTGTGGAAATTCTATAATGAATGACTTTAAGAAATATTTTCAAGGAATATACAAAAGAAAAAAAAGACAAAACAGGAAGGAAACAAAGAAAAGAATGTAACAGAAGATCAAAGTCAGACAGTAAAGGAAAAATCCAATTTATGCTACACAGCAAGGCAACAATATTAGAAGCAACGGAGAAGATCATCGGTGTTTACCATGATATAGTTGCATGTCTATTTATACAAGAAACGAAAATAGCAGATCTGCAACAAGAAATACTAGAAAGTCTCGAGAAAGAAGAGAAAAGGGAGTCAAATAAGGACCTTATAAAACTGGAGAACAAAATCGGTGAGATCAGGGAAAAAAAATAAGATTAATACGAACACAGGCGTCACCATTACAAAAGGGAAACAAGAACCTACCCCGAATAGGTCCACCCCTAGGATAACAGACAAACAGTACGACACAATAGTTAAATCGTTGTCTTAAAAAAGTCAAAGTAAGGAAGACACGAAACCCAGAGATATTAATAGTTACAACGAATAAACATAAGGAAATGCTGAAGAAAGCAAGAGATTGTAATAACATAGAAGCAAAAGACGTGACAAGAACAGGATAACCAATTGTATTCACTGGTATGCCAAAAGGTGAACGAATATAACATATAATAAAACATATAAAGCAAGAGAATGAAGAGTTAGCACAGAAGAGCCACAATACAGACAACCTAACACTACTACTAAACGTCAGACCATGGAAAACTTACTGATACAGGGACCCGTGGGACTACTACAAGAGAGGCAGCCTTTGTATGTGTGTATGTATGTATGAAGTTAGGGGTAATAGTTACATTATGACCTATAAGATCTGTCACCCCTTACTTGCTAAAGGTCTGATGTTTTCTCAGACTTATAGCAGCTCTTCTAGTCCTATATTCCGGAGAAAGTTAGCTTCAAATCAGCTAGATCCTTTTCTTCTATTTCGTGTGCACCTAGGTATCTGGCTCTAAAATTTTGCAAGGTAGGGCATTCCGAGAGTATGTGTATTGAGGTCTCGTCCTCACAGAATCTGCACTTTGCTTCATTTTCCATCCCTAGTTTCTTCAGCTGACTTCTTAACCGGAAATTCCCGGTTAGTATTCTCGTTAAGATCCAGAGCCTTTGTTTACTTAGGCTGAGGCAGCTAAGAGATTTCTTCTGTTCTTAGTTTCCCAAAAGTATTTTATCTTGATTCAGTTCTTCCAGCTGATTCTAATACTTTTCCACTTCTCTTCTTAGGTTTCTTAGGATTGTGCTACTCCTTTCTTGCCAGCTTATCTATTCCTTCTATTCCTATGTGTCCTGGGACCCATAGGAGGGTGACAGTATTTTTCTGGTCTACTTAATTTACCTTGCCTAGGCATTCCAAAGCCATCTTCGAGCTGATTATATGTGAGTTCAGCGCTTTGATGACTGCTTGACTATCCGACATGATCACAATCTCTTTCTGCTCAAAAGATGCTTGGGTATGTGCCCAAGCTTTATGAGTATTTGGTTCTCGGTCCAAATACTCCTATACCTATACCTTTTCTAGCTTGGGAGGCAGCCTTTGTTATGACCTCACAAAGATCCACGTTTACGAACACTAAAAGGTCTCAATGTGCTTCAGGCGTTGCAGGTAGGGCATGTGGCCCAATATTGTCGGGAAGACTATAGGGGTCTATAGGGGACTATAGGGGACTATAGGGGGGTTATAAATGTGGCCAAAATCATAATGGTGCAGAATGTACCAATAACCAGATAAACTGTACAAATTGTGCAATAATGAAATTGATTGCACGGGAATAGCAGGCAAGGCATATATATGAACAAATTGGAAGAATTAAAAAGACAAAAAACATAGTAGAATAAAATGAAAGAGACGTGAGGACAAACGAAATATTACAAAATGAGTAACTGGAGCAAGTAGAAAGTGGAATACTTAACACAACTAGAATTGAAACTTCACGTAGGATTTATCTGTATCTGTAATTTGAGGAGGATGAAGCTCAAAAGCTTCATTTGCACTTAGAACTCATTAGGTCCTTAGCGCTTCCTTCTGAGCCTGCCCTTTTAGTTCGTCGTTCAGCCTACTGATATGAAATAGTCATTCTTAAGACGAGTCTTTCTTATGTTGCTTAGTGTTGGGCATTACTCGTTAAGGTAGGATTTCCGTTGAGTTCAGAGGACCGAGCAATGTTCTCTTCACTACCACAAAAACTACTAAACAGATTAACATACCGTTTTCACCCATAAATAGATTGATTCATGAGAAGCTAGGGTTTTGTGTAAATTGGTTGAATATAATAATAATTTATTGTTGGAAGTATTGGAAAAAGTCAAGACGACTAAGAACTTTATTGTTTATTCTAATCCATTTGAGATTAAAAAAATACATAGTGGTATATTACTTTTTTATAGATCAACAAAAAAATATTTGTCAACATAATTGTCATGTGTGTAGTATTAAAACTATGTAGTATCCTATGGTTCAGGAGTTTGATGAAGAAAAACCCAGCAGGTTGGTACTATTCAAATGCTTGATGGGGTTCAAAGGCATCACGGGAGCGATTAGAACAGCCCCAACGGAAGCGTTAGAGGTTTTACTAAACTTACAACATTTGCTTATTTATATTCAAGGGAAAGCTGTATCATTAATACATCGACTAATACAAGATCAGACCATAATAAGTAGTAGGAAAGGTACCGATCAGGAAAAGTTAGAATGCCCGTAGACCGAATAGTTTCTATATAACTTTAATAAAAGTTTTCACGGATGGCTCCAAAACCGTTTTGGGTACAGGGGTTGGTGTATACAGCGAAAGCCAAGGACAGACGTTCAACTATACCTAGGAAAGTAGGTGACTGCATATCAAGAAGAAATTGCCGCTGTACAATGTTGTGCTAGGTAACTGATTACCCAAAAGGTGGAGGACGAGTCTTTCGTAATCCATTCTGACACTCAAGCGGCTATAGAGGCACTCAGTTCGATACAGGGCAAGTTAAAGCTTTTAAGGGACAGCTTTTGTGAGCTCAATCAGGTGGAAAGCTGCAATCGGCTACACTTATCTGGGTACTGAGGCACAAGGGAAGTACCCCTAGACAGAGACAGGCTAAAACGTTCATAAGGGAACATTCGGCAAACTTCACGACAGACCTATTATCACACGGACGAACGTCAGTAAGGACGATTGGACTGTTAACTGTACACTGCAGGCTCAATAGGCATATGAGACTTATAGGCCAAACAGAGATAGACTTAAACAGGTTCTGTCTGAAAGAGCATGAAACGTGGAGAGGAAAAACCTGAAGTAGCAGGCTATATGAAACTTCATTAGAAGTGCAGGGTTATAAGATGTGCTTTAAAAAATAAAATATCAGCACAATAGATTTGCAAAGGTCGCAGTGTACCAGGCTTGCAAGTCGGCCCAATTTGTAATCTTTGAAATCGGTCAATAAAATGTGTTTAAAATTTTCCTTTTTTTTAAGTTAAATTAATTTCTAGGTTAATACAAAAATGTATAAGTTTGGGTATATAATTCGATATTTCGTTTGCCAGAATAATGAATAAACTATTTGGTTGGGCAGTGTATCTATATCAATTAGTTGCGGTGCATGTCTTACGTCTACTTTTTAGAGATGAAGATTGTCAGGTGAAAACGAGCGCACAGGAGCTTAACCGTAAATGTAGCCGCAGATGAAACCAATAAAGTGCCCGATATGGTGACGTGGCACGTTAAACCACGTAGAGTGAGTTAACCGTGGTGGAAGTGGAACAAGAACAAATTAGCAGACGGAGGCTCTATGTGTAAGCATAAATAAGTTTAGTACATCGTTTCTGGACGGCACATTTTTCAAGAACAAAAAAATAAGCGTTACGATGTTGTGTAAATATATCTTTGAGATATAAAAAAAAATCTTGTATATAATTTATTAATTTCATTAAAAAATATTGTAAATGTGTATATAGATAAAACTGGGATTAAAAATATAATCTAAATATTAGGCTATTTTTTAGGTGTGTGGTATTAGATAATTGTAAATTGTCGTTGGAACTTATATAGGGTGTTTTTATCAAAAATGTTGCTTGCTCTACAACCCCATAATATAAAATCTAAGCTTTTAAGACATGATTTCTTTTATAATCAATTTTATATAAATTCATCTCTATCTAACCCTTGTATTGTTACAAGTTACATATTTTGTATACAGGATGGTATTTAAACTAGGCCAAATATTGAAGCCTTGATAATATTGGCCCCAAGGGATTTATAAATATAAGTTTTCCTATAACTATGATGCCTACAAAAAAAAACCAGGAAAAAACTACATTTAGCTTATTTTCTTTCTTTTATTGCTATCACTGCGACGTGGTGATTTGCCAGTAATATAGGTTAGGTTAGGTTGGGTTAGGTTCTATGTGACTGGTCATTCAACGTCCCTTTCACTGCGACCTGAAATATCTATTGTATCTCACCTCTTGGTTATAGATAGATAGATAGATAGCTTTACTAACCTTAATAATACATACATATTAAAGGCAGGTCAAAACATATTACAAAAAGATGTATAAAACTAAAGATAAAAACAATTATAAACTACAATGAATAAAATATACAAACTAACACAATACTATATATAGGTATGTAGGACAAAACAAAATTGTAAATAAGAATTTTTTTTACTTCATTTTTAAATTTAAAATACGGACCAATAATTTTTAAATTGTTGGGAAGTGCGTTGTATAGCGTAATGCAATTGTAATAGGGTAACTTCTTGAAAGTGAATGTCCTGTGCAAAGGCACACACGTGCGCTATTAGTCTCTAAGAAATCAACAAAGGCCGCTCTAACATAAGTAACACATTTAACAGTATATAAAGAAGCAAATGTTAAAATTTTCTTCGACTTAAAAGTTTCTTTACAGCTTTCTCGATAACTAATTATGCGTTTCTGACATTTAAATACACGTTCCCAGCTTGTCGAAATTCCCCAAGCAATTATATTCAATGATATGCATATGCGTAATACATATTTAACAAACCTGCTTCATTTAAAACATTTTTCATTTGTAAAATTGCATAATAGTATATTAAACAACGCATTTCATATGGAATTCTGTTATGATACGAGTTCAAGTTTAAAAAACGAATCGCGAAGCAAAATGTAACTTCAATATGTCAATCTGACGATGCTAGTTGTATAGCGAAACGGCTGTCATTGAGTTTAAAAAAGCAATTTGTTAAATAAATAGTGGAAGTTTTGTTAAAACGAAGAGTTTTTTTATTATTCTTAATAAGATGGACTTCCAAAAACTAAGGGTTAGTACAATCAACGTAAATATTTCAATGTCAATATTTATAGTTCTACGACTGCCCACATTGGTGCTGCAATCTTATTTTCAGATGCCTATACCATCTCCAGTATCGGATATATACCTTGTCCAGTATAAATATAGGTGCACGTCACAACTGTCATAACGGGACTATGTTGCCAAGCATTTAAAATAGTATTACAATATAGTAAATATCAAACGAAATTCTCTAATATTCTACTTTTTATTTGATTACAAAATTAAGATATACCTTTTCCAGTATAAATATAGGTGCACGTCACAGCTGTCAGAACGGGACTATGTTGCCAAGCATTTAGAATAGTATTAGAATCTAGTAAATATTAAAAGAAGTTTCTCTAATATTCTTCTTTTTATTTGAATACAAAATTAACCTAGGTTAGTTATACAGATAATTAGAAAAAAGGTTAAGTGTGATAGCCCAAACAAAAATTATTTATTTAATCGATTAATGAAGCCACAAGTTCTTTGCAGCGGCTATTTAATTTTTAGGCATATTTGCTATTAGAATAAGAGTTTTTTAATAACGCACAAATAATAAAATTAAATGAGCGAAAGAAAACCTAATGCATATAACAAATAGTTGACAGCAGCCTAACTGGTTATAACTAAAAAATGATAGAAACCGAATGTGTTCTTACGAAATTTAATATTTCTGGGAAGCCGCTGATATTATCGATTTGGACAAAGGGTACCTTTTTTTATAAAAATATTTGTAGAATAATCTGATAGTATTTTAAAGTTGGTTATCTTGTCACTTTAAAAGTTCTGACCTTTTATTGGGTAATCCAAGTGCGATCCTGACTTTCTGCAACAATAGTATACTTACTGGTATGAATAAAAATGTATTTTTAATTTCTAACTTTAAAGCCCTATAAGTGGACAGCAAAATACTCCAGCAAGAAATAAGTATCAGCAACTTGGAAATACTAATGCACAGTTATGGAGATACAGAAGCGGACGTTGCCCAACAACTAGCAGGATGTCTTTAAGACTAGGGCGCTATTCTTGACATCCTTCGCAAACACACGCACACTTGCGAAGACTCCATTTACGAATACTCGTGGAAAACCATATACAGCCAGTCGTAAAGACGTCCGACAGTTGCGATTGACCCTATTGGCAACGGTGCAATTAGACAAAATTGACGTCTGTCTAGTCTCGGTTGATATCATTTATATTTGAATTTGTGAATTGTGTGGCGACTGACGAGGAATGGATATGACGACAATAATTGAGAAAACAAAAAGAACGGCAAATGCCTCTATGGAGCAGAAGAATATCCTATAGAATTCATGAAGCAAACTCCACGGTTATTAAGTGGTTGTTCTCCAATATCTAGATCATCCATTTTAAATTTTATTTAACATAAAATTCTTCAATGACAAAAGCAGAAACTCCTGAAAACGTCGGGTTACTGTTGTAGTGATGTTTTCGTAAGTCGGTTGCGAATAAAAATACCCATTCGCTGTATGATACGAACGTTCAAACCATCTACGAATGCTGAAGAATGCCACATTCAAGTTTCATGCGAAATTGGAAGACATTCGAGTGACCTTGACAACTACGAATGGTCAAGAATAGGGCCCCTGATGTTGTGCAGTGTGGTGCACAGCACACTGGTATATGCAGTCTGGAAGAGAATCCTGAAATTTAGTGCTTACACGCAAAAGTTGACAGGCCTACAGAGGATGGTACTGTTAAGAGCAACGTCTGCGTACCGGACAGTGTCTGCGGAAGCAGTTCAAGTCTTGTCAGGCTTTTCTCCCATAGATCTAATAATCAAGGAGGCATCTTTTCGATACACGATCGGAGGTACGGTGGGCATAAGGGCCATGGCACGAAGGAGAACATACAAAAAAACTGTAAAAGCTCAGTGGACGAAACGTCTAATACTGAATATAATAAATAGAAGTAAATCATCCATAGCACAAATGTGACTGATTGGTAAACGAAGAAAAATATCAAAATCAATGTCAAAAAATTTATTTTTATCAAATAACAGCAACTAGTTTCGGCCTACCTATAGGCCATCATCAGGCTGTTATTTGATAAAAATAAATTTTGTGACATTGATTTTGAAATTTTTCTTCGTTTCTGAATGTAATAGACTGGTTGGAGTGTAAACATAAGCAACTGAATTATTTCTGTACGCAGTTTCTTACGGGGCACGGCGCATTTAAAACATTCACAAAGAGAATAAATAAAACGGAAGATAATATTTTTGAGGAGTGTCAAATGCCGGACAGCCTGGAGAATACCATTTGGTTCTGTAAAAGGTGGGAAATGTTGCCAGTGCCAGAGATGATTATAAAGAACATGCGATTTATAAGCCAGTAGTGAGGCCAATTATGACTTACACTGTGTAACCAAGACCTGATACCACAAGGATAAAAATACTGATGGAAATAGGTAAAATAAAAATAGTCCGTGATCTCACAGGAAAAACAGTATGCAACAGACAATGTAGCACAGACGTCAGGCATAACTGTAATATAGAGAACATAAATGAATGGATGAAAAAGAAAAAAATAGTGGTACAGCCATATACGCAGAACAGCAGAAAAAAGAATAACACGAGATAGATCCCCAAACGGCCGAAAGAATATTGGAAGACTAAGGAGGAAATGTAGTGATAACCTGGATGTATAATGAACGAGGAGACACCTGAAGATGGAACAGGTGCAAGACTATTAAGAAAGCAGGAAGAAAGCCCTATAACAAAGGAGGTTCTTAGAAAAAAAGGTTTTGGCCTCTTATTCCTGGGACATTTTGGATATTTAGATTTGTCAGATTTTTTATTTTAGGAGCTAAAATATTTTGCCTTTGTAAAGCAACAAAAAATGAACCGAATTTTATTTTCCGCTGTAAATTTATTTTCTTCTCTTCTTTTATGCTAGAACTTTACTTTTAAAAACCATTGTAAGATATTCATCATCAACTTTGGCACGAGTATATCCCAAACTTTTTTCAACTCCGATCCTTCTGATAAAAATGTTGTTCGTGGCCACTTTTGTAACGATTGAGGCACTAGAAGAGATTCGGAGAATGTTATAGAGCGTGGGAAGGAAGCAACGGTGATTTTGTTGATGTCTCCACCAACGTGTAACTAAACACCAATTAACTCAGCTATGTCACATCATCGTTGAAATCTTTTATGGATCATTTGTAGCGCGTGACGAGAACAAAGTTAATCACTAAAGCATATAAAAGACATACAAAATAAATAAGTAGCTATTAGAGACGAATTTTACAAAAGTGACATAAAATTAGCTGTTAATTACGTAATTTACGTAATTTTGTTTGTGTTTGGAAAGATTTTAAGCAAATAGATATTTAGCCAGACGGTATATATCACCTACACAAAAAATGATAGTAATGATAGTAATACTCGAATTTTAATTTTATTTGGAGGAATCTAATCAGTATTGTATGATTGATACTTGATACAAGAAAAATCACGACCGATGGGACAAATGTCTATAAAAGTACAGTACAGTACAGGACTATCGGCTTCAGAATAGCATATACATTTTCAAACTCAAATCGCTTACAATTAATTAATTTTAAGGACGGCCTATTTATTGTGTATAACCAATCACGGTTTAAATAATAATAAATTTGAAATCAGTTAAACAGTTTCCACGCCCACATCTTTAATGTTTGCAGCATAAGGTATTTTATTGACAAATTGCCTGTCCCTCTGTCCTTGTAAATAAACTTAATCCCCCAAAACCATTTAATGTAGGCGTTTTAAAAATTGTCATTCCTATGTTGTTTAAGAAGGGCGTTTTTATAACTTCGGTAGGTAAACGAAATTCACATTTAACATGTATATGCTATTCTAAAGCCGACTGTACGTGGATATGACTATTAAATAAATAAAAAATTTTTTTTTTTTATTTTGTATTTACATCAGTTAACCTCATATTCTGTCAAATTGATTGAGATTTAGTTATAATCAAGTATTTTTCTACATTAGTTAATAGTGAACAACAACTTTACTATCTTAACAAAAGTTAATAAAGTTAGATGCAGATGCTAGTAGTGAAAACAAATAATATAACTTTATATAACCAAATCTTTATTGTCATAAAAAAATGTCACGTGGAATGGATGTATTATTTCTAATGATAAATATACCTGTTTGTATAAAAAAGTTGCAAAAAGTAAAACAATCCGGAGGTATGGAAAAAGTATAAATTCTACACAATTTTAAATTCATTTCTGATTTAATTATTCTATTAAAGATATATAGTGAATACATATCAATTATTATTTTATCACAGAAAGGAGACATTTAACGTCAAAAGAAAGTAATCGAGCTGTTAGTCTTCTTGAAGGTGGTATGAGCAGATGGGTGTTTCTCTGATTATAGAACCGTTTTAAAGAAACTGGTAGTCCCGTCGAGCAACATGCCTCTAAGTGATATTGATAATCTGACTTTGGACAGATTTTACGAAGATCTTAATATTGCTTATATTTTTTTAAAGAAAATATTTTGGTATATGTAAGAATAAACATTAATTAATATTATCTTAAATATTGACGTCGAATTTTAAAAATATCCCTTTACTTTTCCAATGTATACGTATGTATGTTTCATAGAATAAAATGCAAATAATAAATAAATAATAAATAAAATACATCATCCCTTACAGAATTATTCCATTTTTCCAACCCCCATGTTTTTCGCATTTTTAAAATTTCATAAAACCTTAAAAAATAAGGAAACTATTAGATATATCAAAATGAAATAAAAACTATTATCTTCGGCTCATCGAGATCTATTAGAAACTGTCTATTTTTTTTTAATTTAAGGCCTTTTTGGCAACGTCGTGAATGTTGAAAAAATTTTATTTTTTTCGATGGTGCATTAACTTGATCCGGTCCTGTATAAAAGCGGAAAACTACAATTTAATGAAATTTACAAGAATTTTTTCGGTATAAAACAGGCTTTCCGAGGATATGTTTGTTTTTAAAAAAAAATATCATTTTACCCCTTCAATAATCCTGTAAAGTTAAAAATTTAAAAATTTCGACTATAAATTTTTATATCATTTTTCAACTTTAAAGTTTGATGATGGCTAAACTATTAATCCGGTCGAAATTGAAGGACCACCAATCGATTCCCCATTAAATTCTGTATAAAATGGACCTCTTGAAAATTTTCATCCCTTAAACGGTAATCGTGTAGAAATTATTGTTTAAAGTCATTTTTCGAATCTTCGAAATTTAAAAAACTACCCCCGCCGATGTTGATGAAGTATTTTTTTCAGATAGTACTTTTCATTAGCTTTTCAACGATGTATTATAGTCCGCCAAAATATTAATTTCGTGGGCGTAGCAACTTTTTTGTGGTTAAAATTGCAAAAAATGCAAAAAATTCAACTTCCTTCTCGGTTCCGATTCTACAACAAAAACGATTAAGAAATTTTTTCCATTTCCGTCCTTAAAAAAATGGCAACCCATTTCAAAATTTTTAAATCTTATATAGCGCTTTAACTAAAACTTTTTAAAAAGAGTATTTGTGAATTTTTTCAAATTTTTAAACATAATTTTACTACCTCAAACGTTTTTCAATTTTAAAAATTTCACATTTTTCGTTTTTTTCGATTTTTTTTTTCACCCCCAAGTGGATTATTTCCAAAATTATAATAAATCTATTTTTAAAGAAAATTTTATGAACTATCTGATGTGTAAATAATTTTTTCGATTATGACAATTCCAAGGGGTGAAATTTAGCTGTAAACATAAAGACGCCCTGTTGTTCAACCCCCATTACTTATTTTGACTATAGCTGGTCAAAATTCGTTGAAAATTTTTACATCGGTCTCTTTAATTTTGAATAACCTTTTTTCTACAACGATTTAAGAAACAAAAAAGGCATATACAGTTAGAGGAAAGAACTATAGTTATAAAAATGAAAAAACATCTTTATTTTAGAGTTTGAGGAAATATCTCTCACATGTGGTCTGTAAATTATGATTAAGGCAATATAAAAATAATAAAATATTAAAGAATATAAAAAAGAAAGGAAAAATATGCAAAATAATATATATATAGGAAACCGCATGGCAAGCAGAACATGGTTAACTTTCATCTGAAGCTCAACGATGCAACCGGTTAAACTAGAAAAAAACCCCAAATCAAATATATCAAATATTAGGTTAGTAATGATCAAAGTGAAAAAAAGTAGAAAAAACAAGAGCGAATGCATAGAATCATAATTTGGAGCAGTAATTAAATATTTTATTAATATAGTTGAATTTCTTTATTGATTTTTAAAATGTTTTCAATTCAAGATAATGTGAAGAAAATAAGTACTAACAACAACTGCAAGAAGATATGAATTGTGATCATTATAAAACACAAGACAATTGCACGAGAAATATTAATATGGAAACATATCATTGAAAACATCATACATGCCAATAAATTAAATTATTGAAAATAATGGTAATTATGTTAAACTCAAGATTAACATTTTCTAACATTGTATTGCTATTTAATTTTGGTTGTTTACATTTTTTCATTTCTTGTTTAATTTGTTTACAAGCAGTTCTTCAGAAATTAGTTGCAAAACCCTTTTTTTAATTAAACGTTTGTGGGATTGACTTTGTGTTTATTTTGAACCTTTTTTTATTTTACTAAGGATAGAAATAGTTAAATATTATTTACTCTGTAGGACCTTAGTTTTAATACCTTTGAAGTGATCCAGGATTGTTCTTATCCTTTTCTTTTAATAGATAATCTTAATGAATATTAGCTAAAAAATGGATAATACGGAATTATTGGAAACGCTATAAGGTAAATGTCTTATTATGGTAGTTCCAAAAATGACAGGTACGCATGCGCATTAGAAAATATTTAATAAGGGAACCATAATAAAATACTGGCCCCTTATTTACGACCAGATACTGTATTTAAAGTTTCCTTATTTTCCTAATTTGCCAGAGCTATCTTCCTAAAAAAGTTTCTCAACTCAAGTAATCTGTGTGTATTTTTGTTTTGTGTATTCCTTTTAATGAAATTTAAATTTTAAAAAATGTTCCACCATAAACCTCTATAAAAATTACAATAAAAAATACCGATATTTTAACGTTTTTTTTAAAAATATTTTTCTAACGGAGGTTAGAAATTTGAGGTTTTGCTTTATTTAAATGAGGCTTAACTTTATTAAGGGATTACCTTATAGGACGACGTTCAATTGTTTTCTTCATCAAATTCCTGTCTCATATTAAATATTTATTCTAATCATTTTTCTAAATCGTATATAAGAATATTAAATACATGGCATACAAAAATAATAATATTAAATAACTATCACCATCTACTACCTATACAGATTTTAGCAAATTAAACATAAACCCTGATTTAAAGCATCTACGCTACATTAATTTAGATGTACGCTATACCTTGTTTTGTTATTAGCTAGTTTACATAGAGAAATTGGTCTGATAAAATGTATATCACTTTGTTTCTATTAAAAAATTCCATTTAATGCGTAAGCAACTTCTCTCTATAGTTATGCTACGCTTCATTTCTGATATTTAATTATCTGCAGATTTTATTTGTTTTTTCTATCAATATTGGAGATCTGTAGGTGTCTCAACTCCCTTTCTGCTGGAGATTAATAATTTTTTACTCCGCTTTATTTTATATTATACAGTATCCCTAAACCCAATTACATAAAGAAGTTGCACAAAATAAATATGTACAGTACAGATGTATATTTTATTGTTAAAAAACAGTTTCGTATACTTTTTTACTAATTCACCTATTGCTTTTTCCATAAATAACAAACTTAAGTCATGATGGTGAATTTTTTTAATATCTCCTGTATCTATACTAAGTGACATAAAAATCCGAACACCCAGTTTAAATGATTTTATTTTTATAAAATTTTGTAAAAGTACTTCCTGAAGCATAATAAGTAAATGATAAAAAATTCAAAATGATTGCATTGCTTTAAAGCCCTTCTCTCGAAGTTCTTCTAGAGTCTGAGGAGGACGTTGCAAATTGAGCAATCTCCTACCCATCATATTTAACACTTGCTCAATTGGGGATAAGTCGGGAGATCTTGGTGGCCAAGGTAACAATGTGACATCATTATGTTGAAAGAAGTCTATTGTAACTCTTGCGACATGTGGTCGGGCATTATCTTGTTGGAAAGTTGGATTTGCCAGGGTGTCAAGATAGGGTAAAAGATGGGGTTCTAAAACTTCTGGGACATAACGCTGCGCGTTCATGTTACCTCTGATGAAGATTAAAGGTGATCTCGAACCATAACTGCCGTCCTTTCTCTAAAAAGCCGTTAAGTGACATTTGGTCAATTTTGAGTTATCTTTACCGCCAGAAAACGAAGAAGATGGCGCGTTTTTTTGTCTGGGTTTTAAATGGCTATAACTGTTAGTTTAGTTTTTACGAGACTCTGATAAACGGCTAAGTACACCATTTCGCCGGTTTGCAACGTTAAATAACAGTTATTTGAATTTACAACACTTTAAAAAGGCTAAAGGTAGCTAACCGAATGTTATTATTACAAATTTCAAATTTATACAGAGCTTAAACACAGTTACGAAAAAATAAAGACCTAAAGGACGGCTAAGTGTCTTCAACCATATTAAAGTGTTTATTATTATTTACTGACAGTTACATAAATCAAACCTATAAAAGCGCTAAATTACTTTTACCATCAATATTGGTAAAATAATATTGCCCACTACCTTGAAACATCACTAAAATACCGTGACTGTATTATAGGTTTGTTTAAAAAATAATAAGATCTATTTTTACTATGCTACAACGCAGTTAAGTGACAAAACAACACTAGAAAACCGTTAACTACAGACGAAAAAAGGGTGAGAGTGGAGGTGGAAACGTGGTTTATTTTGCCTAGTATTTTGCATCCCTTAATTAGTTCATTCTCTTGTGGGACTTCGTATAGAGTGCACGTATTATTCCTAGCTTTATATCGAGTTGGCGCCAAAAATGACAACGAAACGACCATGTACAGGGTAAGTGTCAAACTTAATTATTTTTGGTAAAGGGTATTTTTACATGCACCGTTTCCGATATATAAACAATTCTTTTTATTTCCTACCTACTATTAGTAACATCGATAGAAATTTGATAGTTTACAATATAAGTAGCTTATACATTAAAACAGGAAATAAGCTACTAAATAAGAAAAAAAAATAAAAAATAACCATAACATATTATCTTAATTTTTATTTGTCTTTTATTTTAGGTTTACTAACTCAAGGATCTTAAAAATATTAGATCGTTGCAAAGAAAATCACGAGTATGATGAAAAAGAAAATGAACCTCCAACAGAGCAAAATACAAAATCAAATGATCCACTGATTTCCAGAAATAAGCGCACTCTACAAAACTTTACTCAGAATGAGTATTCGCACGTTGAAGCACTTATGCAACGAGAATACTCTACGAACACAACTTTTTTTGAAACATTTAATGAAACAAAAACATCAAAAGACTTGGGTCTGGAATTTTTAGATTCGTTATTTGTAAACCCCTTTTTTGTTGACCTTGTAAATCCTGAGCCATCGTTAATTTGTAACGAAGTGATGCCGTTGAGATCACCTGAATTAGATGAAAATTTTAATGTAAATACTAATATTTCTCCTTTACCATATTATTTAGAAGATTCAGATGATTCTGTTAAGGATAAAGATTACGATCCGAATGAGGATTTGTCCTCAGATGAATCTGGTGAGTGCAGTGAGAATATTAAATGGTCAAAATCTATTCCATCTGAAACGGTTAATCTAGAGTCACAACCACAATCTGTTGATACAGAAAATAAAGCGATCGTACTTCCAGAATTTCAATCATTTGATGCCATTGATCATCCAGGTCCATCTACGTCTGATATTCTCACTTCTAAAAAGAAACGTGTTAGCTCAAAAGATAAAAAGGCCAAGAAAAATGAAAAATTTGAAGATAAATATAGGGTGAAATTGGGATGTAATGAAAAATGCATTAAAAAATGTTTCGCAAAATTTTCCCCAGATGAACGGGAAAATATTAAAGGTTTCTGGAAGTTATCGTGGCGAGAAAGACGTATTTTCTTACAAAATAGCACATCTAAAGCATTACCAAAGAGAAAAGTAACAACACATCCAAAAAGAAGTGCCAGAAGTGTTTTCCATTTAAAGAAAGACGACGGAGAAGTAGTAGAGGTGTGTAAAATATTTCTTTTGACTACATTGGGTTTCAATAAAAATAATGACACTGTATTATACAATGCAATACATACTAAAAATGTTGAGGAAGAAGATAAACGTGGATTGCATACCAAAACCCAATCATACGACAGGCAGATATTTAAAGCTCATGTGGAATCATTTCATCCTTTAGAGCCACATTATCGTCGGGAACATGCCCCAAATAGAAAATATTTACCATGTGACATTTCTGTAAAATTAATGTACGAGGATTTCTGTAAGAAACATCCAGATAAAAAAGTGTCGTATGAGTTCTACAGAAAGATCGTCAAGGATATGAACATTTCCTTCACTAAACTCGGGAACGAAGAGTGCGAAACTTGCGAAGCTTATATTTTACACTCTAAGGCTACGTCTCATGACGTAAAGACCAATGTACCGGAAAATTGTGAAACGTGTTTAGGTTATGATGAACACAGAAAGAAATTCATAAAAGCACGGACCTTGTACGAATTCCATAAAACCCTTTCTCAGAGTGAACAGAATATATATTTCAGTGTCGACTTACAGAAAGTGATCATGTTACCAAGGCTCGACTGTTTCAAAAGTATCATATTTTGTCCAAGATTGGCTACTTTTAATCTATCATTTGCACCTATTGGCAGAATAACTACCGATTACAAGCCATACGCTTGCATATGGCACGATGGTATCTCAGGCCGTAAACAAGAAGACATTTTAAGCTGTTAGTATCAGTTTATACTACATTATCGTGATATCGAACATATACATATTTGGATGGATAATTGCAGTGCGCAAAATAAAAACTGGCTTTTATACTCGCTTATGGTATATTTGATTAATAGTGATTTGATTGGGACGTAGAAAATAACATTTAATTATTTTGAACCAGGACATACTTTCATGTCTTGTGATCAGTTTCATCATCAGGTCGAGCAAGCTATGAGAAAAAAAGGTAAGATCTATGATTTTAAGGATTTTTCAGATTGTGTATTCTCTGCAAATTTATCTAGAGTGGAAGTGAAGTGTATGGAACCTACAAACTTTTTCAACTTTCCTAATTCTGTCTCTGATAGACGAATCCAAAGTTCCAATCCAAGAGTATATTTAAAAGATATCATTGAAGTTTGTTTTGAAAAAAGTAATTACGACCTGTTATACAAAAATGATTTAGACGAAGAATATAAAATATTACGATTTATGACGGAAAAGTACTTAAAACAAACTACACAATTGCTTCCGGAGTTTAAAAGTGAACCAAAAGGAATTGAAAAAGAACGAAAAGATGCTGTAATTAAGGTTCTATGTAATATAACTGATAGACATAAATTGAAATTTTGGCAAAATATTCATGAATACTCTGAAAAAGAAAAGGTTCCTATTAAGGGTAAACGTTCTACTTTATAAAAATTAATCCTTTTGAATATATTAATATTATTGTTTTTTATTTTTTTTTGTAGTTTATTTAAAATAACAGATTTTATTAAACGGCAACTACCTAGGTATTCCAGCTTTAAGATTTTTCAGTAAAACCTATTTCGCATGAATATTTACTTTTAGTTTTGACTAATTTTATTTTAAATTTATACTTATAAAGCTACAGTATTTAGGTAGGCACCTGAGTATATCGATTTCGTTCTAAATGTTATATTCACAAAAATAATTACTAAAATACAATATTGTTTTTTATTACTTCTTAATTTCTAGGTTGTTATTAAAGTTATTATCTTTAAGTAGCTGCCTAACTAAATGTGATTTTTTTTATAATATAAATTTGTAAAATGAATTTTTTTAAATTGTTTTAGAATTGTTATTAAAATTTTTGTTTATGATTTTTCTTATTTTTATGCTAGTACGTAAGCCATTTATATTGTAACTGTAAGAAGTACCCTAATGATGTATTTTTTAATTAGTTTTAATAATAATAATTTTTGTGTAGTTACAGTTTTTTAATAATATCTGATAGAATTTCCCTTTAAAAAATTACAGTTAACCGTCGTAACTAATGTAAATTAGTAAAACTTAAGTTCCAGGAACTCAATACTAAAACACAGTTAAACACAAAAGTTTTTCAAAAAACGTTTATTTCCTAATGGCAAATATGTTAATGCAAGTACAAAATAAATTCAAAAACTGGGCAAAAAGCCTTTAGCCTCGTTTTTCAATATATGTTTAAATTGTCCACTCTTTATTAACAATCCTATAAGACGTTTAAGTGATTTAACTGTATTTTAGAGTTGTAAATACACAGGTAACTACTGACTAAAGTTTATATCGTTGCAGTCACGGACTTTTACAACACTAAATAACGGCTGCGCTTACCTTAGCCGTTTTTTAGGATTGTATTAGATGTTATTAAAATTAATGGTTCAACAATAAAATAGAAAATTTGCAATAAAAAAACTATTATTCAGTATTTCGGAATTATTTTGTCTCCCAAAGTTAGTAAATTTAGTTCTCTATCCAATACTCTATCAACAAAGCATGCACTACATCGGTAACACCCGAAGATTTTAAATCTAACTTTTTTGTTAATATCTCGAAACTATGTTTTGTCACTTAACGGCTTTATAGAAAAAGGACGGCAGATAAGCTATAGCATCCCAAACAATAAATCCAACAGTTTGATGAACATGCCCTTCAACAAAAAACCGTGGATTTCTTCTTTCACCACGTCGCACCTAACCCTCGCTCGACCATCGTGCATGCCTAAACAAAATCAAGACTCGTCACTAAAGACAATACTGTTCCATTCCTGATCCCAGAGTCACCGTTCTCTGCACCACTCAAGGCGATTACGTCGGTGTTCTGGAGTTAAAGGGAGGACCCAGTGTGATCGGTATGAAAACAGGCCAAAACGTCTTATTCGTAAACACTTCGCACGCCAATAGGTCTTCCGTGTTCTGCAAACCATTCATTTGCAATGGACCTGGTAGTGGAGAAACGGCCCCCTAAGGCCAATAATCTTTGGCGGGGATCTTCACGGTCTGTTGTTCTACGGAGGCGTCCAGAGCCCCTTGCTCTTTGCGTATGGCCTTCTCGAAGCCATGTCTGACAACACCTAACCACGGTGTCTACACTTCTTTGCACTCTAACTGCAATTTCCCGAAAAGAAAATCCAGCTTCTCGAAGTCCCACTATACGACCCCTATCAAACTCAGGAAATCGTACAGGTCTCCGTACCCTAGCTATGTAACCAATCGTAAAGAATGTCAAGAACAAAAATCCTCAAAATTTGAATCTTCACTACGGCTACAATATTCATTTTTGGATTGTTAGTGGATTTCAAAAAAAGCAGTATAAAAACCGGAATCTTTAACTGATAAGGCTGAAAATTTTATCAATTGTTTATTAAAGTAAAATAAATAAATTCACCAAATTTTATTAAAATAAAATCATTTAAACTGGGTGTTCGGATTTTTATGTCACTTAGTATAAATATATTTTTTAAGCTTTCTTTTGTACAAGAGAGTTAATCAAAGACTCTTGCTTGTAGATCGGCAAATCTTTAATAAAATATGAGATTTATGAAAATAAAATGTAAGTAAATTCAATTGCCGTCTCCTCCAAATGGGCGATAAAATAAAATTAGACCAATTTCCACTTGTTCAGATTTTTTCATCTCGCTATAAAACGTAGCGCAAGTATAAGTATATTTGACTTTGTTTTGGATTACGTTTATTAAATGGAATTGTGACGTTTATACAGTGCGTGCTTGATAATATTCCGTTAGGTCTAGTGGAAAGTGGAAAGAGAGCGGAAAATTTAAAAGGCGGTGCAAGGTAAGAAATCTAAATTTTTAAGGTGAACAAATGAAAGATATGGAAAATTTGTTAAATTTATTGAAAATATTCGTGAAGAAGCACAAATACTTGTAGAATTATAATCAAGACTCCGTGATTACCTTCTTTTTGGGGATTTCGTCAATAATATCGGCTGTGTAAGCCGGAAATCCTTTGGCTTTTAATCCTGTGACGGCAAATACGCTACCGGCTGCTGGATTCTGTAATTTTTCTTTGGGTGACAAATTTGTGTTTGAAGTGGTGACGAATAAAATATCCAAATTATCACCGCCCCACATTGCCGACGTTACGTCTCTTGCAGGAATAGCTATTACCTGTAAAAACAATCGTGTTTTGTGCATGAATAAATTTTAAAACTTATAATAAAAATTATAAAACCCACAATTGAATTTATCATGAAGGTATTGGATATCGGTAAAACACATATTATCATAAACTGAAGCAGTGGTAAGCAAAACATATCAGACTTATCCTTAAACAGACACAACATATACGCTGATGACTTGGTTATTTTGGCAACCGGCAAATACGAGGACACATACTATACAAGAAGCCCTAAAAATCTCAGAGTCATGGTGTGAGAAACACTCACTTTACCAAAAAAGAAGAGTAGAGGAGCCACACCCCATAAAACCAAACTAAACTTTTCCTCAGAGGTAAAATATCTTGATATTGTTCTTGATACTAAGTTAACATGAAAGTCAAATATACAAAATTTAATAATTAAACCAAATACTTCCTATGAATAGTGCCACTATAGGCAAACCTGGGGTTTACCTACCATAATAGCTGCATGGATCTGGCTGAACGTATTTGAGCGCAAAAAAATCCCTCTACTAAAATGCCTTCGAAAAGTTACAACGACTGTATAAAGTTAGAAGGAAGGTTGACGAATAAAGTTGAATTTGGATTGAAAAGTTTGTCAATTATAGTTCATTTGTTTGGAGTTGGAAAATAAGAAAAGTCATTAAATCATAAAATGTTGTAAACAAGACCGTAAATCAGTAGCGCACGTAGTTATTTATATCGGTATTAAGAAATTTCTTTTAATCATCATATTTTAATCTTCTTAGGCAAGGGATAAGTAGTCATAATAAGATATTTACAATATTTTGTTTTTCGATTTTAACGAGATTAATTGTGGTCGTTAGGGGTGTTAAGGGATTAAGGTAACCCTATTTGTATAATTGCAAAAACAGGTACGTTATTAAATTGATTGTGTTAACCTTTACTTTTTGGAAGTTCATCTTACTAAGAACAATAAATAACTGAACAGTTAAACTAAACTTCCACTATTTATTCGAAAAATTCGCTTTAAAATTCAATTACAGCTGTTTCGCTAATAGATTGACATATTGAAATTACATTTTGTTTGTTTGTTTGTAACTAGGTACTTGATGTTAATAAGGAGTTAAGGCTAGACCAAGTAAGGAAGTAATAAGATATAACAATATTAAAGCCTAGATGTTATTAGCCCTAAGGGATTATCCTGATCTTAGAGAGAAATACACTGGAATTGGATTGTTTAGTTTTTTTGGCATATTAAGTTTATATTTAAAAATTACCTACCTGTAACAGTTTTCCTGTAGCAGGGTTAACTTTAACTACAGCACCACCGCCGAACAATGCAATGTACAAATTATCTTCAGTGTCGATTGTCATTCCATCAGGTAAACCTGTAAATGAAGATTAGTTATTGGTTTTTTTCAACTAATTTTTTCTTCAGCTGATAATTTTAATTCATTTAAGGAAATATAACAAATATATAATTAATAAAATAAGTTAAACTAAATGTTAAATTGTACAATCTGATCAAACTGCAGATTATTACGATACATATAAAAAAGTAGATCAGCAGAATTAACAGAACTGTATGTATTTATGTATGCTGCTGAAACCCTTAGTTTAACAAGAGAACAAGAGAGCTTAAAATTCTTGAAAGCAAGATGTTAAATACAATATTGGGGCCACTGAAAGCAAAGGAAAAATTAATAAGAAATTATACAATTTAATCAAAGAAAATAACCAAAAAAAACGTTAAGAAGTCAAATGGCTGAATATTAAATAAAAATTAGGTCTGAACTATTGATTTTAACAATGCAGCTATATAAGGAAAAAATTGATATTTGTTTTAGCTTTTTATTTATTTTTTAATTCGCCTCTCAGATAAAGAAATTAACCAACTGTTAATTATAAGTTACAGGTATTTTCTCTCAAATGGCCAATAGTGCGACTAAAAAAGTCAAACATGCTGCTGGTGCTCTCTTGCCAATAATGTCCAAAACCAAAATTAACTGTTGGTTTTCCAAGATTAAACTATTTGAATCTTTTGCAGTTAGTACATTATCGAACTCCCTACCGGTCTGGAGTTTAAGATATGCAGACATTCTGGATAAAGTCCAAACACAATTTTTAAAGAGGATTCTCTGTTTGCCTACAAGCACCCCTGATTATATAATCAGGTTGGAAGCTGAACGAGTCAAATTCATTTATTAAGAACAATAAACAACTAAAAGGTTGAATTAACTTTCACTATTTATTGGTTAAATACTTTAAATAGTGAAAGTTACATATTGTAATAATATGACATAAGTCAGGTCGCACTTGACTTATGATTTTTTAAGCCAAACTCTACTTTTATCTTTATCTTTCGAAAGTCCGGGCCAAAATACTATTTTGCGAGCCCGAGACTTAGTTTTTTCCATTCCAAAATGCGCTTTGTGTAATTAATTTAAATCAGTTAGTCTCATATTAACAGGAATTACAACTCTATCATTAAAGAAAATAATACCATTTTTGGTATATATATCATTACGTAATTTATAATATTATTTTTAGCTACTTTCGAAAACTGTGTATCTCTTTTAAATAACCCAACTATTGATGATGCCAATACCATTTTTCAATATTTAGAGACTATCTTAAGATTAAGATCATTCATTATGAGTGAACAAATCCTATTTTTTTTATATTCATATTTTCCGGTTGTTTATTATGTTTTATTTTGTTTTTGTACTTATAGATATTTATAATTTAAGTTTAGAAATGTCTTAGACTAGGAAAGAGAGAGGACAGCGCATAGCAATGAAAACCTTATGCGTGTGAGTGAAGCCAAGTTTCAAACGTTTGGTGGTAAACAAATTTGGAACGTCGAATTGTATTTTTTTAGCTTTTTTATTAATTTTCACCTTTTTTAATTATCTGATTAGACATTTTAAAATGGTTAATTGTGCAGTTTATAAGTGCAACAGTCAGAGTGCTAAAAAAGAGGAAGGAATTTCATTTCATAGGTAAAAAGTATTTTAAAACTATTTCCTTAAAATTTATTTTTATTAATATTACAGCTTTCAGGTAATAGATGTTTAACTAAATCACATATGTTATGTATGATAACTTAAATTAATAGTACATACATTTTGAAAACTGGTTTCATTCAGTTTTAAATATTATTTTCCAATTAATTGTTATTATTTTCTCATAGATGTAATAGTTTTGCAGTGGCGTGGAACAAAAACATATATTTAAAATAGATAAAATAGATTAAAATTGTAATAATTATTAAATAAATATGTTTTAAAATGATTGTTGTTTTTTCTTTGGAGCAGTACATATTTAAAGACTTTTTTAAATTAGATTTGTAATACAAAATAATGAAAATGATTATTTAATAATCGTATAAGAAAAATCGTATGATACGCCTATGTCAATATTGTCCGCCATTAGTTTGGTGGTAAATGGGTTACATAAATTGATTCCAATGCGCAGTCCTCTCTCTTTCCTTGTCTAAGAGAAATGTTAAACCAAACTCTTGCTGTAACTTTTATGTTTCAGAAGCAATACATTATTAATTATAAGTTTTCTAACTGCTTTTACCTGTGATATTTGAAGACCACTTAGCGAAGTCAAATACAGTTTTATTTGAGGAAGAAATCTTTCCCACTTCGTCATTATATTCAAATTCTACTACTTTGAGTGTCGCGGTGTCAATGTAATACAATTTGTTGTTTGCTTTGTTCCATGCCAAACCATTGCTATTAGTAACTGGAGCGGCAGCAACTGCTGGATTTTCTATGTTGTCTCTTCTGATGGTGTAAAATACACCCTGATCGGGTTCAACCTGAAGGTTAACCTCTGGTCCAATCGTACCTGAAATATATAATTTTATTTTAAAAACAAAATTGCAAGAAACATAGTTGAATTTGTTCAAACTGTAAATATTATGTGAAAGTTTTTATTATCAGCATCCGATTGGCATTAAGTAATAAACTTTTGTTGCCAGAAAAAAAATGAAACTACAAAAATATTTATAAAGAACATTAAAAATAAAACTTTTTAAACAAAATTTCCACTATTTATTAAAAAATTAGCTTTTTTTACTCAATGACAGCTGTTTCGCTAAAAATTCTGTTATTAATTTCTGTTTCATTCTTACAATTTTTTTGCAAATTAATTCCTAAATATTTAAAATTGTTTATCGGTTCTAGATTCTCATTTTCAAGCTGCAATGTCATTTCCGTGTCTTTCCTCCTTTAATCATGAATTTGGTTTATTTCTAGATTCAACCTGGCAGATAATAGAACTAATATTGGGAAAATTGTTTAGTAACTTGGCCAATATTTAATCAAGTCAAAGGTGAATGAAAAACATAATAAAAAATTGTAAGTAGGTATGCGTACTACTAGGATATTTTAATATTTTATTATCAATAAAACAAACAGAATTTTTTTTATGAATTATTCAGTTATTATTTTTAAATAATATTGCTAATTACATTTAATTATAGAATTATCAACAATAATAATGCAAATTAAAATTGCGAATTATAATACGTACCCATGGTTTAAGTATACAGGTTTGACCGATAAAATGTTTTTTCTACGCCCGTACTATAATAATACACTTATATGTCCACAATCCGTTTAATAATGATATTCATTATAACACTAGTGTTATAATGGTTTTCATTAAGATACTGAACAATTGACTGCACACCACCTATATTTTACATTTAAGTAGGTATAAAGTAGGCGTCTCTCAAAAAGTGTTTGACAGTTCTAACCTACATTCCAAATTCAATAAATTTTCCTAAACAGCTAAACCAAGAGCTCTAGTCTCCTTGAACTAAACTTTAAAAATTAATAATTATGTTATCGAAATGTCTGATATCAGCGATATAGAAGAATTACCCACATATATCGGAGAAAGCAGGAAATGCAGTACAAAATATTTTGGCTCAAAAATCTAAGAAAGTGTACGAAAAATTATATCAACGGTTTATGGACTGGAGGAGTACAAATTATGTTTCGACATTCTCCGAAAATGGTTTGATAGCTTATTTTCAAGAATTGATGGAAACTATGTATTTCCAATACAATATTGAACTCTATTGAGAGTAACAACAATGAAATAAATGTAAATATTTCTTCCACTTCCAGATCAGTGGGATCTGGAATAAACTTTTCAAACTTCACAATAAATAATCTTAACATTTTCAAGAAATCAGATAAATTACAATTATTATTATGTTGAATATAAGTATAAATAGAATGTTTATAATTTTCCTACATCTATGGTAATACACCTCAGGTAATACCATCAGTTACAATTTTGTAAATACGTGTACTTTTATTGTGTTCATTACAAATATAAATATAATATTTTTAGCTCTTGATTATTTTTATCGGTCGTAGAAAAAATAGCGTATGCAACTCTCATGTAATGGTTATTAATACACTCTCATTAACCATACGAAACTCGCCTTCGGCTCGTTTCGTATCCTATTAATAACCATCATTACATGATCGTTGCATAATATACTAATATTGAAATTTATTGTACTAACTGTTACTTTGTAGAAGTCCATCATATTTATACGAAAAGAATGGTCATACATTATTTCACAGATTCTGGAGTCAAAAATATGGTGATTGAAACCCACTTACCTATATACAATGCAGATGATTTAATAGAAATTGTTGACGAACACCCGGACGCAAGGATGAGGAAGGTAGCGGCTGAATTCAGAGTACCTCGTATGAAGGTATGGAGAACAGTTATGGACCAGTTACTTCACCCCTTCCATATCACAGAAGTTCAATAATTACTTCCCGAAGACTATGCTAAACGAATGGGATTTTGTGATTGGCTTTTAGAAGAAAATAGAAGCAACATAAATTTTATAAATAATATTTTATTCACTGACGAATCTACTGTCACGAGAAATGGAGTTACTAATTACCATAACAATCATATCTGGGCTGATGTAAATCCCAAAGTTAAAAAGGCAAATATCTTGTTTGTTTATAAATTGTAATTTAATAATAAAGATGTTTTGAATATTTGTGAAAATGTAGTTTAAATATTCAATATAGAAATTGGCATTTTAAAGGGTGGCTGTATCTTCCATAAAAAAATATTTACAAAGAAATACAGAGAGATACAAAAGTTTAAGAGTAGACGTTTGATTCCAGTGGCGGTCCATATTTTTTTAAATTATAGCCCTAATAAAAGTTGGGGGGGTGAAAGGGGTGTTGATCCCCTCTGAAAATACATAATAAATTAAAATAATTGAATGCAACTGTTTCCAATTTATTGGGTATTCTCTACTAGTATTTCCTATAAATTTTCATACATTAACGGTAAACCGTTTTATAGTAATGTTAAAAAAAATGGTTTACATTTTTAACTTAAGCACCCTGTAACTTTTTTTGTGTGCACTATTGTATATAGGTAAATGGGGTTCAACCAACATATTTTTGACCCCAAAATCTGTGGTATAATTTATGACCATTCTTTTTGGGACACCCTGTATATAATTTTGTACAAAACTTTATTAAAAAAATTATAAGAAAAAAAAAATGATTTTTTGAAACATCTGTCATTGAATAAAAAAAATTAAATTTTCTAACTTTCTATGTGGAAATTTTGTTACAAAGTTGTTTGTTTACTATTTTGTGGTGTTATAAAATATTATTTAGTTTAGTACAAAATTTGGCAATAATTTATGTAATTACCGGGACAATTTTGCACTGACAAAAGTGTCTTTATAATTAAAAAATTACGGCACTTAAATTATATAACCGGTTTGCTAAATAATTATATAAAACTAAGTGAGTGATTATTTCTATGAATGGCAACTTGTAATAAATCAACAGATTAAGATTAATTTGTTTTTAGAAAATATGAGATAAAAAATAAACTTACAGTTTTAAGATTAAAGTAAATATGATAAATCTTTTCTGTTTTCAGAAACTTTGGGTATGGAGAATGCTTAACAAAAATTAAAGTTACATAATCGAATATTCTATTTATGATATAAAATACAGGGTGTTCCATTTAAAAGAGGAGAAATAATGAAAGGTACGAGTTATCGTCCACCCTACAATAAATATTACAAAATAACTCTGTTTTCGTAAACTTTGGGTATACGGAATGCTTAACGAAAATTAAAGATACATAATTGGGTATTCTATTTATGATATAAAATACAGGGTGTTCCATTTGAAAGAAGAGAGAAAATTAAAGGGTCGAGTTATCGTCCACCCTGTATGCAAAAGGGAAAATAATTAACATTTAATAGAATACGGTGATATTGTATCATATTGCGAAACTCTGTTAGGCAAAATACTTCTTAGTATTCTTCAACGTACAATAAGATACAGAGCGTTGATTTACCTACGATTTTTACACAAACGTGTCAATAACTTCTGAAGGACTCTGTATAACGTATCAAAACCTTATATCAAAATCTTCAAAAAAATGTGAGCAGTCCGAATTCGGTATAATATACAGGGGTTCCCATTTAAAAAATCATATGTTTGGTTTGTAACGGAGTTATACAACACTCTGTATAGTTGAAGGTAATTTCAAAATATGAATCCTCAAGATATCTACTATTTTAGTTGATAACATTTTTTGATATCTTCTAAAACAACCCCTATATCGAACTTTGTCGTAAGGTTGATACACCCTGTATAAATTGCAAACTTAATTAAAACATGTTACAAAAAAAAGATGCGGTTAACTTTAGCTTTATTATTAATTTGATTGTAAATAATTCTAAACTGTTAATGTTTATTTTAACAAGCTGTCAATCTTTTAAAAACCTCTTTCAGAATTATTTTGAAGTGCTGCCAAGATTTAATATTTTTATGTCAAGTACTTTAAAAGGATGAAGGTAATATGCTTATACATATGTCAATTTAGATATATTTTGGTCTTAGGATAAAACAAAATTTTATTTCTGCTTTGTATTTTAAACTATTTTATTTCATATATTAAAGTGATTGATAATTTTATAAGACACTTTGATCTGCCGCATTTGGTCGGGAAAAGGATTAATATATTTTTTCTTAATTTAAAATCTAAAAAAATATTTTTATCAAGAAACAGTTAACAATGATAAAATGTAATATTACAGAGATCAAATATTTGTAGTAAATATAATATTTTGAGCATATCAAGTCAAAACTATTTGTGTTCAATTATTAAAACATGAGATATGTAATATGTGTCAACAGGACAAAAATTTTAATACATTATGAGAGTTTCAAAAGTAAGTTTATTAAGAATAATAAAAAACTCTTCGTTTTAACAAAACTTCCACTATTTATTTAAAAAACTGCTTTTAGGTTAGGTTAGGTTAGGTTAGGTTAGGTTAGGTTAGGTTAGGTTAGGTTAGGTTAGGTTAGGTTAGGTTTTTTAAACTCAATGACAGTCGTTTCGCTAGACAACTAGCATCGTCAGATTGACATATTGAAGTTACTATTTGTTTGTTTGTAGCTAGGTACCTGATGTTTATTAGGTAGTTATAAGGCTAGACCAAGTATGGAAGTAATAAAACATAACAATATTAAAGCCTAGATGTTATTAGCCCTAAGGGATTATCCTGGATGTATTTCCCTCTAAGATCATTATAACTGTGCAATGATATAGAAAAACCAGGAAAAAACTATATCATGCTGATCTTTACAATAACTTAATACATTTGTGTTACAATTACGTCTTATCTATGTATAAAGTAAAGACTCAATCAAAGCAAACACTTTAAAAGTGGAGAACTTCCCAGATTTATTTGTTCATTAACAACTTTAAATTGTGGATCTGCTAGATGTCTTTTTATTTCAAGTTCTTCAAGGAAATCTTAATTTTGTTTTTTATTACAAGTGTGTAGTATTTGGATGTCATTGGTGTGTAATAGTGAGGTTGGATGTTCAAGTAGGTGTTTTGCATAATTTGCATATCTGGTTGTTTTAATCTATATGCTCTTAAATGTTCGTTAAATCTTACTTTAAAATTTCTTTGTGTTTGACCTATATATATAGCATTACACTTTGGACAATTAATTTTGTAAACACCAGATTTTTTTAATTTAGGTAATTTTGTTTTTACATTTAACAACATTATTTTGTGTTTTAAATGATATTAATGCTGATGTTGCCGAAGATATTATTCGGCAACATCAGCATTAATATCATTTAAATCACACAATAATGTTGGTACAAAATTGTTAAATGTGAAAACAAAATTACCAAAATTAAAAAAATCTGGTGTTTACAAAATTAATTGTCCAAAATGTAATGCAGTATATATAGGTCAAACACAAAGAAATTTTGAAGTAAGATTTAATGAACACTTAAGAGCATATAGATTACAACAACCAGATAAGTCGAACTATGCAAAACACCTACTGGAACATCCAAACTCACTTATACACACCAATGACATTCATATACTATACATTTGTGATAAAAAACAAAATTTAGATTTTCTAGAAGAACTTAAAATTAAAAGACATCGAGCAGATCAACAGTTTAAAGTAGTTAATGAAAAAATAAATCTTGGAAGTTCTCCACTATTAAACTATTTACTTTGATTGAGTCTTCATTTTATACATAGATAAGACATTATTGTAACATAAATATATTAACAATACAAGAAATAAATTTCTATAAGGTGCAGTCAATAAAAAAACTGAAAAAGTGGAAAATTATTGTATTGTATTGTTTTCATGTGATTACAGTTACCTTTGATCTGTTGGTTTGCAAATTAATGGTAGGATGGCGCTTTTACGACTTTATCATGGAATCGTGGGTTCACGGTTACTGATGAAACACAATAATGTCGAAACCGGTCTACGAGTAGTGTTCTTCCTGTTAATTTGCCAATCGATAGAGATGGTTGCAAGTATCGACGAAGTCGGTCGCCATCCCGTTTTGTATTGGAATGTAATTCAATGTCCTTTGGGGCATATAGCCCAGGAAGTAGTTGTTTTTTGATAGAAAACGGTCAAGCTTGGTATAGAAACTGTTAAGTTTCCTTACCCTGGGTGCAGGTGGAAACAATTTTCCACTTTTTAAGTTTTTTTTTATAAATATCTTAAGTTATTGTAAAGATCAGCATGATATAGTTTTTCCTGGTTTTTCTATATCATTGCACAGTTATACTGATCTTAGAGGGAAATACATCCAGGATAATCCCTTTAGGGCTAATAACATCTAGGCTTTAATATTGTTATGTCTTATTACTTCTTTACTTGGTCTAGCCTTAACTCCTTATCAACCTCAAGTACCTAGTTACAAAGAAACAAAATGTAATTTCAATATGTCAATCTGACGATGCTAGTTATATTGGTCTGATGTTTTAATAATTGATCTCAAATAATTTTGACTTGTTATGTTCAAATTATTATATTTAGTATAAGTATTTGATCTCTGAAATATTACATTTAATCAACGGTAATACCACGAGTCCTTAAAATTTTATCGATAAATTTTTAGTTTCGACGAAAACTTTTTTATATGCCAAAAATACGATAACAAACTAAAATGTGATTTTATTTTATTATTCAGTTTATTCAGTTTTGTCACTTATAATTACACGAGAGCTTTTTTTTGTCGAAGTAAACTTGACATGTATCAATAAGAATTTTGTTGCCTGGCATTTTTTCTGGCAGTTTTTTGAGTTGAATTACCTAATGGCAACAAAATTCGAATTATAAATGTCAAGTTTACTTCGACAAAAAAAAAGAGCTAGAGTGTAATTCGGTAAGACAATTTAATGAATATCTAAATCAATAAATGAAAAAATGAGATGTAAATTAGTTTATTTAATTTAGCGGAAAAGTACAATTGTTAAAAACACAATTATTAAAAATAGCTTGATTTTCAGAAGCTTCGTGTCTTTTGTTAATATTTTGCTGCATGCTAGTATTTTGAGCGGTGATAGTAACTGTTTCCTGGATGGTAGTACGAATGGAACCAATGATTTCTCTATGATGTTCTTCATCTAACTGAAGGTACGGTTTTAATGACGATGGGTTACTATGTCCCATAATTTTCACAAGTTTTTTTCACCTATACCACTTCTGGACAATTCAGTTACAGCGCCAGCTCGATTAGAATGGTTCGTAATTTTCACCCGCTTGATATCAAGTCCAATATTTTTTGCCGAAGATTTGGTCCATTTAGATAGTTCGTTTATCCCAATAGGAGAATTCTTATACCATCCTTTAGAATTTGTTTTTTGCCAGAAAGGATTTGGAGTTAAAAAAACCTTTTACATGTGATATGGTTTCCCCGTCTTCCCATAATTTGTTTAAACAATCTTACTGGACATAAACAATCTTCTGCAGTGTTTGTTACCAACCATTTACTGTCGGCCAACTTCTGATTTCCCCCTTGTGCTGTCTTCGAAAACACTGGGTTATATTCAACTCTTCCGGTCTCTCTTCCACGGTTGTCTCTCTCGATTTTAAAATAGAATACCTTACAATTTGCTGCTTCTCCACCTCTCCAAGCCAATTCATACGCAGCAATGTGATAAACTTTTTTTTGAAGGCCTACAGGTTCTTCTTCACTCCAGGACAGTGCCATTTCAAAAATATCTCGTTTTGTGAGAGCTTTAGAACTCACCTTCCTTTTTTCTGGGATTGCTTATAAAATTTTGCGTTTTGTGTCGCGTGCATTTCTCGCTTCCTTAAACTGTATGTCCGTGAACGGATTAAAAATTCTTTTATAATCTTTAAAGTACTTCTCTTGTAACATTTTTGTTGAAGTGTTCCAAATCGTCTTGACTGCACTCTCTTTATAATCTTCTCCATTGTTCTTCTTCATGTTGAATGCCCAGTCATATAAAATAGAAGCTAACTCTTCAGTGGTAGTTTCTGCAATGGGTTCATATTTTTTTCCAAACAAAACATCGCAAATTGTCGCCAAATTGATGTAGTTGAATTCACAGTATTCCGAGGCACATTATCATTGATGGCTTTTTCAATTTCTCCACTCGAAGACTCTCCAAATCGCGACATTTCCACAAATGAAAAATTGACGTAACGTCATCAAAAATTTGTTTACAATGCTAGTTGTCATACTTTCAAAAGTTAGGTTCGTTATTGTCGCTGGAAAAGTTAGGGCAAACTTTTTTCGCTGTCATAATGCCAAAATCACGCGGCTTATGGGATTTTTTATATGTGAATTAAATTGTCTAAAATAAAAATTTATCTTGTAAAATTTTACAGGACGAGTGGCATTTCTGAAGATTATTTTTGAACCATTCTGTAAAAAACCACTTTATTTGATGATTCATCGATGTTTATCCACTAATTTTATTTTCGCTGTTAAACAGCATTTTTAATTATAAAAAGTAAAGATGAAGATTTAAATTCAAATTGGGTATATTTTATGTTGCCTACCTATGATCTAATTTATTAAAATATTAATAATCAAGAGACAGAAAGGAAGTGGGTTTACACGTAATAATATTTAATAAATACATTGTTTTTTAGGAGAAAATACTCATAATATTTTGCATTTTCTATAACGTTAACAAATAATATCTTCTCAAGGTTACGGCTACGGCTTAGCAGGATAAGTAAATGGGAGGGGTAACGACATTAGGTAGTATTATAGAGAAGAGGGCAACTGAGGTAAGGGAAATGAAAAAGTCAAAGGAAGCTGGCATTAGAACTCGCAAATGTTTTAAATGGATTTCTTTTTTACTTTTATGTCAGTTTTATAAATCTATCTCGTCTTTATTGACGTTATTAATGCTCTCCCTCCTATTGATTTAACCTGTACACTAGATAGTATTGAAAGTTGTCAGTTGTCGTGAGCACCGTAAAAACTCAGTTATATTGGAGTAAATATTTATGTTTATACCTTTTTACATAATTATATTAAGAGAAAATTGCCAAAATAAAAATTATTAGGCATATGTATTTGTTAACCACATTTATCTATATAAATATTTTAAATGCATACAGAACCAGGTTATTTTTAAAGTACCTACCTCTTTGAATTTTTATTGTCGTTTAGATGAGTTAAATTGTAATAATATTAAACTATATTTTAAAATATTTAGATAATATAAATGAATGTTGATTTATAGTTACTTGTAAGCAAGAAAATTAATTGTTCAATATTGTTATTAAATTTCTGTTCTGTGATTTTATCAATACTACTAGAATGACTACTACTATTAGAGTACTAGAACGACTGTCATTTTGAAAATGATAATACATTTTTTTTCAAACTCACCCCACCAGAGTCTCCCTTGTTTATCCGCCTTTCCGTCGTTAAATCTACTTTTCGGGAACTGCTTACTGACAGTTGTGAGCACCTGTTGATCTCCCAGCGTCTGTTTTCCATTCCACTCAATCGCTACCACTGACCTATTCACTCCAACAAGCAGCAAATGTGGATCTTTTCGAGACGGAACCACAGGCGATACATCACCTGTTACATACAAATCAATTTTTATTGTCTTCATAATATACAAATAAAGTGAAAAATGCGATGATACAATACGGGACAAAGCTATAAAAAGTGGACTTAAAAATTCGTATTAATAAAAAGTATAAGTGTATTTTTCGATAGGAATATTCATATATTTTGGTGATAGTTTAATACTACATTAACTGCAGGATTGTTTGATGTGAAGTTTGTGATATAATTATGTTTTGGAAACTCAGATATTTGACATCTAAATTTACTGTGTCAGTAACAGCCACTCATAAATTATTATATTCAGAGTAATTTCCTCTTAACATTTAAATACAGTGCGCGTCATATAAAAGGGGCCAACTTAAAATTGCGGATATTTTTAAAACTTTTGTATATTTTTTAACACATTCGCAGACACTTGGATCATTTTGAATATACTCAGAACATCACCTATTTTTTTTTTCGCGAAATACTCGTCACAAAAAGTATTGCATAATTTTAAAAATTGAATTATGGTGTAAAATAAAATATCACATTTTTCAGAATATTTTAATATGAGTGTATAAAAGCCCAAAATATTCACAGTTTAAATCGCCTTTTTGTTGAAAAACAAAAAATGAATAAATTTTGATAAATCCTATTTGTATTATTTACATTTTAAAATTTCTTGTGTGCAGTAGGTACGTTTGTTTAATTTTTGATTTGGAAGTGTCTAGAAACATTTTGAGTAAATGAGTAATTTAACTCCAGAACAAGCAGCTCAAATCGTGGATGGACGATCTGATATCCCACAAGAAATCAAATTTTTCAGCAGTGCATTCAATGCAACATGAAGTATCTGATATCTTACTAGCATCCAATTAGGTAAAAATTCTCGTATTTTTGTGCCTAATGTATCTTCTACAGATTGCAAATCTAGTTCTCTATTTGAGTAATCTCTTCATCTATATTTTTGTCTTTTTCATCATTGATTTCTTCCCTCAGTTCTTTCATTTGCTCAAGCATCATTATTGATTCGTTTATTATGAATAAATAATTCTTCTGGAAAATTATGTTTCCTCTAATAATTTTCTACTCAGGCTGGCCCTTGATCCTGAAGCATTCAAACTTAAACTCTCTGAACCGTTTGCCTCCTTCGAGTCTTGTACCTGTGAGTGTAACCTATCTTCAAGACAACCTTTTTTTGTCGGCAATAAATAAACTCCTGCTGCCAAAAATAATAATCTATTAAAAAGTAGATTTAAAGAATATATCAACTTGTTAACGGTTTTAAAGGTGTCAGATTTACAGTGGTCTTCTTAAGATTGAGGTTGAGTCAAGTGGCAGGGCAAATAAATGACTGTACAAATCACCCAACAAAGATTTATTGAAACTGGATGTCATCACCGACGACGCGGTAGAAAAACAACAGCCAGGGCTCCTGGCAGTTACTGTATTACGAGACCGGGTCCAAACTGCTAGAATGCTCCAAGGACTTCTCCAGCAAGCTCAAGAACCAGCAGTAAGTCTTTCTAATGTTAAAAGAAGATTAATTGAACAAGGACTAACAGCTTGCAGTCCAGCAACAGGACACCCACTTTCCGCAGCTTACAAACGACACAGACTTGATTTTGCTCGTGAGAACATCAGTTGGACAGTAGATGATTGGAAAAAGGTATTGTTTACAGATAAGTGTAGAATGTGCATTTATGGCGAAGACGGACGAAATAAAGTGTATAGAATGGTTGGACAACGTTATGCTGACTGCACTCGGGCTCCACGAGTTGCCTTTGGTGCTGGTTCAGTAATATTTTGGGCAGGGATTTCTTTTGAAGTACACATGAATCTCGTGCTGATCGACAGAGACGCGTTAACCGCAGATAGATACGTAATGGAGATCCTACAGCCTCACCTGATGCCATATGCTGGATTTATTGGCGATGAATTCCTACTAATGCAGGATAATGCTACACCATATTCCAAAAATGGACTGGCCTGCTCATAGTCCGGACCTAAAACCGATTGAGCATATATGGAGTCCGCTAAAACGTCGTGTAAGACGTATACCTGCTCCAACGACATGTGAAGAGCTTCGAATGGTCTTTATTGAGGAATAGGAAATTTTTTCCCAAAGAGATATTCAAAATATGATGCCAAGATGAATGAGAAGTGTCATCCAGCTTTATTTTAAATAAAATTAATGATTAACAAATAAATATTTTTCAACAAAATTCAAAATTCAAATAAGGTCCTTATTTTCGATTTATTCTTTAAAATAACGGCGGCTAAGAGATATTCAATAGATTAAATGCGACACAATCAAAAAATATATAAAAAGTGTTAATATCCGCAATTTTTGGGGTGGCCCGTTTTCCATGAGGCGCAGTGTAGTATCTCAGCATAAATCTTGATTTTAATAATCTTGCAAAAAATATTAACGGTACTTATATATTTTAAGAAGCATAATGTGGTGGACAAATTTTAAATAAAACATCTTTGGAAGTACTGATTTTTGCATGATTAAGGTTATACATGTAAAACGACACTACTATCGGGTAGAGAAGCTTGCGTGCGGCATGAAACACGTTGAATAATACATTCTAAAATAAACTCCCAGAAAATAAAAGTCTAACAGGTAGGCTATAAAATAAATGGAAAGGTAAAATAAAACAGAATGTCGTCTAACAATGAGATCAGCTTTAGAAAGGCACTCAGAAACTAGAAGAGTAACTCAATTATTAGGTACAAAACTAAATGTGGAAATAGTTAAGGATAATAAAAAACTCTTCGTTTTAACAAAACTTCCAATATTTATTTAAAAAATTGCTTTTTTAACTTTAATGACAGCCGTTTCGCTAGACTTAGCATCGTCAGATTGGCATATTGCACAGTTATACTGTATAATTTTTCGTAATGAGCGTATTTCTGAGATATTTTTTTCACTACTAGCCTCTGAGTCTCTGATCCAAATCTTTTGAGAAGTAAACTAGTCATTAGCTCTGCTAAAATGCAAGCATACAAAACCAGTTCTGAACTATAGCAGTGAAACATGGACGCTGATAAAAGCAGATAAAAATGAACTTCATAGATTTGATAGTAAAGTAATAAGGAATTTTTAAGGATGCGTAAAAGAAAATTATGAATGGAAGATCAGATATAACCACGAGATCAACGATATACTGGAAGAATAAGACATTGTCATATTCATCAAATAATGCAATGGTTTGGAATAAACAAAGCATGGATGAGTCTTGTACGCTAAAGAGAACCCTGCCAACAAAAATTTACATCAAAAGAAGGAAGAGACCCAAAATGCTTATGATGTCTGCATAATGCGGGTTATATGATAAAATGCAAGGACAGATTCCACTGGGAGTGCTTGTAGTACAATTTTGATGATAATGAGTACATTTTTTAATTTTTAATTATTTAAGAAATTAAATCCTTTCAAACCTGTTTTAATCGTTGAATAATGATGTTGGTTCGGTATGTAAAAAATATGTGTCAAAATCGTATTAAATAGATTTCCAAGCGTTTTAAAATCAGCATATTAATTCAAAACTGAAAAATGTCCGAAATAAATGAGCGGTATGACGTATTAATCCGTAATATTCTGCTTTGTATATTTCTATTATATATATTTATATGACTGATCTACTATTCAAAAATCTGGCATGGGAGTTCAAAGTAAGTCATAGAATTAAAGATATACTTGTTACAAGAATTAATAGCAGAAATGTCTAAGAGAGTGTAATAGTTATTTAGTCAGTTAAACTGGTGTAAAGCTGATTTGACCAACAAGAAATGCTGTAAAGCTGGAGGCACAATCTGGTCAAACATGATACGGGGATGTTTGGAGAAACTTTACCATGCAGCTTTTCTATACAGGACACAAAGGCGTGCAGGCCAATGAAGAAGATAAAAAATTGGCAAAACTTTTAGTTTTTGGTTCCAAAACTTTTTTGCTACATAAGTAACAACCTCTACCTTATCTGATCTAGCATTAGGGATCTTTCAAGTAAGATACTATCTGAACTATTACTTGGAACTATCAACTAGGTATTAGGTTAAAGTCGTTTTAAGTAAAAATAATTTAAGAAATCTCACAGGCTCACAGGGTTTAGTTATTTCCGAGAACACCAGAGAATATTTATAGGTTGCAGTAACGTTTCACTTTTTACCGAAGTATTTAATCTATCCAATTTACATTATATAATTAAAGTAGAAGATGCAAGATGCTGCGTTAATGTAAATACCGAACTATTGATCGCCATTAGCCATTTTTCTAGTGGGTAAGTTTTAAAATTAAAACAAAACCTCGAATAAACTTATGTTGGACTAAATTTAACAATTGAATAAAGGTAGGAAACAAAGTACCCTAACAATACTAATTCTATATGTAGACTTACCATTAAGAGTAATTTTGTTTAGTGATGCTGAATCGTAGTGGTAAGCATAAACTTCACCGGCAGGAATATTAACAAAATACAAAATGTTATTTCTTCCATCCCAGTGAGGTCCTTCGGCATGTCCTATTGGATGTGTAATTTGATGAACGCCAGGGGCGGTAATCCCACCTGCACTAAAATATTAAAAAAATATTTCCAATGTTATTGACTATTGACATTCTTGATTTAAAAAAAATAATAAAATTTTTTGTGGTTTAGATAATTGGATTTAAGTAATTATTAACGGAATTATATACTGAATATTCTTTTAATTATTAAATAAATTTAATTTATTTAATTTAAACCACTCATCCATCAATTTAAACTATCCATTAAATCATTTTTCAGCCCGTCAAAGCTCTTCTACAATTTTATAGGTAGTCCTAAACCTGTTTTATTGTATTTAGGTAATTGTTGACCAATCTAAAACAACCTTTTAAAATTATTCTATTATTGTTACTCTGGCAACGTGCGGGCGAGAGTTGTCTTGCACAAAAAATGTTTGAAACGTTAGTTGTCAGTTTGACATATATTAGGTAAGATTCTTATATAAGTTAAATATTAGTTGTCAGTTTGAGAATTACTTGGAAAGGTGCATCTTTCCCTTTAATATATTTTATAATGTTTAGGTTAGATTCTTTTTTCCCTTTGAGTTGGTCTCTTTTCGGTTATGTGGTTGATATCAAGCTAAAGCTCAAGCCAAGCCTTTAAAAAACAAGCCAAGTCCGTGAATCTTTGATTAAATACTACAAATATTACAACCTATAAAAGTTCTTGCTTTATGTGCACTTATGATATAATTTAAGTTATCACTAAAGTATTTTGTTGACTGTTATTACATTTTTTAATACCGGCGCATTTACAAAAACAGTTTTCTGGTTTGCCGGTGACCCCTTTTCAAACTATCCTCAAAATATCAGAAGCCTGCGTACGAGGAATTTTTTAGTACGCTGCTTTTTGACGGTTTGAAACCCGAACAAATCCGTTTAAATGCTACAAGCTGGTGATGTCATCACTCGACCAATCAGGAAAATTTTATAACAATTCTAAAATCTTGATTTATGCAGACAGTAATTGACAATTTATTTTTTTGCATTGTCACATTGACAAAATACCTTTATCTGCCTTTAGCGATATTGATACATAATCTAACATCATCTCCAACTTTTTAATATTACAATTATTCGTGCATCATTTAATTGATCAAAAAGATTTAACATAAAAAATTTATATAACATCCTCATTTTTTTATACTATCAGTTACTTTAACTAAAATAAGAGATAATAAAACCTGCAAGAAAGCATTCCAAAAACGTATTTTAAATTGAAATTGGCACAATTTAGAAGTACCTACGTCAGACCGAATTTCGAAATATCCATTATTTAGAGATCGTATTCATTGCTCGAGAGAAATACAAACCACGTGTCAAGACTACAAATTGAAACTATATACGGTTTTATAGACTTGAAACAAACTGAAAATAACAAGAAAGCCAAAACGACCCTTGAAAATGACACTGAAAATGATGTAAAACAAAATAACATGGAAAAAGCAACAATAGTTTAAAGCATTTTATGTGTACAAACCTTGTAAAGGGGATATTTTTTATACTAATGAGAATCGTAAATAAGAATTATCCAAGTAAAAAAGTAAAAACCTATATAACAGTCAATGACTGCTGATTTTCATAAAAAAAAATATATTAAGAACACAGAAATTTTTAAACAAACGTCCACGGGTAATTTAATATATAACTTTTTGCTCCATGAGAGATGTCTCCATAAATTGTCTGATAAGTTTTTGTTTAATGCTCTTGCTGTAAAATGAGAAATTTAAAAACGTGTTCTAAACAGATTTACAACCCCATCAGACCACCGCCAACAACAAACACGTTTCTAAATTTCAAAAAAGCTGATTGGCAACTGTTCCACTACCGCATTTCTATTTCCCTCCCGAAAATCAACCCTGTCAATCCACCGACGATATCGACAGGTAAGCCCAAGACTTGCAAACCCTAATAATTGATGCACAAAGCACTGCCGTCCCGCTCACTCTCACCATGCCCTTCCAAACTTTATCGTCCAAAAAATCCGTCGGAAACGACCACTTTATCATTTCTTTAGACATAGACCCCAATATCAAAACACAGTGGAACAGACTGAACGCTCTGGTCAGGCTTGAAATTAATTATTTCCAGCAAACACAGTGGAGAAATACCACTGCTGGCCTAGACTACAGACGGGAAACCCAAAACCCTGAAATCTTTAAAATGCCTTTATATCTCCAAATAACCCACTTTTTTATTATAGCTTTGATGCTCAGACAGACCTCCAATCAGAAACATATCTCTAAACCCGCATGTCATCACCTCCTTAAATGAAGAGAACCCTCTTCATGCACCATTCAACATTCAACAATCTCACGTCAATCACGTCAGGTTTCAGATCCGGTCGAGGATGTGTTGACAATGTTCACACGCTTAGTTCAGTAATTCACATTCATATTAGATACAGAAAAAAGAATCTATTTGTAATTTTTGTCGACTTCAAAAGGGCATTTGACTCTATAAACCACACATTACTATGGAATAAACTATTTGGACTTGGAGTAGGTGCAAAAATTCTCAGGGTAATAGTAAATTTATACTCTAAAGCAACAGTCAGAATAAAGTCTATCGATGGTGTTTCTAATACATTTAATATTACATCTGGTGTTTTACAAGGTGAACCTTTGAGTCCGCTGATGTTTGCTCTGTTCTTATCAGATATAGAGGGTTTTTTTATGCTGCGGGTGCTCAGGGAGTAAATATTGATAATTTGCATGACGTTCTTATGCTGCTTTATGCTGATGACATTGTAATATTAGCTCATTCTGAGATTGACGTAATGAAAAAACTTAAAATTTTAGAGAAATATTGTTTGTGAAATAATTTAACAGTTAACACTCATAAAACCAAAGCTGCTTTATGCTGATGACATTGTAATATTAGCTCATTCTGAGATTGACGTAATGAAAAAACTTAAAATTTTAGAGAAATATTGTTTGTGAAATAATTTAACAGTTAACACTCATAAAACCAAAGTTATGTCATTTTCTCGGGGGGGCTTCCAAAAAAGCGATTATCCTCTTATGTTTAACTCTTTACCAATAGATTTTACCAATAAATGTCTCTATCAGCTGTTGACAAAGGAAAGCAGGTTATAGGAGCAATAATCCCGGTCATGTCTAAAGCTAAAATTGACACCTTGCCTCCCAGAATAAGAATATTTGAATCCTTAGCTCTTAGTCTTGTGTCTAACTGTTCCCCAGTTTGGAGCCTGAGGTACATGGATTTATTAGAAAGAGTGCAAGTCTTGTTTCTTAAAAGAATACTTTTAGTCCCTCTTAAAACTCTACCTCTAGAAACTGGTAGAGAGAAATACGCATTTAACATATTTAAAATGACGTTAACTTGGTTACTTAAAATACTAAATTTGAGTGACGAACGCTTTCCTAAAATGTGTTTTGAATAACAACTTCGTCTGATAAATTCATCTGATTCGAAATATAATTGGGCTGCACAGGTCAGAGAATTATTTTCGGATATTGGCCACATTGATTTATGAAATAACCTCACTTCCAGAACTCTAAAATTAAACTCAAAAAAGTTGTTATTTGACTTCTAAATGAAATTACATAATCTTGACATCTCCTTTTCTCAAAGATGTCACTTTCTGTCTTTTTATACCTACTTTCTACCGGAAAAAAACCTAAAAATTATTTACTTCTAAAATTACCAATTCACATCACACGCACTATTGCTCAGCTTCGTCTAAGTAACAAGTATCGGTTGAAATTCACATTAAATAATAATATACATTCAATAGATCCTAAAAGTATTTGCTCTATTTGCATCTCTGTCTTCACTACATATAACTAGACATACTAACACTGTCCATAGTGGAACTTTCTAGAACAAATTCAATACAAATATGTCTGTTTTCTTTTATCACATTATATAATTAATCTTCAGAACCTTCTAGTAAGTTTATATATTGTATAAACTCAAAATAAATAATTTTGTTAAAATTACAGAATAATAATTATTTCTAGATTAAAATTGACCTAAAAATACATAAATCAAGTTTATTTTATTATGTGTATGTCTAAGGCTAACTTACATTTTTAATCGAAACAGTATAAGATATATAATTACTACATGTTTATGGAACCTGATATAATTTAAATAATTTTCTATGATCAGTTAACATTAATAAGTTAAAAATATAATGATAAAATCGATTTTACACTATTTTACACTATGTACATCTTTAAAAATATAAAAGTAATAGAAAAATATTACCAGTTACATACTTATATCACTAAAATCATATATTACCTTTAATATTATGGTAAAATTTACTTTTGTATTAAAATTGTTTTCTGTTCATTATCTTCAATTTAAATGATTTCACTGTTTTTACAAATTGCTACCAGAATAGTCTCTTTTATAGTAAACGGTACAATATAGTGACCTTATATTCAAAATACATAATAACAGTTATTAGATTGATATTTTATAACACAACTTCTGTTGATATTAGACTTATTAGACTCTTATTTATTATTTTAAATGTCACAATATATAAATATATAAAATATAGTATATTGTTCTGAATAAGATGAACTTTCACACAGTAAGGGTTAGTACCATAAATATAGTATAAATAATTGTAATACACTTATTAAGTTTGTTTTTTATAAATTCCATTGCTCTGGGTTGTTTCACTATTTCTGAATCATTTAATTATGAATTACACAAAAATGTCAACTTTTATAATATTTTGCACAAAAAATGAACTTATTTTGAAGCCAATTAGTCATGAAGTTACTATCTTAACAATGATTTCTTTTTACATAAATCTTTGCAAATAATTTACACGGTTGCAAATATAAAGGTCAGCAATTCCGGTCTCTTGCAATTTGTTTCTGTATATTTCAAAAATATCTTTATGCCAAATTGAGTTTCCTAAGTGATCGGTTTTTCTTTCACTCTAACTTTTATTTTAGAACGAATTTGCAATGTTGACATCAGATTGATGAAAATAATCGGAAATTATATTTTTGTAATCACAGTAAACATTAGAAACATTTAATTGGACTGTCCTGAAATTTGTTGTTACCCGAAAATAATAATAATAAAATAAGCTCGACAATAATTAAAACACTTATTTAATTAGGTTATAAGGAGTTAAAATAAAAGAATAAATAAGACAAAAATTAGAAATGTGTAAAGCTACGTCCTCGTTAAAAGTTGAAAATAGGAAACTTGAATTTCTGTAATTTCTGTTGTTTCTCTGAGAAACTTGAGAGTTTTTTAGGATCCTGATTGATACGATTGCAGAAACAAAAGTTCTAATAATTTGTTTGTTTTCCCGATATAGATCAAAGAAAATTTAGAAACATTATTTGTTTGTCAACGTGACAACGTATGGACACGTTGTAGCTTTATTTTGGAAAGTTAGTATCCTTTTTTTTAATTTGGTCATTGAGCTACATTTAAAAATTATTAAAGTTTGTAAGTATTTTGTTCACTTTTGTATAATTTTGTATTTTGTATAATTTTTAAATGTAGCACAATAAACAAATGTTTTCATAACTTTTTATATATTTTATTTATATTATTAATTTATATATTGTAATGAATATTATGATTTTAATAATTTTCTCAAGGGTGCTTTGTTCTGCAAGTTTCTAGTTGGATTATTAGGTCGAAGGTATTTGAATAAAATTTGATTAATTATAATTACAAATTTATTATAAAAAGAGTTTAGTTAAAAAAGTAATATTGAAAGTTTAATAATGAAACTAATTAGGAAAAATAAGAAAAAGAAAGGCATTTTATTAACTATAAAAGAACTTACTTGATTACTAAAATGTTGAATCTGGAACCGTTGGCGAAAATGATACCGAAAACCGTTTACACTACCACTACACTAACACACACTTTTATATGCCTGACGCGCGTTTCGATAACCAAGTTATCTTCTTCAGAGACCTTCGGTCGGTAGTGTAAACGGTTTTCGGTAACTTACTTGATGTTGAATTTGTGCTAAATTAATTAATGTATGTAATGGTAAGTAAGTTATTATTATCTAAATACAGTAATTATTGAATATCAAATAAATTCTATTGTTTTTAAACTATAAAACTTAACTAACTACTACAAAAATTTCAAAATGTTTACAATTTTATCTGACCTTAATACACGTAGAGTCCTACTGTCTGGTTGGTGGAAAGAATCTGTAGTCGCTCTATGAAAAAACGGAAACCAACGAAGGTATACGTGGAATCTCCGACTTTGGCAAATTCTCGTGTTTGTTACACGTTTGGTTTCTTGTGTAATATAATTGTTCCTTGTTTGTTCCTCCAAATGGATATAGTTCAGTGTTTGTTGGATTATAGTTCTTTTAATTGTATTATAATAAATAGTAAGTACACTTATACTTTCTCCTTTATACACCAAAAATGTTTTTTAATTACAGTTTTGATTAGTTCTTACTGTCACTATTTAGCACTTTGTTTTACTCCTTGATTACTTTAATTTGTATTCTTAATGTCACTATTTATCTCTCGCAGACATAACCACCCCTTTCCATGGTTTGTTGTGCTTGTGTACAAGTTGACTCTTCTGTTAGAAATATGTATTCTTCAGGATTTATTCCCTCTTCTTCCAGTACTTCCTGTAGTCTTTCTATTAATGTTTCTCTAGATCCTTCGTTTTCTAAATTTCGGGTTTCTAATTAGTTTTTAAGTTCTGATAGACTTAGTTCTTTTAATGTCTTCCTTGATTCCATTTTGATTATTTATTGTTTAAGTATTTAGTATAATAATTTATTTTATTAGATTTGATAGTGTTATTATATTATAAGAAAATTGTACTTATGTTAAAATAAAACGCAGAATGTATATCGATCCTAATAAAATATCTAATAATGTAGTCTTTTAATAAAAGAACCTTCCTAGTATTTAATAATACATTTTCTACTATTTTTCAACAGAAATTTTTTAAATAATGACCTAATTTTCCAACAGAAACGAGCCCTATAATTGGGACGCCATTTTGTAATGAATATTATGATTTAATTATTATTTATCGATTGCTTGATATTAATATTTGATATTACATTTAAATAATAATATCAAATATTAATATCAATTAATCAATAAATAATCATTAAATCATAATATTCATTACAATATATATTTTAAATTTTGTGGCATCTCATTATCGAAACATCTAGATGTGACTGAAGTAAAAATTGTGTATGCGAAAACACCACATACTTTTAATCTTACTTATTTTTGCCTTCTCCTTGCAAATTTATAAATAAAATTTTAAAATATTAATATACAGAGTGTTGTTTTGACTCTAGTTATATATTTTTTAAGGCCAGATCTTGAATAAGACTTTTACAATCGACACCATTGTGGGCAAAGAACATACGTTATTGAAATGTGGTTCACAAGTTGTGGTTAATAAAAAAAATGGCAAATTAATAGATCACCCTATAACTTGGTTTTAAAGAACGACGGACCCACCATAAAATATAGGTTATTTAGGAGCACCCCGGTGTCCTCCATCTATTCATATCGTATGCGGATTTTCGACTGAATCACAATTATATTTTCCGCAATTAAAAGAATTGAGAGATTGGTTTATACTTTTGCACTACTAATAAACGACGCTAGCTGAACACTGAACACTTAGTTGTGTTCACTAAACCGTGGAAAACCCCAAAATTATAACAAAGCGTTAAATATCCAAAAACGTGACTTTTATTTTATAGTTTATATATTGGAAATTCTAATGGGAATATCCAAGAAAAACAGCTATTTATGTCATTGGCATTGAGTTAATGGTCAAAGTCATTTAGTGATAAATTGTCAATATTAAATTTTTTTGTATTATTTAAGACAGATTGTTTAAATATTTTAGATAAATATTCCTAATCTCAAATTAGTTTGTAAACAAACATGATAAGCTTATAAAATTAATTGGTTTGGAATTTTTTTATATATTTGTTTCCTCACACATTATTCCCGAGTCATCTCGGGGATATGATACTTAAAGTATAGTACATTGTGGTTTTTATTACAACTTTCCATTAAAAAGTTTCTCAACTTTCATTGGCATTGCTTTGATTTTTGTACGTCGTCGAATATCCCCTCAACTATTTTCTTTCCTAGATTCAAGTATTCATTTATTCATTTTACAATTTTGTTTTGTGACTTTTTTGCTAAGTTCCTTCCAACTACTCGAGCTGTTCAATTCTTCAGTCATTTCTTAGTGTTTTTAATACAAATGTTTTAGTTTAGATCTTACCCCTTCTTTTTATTGCTTCCAATACATTGATTCGTTTATCCTTTTACGACCATTTTACTTTTGTGGTTGTTAACGAAGTTTTTGGCAATTACCTTTCAGCAGCACTATTATTTCTTCTTGTAAAACACTCAAAGTCAGATTATTTTTGTGTAGTGTAAGTCCTTATCTGAATACCATTTTTCCCATCATTTAATTTATTTTATTGTTTCTTTTATAACCTGAATTTTTATTTTCTTCATTATTTTGTTTTTACTGATATATTTCCTTAGTTATTTAAAACATTTTTTCTTATTTAGCAGATTCTCAAAATATTATGCCCATTTATATAATTTTCGGTATCAACAAAGAGGAATCATTCCTTCTTCTTAACAATAGTTTTCAAGTTTTTTGTACTTTGCAGTGGTTTTATATTATTTTTAATTGTATTTTCATATGTTTCTTCTTTTTTAACTTTTAAATTCTCCCTTTTTTCCTCTAGTTCTTTTCAATTGGTACTTAAGACACCGTTAGAAAGCATACATTGAAAATAAAAATAGTTAAAAATTTTTCTTCTAATCTTTACCTGTTGTAAATATGACAATTCTATTGAATTTAAGTTAAACATTTAAAACTATGTAAATCAAAATAAAGTTATCTTTTGGATAATATTTTTAAGTATGTTGGGTATGGGCCATGTCCCATTAAAAAGTGAGCTACTCCTGGCGTCGGTTTAATGTAGTCTGGGATTGTCCTTACATCTGCAAAAAACGGAAGAGTCTTCTGGAGTTTCCCATTCGTTTTGCCGCTGACTTAGGATTTCATCTATTATTTGCCGTTTGGTTTCAGTTTTTATACTCATTATACGTTCTATTAAGCCGAGGTTTCTTTTTTTCAACCAGTACATTAAAGCTTTCTTTTTTACTTCCAGGTAAAGCGGCAGGACACCCACTAATGTTGTGCCTGCGTTGATGTTGTGTTGAATGCTCCTGTCATTCTTACTAGGAAACCTCTTTGTCTTCGGTCTACTTTCTGCTTGTTTTTTTATGTTACCAAGTCTGTGAGCCCAGATGCTTGTACTGTAACCCGCTATAGACGCAAGTACCGTACTGAGGTAAAGTCTCATCTGTCTCAAGGGAAGTTTATAATCTCTTTGTGCCAGACTAGCTATTTTATGCATAGTCGATGTTGCTCTTTCGCAAGCGCTTGTAATGTGTTTTGAGAAGAGGCCAGATTCATACACGTTGACACCTAGATATTTTGTATCTGCTTTTCTTCGGATTAGCTGACTATCAATTCTAATTTGAGGATCTCTGGACAAGTTTTCTTTTATTATTATTACTCGAGACCTCCAGCTTCACTTTCTTGCACCATTGTTGAACAATACTCATTACACTGTTGGCATTGTTTTCGAGCTTCCTCAACACTCAACACTAGATACAATAAGTTTATGTTGATGTTTGCTTTGTATTCCCGTAGTTTTGGAGCGCCACCTGGTGCCAATAGTGATCGCGAATACAATTTTTGACTTTCCAAAGTCTAGTCTACTAATTCACTCTAAGAAATGTGACAACGTAACCTAAGAATCCAATTTTACCTTTCTCGTCGACATTTTTACTTTTGTGTCCTAAGCGCGAAAGTTTTAGTTCCTAGCAACACCGAGCAACCGATCACCTGCCATGTTTTACTTTCAGTTTCACTTCTATTATAGAGATAGAAAGTTACACTTTCATATAGGGAAGAATGAAAAATACTTTTTGTCTTCTGTATTCATATCAAAGGACAATTATCTTGTTAGAAATGTGGCGCTGTGATGCGCAAACAAAAAAGAACTTGACAAAAGCTGTGAGTTTCGCTTCTTGTTGGTTATAAGAGAGTTTTATTCTAAATTAATGCGTTGCCTCAGGAACTCTATCAAAGTGAAATGATAAGGGTAAGGGAAGCTGAGAAAAGTGACAAATGCATGTTCCTATTGCTGAATGTGGTTTGGTAGTAATGGACCATTCGCTGTATAGTCCAGAGCCTGCCAACTCTGACTATTTTTTGTTTACAAATCCCAAACAGCAATAATTAACTTATTTTTTTATAAAAATAGGGAATTCAATATTTGTCCCTATATTTTTGGTAAAAAATGTCTGTATCGTAGAATTTATCTTTTATAATTTTTATTAAATTTATATTATTATGTTAATGTATAAATAAATGTTAACCATACTTATTTATAATTTAGTTATTTGCTTGTTGTTGTAGGTGAAAACGAATTTAAATAAAAGCTGGGAATGTTTGCAATCTTATTTGAATTGCTGATTGCGGAGTTACGTACTTATATTTTTTATTTAACTTTGTAGCTTTAGTATCGTATGAAATTAACATTATAAATTATAATGCGTAATTTTTTTCACGGTTTATAACAAGAAATATAAATAAATGGAATAAAGGAATTTTTTTACCTTGGCATATCCATTGTGAACAGTCCAATGGAATGATTTATTTAATTATTTAATTTGTGTATTATTAAGATCATTCAAGGCATATTTCATATACAATGTTTTCAAACTTATTGCAAATATTAACAATAAAAAGAAACCAAATTCTTTTTAATCTTCTTGTATATCACCATAATAAAAACTCTAATAACGCTAGATTATTTATTGTACTAACGCTTACTCTGTGAAAGTTCATCTGACGATGCTAATTTTAGCGAAACAGCTGTAACTGTATTTTAAAAACCTATTTTTCGAATAAAAAGTGGAAGTTTCGTTCAAACGGTTAGTTGTTGATTATTTGCGAATATTTGGTTGGGATGCTTCCTTATATTGATTTGGTAATTTGGTGGTGCTACATATTGCTAAAACAATGTCATATTCACTGGAATTAAAGGATTTGCTGTTTATTGCCATAATACCCAGCTAAAAATTAATCTTTTCAGGGTTTGCGAATGGTCTATTTCACCTAGAAAGGATTTTCCCGAGAATAATAGCGTTAATTTTGAAGATTACCGTAATCGTGCTAAGGTGTACTATTTTGAAAACAAAACATGTTGTAGTTGAATTAAATTATCTTTTTTTTTCATAAAAATTCGTTCTCCTATCGTAACCGGTTTCATGAGTAACTGATATCGTATACTTTTATGAGGATACCGGATCTACAGAAAAAATAATTGAATCGTTTTAAAATTATTTACTTCTGAGCTTATAATGACCATAGGATCATTGGAATAATTTTTGGGCATACAAGTTCAATAGCAAGAAATTGCTTTCACAAATTGCTCACAACAAGCTTACGTTGAAAGAAAACTGAAACGTTGGCATGGCGAACAGTGATTCTGCAAAAACTTCTGCTAAAGAAAAACACAAGAATGATGAAAACAGCTGTTCTCTAGATGGGTGCATTTCAAATTGGTCAGTAGTGGGTTGTTAGATGTATTTAGCTTGTGCAATTCGATATAGCTTACGCTGTATCAAAAGCTGCTAGATTAATTGCTCAACCAAGGGACACTGATTGGATGTTTGTTAGGCAAATATTGTGATACCTAAAAGGTACTATGCAGTTTGGTTTGAATTACACTTCAACTAATAGAGTATGTATTTATTCGGACGCAAATTTTCTGGGCGATAAACTTTCCCGAAGATTCAAATTAGTGGAGTATCTATAGAAGAGAAAAAGCTATAATTTTATTTGCTATTAGAAATGACAAAACTGGATAAAATCTTATAATGTCAAATGACAACCACAATAGAGCTGGAGAAAATCGCGATGGGAAAAGGCGTATAGCTAAGGACATTGTATATAGACAAGGTATTGGAAGAATACAATGTAAGTACTGCAAATATCATCAAAGTTTATAGTCGTTTTCTTTCGTGCTATACACATACGAGGGTACATCAGAAAGTTGGTAGATGGCCAAAGGACATTATTTAACAAAAACATAATATGAGGGTATATCAAAAGCGAAAGAAACTTATTTAATAAAAATATAATACGAGGGAACATCAATCTTGACAATTCATGTTTTTCTCATGGACGTGCCACCTGTTCCCGTGTCGGAATACCCACCAAACTATTTATAAATGCACAATAAAAAAAACTAAGAAGACTAAGTGTATGTCATAAAGCATTAAGATAATAAAAACATTGCCGTTTATCCCAACAATTCTGGTATAATACCTATCAGTCGGCAAAGAATCTAAATTTATATATATTTAACCATTAATAATAATTTTTATTAATCATTTGTATTCTTGGGTTTAAAGGTTATTTAAAAAATATGTTGTTTCTCTCCTTGTTTAGGAGCTTCTCCTAAATAAATGATCATTTTTACATATTCCTAAATATTTTAGTATAAAATCTATTTTGTTGCTTATATATAAAAAGTACATTTAAAAAGATAATAGAAAAACAACTGTAATTGAATTATTAATGGTTTGTACTTCAGAATAAAATCTCATGATATACGGGAAAAATTAAATTTATTTGAGAAATTTTTTGGTTATTATTTTGTTTCGTTGGTACCAGAGATTTTACTTTTATATTTATTTTATCAGTAGTGTTCCTTGTTTTATTTAACCAAATTGTGGTAAGTTTGACTTAGACATTTTTTATCTTATTTATTGTTTATTGCATTTATATTATATATATCATTTCTTTAATTGTTAACTTGTGATAATTCCGGTGATATGTTAAAATGCTTGTGTTTCTAAAGTCAAACTAATGTTTTTCTTGGCTTTTATGTTTATGTAGTGCGGTAGATGAATTTTTATTTATTTATGGCCATTTAGACGATTTTCTAAATGTTGATATATATTTCTTTGGACAGTTTAAACATGGAACATTATATAACACTTGATTTTTTATTTATTTTGGTTTCGCTTTAATTTTGTAAAAAATGATGATAAGTAGTTTTGAGGTTTGTGACATACGTTAATGTTATGTATTTTAATTTTTCTGAAAGTTGATGTGTACGGCATTGCTATGTATTTATTTTAATTTTTTTGAGTTTCTATGTAGTTATTTTGATTGTTGTTGTACAATTTATAGATATGTTGTTTAAAAATTCGGTCTATATTTTTTATTGGATATTTTTTTATGCGTTAAAGAACTTCCGGACGGTATTCAGGAGAAGTAAGTTTAATAGCTCTGTCTGTTAAAGCGACAATGATACTGTTTTTTTTAATTGTGTTTGAAGTAGCTTTTCTAAATACTTACCCAATAATCCAATAATAATTATAATAATAGCAATAATGAATAATGCATAGGGTGTTTGAAAACACCAAGTTAGTAAGGCTCCCTGTACTAAAGTTTTTATTGGAAAAACACACAAATAATTAGAGTTTTTTTATAATTTCTTTTTATCCTGGTTATTACGAATTGTGTATTAAAAAAGTTAAATAGATATATAAAAAACTGTAAACTGTCAATACGATTTATCAATATCTTTGAATTGTTTATATATTTTTATTTTTAATAAATAAAAGACAAAGAAAAATAAAAAAAAATATTTATACAACTGAGTAAAAAAACCATTTTTATTTTTTATTTAGAAACAAATTTTATGATATAAATTAAAAAGCATAACCCAAAATATCTGACTGGAAAAAATAATAATTAAGAGAGCATATCAATTTTTTTAATACCGGTGTTTTGTGAGGCTATTTCAAACAGTTTAATTTTATCATCGAAAAATTGTCACAATTTATGCAAAAAGTCCTTTTAGTCACTACAAATACGGTCATAAAGGCCAACGATTCCGGAACAATAAAAATAGTGTAACCAACAATGAAATAAATCAACTTACCCTGCGCTAGCGATAACTAAAACCAAACACAAAAAACTCCACAGCATGTTGACCGTCGAATATCTGAACCGCAACTGATCCAATTAAAAAATCAGTTTATTTTTATATGTATATTGAAAAACGTAAACGATCCGACACTTATCGGGATTGCACTTTTTAAAGTCGACCAATTTAAATTGACTGACTACAAGTAAAGTACTCACTACTGCCATATACTCCATAATTACAGACAATAGTAAATTCTATAGGGAGGGAGCTGGTCTCACTAGCAACATTATAGTGTTTTTATCATTCATTAAATTTCTAAAAAATTTTATATTTTCTGTCTGTTATAAAATTTTTACGTCATTCTAAGAATTTTTTATGAAAAATATAAGTAATTTTTGAGAAAATTTTGACAAAATCACGAGACGTCAGTCGAACAAAAAACTTGAATAAAACCAGAAGAAAATTTGGTCGGGAAAAAAGTTTCACTCGAATGGTATTCGACAAGACTATTTCACGAGAAAAACAAGACAATATCAACGAAACATTATCTTTGTTTATTTATTAAGAATATTAAATGTACAATTATTATAAGTTATAGTAGTTTGCCTGTTTTTTTTCTACTAAAGATTGATTTTGCGTATTATTGACATGTAACATTTGGGAACTCGAAGGTCCAGCTTCATTTGTTGAGATTCTCGATCAACTTCTCGTGGTGACTGGAATCCAGCTGCAGATAAGGTTTTAACGAGTTTGCATTTGAGTGACCCGTTAATTTAACAACACCTTGCTTAAACAAGGCTGTCACAGCTGAAGATCGATGAGAATGGTTTGTTATTTTATGTTTTTTCGTGTCTATTCCAATTTTTTCAGCTGACATTTTTGTCCACTTAGAGACGGTGTTTATTCCAAGTGGACAGTTTTTGAACCAAGATCCATTCTTCCAATTGGGGTGAACGGTAAGAAAGAGTCTGTCTGATAAAATCTTTGGTCCCCTTTTTTCCATTAATTTCAAGAATAGTCTAATTGGGCATACATTTTCGCTTAATGAATTTCTTACTAACCATTTGCAGCTTGCCAAACTTTTTGACCCGCCTTGAGTTGTTTTCGAAAAAATGCTGTTGTATTCAATTCGACCCGTAAATTCTCCCATAATATCAATGTGGAAACAAATCATTGAAAACATCATAAATGATGATGAGATGGGAACATTAGAAATAAATTATAGAAACGTCTAGGAACTAGGTTTATTAGAAAAAATTATGACGCTTTTTCATCTCCGATTTATTTAAATTTCACTTTTCAGTTATTACATTATTTGCAATTGAGTTAAATTGATCCATTTACATTTTTTAAACTTCCATTTCAGTGGTTTTTCAGTCATCAAAACATCAATATATTATTAAAAAAACTTGCTTTACTAAATTATTATTTAATTTAAAAATAATTCATATTCAATACTAAAACTCAAGGATTGTTTAAATTGACGATAAATAGTGCCAACAATTAAATTTATTGTACTAACCCTTACTTTTTGGAAGTCCATCTTACGTTTAAACGTAACTTTCAAGTTTATTTGAAAAAATTAGGTTTTTAATCACATTGACGTCATTTTATGGCGATAATAAGGAATTCGTTAAAGAATGCAAAATGAAAGGTAGTCTAGGGTTTATTTAAACGGATTTTCACAATAAAGGTAAAGTTCTTCTCAATTTTTCAGGCGGAATTGCACTCGATTCTTGAAAGTACGGTACAACTACTAGAGTAATATCTACATCCTCTTACATAGTTAAGCAGCACTCTTTAAGGTACGGACAGACTTGTGCTCATTTTTAGCGTGTGTAATCACATTTCTAGTAATCAGCATGCTAGTAATGAGCATGCTTAAAAATCAAACGACATTTAAACAGCTTTGCTTATGAGCATGCTATCATCAATCCGATCCCTATCCGTAACATTATCTGCTTCAATTTAATATAAAAATTAAATGATTCCCCAGTATATTGCGTTGGGAAGATTACTTACTCCCAATGATTCTCTTCTGTTTATCCAATTTTCTTTATGACCAAAGTATTCTTACACAATTCCGTTACCAGCAACTATTTGATTGAGTTCTGTACGCACAACACTGTGAATCTATCTTTGTACTTCCATTTTGGCAAGGAGCCTGGTGCCTAATAGCACGTCTGTTCATACGTTTGCTTTAAGCATGATTATTTATGGGTATGCTTAGAACAAGCATGCTCTGTGCTGGAAAATGTGAACAGATGCATGCTTATGAGTAGCACGTCTGTTTGTACCACTAGCGCTGGTCTCTGATGTCACTAGATCGAGAACTGCAGACAAGTGCTAAACACTTTGGGCAACAAAAAATAAGTGCTAAGGACACCTTGTTGTTCCGGAACCGTGGAATCCCCAAGAGTTTAACCTAGCTTTCCCTAATCATGTACTGCAATAATGAAGCTATTCAACCATAGACAAATATTATTGATCAGAAATATTCCTGAATAAAAACATTCATTAAAGTAGGTACTTGGTTAAATTCTAAGTAAAACCAATTTTCGCACATTGACAAGGGCACTGACACAACTGTGGACTAAATAGTCACATGTGTGTCAGCTGTACTAAAGTGTGCAAATTGTGTAAGAGAAGGAAAAAAATCTATACGCATAAAACTGATTCACTGACTGATTGTTGGCATACGACTAGAACCCAAACGGTTAAAGGTAGAGACGCCATTTTGGTATACTAGATACCTTTCATGGTGTAGGTGTGCACTAAGAAACTCTATCCCAACGTGGGTAGAATAAGGGATAAAAATTTGTATGAATCCCCTTCAGAATTCAAATGCGTCATCATCGTCAACTGCATTGCGTAGTATTTGGGCGATTACTTGGGGGTAGTGAGAATTTAAGTCAGTGGCGTAGGGGGTCTAAATTTTTATTTTTATGTCCTTATTGGGTTAGGTTATGTTAGGTTAGGTTAGGTTATGGATGTGTAGCGCGGCGCTGTAAGAGCGGTAGTTGGAGGGGAGGTTGTGGGTAGGTTGTTTTAATTTCATTTCAGGTCAGTGATGCAGATAAAAATATTTTTAGGGGATTTAAATTTCTATTCCATATTTATAAAACTCTAAATTGATTCACTTAGTGATTGACTGATTGATTGAAACGGCTGAAGGTAGAGAAGTAGTATAGGTGTGCATCATAAAATAAAATCCAAGCGTATGAAGTCGCCGGCAACAGCTAGTAAAATATAAACTTAAAAGGAATTTTATTAAATATTGTTATTAATACAATATATAAAAAATACTTAAACTATTACCTTATTTAATATATAAATGAGATAAAACGCACAAAAATAAAAAAAACAAATAATATATCCGCCTCAATATGGAATACCTTCCATCTTTCTTTTTGAATGGCCATGTAATTTAACAAATAAACTTAATACATATAAAGAAAATACAGATTTCAATTTTTTTATTTCTAGTATTCTATGAAGAAATATTTTATCGGAAATGATTTTTCTAAGAATCAATATTGGATATAATATGTAAAAACATGAAAAAATACAAGAATTAAGTATTTAACCAGTTCAATCAACCCTTTGAAATTATTTGTTTTAGATAGCAAAAGATAAAAGATAAAATTCCTAAAGAGATTTAAAAATTCCCCAAAATTTTTATATTTGGTGTTGACAAAGTATTGAGGAGAAGTACATAGAATACCGTTTTCACGAAAACCCGCTTTTACATGTAGAAAGTGACTGTAGATATTGCATGGAATATAGAAGTCCCGTCCACATAGTTTAGCTGTCACTACCGCCATAATCGGTATATGTTGTATATACTTACGTAAAAAATCTATTCCGTTTCCATATCTTTTTCGCTTGGAAAAATGGCGCACAAATATAGTTTTATGAAAATAAATTTGGTCCAATATATTTTACGATAAAAATAGTCATAACAACAATATTTTCAACAAGCGTTTTCGTTAAATAACTCATTTTCACACCACCGTTATCTCCGATGGAATCATCAGCTGGTTGTAGTCCTCCCGTTTATCGATTTGGTCATAAGTTTTCTCCCAAGTAGAATCTGTTTCTTCCTTCTCATTGCTATCTTGTAATGGAACGTGCGAATTATCACAGATAATTCGCACAACACATTCGAACAACTCGCTTTGGTGTAGACGTGCCTTGGTTTGCGGTTCTGGTACAATAAAAATATTGATTTTAACAAAAAAAAGTAAAATTAAAACAAAAAGCGTTGCACGTCATAATTGTGAGATTGTCATCTATCAAAACGATTAAGAAAAGTCACAATTTATCAGGTTTAATAATCAGAGAACTCATAATTACACCACAGAACAGAACTAATTCCGGGATTCGATTGATAATGAAATAAGATAGAATAAATTATAATATTATAATTTAACCATTATATTTTTGAATAGTAATAAGCTCAATATATTTTTGCTTTGTTATTGTTAATTTTATTGTAACATAAACATTGAATTTTAGGTATTTAATAAAATAAACAAATATAACAAACAAAATGAATATGCAATTCAAAAGTAAGCATGCCTACACAGATTTAGGTTCAAAAAATTAATTTAAATTTTAAAAATTCTGCTCATCATCTACCACTCAAGAAAGTCCCTACATTAAAATGTTATGTTCAACAGACATAATAATGGTAAATTAATTGAGAGATACTATTTTGTTCTGAAGAGATCTTTTAATAAAATCAAAATATTAGAAGAAATAACCTTAATTACCTATTAATTGTTTAAAATTAATAATGACAATTTTCAATACTAATACTTTTTGGAGAAGACAATGAGAACAGTATATCCGATATTATATTTCGATATTCTTTGTTTGGCAACAGCGCTTTCTTGTAAAACAATACCGCTCTAAAATAAGTAAATTTTAAATAGAGAGATATAATTATTTTTTTAATATTATATTGTTATCACTGACGAATGACAACATTAAAATCTATAACGTGCAATGCGTTTTGTTTTAGTTTTACTGTAGGAAATGATCTCTACTTTGATTTATTACATAACTATTATAGTAAAATGAACAGTCGTAGAATTGGGTTTTATATGATAAATTTTTAACCTTCTCTTTTTCGTCTCTTTTGTAAAGCCCTAGTGGTTGCTTAATCTTCAGATCATGATTTTGGCATGTATTTCTTAATATTTCTTTTTGGATGTTATTGGTAATAAAAGGATTCTTTACCTTGATCTGCTATTTGTGGGGCCATATCTTGAACTTCTACTTCAAATTTAATAAGGGAAGTATTATTGGCTTTCTTTCTCGGCATCTTTTTCTCCGCAACTAAAACCAAATATTTTATTAAGGCAAACCTCCTTTGATCACCATCTTTTCGTGCCAACGACAAAATTCAATACACGACTATTTACTGTTATTTTTCTCCACACATCCATTCTCTTACAAGATTCGTTAAAAATTATGCACAGAATTTAGGAGGCCACTTAGATTAATAGCCGCAGTAGAGACTGACGTTTTTAAAAATATTTCGGTCTACCAGGCAGCGGAAAATTCCGGTAGCCCGGTGGGTTCATCCAACCACAAATCACCTACTCTTAGATAGTTCACGACAATGTTTCATCAAATGACAAAAATTAGCGCCATCTATAGAACTGAAACACAATTAAGTAGTTGGTAAATTGTTCCTTGAGTTGTTACTGAGGAAAGAAGAATGGGCGCTAAATTTAAATTGGCATTGTGTTTACACTTGGTTTGAAGGTCTTTGTTCTTCATAAGTAAATGTTTTGAAGAATTCATATGTTTATTAAAATCTGTTGACTACTTTGGTTTCTTACCTGGGAAAAATAAGAATGGAATAGCAGTTGAATATAAACTGTTGGACCAAGCTATAATATACTTCACATCAAAATGGTTATGGCATATTCTCTTTGTTTGATACACAGCTAGCGGCTCCATCGTCTTCAATTCATCACAGTTTGTTGCATTTAACCATGCTTTGAATTTTTGTAAGTCTTTATTTGGATTTGGAAATGTATGCCTAACATTAGATGGTGGTGTGCAATTAGGTACACAACATTTCAAATAACGTGACATCATAAAACCTTACACACACTATTGTTTAAAAATTGAAATTTATCACTAAAACTAACTTTATATCACTTAAAAACGAACTGATGAAATTTGAAAATTACAACTATAAAGAGTTATAAACACAAACCGTTACAAACTTTATAAATCAATACTAATGACAACTGACAACAGGCGTTTGGCAGCGGTGGGTTGTGGATAAAACAGGAAATTTTACAAAATATTAGGTTCGTTCCAACAGACGATCAGGGATGCGTTTCGGATTGTTTTCAAATTTGTTTCTACGCATGCGCGCATTTGATGAAATTTGAAACTAGTCCACAACTGTTCTGTTGAAACACTGTAGTACTAGTTTGACATTTAACACATGACAGTGCAACAATTGAAAAATATTTTTCATTCCGAATTTTTCGGGCGAACACCAATTTCCTCAATTATTTACTCGAGAACATAACTGGATTCGTCTTCACTGTGGAATGCACCATTACTTTCGTGTATTAAATCGCTGTTGCCAATATTTTCATCCGAGCCACTGTAATTCATATTTATATTAAATAGATTTCCTGACGATATAAATATATAATACGCGAAAAAGGTTAAAAGTTGAATTAAATGGACAAACACGTGGTTTCGAATGATCAAATCTCCTTTGCGCTTGCGTCTGATTAATAGTTCCTAACAAATTCACAAACTCTTATGACAGTTTTCAAACCGTTTGCATGTAATGTTGGAACAGCTTACTATCAGTCACCAAACTGTCACAGATTGTTGTTGGAACGCCAAAATGCACATACGCATGCTCATAATAATCTCTGATAGTTTCGGACTCTTGTTGGAACGAACCTATTACTAAAATTCAATGGTGCTTCCATCTACTTCTCTGAAACACATACTAATAAAATAGCATTACCTTGAGCCATCTGCGTGAAACATCTAAGAGTAGGTGATTTGTGCATCCATTCTTGCATATTGGTATAATGGGAAATGAAGTTGCAGATCAACTGCTACAAGAGCCACATCTTTGAACTACTATGCAGATACTATACAATTTTCATCCAATCTCAAGCAAGTCAAGCATAAGGTGATTTATATGGCAAGATCATTGGAGCTCCATTCCGACAAAACTACATCAAATCCAATCTTCATTAAACAACCCTTACTTTATTGGAGCTGCAAGTCTCTCAAGACAATACCTACTGGTTCTGAGACGACTAAAAGTTGGTCACTCTAGATTGTAAGTGCAACTTAACTGTTTAACACATTATCATTGAATGCCAACAGTATACAGCTCAACCTCAAAGGAAAACTACAAGAAATACTCGGAAATCCAGACAGTGCCTTCACCGTTCTTTAAATATATCCAGTTGTACTGCAAAATCTAATTCACACTTATTCTGTTAATTTAATTGTATAAGTTATTGTACCTTTACTTGAAAGTGAAAAACCTTTCCTATTTTAATTTTAATATTTCCATATAAGGAAAAATTTAACTCACAACTAAAAAAGTTGATTATAAATCATTAAAATACTTTAAAGAATTTTAAAACTTATTTAAAAACAACTACGGTGTAGTGGTTGTAGGATTTGGTTTTTTGTTTGGTAAATTTTTTTATTCCCCCAATTTTAAAATTAAGTTGAACTAAAGAAAAAAGACATAAAACTTTCAGTTTAGACAATTTAATTTAGACCAGTCCTGAAGTACAATCATTAATGAATAATGGACAGGGAGAACCTTACAGCACAACGGGAACAAAGCGACGAATAAAAAAAGGAACGGGAACTGAAAATTAGGGCACACCTTTTAAAGTTCATTCTTCTTTGATTAAAATTTTTATAATAGAGTTTGTTATAGGAAACTTAATTAAAAATATTTAATATTATTAGAAAATAATTTAAATTTTTTAAACAAAATATTACGTAGTAGTGCTAGTGCTGTTACGATTTTTGAGGACCAAAAACAAATTTGTAGAAGGAAACCACCAGTTGGAACATTCAGTTTGTGGTATAAATAAAAGAACAAAAAATGATTTAAACAGTAGACGAGTGCAAATGGTCAAATAGGGGTAGTTTTTAGTGATTGAAAACGAATTTTTATAGTTTTTGGCGAAAAGTGACCCCCTATATATGTATGTATGTATGAATTAGGGGTGATAAGTACACTGCGACCTATAGGATCTATTGTGTCCCCCCTTACTTGCCAAGTTCTGATATTTTCTCAGATTTATAGCAGCTCTTCGAGTCCTATTTTCCTGAAAAAGTTTAGGACATCGTCGGGCTTCAAATCACGTAGATCCTCCTCTTCTATTTCATGTACTCCTAGGTATCTGGCCCTAGAATTCTGCAAGGTAGGTCATTCTGAGAGTATGTGTATTGAGGTTTCATCCTCTTCCTCACAAAATCTGCACTTTGCTTCATCTGCTAACCCTAGTTTCTTCATGTGGCTTTTTAACCGGCAATGCCCGGTTAGTATTCCCTTTAAAATTCGGAGCCTTTTTTTACTGAGGTTGAGGCAGCTAAGAGATCTAACAGGATGGTTCTGGTCCCAAGTGTGGGTTTTCAGCTCCTTTTTTTGCCAACTTGTCTGCTGTTTCGTTCCCCTCTATTCCTATGTGTCCTGGGACCCATAGGAGGGTGAAAGTGTTCTTCTGGCCTAGTTTATTTAGTTTGCATTCCAAACCATCTTCGAACTGATTATATTTGAGCTCAGCGCTTTGATGGCTGCTTGACTATCCGGTATGATCACAATCTCTTGTCTGCGGTAGTTTCTTCCAATATTGAATTCCACACATCTTTCGATGGCGAGGACTTCTGCTTGAAAGATGCTCTGGTATGTGCTCAAGCTTTCTGAGTATTTGGCTCTCGGTCCAAAAACTCCTACCCCAGTTCCCTCGTCTAGCTTGAAACCGTCCGTATACCATTTTATGGAATTCTGGTTTAAATTTTGTATGGTCTTCATCACATTCAGATTTATTACTCAACTTTGTGATGAATTTTCTCACAAAGTTGATTTTCTTTGGCATTTCCCAAGTTTGATCAAAAGGAAGTGATCGAGGTAAAGTGACCCCCTAGAGAAAAACGTTTAATACAAAAAGTAGCGAAAAACGTTCAATACAAAAGTTATAATAAACAATTGAAAATTTTTTATATTTAAAACCAATTTTTTCGTTTATATTTTTTTCCTGGAAAAAATGCGATTTCCATGAAACTTGATAAAATGGTATATTTTTTTTATAAAAAAGCATTTTGGAAAATAAAAAATGATTTTTTTTGTATATTTGGAATTTAAAAAAAAAATTGCAAAACATTAGTATTAATAGTACAATTTGCGCAATTTGACAAATTAATTTCTTTAAATTAAACTAACAAACGTCTGACAGATGCATCAAAACATTCGTAAATATCAACAATGGTTGCTAAGGTCCATAATATACGATGCAATTTAAAATTATCCCCTTTGGATGTATTAATATAGGTTTTTAAAATTTAATTCAAACTGTATAATTACTTTATTTGAACGTTTGTAGAAAAAATATTGTATAATATACGTGTTAAAAGTTCCTTTTAAGGCACTCATGTGAATTGTAGAATTCGCTTCGCTCATTCTGCAAACCTTCACATGCGTGCCTTAAAAATGTACTTTTAACACTTATATCATAAATAACTATTATTGGTGTTTTATTGGTATTATTTTAATTATTTTTTCTTATAGCCACCATTTTGGAAAAATTGGAAATTGTAATAAAATGTCTCCTAAATGGCCATAACTTTAAATCTTGATGTATTTTTTAATGATAAACAACTTTTTTAAATAAAATTTTTTGATATCTACTGAAATATGGCCGCTTTACTTTTGACTCAAAATAAAAATTTGTGAATGCATCTCATAAATTAGGCGTCAAGAAGAATTTTAAGGAGTTCCAAGATCGGCGAGGAGTAGAACTAAAACATTTTACATCCGATTTACTTAAAATTTTAACTGTAGCTTCTCCATTAGATTATCTAGTGACGTACCTACTACGATTTTAGCGATTTTTTCAAACCGTCAAATTTTCCTTAAAAAACTCGTGAAAAAACGTTTTTTCGTTTTTTTTGGACATTTGGTGGATATTACCCCTTGAATAAATTAAATTATTAAATATATGCTATTCTTGATCATAATCTGCATTAGATGTTTTGTATACAAACATCACTAAAAGTATAATTTTTGACGCAGGTTGTTTGTGTAAAATTTTATTTTATGACACTGGTGTTAAAAGTAAATTATTTTTAGCACTGCTGCTAAAAGTTATTTAATTGTAGAGAAATTATAAAAACATAATTTAAAATAAAGTGTTTATTTAGTTAAACTAACAATTAGTGAAACTACAATTCTGATAAGCAACTCCATGGCCAGTCTCATATGTAGATGTAACAGAATTTATTTTGGTGAAGCTTGTACCAGGGCAGAGAACAATGTTATCCGCCGAAGTTTTGGACAAAATTTGATCCGCAACTTTTTGTTTTCTTTGTAGCTAGTCTTCCATATAACCCTCTGTTTTTGATTACCTTGGCAACTTGTTTCATGAATAGATAAGATGAAATTGGATTCAAAACTGATAATCTCGAGACTACTATTTTTTCAATTAATTAATGTAAAATAGGTGTAATTTGAACTTTTAATGGTGTTTGTAGAAAAATTAGCGTATGATGTACGTACTAAAAGTGATATTTTATTTAAAATATTATTTTAAATAAAATATCACTTTTATCACTCATATCAGAAATAACTATTATGAATTTACTTATAATATTCCATAAAATCCCACACTTTAAAACGAGTTACATAAATAGTTTTAGCTCCTGAACTACTTGCGACAGCTACTAATTATTGGGTATTTGGTAAACCAACAAAACAGTTGCCAAGAAATTATTGTTGCTAAACTGTTAGGTGACTAAGAATTTGTTCTGGTTTAATAAGTAATAATATCGTATTTGCCTATCTATTAAGTTGTGTTGAAAGAAAAAGAAATTGCACATAGTGGTATTTACTATATGATTTTTTTAAATGATTGAAACAACAGGATATAAACATATGTTTTTAGTTAAGGAAGTCAAATTTCACTTTCGATTTCCTTTATTAGTTTCTTTTGTCAATGCAATCTATTTTTTTCAAAAGGAATTCTGTTATTTATGTGCTTACAGTTTTTTTTATATGAAACAAGATAGGTTTTAAAGATTAAGAGAAAAGTTGATATTTTCTAACAATAAATGTGATAATTATTACATTATTTACTAGTAGTCCAGTCACTTTAGGTATATGATGATACCCAGCTGTAAACTCGCAGAAACTTGTATATTGGTATTCTAAAACTGTTCCCAAAATTTACATATGATTCAATGTTCGCAACTTTAAAAATCAGGGGATCAAAGGTCTAAAAAATCGATATTTTGCACATTTTTTTCATTTTTTCAAAGGGTTTCACGCTAATTGTACTTATTATCAATATTGTTAACGATTAAATTCTCTATAATTTTTTCTACATTTTTTTATACGTTTATTCGTTTTTGAGATAGATTGAAAATGAAAATGAAAATCATATAATTCAAATCTTATTTATAGGAAATTTTCTTAGGTAAATTAAAAAGAAAAAAGCAGAAATGAAATGTTTATTTAAAAAATTTATTCGATACATTTGTGATTATAAAAATAAAAAAAATAATTAATAAAACAATAAGTATTATTGTCAATTTTTATCTTCTTCATCGTCGTCGTTTTCCCGCAGTTGTAGAATTTCAAGGTCATTTCAAGGTGCTGTCTTCCTTAACATCTGTCTCATTGAGACAAGCTTGCCCATTGCACTGACCACTAGCTAAAGAGCACTGCATCCCCACTTTCCTGCGTTTACGTCTTGAACCCCAACCACTCTTGCAGGTTCAGAATATTGTGTTCAGTAATTCATCTGGAGCAGGTGGTAAAATGATTGTGACAGGTCTTAGGAATTCGTTACGCAAAATCCAACCTCATTCCTGGGGTTCAAAATCATGCCTTAACCAAGTTTGAACTTAGTAAGTAGTAAATCCGATTGAAATTTTGGTGAGCTGCTCCACTTCTTGGTGGGGTACTAATTACTATACTCAGATTTTGGTCGTTATAAACTGCTAATAAAATTCGCAATTCACTCTCAAATAATATGTGAACTGGGCAGTTCTCTTTTTCAAATGCTGCAGCAAGTTCGTCCAAATTTTAAAGTCTCTGAAACGTTTTTAAACACGCTCTGTCCTATATCACAAAATATATTCAAGGTTAATAAAAATTTTTGGAACATAAGGAAACGAGGTATTTGTAAAAATGTGTTGGTTGTACAATTGGGTAGGTAGTTAAGGTAGGAAGTAAGTACCATTGCTAAAACAATGAAAGTGAATTTTAAGTTGATTTTTATAATAGATTTGTTGGATTAATGGTACATCTATGGCTTAGTTAAACTTCAATTAAATAGAAAGACCAAATTAGGTTTTATCTTCGGAATTCCACTATGAATATCATAAAGCAATTCGCTAAACAAGCCACATCTTTTACAAAAGTATTTTTTTTATTACAATTTTTGTAGTTGACACTTTATTTATCAACATTCAATCCACACTCCGTTTATTTGATGAGATTTAGTGTTATCAAATTGACTGGAACAATAAATCATGTTTTATATGCAATATCCGCATTATTACGATCCACAAATTATGATTCAATCATTCTTATTTAATTTTGTGGTTCTTATTACGTATTTAAATATCCTTAAACGTTTCAAAATCCAAATTATGTTATTTTTAGTAAAAATGGTCTACAACCACTAATTTGGCCACGTAGAATACGAAAATGGCATTAAAATTGCAGAATTGCCAATAGTTTCCAAGAAAAATGGCATCCATAGGCTTTTACGGCCCACTTTCCCCCGAATTCAGATATAACATGGTTGCTAGACTTGCTTCGGACTTCCACTATGAATACCATAAAGCAATTCGATAAAGCAGCCACATTTTTTACAAAAGTGATCGTATTTTCTTTCATTCCAATTTTTGTATTTGACACTTTATTTATCAACATTCAATCCAAACTCGGTTTATTTGATGAGATTCAGTGTTATTAAATTGACTGGAACAATAAATCATGTTTTATATCCAATATCCGCATTATTAGGATCCACAAATTATGATTCAATCATTCTTATTTAATTTTGTGGTTCTTATTACGTATTTAAATATCCTTAAACGTTTTTCTTTGTTTCTGTAAAATATATATTTATAGTTGTTGCATTAATAATTGGATTTTTAAATCATAACATTCTTTAAAAGTCCGAAATTTTGCTTTAGTTAACTATATGCTTAATAACCTATATACCAAAGTTGTATATACCAAAATAAATACAAACATGTACCTATACAACATAAATTATGGTAAATAATTAAATGTCACGGTTAGATAAAATATGTAAACAATTCTGCATAACTGAGATACAGGGTCATTAAAATTATTTTCATTGTAATCAAACTCTGCAAGGTTATAGGTATAAATTTATTGTACTAACCCTTACTCTGTGGAAGTCTATCATCCACGTTTAATTACAAAATTAGCTTTTATAATAAAAAACAGCTGTCTTTGTATTATAAAAGCTAATTTAGTTTAGTTGTTTATCATTTTTAGCTTATATATTTGGAACAGAGCTTTAGATTGTAAAAACCATTTAAATTATAGTGGTAAATAATTTTTAGCATCTACTAGAGGGAGATATAAAAAACAAAAAGAAATGTTGTTAAAATTATGACAGTGATTCAAAATATAAAAGAAAAGCTGCTTTTCAAATATTGCCGTATGTCTATGGTAATTGCAATTTAATTAGTGCAATCATTTGTGTTCTTATATTTAAACACATTTTATCAAGTATTTAAAAAATATTGGGGAATATGATGAATCCTTTTAAAACAGCAAATAAAAAATGTGTTAACAAAACTTATAACTTTTTTTTTCATTCTGAGTATGAATTGGATGTTTTTTATGAATGCTGTGGTTTCCCACACTTACCCTGTATCTGGGATATGGGGAACGTTTAATCTAGGCATTCTTGATTACGTCATAGACTGGGATCCTCCAGTTACAATTTGAATAATTGTTAAAGAAACATATTTATATCCATGCATATCATATTGCCAATACAGTCCCTAAATAAATACATAAAAATCTTTCTAAGGAAAAAAGGCTGGCTAGTCAAGACAAGGTAGATTCGTCTAAAGGCCCAAGTCAGGCTTGAAATTAACAGCTTTAAGCAAACGCATTGAAGGAATACCATTATCCTGAATAAAAAGTTAAAATTTTTCGGGAAAACTTCCAAAACTTCATCTCTCCCACCAACCCATTCTTTCTTAATAATTTCGCTGTTCAGAGTAACCTTACCAGAAATATCACCCTTAGTCCACATGTAATCACTGTTTTATAAAGAAATCCCATTCCTCACTTTATTAAATACTCCTGCCAAACTGGGTAAAACACGAACCCTGAACCCGACTCAATATCCCACACAGAAAATCTAGATGAATGTTCTCGTTCCTTCAAAAACTATTTAATTCGTCTCACTTTCCTCAGTGTCGAAAATCTATTCAGAATTTAGGTTTGGACACTCTACACTTACCCCATCGATAATTTCCAGATCTCTAATCCAATGCCTCTGAAGTGCAGCCATCTTCTTGGACGTTCAAAACGCTAACTGACGCAAAAGGATTAAGTTTCCGTCTTCCTTTCCCAATATTTTTGTTTTTGTATGATTTTTGTAGCGATTTTTTATAAAGTTTTGGGAATTCAAGTAACCAACAAATCAAAATGTATGTAAGAAAACTAATGCAAAAGAAATCTGGGGGATACATTGTTATCAGTTTTTAAGTAATCACCAATGCAACGATTGTACACTTTTTTCTACACGCGTATGGCTCTGTGTACCCGGATCCATAGGAGTAAGGGGTAATTCACCCCCGCAGATTGCCTGGCAGCATCCCTATAAGAAACTCTTCGCCAGAGCTACTATACTTAATCTTTTCCCACTAGCTCCATTTTTAAGAGCAATATCTTCATATATCTTCTGAATCTCTACCAAACTATTTTCGACATAATTCATTCCTTCCAAAAACAAAACACAAATGTACCAAAGTACAGAAGTAGAAAGAGCACTTCTATTTATTTGATGATGCATGTTACTGACTGATTAAAAATCTAAAATGTCGGTAAGAGGGAAAAAGTGAGTAATAATTATGAAAAGTGTTTTATGATATATTTGGAGTTAAAGGTCGTAACATTAAATATAATTATACAGATTTGTCTTTGTTTATTATTCAATTTAATATTGTTTCATTTAAACAAAGAGTTGTTGTTTCATCTCTGAGCAACGAATATAATTTAGAGACAAGATTAATAGCATATCTTTGTCCTATTATTTAATTTGACTTGTATATATACGAGTATTTATTTGATTTCTTTTAAGATGATAAAGGACATTAAAGAAGAAGTAAAACATTAATCGATTTACGTCATAGATTTCAATGTCGTCATTCGTCATAGTTAACAACACAATATTTTTTTTATGACAGAGTGTGGCATGAAGGTCTACTCTTCAAAATGGACGAGTTTGGCATCCCGAGATCCCTAGTAAAACTACTAGGATCCTTCCTTGATGGAAGACTCTCCAGAGTCAAGATCAACAACACAACCACCAGATACACGAAATTGGAAGCTGGGGTGCCACAAGGAGCAGTCTTTTCACCCTTGCTGTACACCATTTACACAGCGGATATACCAAAAACGATAAACACCAGGTTATCCCTGTACGCTGACGACACAGCAATATCAGCGCGTAGCACGCATTTCCGCCTGGTATCCAGATATCTACAAGAAGCAGCTACACTTGTAGAAAGATGGTGTACAAAATGGAAAATAAAAATCAACGCAGACAAGACACAGGCCATACTGTGTCAAAAGAGAAGACAACCAACACCAGAAGAAGTGAGACTCAGCGAGCAGAGAGTTCCATGGAGTCCCACGGCGAAGTACTTGGGAGTCACCCTAGACAAAGGGCTGACTTTCAAAGAGCATGTCCAAACGGTAGTAGCGAAAGCTAAAACAGCAAGGTCTCAACTACAGTGCCTGATAGGACGCAACAGCGACCTTCAACTGCGCACAAAACTGCTGCTCATCCGGACCGTAATCATGCCGATCCTGACATACGCATCCCTGGCTTGGGGGCAAACATGCAAAACCAACAGGAACATGGTACAAGTTCAGCAGAACCTATGTATCCGACAGGCAGTGAACGCACCCTGGTACGTTCGCAATCAAGACATCTTCAGAGATCTGGAATTCGAAAGAATTCTAGATCTTATGAATGATAAAGCGGAGGTTTTGCCAGACTTGAAGACCATCCAAATGCGGAACTCAGGTACCTGCTAGATTACGACCCGGGCGATGGGCAGTGGAAGTACGTTCCACCAGCACCAGCTTCTACCACACTAATCAAAATCTAAGTATGTTACAGGTACACCAAGAAGAAGATGACCCAAAGAAAAGACGAGGCCGATCTAATCGGATAACACGAGATGACCAATGAAGCCTGCCAAACCCAGAGAGACAACAAGAAGAGGACACCAGTAAAAGATGTCTAGCATCAAACTGGTTCAACGGACAAGACAACAAGTCTGTTCTTTAAACCGAAGAACTGATATTTGTACAGACCGGTTCCAGGAGGACCGGGGGTGGTTGGAAAAGGGGCGCAACACAATATCAAAAAAATTGTCCCTGTGCTGTCACCAACTTTATTTCTTCTGCTATTGTGGGGTTAAAAAATATGTTCTTCTCAGAACAAAGTAGTGTCTGTTAAGTAAATTATTATTATTGTTTGGACAATTTGGACAAATAAAGAAACTGTTAAATTATTCACTTTGCAACAAAAATGTTCAAACATTTAAATAGCAAATGACATTTATTGTACTGATCCTAACATTGTGAAGGTCCATGTTATTAAAAACATTGAACAAAGAACTGATAAAACGTTCACTATTTATTCAAAAAGCTTAACTTTATTAGTTAATGGACATGGTCGACAATATACTACACAATCTACACATAGATTCAAAAGTTTTACATCACCCTATATCTCTGTAAGTAATTTTTTCTTCGCCAAGAATGGACTAACCTAACCTAACCTAATTAAGTTTCAAGTTAAACGTTTTCAACGGTTTTTGTACAAGTTTGTTTTGTTGAAGAGTACCTTTTTGGTACCTTAATTCTGTTAGCAAAGACAGTTGAATTTTATGATTTGGACTGCCAACATGAATTGTCAAGTCATAAGTGCCAGAATAATAGGTTTAATTCAAGAAGGCCATTCTCAAAGGTTTGTGGATAATAGAGTTGGTAGATATCTCCTCGTGACAGACCTAGGAGCGGTAGAAGGCGTGTTACCAATGAACGGCGAAACCACTATATTCACTTGGTGATCCGGAGAAACCCAATTATGGCATTACCAGCACTACAAAGAGATATGAGAAATGCCTTGGAAATACCAGTATCGGTCTCTACATTACGAAGATGAATCCTTTCAACAGGATTGAGGTGTCGTCAACTAATGACAGTACCCCGAATACTACTTGTCCACAGACTTCTCCGTTTACAATGGGCTCAAGAACATGAAGCATTGCCTGAAGAATTTTGGAATTCTGTGCTTTCTTCTGATGAGACAAGAATTTGCTTAGTACATGATAGCCATAGACATGCTTGGAGCATGCTTCCAGGGCAAGCTCAGTACGCAGAAATCCACTGAGTGATCAAGAGCTTGTTAATGCCGCTCATTAGGAATGGCGGAATATTTCGCAACAGCATATCAGAAATATGATTAACAGTATGTAGATTCTAGAGGTGGAAATACTCATTATTAAACAAAAGTCTTAATTTATTATTTTTCCAAAATACTCTTTTGTTTAAATAAAATTTATTAGTGGATAATAAAACGTAGGTATATACAAAAACCTTTTATGTTTTTTTGCATACAATTAGTTAGTATCCAGTCCAGTCCTGATGAAGAAAAAATTACTTTTGGGCATATTGGATGATGCAAAACTTTTGAATCTATGTGTATTTATATATAAATGAAAAACATAAATGGAAGCATTATTAAAACTCGTGGAACTATAAAATTTACCAATATTTTTAGTCATTTTTGTTTGATAGCAAGTTTTGTAGCATTACTATCATGCAGCAAAAGTTCTAAAACTGTGATGTTAAATTATTTCTAAGATTGTATATAAAATAAAAGTTGTACGTTGCTTTAATTATTATTTTCAGGGACGACTTTAAACTTTCAACCGTGAACGATTCTGCCTGAATTTCGTTTAAATATTAAACATTTAGCACAAAATCATAAAAGATTTTATTGAAAACATTTTCCCGCTTTCTGAAGAATTTGCGGAATAAATTAACGTCTTTGATTACCGTTTTGTTCTGGATGTTTTTGGAGGAAAAAAGAAATCTCCGAGAGGGGTATGCGTGTCCTAAATCGTGTCTTATGGTTTTAATTATTAAAAAATAGCATCACAAGTATATTATTACGCTTATTAACCAATTTACTTCATGATTTTTTATAAAACAAACAGAATATATAATATAATTTTTTGTTCACTTCACTATAACTAAATCTATTCACAAAAAATAGGGATTCATTTTTATATAAAGAGAACACCTGGAGGGATAACTGATCTATTGATAGTTAATCAGTAGTTAACCGGCGAGAGCGAGGGATCAAATTGAATTTAAAAAAATGATAACTAAAGGATTTTAAAATTATTGAATAAGAATTTATCATACTATAATTATTATAATATTTGATTGAAATCTTATTGCGGATATGTGGATAGAACAAAAAAAATAAAAATCGGGATAGAAAAATAGGGATTTTATGAGAGTAATATGAATTTTTTCAAGTCAGGACAAAATAAAAAAAAAACAATTAAATGTTTTAATTAACAAATAAAAGATAAGTGTTGATAGTAGAGGGGTGAAAATTTAGTTGTGTGTATTTTTGTATCCTGTTTCAAATAACAAAAAGTTTTGTCCAAAAAAATAAAATAAACATTTAAGGGTAGACCACTTTTAAGGGGATGGAAAATAAGTGTTGTCCTATTCTCCACCCTATGAAGAAGAATTATATGGTTTGGTTTTAAATCTTCACCAATAATTAAACCTATCGCTCTTATACTAGCTTCATCTACAAATAACATTAATTTATCACTCACTAACCCCATTCCTATTCCTCTAACCCCTTCCTGGATCATGAACGCCCCTCATGTCAATACTTATTTATCCAAATACAATAAACACGAAACACCTAAAGAGCTCATGATTAAAGCTTTTTTTGAAATCATTCATAACAACCAGTACGACTTTGTGTTATACTCCGACGCTTCCAAAAGCGATACTGGCGTTGGCTGCTCAGTTACTATAGCAAACAAGCTCATCAGCACTTCCCTAATTCCTCCATTATGCAGTGTGCATACTGGAGAATTGTACAGTATTCTACAAGCTTTTAAGCACATCAACCATTCTTATAGAAAAGTTGCCATTTGTACAGACTCTCTAGCTTCTATCCTATCTATCCAAGAATTATTCACTGAACATCCCATTGTCCAAAAGATATCCATCACTCTTTTCACCATCTCTATTCCCTAAACACCACAGTCACCATTATATGGATTCCCTCACACATTGGTATACCTGGAAACGAACTGGCTGATCAGCATGCCAAAACAGCCTCAACTTCTGCCACAATTACTTCTCATATTCAGATTTGCAAGGACATTAAGGCAGAAGCAAAAAGAATTGCTAGACATATGTGGCAAGCTCACTGGAGCTCTACAAATACCTTCCTACTATCTATCCAGCCAATTCTCAACACACCACCGTTTACTGAATCCACTAGACTCTCTAGACAAGAAGGATCAATAATGCATAGACTTCGCATAGGTCACACCAAACTCACACACAGTTACTTAATGACCTCAAGCAACAGACCTTACTGTCAAAGCTGCCAGTGCCCACTTTCTGTGAAACATATCCTGGTTGATTGTCACTAATTCAACACAAGAAGACGACAGCTTAATATCAAATCCCAGCTGAAAGACATCTTAGCGGACCCAAACCAAATCGAGACAACACTGAAATTCTTAAAGGAAATAACACTGTTTCATAAACTTTAGTCATTATTTTCCGTCGTTACTACTATATTAATGTTTTTTCTTTTTTTTTATACCATATGACATGTAATAAGTGCTTTATGTAATCGCCCCCGTGCAAGTGGCCATAGTTGCCGAGCACGTTAATACAATAAAAAAAATCTTAGTTTTTTTAGTTAAAAAATAGCCTAAAAATGATAGCTTGAGTACACTATATCGGTTTCATAAAAATCATATCAAATATTCTAACTAAGTAAAGAAAAATATGCAGATTTTAATAAATCAAAAAGATAAGAAAAAACAACTAAAATAAAACCCAAAAACGTATTATAAATACAAACGGACACGCGTAACGATTTATATAAGGCCCCATTTAAATGTATCAGAACAAATCAAACAAATCAAATTACCAAGAATTACTTCAAACTTGAAAGTTTGTTGGACAATAAGTTTGAACTTGATGATAAAGTCCTTCATATACTAGCTTAATGGGAATTTTGGAGAGAAATAGGAGTAAAATTTAATTTTAGAAAAAAAGAATGATTCAATACAAGGAGTTTTCCTAACTCTATTGCTGCTTTCAACGGTAAATAAAAACCATTTTCAAAACACCAACAATTCATAATACAAAAACTATTAAGTGTATAATAATTTGTAAAAATTTACAATCAAATGTCACAAGTATCAAAAAGCTATAAAAATTACTTAATTAATTATGAAAACGCAAAGAAATGTGTAACAATGTTAAATATGTTGTTAAATATTTAAGTCCAAAATTATTATTAATATTGACCGGATAAGTTAAAGTGAAGAAAAAATATACTGTTTACATATAGGAGGAACAATATTGGTATCAGAACAGTACCTTGGGGAACACCGTATAGTTTACTATATGACTCCTATCTGACAAATTAATTTTTATTAAGTCATATGCGTCGTAATCCATATTTATAAAGTTTCTGGAGAAGAATTATATGATACACTGTGACAAATGCTTTAGGGAGATCCACAACAATGCTTATTACAGGAGCATTTTTATCCATTGATTGCTTAATACCGTCTTCAGATATAGAAGTAATATTTATTTATTGGAAGTTAAATAAGTTTTAGAAAAATTTTTTGGAAAAAAATAATGCTTCATCACAAGGACTTTATAACGCTACCGCCGCTTTCAACGGTAAATAAAAACGATCGGAAAAAGTAAACAAATCTTCAACTCCTTCATCCTTTCCTATTAAGTGTTTACTCTTTTAACAATTAGTGTCTGCTACCATGCGATTAATTTAACCTCCACAGGAATTCAAAGTGTATTTGTTGATTATGTGAAGAAGCTCATAATTTTCTTTTATTAGATTAAAAATGTGCCGACTTTTTTTGAGGGTAAATTCCACTTAATATGCTCATATTTTTGTAGGAGACGAAAATTCCAACATTTTTCTTTGCGCGAATATTGGACTACGACCCGATAAGCCGAGAAGTTCTCTTGGGACGCATTCCAGACCCTTTACGGTAATCTCCTTGTCATTTTCAAACCCGAACCAAAGAATTTTTAATATTCAGATTAAATTTATAATTATTAAATAACAAAAGAAAGATTTCGGCACTTTCCGTTGTATAATTAGCACATCTGACTCCTTCGAGGGTCGGGTGAAAATCAAATTTTAGTGAAACACATAAAAGAATTAAGGGAGTCGAAAGTGTCATGCTGTTTAGAAAAGTTTTGGGATCTTTGAGGGTCTCCCGAGAATCATCAGCAATTTCCCTAGCGACGAAAAGAAAGGAAAAGAACTGGTCTAGAAGTTGGATATGAAAGACACAATAGGGAATCGGGGAATTATGGTTACAATATTTCATCAATATTTTACAGGAAATAAGGATTTCTTTTATTTGTATAATAATTCATTGCGACTGTTTATTTATTGACATTTTAGTTTGTATGTTTAGACCATTCTTAAAAAGAATAAAAAAATAAAGATTATATTATAGCAGGATTCTTCAAATAAAGAATTTTAAATTATATGTGCATACTGTTGTTTCTATAATGACAATTAATGAAATAACGGTATCCAGTATACTGTTGACAATTACAATATTTATCATCGCAGAAATTATCTTTTTATAAGTAAATTATAACCCTTTTTCAAGTTTATAGCGCCTACATTTTGTTTTTTACTGTTTAATGTTTAATATTTTTAAATAATAGTACATTGTATACCTAGGCGATAAAGTGGCATTTTTCAGGCCTTTTCAAGCTATAGTTTACATATAATGTTTTATCATACACAATAATTGTTGTTAACATTTTCTGTATAAAAAATTTATTTTAAATTTAAATTCATTCCACTACTCTACGGCCTGCAGACTTCAGCCTTCCTACCCATTGATAGCGCCGTCAACAGAAGAATGAAGCAATCGAGTTAGAGATGGACAGTCATGCTCTTTTTGAGAAGCAACAGTTTTAGCTATTAAAAAAAAACAATTTAAAAAAATAGATAAAAAAAAGTTACATATAGCTCACCAGCTTAACTCTGACAACCCTATTATTTTATCAGTTATTTAGAGGCCTAAACGCAATTACTTTTTTAAAATACGTTAAACGTTTTCCAATGTTTAATGAAAAAAACTGTTTCACTTAAACCGATTGCTATTAAACCACCTCTACTGGGAGCAACACATAAACAACCAACAAAGCAAGCACGTGAATTCGTAACACATATATACAACATGGAAAAGCCAAATGTAATAAATTCATTATTTCGGTTACTTGATATTTTTATAGAAAATCCCGAAACACGTTAAATTTAAATTATAAATTGACATTCTTTAAAGTGAAAATTTGATCCCTACCTTCAACCCTCTTTAAATGACAGTTACACCCTCAATTTTTTAAGTGGGATTTGAAAGACCTCTTCATTTTCTCATTAATAAATAAAAAAAAGAAAATGTAAACACAACTAATTTTCCTGAACAAACTAAAGAAATAATAAGTTATAAAATTATTACAATGTGAAATTATTTCGAAAACTTATAACCTAAAAAAAAATAATAAATTTATTTCGTAAAAAAAATTTAATTTGTTACTTTGATAATTTGTATTTATTTTATACTTTAGGGCTATACTTTTATGGATAAAACCTAAATTAAATGTTTAAAATTAAGGCAGTCAATATTATGTTGGGTAATCTTGGAGAGGAGTATTTTGAGGGAAATAACATTAGAGAAGCCTACTCTTTAAATATATATGATTTCTGGATACCCCATCTCTCGGTACCAAATTTAAATATAGCACTATTTAGTTTTAAAACCGTCAATTATTTTAAAAGTCCGCATAGAGTACAAAATAAGTTTTAAACTTGGTAACGAGGTGGGGTAGTAGTAGGTGGGGTTGGGTCATAAAAAAATAAAAGATGATGATGAAGCGATTATTAGGGGATGAAATGTCTGTCGATGAATATGATAAGACGCATAAAGGTTTATTAATAAAACAAAATCAGTGTGTAGTTCTTATATTTCAGATAAATTGATTATTTTTATTATTTTTGTCTAATATTTGAACATTCAATATATTGTGTTGTTCGCCATTTTCTTTTATGAATTCATGTAAATTTTGCTGTTTGAGACTTTTTTATTTGAAAATTGATCCCTCAAAGAATATTAATTGAATAGTTATTTGAGTTGTATAAAGTTTTTTTTATATTTTGCACTTATAAAAATCTTCATTATAAAACGCATTTGCGTATCGTAATGTAACTTTTACGCACGCAAATTTTTGTTTTAAATGGTTGGCGACATGAGTGAAGTATCTAAAGGCAAGACTATTGACAATGACATTTGTGGCTAATAGCAATTTATTAATTTTATATTGTTCTTTAAAAAAGTATTTGTGAATATCAATATCATCTTTTAGTTATATAATATATTATTAATGGTATATTATTCATTTTAAAATATTTTAAAACATTAACATTTGATAATTTAAATGTCACAACTGTCAAATTTTATAAATTACACAGTGCTGCCGACATACTTTTTAAAATAAAAATTTTCGTAATTACATAAAAATAAAAAATTAATTTAAAAAATGGTAAAAAGGGCAAAATATAAAAAATATTATAAACAACTTATTTCATATGGCTGTTGTGACACTCGTTCTTTAAAAAACTCATCGCTTCGCGATTCGTTTTTTAAACTTGAACTGGTGTCATAACAGAATTCCATATGAAATGCGTTGTTTAATATACTATTTTTTAATGGTGCTATGAGAACATTTATAAATAGTGTATTTTTGTTTTAAGGTGGGTTTGGTGTGTAGGCATCCTCTCCGGATGAGTCCAACACTGTTGGAACAAATATAAGTTTCCCATCTCAGCACGAAAAAAAACTTAGAGTAGTTTTAGATTATTACAGAATAATAAAAGTTTAAATGGTTTAAATATTAATGTCATCAATAAACAACAGAGACAACAGAGGTTCAAGGAGCGAGCCCTGCGGTACACCTGAAGGTACATCTAATGGGGCAGACATACAGTTTCCAAAATTCGAAGGGTATAACCAGTATATAAACGGCTGTGAAATACCTAAGGAATTAAGTTTAAATAGCAATAATTGTTTAATGATTAAATTTGATGAGGAAATGAAATTCACTTTTTTCCATTTTCTACTCTCAGAACAATAACTTTAACATGTGTACCATCTTACAAGCTTGTAGTGACGTATTTCTTGTAAAATAATTTTTTTTATAGGAGAAACTAAAAGTTAAGGTATTTTTAAGGTATTTGTTCTCTCAGTATAACCTTATCATGAAAGAGAAATTACTAATAGCTTGTTTGTTTCAAAACACAATATCACGCTCGTAGAACTTTGACGCAGCTGGTGTTACAGAACTGGAAGCTACTAAAATACTGAAAGAAAATGTTTTAACTTCTAACCAAATAAAAACTTAAAGTGCTAAAGGTCACGTACCAGATATATAGTATGTATTATTTTATGAACTAAAATGTCAAGATAACCAGTATTTTGGAGATGATTACCTAGTAATCATCATCAAAACAGTGAAAGATTTAATAAAGTCGATAATGCATATGCTACTTTACTCTGTAGAAAATACACATTTATTTGCTACCATCTTTAATTTAGTTTCATTTAAAATGTAATTGGCCCTAACGCGAACGTTTCCATTCTTAAATTAAGAAATAACCAGCTCAAGGTGATTGTATTTTTTCAAAAATCCCGTAAATGAAACTTCTTAAGAATTAATCTCTTAAGAAAAATAAAGTAAGTATATTGTTGTTAAAACCACTAAGAAGAAATTTGATTAGCAATTTGTTCGATTTTTCCTGAATTTTTGTGTATTAAAGTGAACTTTATAAAGTGTTTTTATTTATTTTCAATATTGAAAATGGTGAAACCTCGAAAAGCGTGTATAATATGTGGTACTTCGCAAAATGATAATCTAACCTATCACCGGTAAGTTATTCACTACATTGGCGTACAATTAGCAATTTCAATTAAAAGTTATTACAATTAAGAAAATCAAATTAATAATGAAATACATATATATCCTTTTAGATAGTTGATATGGTGGCAAGTGGCTATACACACGTTTTTGATCACTCCGATATATTCGTCATTTATCCGGTTTAAATTGATTTAAAGTGCTTGTTTCTTTTTATGTGATGTGCAGCAATTTCTGTAGAAGACTTTGGTGAAAAAAAAACTGTGAGTAAAGGCTCGAAATAAACTATAATTTTGATTAAGTGCATAAAACTCTACACATATAAATCTGCTATAAGGTCTAATTTAGCATATTTTTAATACACCAGTTTTTGTCAACCCACTATTAACCGGATTTACTTCCAATATTCATTCCACCACGGCAAGAAGTTGGTTCAGTGCACGATGTCTGAGGACATTCCTAACGAGTTAACCAATTCACAACTTTATAATTTGCTGCTAAAAGCTATTCAGGATCAAACAAAAGATCTCAAATTAGAGTTAAACAAAAAAGTGAACGACTTATCCTGCACAGTTGATTCCGTTCAGTCAGAAGTCAATAGTTTAAAAGATAAAGTTCTTTTCTTAGAACGAAGAACAAGACGTAACAGTGTTGTTGTATTTGGTCTACAAGTTGATGAAGCAGACTTGTTAAACAATACAATCGATCAATTAAATAATATCCTAGGAATCAAGCTAACCCTTCAGGATATAAATAACTTATACAAAGCAGCAGGTAAAACACATATAGTTGTTGAATTCATTTCCTACCTAAAGAAGCAAGAAATATTTAAAAATATCACTAATCTAAAAGGTTCTGGAGTAGCCATCGTGAACGACTTATCTTTTGATGATAGACAAATACAAAAAGTATTAAAATATCACCTTCGAAACGCTAGTGCTCAAAAACTGCAAGCTAGGATTAAGGGCCATAAACTCGAGATTGAGGGTAAGCTTTACACAATAGATGACTTGAAAGAACTGGAAGATAAGGTATCACAAAACTCTGAAGACGATTTGGAAGAAAAATCAATAATAGGCAGTAAAGAATTTAACTTATCACCTAAGCAAAAAAAGCGCAAGATCAACTACAGCCCCTCAGAGCAGCGCAATTTAAGAAGCAGAAATAAATAACTCTTTTCATTAAAATACATTTAATCTTTGAAATATAAGCATATTTTTATTTAGTTTTTTGGGCATCTTATTAAAATATTTTTCAATTAATTTTTGTTTTCTCTGGTGGAATAGTACGAAGGTATATGCTATGAAAATTAAAAAATTAAAGATTGGCCATTTAAATATTTGTTCGTTACTGCCTAAAATTGATATTGTTAGAGACTTAATTCTATTAAAAAATTACGATATTTTTGCTTTAACAGAAACATGGCTTAGTCCAAATATAACAAATAATTTAATTAGTGTTCCTGGGTACAATTTAATTAGAAAAGATAGAGGGTCAAGAGGTGGTGGTCTGTGTTTCTACATTAGGACTACATTAAAATTTAAAAAAATATTATACGCACATTTACAAAGCACTGCCTTCGAGCAACTCTGGATTTCTATTCATTGTCCTTCTTCTAAAATTTGTTTAGGTAATGTATATCGTCCACCGAGTATGGATATCAATATATTCCTAGAACATTTTGAAGACGTTCTATCTACTTTATCAATGGAGTTTCAAAATTTTATTTGTCTAGGTGACATGAACATTGATTTGTTAACCTACAGCAAAGTTGCTCTTCAGTACATTACCTTGTTTAGCGATTTAAATCTTCTGCAAATTGTTACTGATGCAACAAGAATTACTCCAACATCTAAAACTCTACTAGACCACATTATAGTTGATAAACATCAAAAAATTTTGGGTCATAATAACTACAATTTTCCGAGATCTGACCACAACATAACTGATATTATTGTAAATCAAAACATTCCAAAACCGTCACCGATTTATAAAACATATAGAGATTTTTCATCATTTAATATAGATAATTTTGATAATGATGTCTACAATTTTGATTGGAACCAGGTATATGATTTTGAAAATATTGATGATAAGCTAAATTTTTTAAATGTCTCTATTTTAAATATTTTTGATAAACATGCTCCAATGAAAACTTCAAGATTTTCTAAACCATTTTCTCCATGGTTTACACCTAATATCAGACTCATGCAAAAGCTAAAGCAAAATGCATTAGCAAAATTTAAATCTACTAATAATATAATTCACTGGAATTACTATAAGGATCTTCGTAATTACACAACGGTAGCTATAAAAGCAGAAAAAAAAGCATACTTAGAACACACCTTGCAAACAAGTAACAATAAAGATAAATGGAAAATATTGAAAAAATTTAAAGTAATCGGTACAAAAAACCAAAATATAAATGGTTTTAATTTTCAAACTGATTCAAATAATATTAATAATTACTTCCTTTCTATAAATAGTATCAGTAATCAACCACATCAAGACACATTAAATTTTTACAAAAATAATTATAAAACTAACTTCGAAAAGAAATTTGAGTTTCAGCCTGGCACTGAATCAGAAATAGCAGCATACATCTTGCAAATCAAAACTAAAGCTGTGGGTTTGGACGGTATTAACATAACTCTTTTAAATTTTCTATGTCCCCATTTATTACCTTATCTTACACATATAGTAAATGTTTGCCTGACCCAATCTGTGTTTCCCAAATGCTGGAAAGATGGTTTGGTGTCTCCAATTCCGAAAGTTAATGATCCATCAGGTTTAAATGAATTACGCCCTGTAACTGTTTTAGTCACCTTATCCAAAATCTTGGAAAGGGCAATTGAATCTCAGTTAAAATCGCATTTACATATGTTTTCAATAATTCCTCATGAACAGTCAGGATTCAGAGCAGGTTATAGTTGTGGCACGGCTTTGTTAAATATTGTTGATGATATTTTGACTGAAGTGGATAAGAAAAAATGTGGGGTTTTAATTTTGTTGGATTATAGCAAAGCTTTTGATATGCTAAATCACGAAATGTTATTTTCTATTTTAAATTACATTGGATTGAGTGGTTCAGCAATTCAACTTTTCCAAAATTACTTTAAGGATAGAACTCAACAAGTAATCTACCAAGGAAAATTATCTAATAAAGGTATTATTAAAAGAGGCGTACCTCAAGGGTCAATTCTTGGACCGATAATATTCTCCATATACAGTAGTAACATTCCGTCAGTACTAAATCTACTTGAAGCTTATAGGTACGCTGATGACACTCAAGTTCGTTATTTTTTCTGTAAAAATGATCTACTTCTAGCTGAAAATATAATTAATAGTGAGTTAGCGACACTGATACAGACTTCCGCACATCATGATCTTGTAATAAATTCTTCTAAATCGTATGTTCTACCTTTTGGTAATTTAGAATTGGACGAAATGAACATCAAAATAGATAATCAAGTTTTAAAATGGGTTGAAAAAACTAAAAATCTTGGAGTTATCATAGACTCAAAACTAAGATTTTCTGATCACGTTTCGTATGTGTTACAAAAAGGTTATGCAAAACTTAAAGCTCTTTACCCAAATAGACATGCCTTATCTTCGAAACTAAAAACTAATCTTTGCGATGCACTAGTTCTCTCTCATGCAAATCACTGCGACTATGTTTACGATTCATGCTTGAGTGCGTTCGACAAAAAAAGACTCCAAAAATTACAAAATTCGTGCTTAAGGCTGATTTTTGGAATAAGAAAGTATGAGCGAATATCTCATACCCTCGCTTATAACCGTTGGTTATCTATGGAAAATAGAAGAAAGTTACATTCCTTAACACTGTTTCATAAGGTTATTGTTACAGAAAGACCACCTTACCTATTAAATAAAATTCGATATACACAATATCAATATTAGGCACAAAAACACTATTACTATTCCTCAGCATAGAACAGCGATGTTTGAAAGATCATTTCGGTTTCATATGGCTTCGAATTATAATAAATTACCACCAGAATTTAAGGATATGAATATTACCAAATTTAAACGTAAAACTTTTGAGATGTTGTATAACGACCAATCTTCTCTTGCAGATTAAACCTTGCTAAACTAAAAAAAAAAAAAAAAAAAAAAAAAAAATCGGGTTCTTGAGGAAGAACAGCTATGCTGATCTTGCGCCTTTTAACCAACAGTATTTGTTTATTTCTTGTTTCTTGTTTGTTTCTTGTATTCTTGTATTATATAGTTGGTTAATAAAGTCATTATTATTATTATTATTATTATTATTATTATTATTTCCTTCCGATAAAAATATGTTAGAAGTATGGTGCCATGCCATAAGTGTAGATATAAATTCCTTACCAAAATATGCATATTAAATTATTTAACTAACATTTATATGGGTATTACGGTGATACTCTAACCAATTACACGCCACTGTACGGCTGTGTTTACCTACACCTTAGAACAAAAAGAAACAGGAAGGAGTCTGTCATATATTAACTTTAACAAAAATTTGCGACGGAAGTCGGCCATCGTGAAGCTCCTTGTATGACTCATTGTTTATGTTTACAGTATGCTGTCAAAGCAATATTTGCATATAAATGTCAAAAATTAGCGCATAGGCGTATCATTCGGTTTTTATAAACACAAAATGATTTACAACACTAAATGTATTCACATACTTGATTGGTTGGAATTTAATAAAAGTAAAGACCCTAATATAAATTTAATTTTTTTACGGTACGGCATTGGAAACGGAAATTAAAATTGACATTTGGCCGCCATATGCAAGCTCTTTTCTGGACTCAAGGTCATTTTGCATATACTCCTTCCTGTTTCTTTTTGTTCTAAGACCTACACCTATAGATTTTCCATCTCTCTCAATTATAGGTTCATTGCTATTGACTACAAACTGTATGATATTGTGTTGTTGTGACATCTCTATGTTTACTTATTACTCTGAGGCCAGTACTCTCTAAGGTATTCGAACGTGCTGTAGAAATGCAGCTCGTAAAACTTGTGGAACATTTTAATATCTTGCCTAATGTTCAATCTGGGTTTAGCTATTCTCTTCATTTTCAACAGATTATTTTCATCTGATAGCAGCAGCTGCTGTGTTGGAAATTTCCTGAGGCACATTTTCAAAACTCACTATAGATGCTGCTTTCCATGGTTTATTGCGACAATTACGACCAAAAACCATTCAAACTTTCGAAAGTCAAATAATTTCATTTCAGATAGCTGTCAGTCGCTATTTCGTGGCTATGGTAATGTTCAAGTGCATTTATCAAAATCATAGATACGAAGATTTGTATATTCACAATGACCACAATGATGTAATTATTCCGGGACTAGGCCGGAAAAATTTAACTTTCAAAAAAAAGTACCTCCTGGATATTTTTTCTTTGCCGAAAAACAAATTTTGAGCATGCAACGTATATAATTGGCCTTTAAAATGATCTTCATTATTTTCGATCCTTGCATAATAAGTATTTAATTTAATTAAAACACAGACTTATTTTTTTCTTAAACAAAAGTAAATTTATTACCGTTAACCGTTAAAAACTGACAAAAAAGCATTAAATCAAGAGATTCGCTCGACAAGATCTCATTTACATTTTCGAGTGTTTACAATGTTTTTAAGGCATTTTTTTTCTAAAGCAACAACCACAAGGATTTTTTGTATCTTGCTACAATTAATCGAGACTCATTGAGAGTTTTTCAAAAAAAAAAGAAATTGAAAACTAGACACCTTTTAACGGTTGGGATGCTGGGGCTGGGCCTAACGTGGCGCAAGCGTCACTTACAGTCGCGACAATAGTTGTTTTCAGTTCAGTGTGTATCTTGATTTTCAGGATGCTGGCGAAAAGCGTCGATTCTGGACGCTGATGACTATTTCGCGCGCGTTTTCCCAAATTTCAAATTTGAACACGAATTATTCGACTTCGGTATGTGAATTATTTTATTGGTTATCACTTTGTGTTGATTGAACAGGACATGTGAGAATATTATCCGTGGTAATGATTTTTAGTTTGCACACATGAAGTAAATGGTAAGCTCGTATATCTAATACGTAGATTATTTTTAATTAAAAAAAAATTTCAAATTACGTAATTTTTTATATAATTATTGTTAGGTTGTAGATTTAAAATGGTTAAACAGAATTTTGTAAGAAACGCAAAATATTTTTCGCAATAATTATTATAATAAATAAAAGTTGATGAGATATATTATATTTATTTTTAGAAGTGTTTAATTAACAATAACTTACACCTTTTCTCATGTAACTTCTTATACAATCGGGTTAATTCTTGTCTCGAAGATGACTTAATGAAATTTATTGTACTAACCCTTACTATGTGAAAGTTCATCTTATTCAGAACAATAAACAACTAAAAGGTTGAATTAACTTTCACTATTTATTCGTTAAAGATTGACGATGCTATTTTGATAGCGAAACGGCCGTCATTACATTTAAAGTATTTAACGAATAAATAGTGAAAGTTAATTTAACCTTTTAGTTGTTTATTGTTCTGAATAAGATGAACTTTCACATAGTAAGGGTTAGTACAATAAATTTCATTAAGTCATCTTCGAGAGAAGAACAATAACTTAAGTTCCATTTTTTTCCACTAACCAAATTTATTGTTTTACTTTAATTTAAATTATAATTATTTATTTTTAAATTTACTTACATCTATTTAAAATTATGTAAGTCATTCATGTCTCTAATGTAAGTGGAATCCAAAAAGAAAACACAAAGTCGATCCCACAAATGTTTAGTTCAAAGATTTTTTATTGTTGCAATTAGTTGCAGTCTTTCGGTCTATTTAAAAATACAATAAAAAAACAGGGCACCAATGAACAGTGATAGTTATTGAGTAATATCAAGTGAATTCTTTATTATAAATTTTTACAGTTTCTGAACCAAATTTAAAAAACTAATGTTATGAATACAAAATTAAAATAAAATCTCCCAAATGACAAACTGGACTTTACAATTCACAAATTAAAGAAAAATAATAAAAATATATAAACAATGTTTGAAACAAATGAAATTTAGAAAAAAATAACTCAACTAAATTATTAAAATGGTATTAGAGTTATTAAAGTCAATTGATGCATCAATAAACAAGCAAAACGATATGTAAACAGATATGAAGATCTATAGAGTCGATTTTTAAATAAAATCAAGTATTGAATTACTTTATAATAAATTCAATATGCGTTCAAGGTTGAATATTTAAAATTTCTTTCCATTATTACACTGCACTAAGAAATACCTATACAGGGCGAGTCAAAATAATTGCAAAATAAATGGACATGATTTCTTGTTAAAAATTAATAGGAATTTTCTTGATAGACATATATGTTTGCATGCTTCCCCAAGAAATGTCATCAACTTAAAGTTGGGAAAAATAAATTATTTTTATTTTTTTCTCGAATATGGGTGATGTTACAATAACGAATTTTACAAGTTATTCCTATAAATAAATTGGCTATCTACAGGTATTTTTTTTAATCGCTTTCTAATTATCTAGGGGAATAAAACTTATAAACCTTAAAAATTCATTTACAGAACTTTTTAACGGAATACAATTTGAAAATAAAAAAATATGTATTATTATCCTCCCTCGGTTTTTTTACTAAATAACTTGTTTCTTTGATTTCTTTGATAAACTTTGTGGTTTTTAAGTAATTAAATAAAATTTGCAGGCATACTATTTCGGGTTGTTCCATTTCATTATAAAAGTTAAGTAGTAATACTAGTAGGCAGCTGTCAAGTCGGTTTGACTATTACGTCACAGTAAAGTTTGAACATTATTATCACATTGTGTATCAAATTGTTGAGATGAATAATTACCCAAATGCAAAAAAGTTATTAACAGGGCAAATTATGAAAAAATTAATATAGGGTTAAATAAAATGAATTTATTTCAAATGTTGCTAACAAAATAAATACACCTAAAAAACGAACAATTCAAAAAAGACAAAAACACTAAATTATTATAATAATTGTTGAAAGGGACGACCCTTAATAATAATTTAGGATTCTACTACTACACATTTGTGATAAAAAGCAAAATTTAGATTTCCTTGAAGAACTCGAAATAAAAAGATATCTAGCAGATCAAATGTAAATACAAAATTACATAAATTAAAAAAATCAGGTGTTTACAAAATTAATTGTCCAAAATGTAATGCTGTATATGTAGGTCAAACACAAAGAAATTTTTAAATTAGATCCAATGAACACTTAAAAGCATATAGATTTCAACAACCAGATAAGTCAAACTATGCAAAATACGTTCTTGAACATCCAGACTCACTCATACACACCAATGACATTCAAATACTACACATTTTTAAAAAAAGCAAAATTTAGATTTTCTTGAAAATCTGAAATTAAAAGACATTTAGCAGATCAGAGAACAATTTAAAGTAGTTAATAAACAAATAAATCTTAAAAGTTCTCCACTATTAAGCTGTTTGATTAAGTCTTTAATATTTATACATAGATATCACACAAATACATTAAGTTATTGTAAAGATCAGTATGATATAGTTTTTTCCTGGGTTTTCTATATCTTTGCACAGTTATACTGATCTTAGAGGAAAATACGTCCAGCATAATCCCTTAGAGCTAATAACATCCTGGCTTTAATATTATTATGTCTTACTTACGTACTTGGTCTAGTCTTAATACTACTTAATGAACATTGGGTAGTTACAAACAAATAAATTGTGAACGAAGTAAATCATCCATATCTCGAATGAGACTAAATAGTGATTTCGGCCGTTTAGAAGGCCATCATCAGGCCAGAAAAAAAAAATTATCTGAGTATGGTTTAGTTAAATGGCCTTCTTGGATTTCTCCAAGGTCGGATGTTCCACATCCTAAATTTTCTTTTCATAAATTTCCATTAATGTATTCTTTTCAGACATTATGGCTTATTCTACTTGCCTTTTTTAAGACTTCCTCACTGAGGGTATAAAGAGATTGTTTCAGTCTTTAGCCTATCTGCTGTCATAATCATTTTCAAGCTTTATATAGAATTGTTGATCATTTAATCAACTTTTAGTTAATATAAATTTTCCATTTATGATATAATTCCTATATATCTTACATTTTAGATTTATTCATATTAACTAAGTAGTACAATTTTGATGTCACATCTTTTCCTTTTTTCGCCATTATTTCAGGAATAATTTACTATATTAGCCAGAAATAAACAACTAAAAGGTTGAATTAACTTTCACTATTTATAAGATAAATTTTCACATAGTAAGGGTTAGTACCATAAATTTCATTACTATATTAGCATTTTTGTTACTACTCAAGAATTTTTACCAGTTTTTAGCGAAACAGAAACAATTTTTTGTATAAGATGTGGAAGTTTTGTCAAAAAGTTTTATTTTTAATGTTTTTAGTAAGTTTTAATTTATTAAAGTACCATACCTATTTTGTCCAGATAGTATACCAAACATAAGGGTTTAAAATTATTAGCAAATTGAATAATATTGGAGTAGCCAAGCAATACTTATTTTTAAAAATACCTCTTCAAAAAAGCAGGTAGAGTTATAAAAGATTTTAGAAATAAGGACGAAAATAAAAAAACGAATAATGTCAAGGGATGCTCATAAATCAAATTGTCCCAAAAGGTAACTTTTAAACAATAATACCAATAAGGACGGGGAAACCGGACGGCCAATAATCGCAAACTCGATTTGATATACGAACGGCTCTTAGATTGATTTTGGTACAGGAGCTGTATTAAACGACAGAAAGCCAAGGACAAAAATCGTGCGAAACCTTGAGAAAGTTTGCGGCAGTATTTCAAACAAAAATCGTTGCAACGCGATGTTACAGAACTAATTAAAGTGAAAACGAATCAATACTAATTCTTTTTGGTTGTTAAAGGGCTCTAGAGGTACAGGGTTATTCATTATAAATGTCCAAGCCCTTACCATAGTTATTATTTCATAAACAAAAAAATTTAAAATAAAAGTCGTATGGTTATAAATTAATTTTATTATAACATTAACAAAAGTACAGTGGCGTGCTAGTTTAGGGGACACAAAAAAATTATTCGTATTTTTAAATGAGACACCCTGTATATTATTGAATTTTTGAAAAGTTGTTTTTAAGATATTAAATAAAAGGTCAAGATTTAATAAAAATTACAAATAATAGATAACGAATATGATAAAAGTAACTTTAGTACTATAAATAAATAATAACTTATAAAAGTTGTTCGAAGTGTCCAACAGTATTTTAAATACATAATTTAAAACGTCTAATTATACCTAATTTGAATTACATCAGAAATGGCTTAATTGTTTACATTTTCATTATTTATTTCAAATTGAATTCGCTCTTTCATGACTTGAATACAGTCATTATTATTATTTATTATGTCTTTTAAAAACCCCCCAAAAAATGAGTCCATAGGTCCGGACTGTTGAACGTCTACAAAAATATTTTCAACTTCAGGAAGAATCATTTTTAGATAGGTAACTTCAGTTACATTAAAATTATAAAATATGGGTCCAACATTTTTGTTTCTGAAAATTCCACACCATACACTAAGAGTTTTTCTTCCTGATTTTTATATTGGTTGTTCGCGCCGCCTTCTTATTTAAATAAAAATTAGAAGTGCCGCTCATGGACTAATTTAACTGGAATTTAGTACTAGTTTGAAAATTAATATATTTAAAAAAAAATACTAATTTGGTCATTGGTCCAAACCGAGCTGGATTTCATTGCAGTTAGCGAGTCTACTTTATATTTACGAATAGTTTTTTCATATCCCCTTAATTTTGCACTCATAATTTTATTCTATTTAAAGTTTTACTACGTTTATCGTTACTGAGTAAAAACGAGAACTGGTTTTAAATTGTTGTAAATGATTTCCAGTTCTATATCGATTATTGGCCATCTATACTCTTAGTTTTTTCTTATTTAATAGTATTTATATTTGCTAAATTTTACAGTTAAATTAATTATTAATTATTCTTCAAAAACATTTTACGTTTACCGGGGCAGAACGATATATTCTCAAACCATTAATTTTATTCTTGCGTGTTTATCTCATTGGTTTATTTTTTTACTATAATTTCTCACTTAACTTTGCTTAATATTTGAAGATACTAACAGTTTATTTTATATTCACTGTGCCTCTATTTCACTGTACCTTAATTTACGTTTATCGAAATAGCTGCAGACGAAAAAAATCGTAAATTAATGTCACAATATGAAGCAAGGCGACAAACGATTTTCTCTAACGGTACTAGCAGCTGGGATGCAGTTAAAGAATGCACTTATGGTGAAGCTGCTGTTGCGCAATTATATCATGATGATACCGCACGATTGTTAGATGATTTTAAACTTGTCAATGGTAAGATTAGCGATATCAACTGTCTCCTACCTCCAGAGGATAGAGTCGATACAGAAGAACCTTCCCAAGCTTTCCCAAGCCAGGTTTGTACAACTTCATAGTGAACAATCCACTTCATATACTACTCCTGCTGTAAGTGCCAGTTAAAGCTCTCAAATTAATGTTGTATTACCTAAAATTCATTTACCAACTTTCTCAGGTGACATTGAGAAATGGCCCGAATTCTTTGCACTGTTTCAATCTCTTATACACAATAGCTCTCTCTCTCCTATCGAAAAGTTCCACTTCTTACGCTCTAATCTGAGCGGTAGTGCTCTCTCAGTTGTTTCTAACTTGCAGCTGGCAGTTGAAAATTACGAATTAGCCTATTCGGCTCTGGTAAGCAGATATCAATCTCCCCGCAGAATAGCTCAAGCCTATTTAAATAAAATTTCAAATTCAAACCAATTTCTTCAAATTCACTCAGCCATCTGAAACATGTTCACGAGACGCATCAAAATTCCGTACAGGCTATTAAATCATTATCCATTGGTGTTATTAATCTTTTTCTATTCTCCTTGTTTCCTCATGACCTACAATTTTTCCTAATAAAAACTCCAGCTGTATTAAAGGATGATTAATATTTTAGTCAAATAATCGGGATCTTCATCTAACTTTTGGAGCATTACGGCAAAAATCAAACTTTTTCTTTTATGAGCCTCTGTCAAACCTGGTACGGGTAAAATTTTATATTTTTTATAGTTAATAGTTATCAACGTACGCTGTATTTTAGAGAAACTCATATTCAAATGAGCTGCTGCATTATTTTTACTACATTCAGGATTTTCAAAAAAATAATAGTGTTTCAAAATACTTTTCAAGAATATCTTACCTTCGAAATAAAGCAGTATATCTAATTGATTTTCGTTGTTTGCATGAAGTAGTCGCCTTTTTCTATTAAAACTACCAGTATTATTTACCTGTTGGTAAATACATATGAACGTGTTGGATGCGGGTTTTGGACGATTTGGATACAACCTCAGACTAAGAATATATTTTTAGTCTGAGGATACAACTCTCTGTATGCTCTTTGCGCTGCACGTTTATTTTTGTTATTTTCTATATAACAAGTGAATATTTGAATTTTTTCTTCTACACTTTAAACCATTTTGAATGTTTCAATAAAGATATGACATTTAATAAACATGGCAGTTGTGATTTTCATAGCTTTCTTTGATAATATTGACTTTTCAATATTTATATTAACTAGTTCAATTTACTATATTTATCCTTTAATATCAGCAGCAGTTTAATATACTCATATCGAAAAGTCTAGCGGTAATTTAAAAAAATAATTAATTAGATGAAATGAATTTCTGCAACAATTAAATTGCACGTGGAATGTAGTTCAATTTCTAATAATAAATATACCTTTTCGTTAAAAAAATTTACAAGAAAGTAAAATAATCCTAAGAAAGGAACAAAGTAGAAATGCTATACTGTTTAAATTTTAAATTCATTTATAATTTGCTTATTCTAATAAAGATATTGTCTAACGACAACATATCAATTACTGTATTTTATGATAAAAAAGGAGACATTTAACGAAACATTTAACGAAATGAATCGAGCTGTAGGTCTTCTTGAAGGTAGCTTGCAGCAAACTGAAGTTTCTGAGCGAATGGGTGTTTCTCAAAGCGTTAGCAGTAGACTGTAGAACCGTTTTAGAGAAACTGGTAAGAATTTCGGAGTTGGGCTACTCAAGATTGGAATACAGTTGTAAGGCGACAATGTGGAACGACAAAGACATGTTCTGGATGTGAACAGATACAGAGGCAAAATCATGGTATGGGGTGGAATAGGAGGCAGAACCCTTCTCGTTTTCCCTGACTGGTTCCTAACAGGTTAATTTTATTTAGATAACAGTCTTCGTCTTATTGTGCCAACATTTGTTCGCTTAATGCATGATAATGCCCTTTCACATACTGTATGTATTGTGACCAACTGATTGGAAAGCGAAGAAATTAAATTTTTACCATGTTCAGAATCTCCGGAGTTTAATCCTATAGAGCATGTATGGGATATGCTTCAAGGTAGAGTCACTCCAAATATGGGTAACATTTATGGACCAGTTCAATTTAGAGAGCTTCTGAGAGCAGCGTGGGCGAGTATACCTCAAAGAGATATTGATTATTTTGTCTATGAACCAAAGATGTAGAGCCGTAATAAACCAACATCAAGGTCACATTTTGTATTAATTGTGATTTTTTACTTTTTGGAAAGATTTTACAAAGATCTTAAAATTGGTTATATATTATATATTTTGGTTTATGTAAGAATAAACATTATTTAATATTAAACAAGTATTCTGAATTAAAAAGAAAAACACATTGATTTTTAAAAATATCCTACTGCCTTTTACGATGTGTGTATTATTATATTATAAAACGGTCTGACAATGAAAATATTCAATTTTATAGTAGTTATAACTTTTTTGAATACATTTTTACTTTTATTTTTTAAAAGCAAAAAATTTGCTTTGCTTTTCGGCGAAAGGGTAGTTTAAATTTGACATGTGGTTTATATTCAAATAAAGTAATTCTTTGTTCGAAAATCAATTCTGAATTTTAATTTGAATTTGAACCATATTTAAAATCGGATCTTCGGCGAACAGTGAAAATTGATTTATGTTAAAAGAATTGTACCACTTTTTTAGCGTCAGTTCAACTAACGTTGAAACATTTTTATACTGTTGTGAATATATAGAGATTGCATTCTATATTTATAGAAAAGTAATTAAAATGACTGCGAATTAGTAGTTTATTTCACTAAACATTTATTTTTACTAAAACCTTTGATTCATTTTTTAGTATACAGGGTCCGGTAAACCTCTAGTAGTTCTATAACTCTTATTGTATATAACTTAAAGATTTTTTTAAAAGGTATATGTCAAGGGTAATTAAAATCAAACATTTTAAAATTGTATTCACGAATCCATTGGTAAACTAGGCAATTAACTTAATTTTTTCCACATTTTTAAAACCGAAATAGTTAGCACTATACACTCCCAAATTTGTTTTTTAAAACTCCCAGCCATTTTGGAAAAAAACTACCTTTTTAAAAAACCGCAAATTTATGGGATTTGAAGATAAAGCTTTCAAATTACCAATGTACAAAGACAAAGGACTGAAGATTTTTTTAGACTCCGTTTGAAATTTTTATTTTGATCTGGGTGGTTTTAAATAAATTTTACATTCCAAAAATTTGAACTAAAGTTTTTACATTTTTTTTTTAATGGGACACCCTGTATAAATATTTATAATTGGATACTGGATTTTATCCCCTTCAACTTTACTATTTACTGTCCTCATCTATTTTCCGTCGTTTAAGAGTTATTTGAAAAAAACACATTTCTTGGTAAATTTCTAAGTAGGCTGAAATATCACAATGTTGTTTCTATAGTGACAGTTCAGATTCATTTTCGCTAGTTTATTGTGTTTTTTAAGCTTTAGGTGATAATGAATTAATTGACATGATTTTTGTTTTGGGAGAATCCCACAGAAACTGTGTATTAGCAAAAATAATGTATAACCAACGATATCCAGATAAAAAGAGTTTTGAAAAATTGCTTAACCGATTTAACGAAACTGGAATTATGGCGTATAAACTACCAGTAATCCCCAAACGTGCTATTCATGACGAGAATCAATTAGCGGCTATTTCGGCAGTAACAGAAAATCCAAATACAGGTCTGCAAAACATTTCTGAATTGGTGGGTATTATTGAATGGTCTGTTGGACGAATATTAAAATATCATCATTATCATCCGTACAACGTACAAATGCATCAAGAGCTGATAGACATGGATTTTAAGAAACGATTGAGGTTTTGTACCAAAACCTCAAAATCAAAACTTCGGCATGGTTCAGGATTTTTAAAAAGTATCATTGTCTAATGAAGCTTCATTCATAAGAATGGATTCGTTAACAGGCACAATTTTCATTATTATGCCAAAGAAAATCCCCAAATCATAAGAGAAACACACAGTCAAGATCGATGGAGTGTAAACTTTTGGGAAGGTAGAGTGTCCGCCAAAATAAACAGTACCGAAAATGAATATAAAAATTAATTTTTAATTTCTGTAATGTAAGTGTTCAAAATGTTCACCATTTCGACGCAAACAAGCTTCATATCGATTTTGTAAGTCAATAAACATATTTATAAAAAGTGGTTGATAGAACTGCCGAAAAATATTTTGTATTCTTTCCCGTAGTTCGGCAATATTCGCCGGCGGATTTTCCGAATAAAATATTTTTTCCTTCATTATGCCCCAAATGTACGCGTCAGGTGACGTCAGATCAGGTGAATGAGAAGGATATTCGAAGTCTGTTCCCCGAAATGCTGACGGAGTAAGTGTAAGGTGCGCACAGCTGTATGGCTCGTTGCACCATCTTGTTGGAACCATTGTGTGCGAAACTGTAGATTTCATACACGGCAAAAGTTATTTAGATCTCTCACAAAAGGTATAATAATGTTCTCTCCATAACGTTCTTGGTTGACAGTAAGTGGATTCTGATTATCATCTTCAACGAAATAAGGACCAATCATTCCATTACCAGATACCGCGCAGCAAACGGTAACTCGAAGACTGTGGAGTGGTTTCTCTACAATGACATCAGGACGTTCAAATCTAAGGAATCTGGTTGTTTGTCGATTAATATAGCCGCTAAGATGAACGTGACTCTCGTCTGAAAACCATATGATTTTAAAAAATTCGGTATCTTCGTAAATTAAACTCAACATGCGACCACAGTAAATTTCTCTTGCACGTTTGACCAAAGCATTTAGTCGTTGTCCAACTTGAATACGGTATGGATAACCACCAATTGTTTTGAAAGACGTTTCACTAATGTTGAGTTTACATGCAGTTCTTACAAGACTTCTTTAAGGTGATTACACAACTTGGTTAAAAACACGTCGTTCATTTTCGACGACCTGAAGAACCTTTACGTTGACACAATGCACTACCAGTACGACGAAATTTTTCAACAACAGCTAACATCACACTTTTACTAGGAGCTGCTTTATTAAATTTTTGTTGATATTTTATTGACACCTGTTCTAAGCTTGGACCATCATTACGACCTTTTCCGTATGAACAAAAATAATGCTCTACCAAAAACACTTTTTTTTCCGTTGTTAGAACCATTTTTAAATCAAATTTAACTGCAGCGTACTATTAATATATCAACTAATGACAATTATAAAACAATTGTAAAATAAAATTGTATAATTTTTAAATAAACTAGAATTATTGTTGATAATAACCTTTAAATAATATTAAAAACACGTAAAATTGGTCTTTGAAGCCATAACATTGTTCATTAAGACTTTATTGATTATCTACCTCGACACCTGCCCAAATAACCAAAAATTTTAAACCAAATTCTGATTTATTTCTAATAATATCAAATTTAAACATAATTGAATTACAATAAATAATTCACTGCGTGCCGAGCGAAGCAAGGTTCGCAGCATCAAATTAAATATAACTAATGATTTTTAAATTAGCTTAGATTTGCACATCTATCGATGTTTCTCCTTGATTATCACTAATAATGATAGTGTTACAATACCATCTGTAATTAAGGGAGGACAACTATGTCTAAGGGTGGTGATTGTAACTTCAATCTAAGCTACTGCGAACCAGTACAAAATAGAAATTTTAAACGGAGTTTAAAAAAAATCTTCAGTCCTTTGTCTTTGTACACTGGTAATTTAAAAGTTTTATCTTCCCCCATAAAGTTGCTGTTTCTTAAAAAGGGATGTCCCAATTTAATTTTTTTTGAGGAAAATGTGTTTTTTCCGAGATGGCTGGGAGCTTCACAAAAAAAAAATGGGAGTGTATAGTACTAACTATTTCGGTTTTAAAAATGTGGAAACAAGTATAGCATTCTATTTGAAAAAAAAGTCATGTGCCTGGTTTACTAATGTACCACCCTGTTTACTTAAATATAATTTTAAAATGATTGATTTTAATTACCCTTGACATATATCTTTTGAATAAATCTGTAAGTTATACATAATAGTTATAGAACGACGAAAGAGGTTTACCGGACCCTGTAGTTTAAATCAGTAACGAATAACGAATAACCATCAGAACTATTGCATAAATTTTAGCAGCGTTATTTTGGCAAGAATGTCTCGAATTTTGTTGTAAATCAATGCCCTGTTTCACATTGTTCTTCTCTGCATAATAAGTAAAGTTAATGTTACAGGTTAAGGCATTCGTAATAATACCTGTACTGGAGAATGTAGTCGTAACTCAAACTCTTAACTATGTATTGTGCAAACTTTGGATTCAATCTTTGAAGTTTCGGATCACACAAAGTTTTCATCGGTCTAATTTTGATGCTTGGTCAAGCATTATTTGTAATAATTTAAGGGATTAAACTTAAGCATTTGGTATATCAGCACTTTACGTCAATTTGGGGGTGAATATAGATTTGTAGAGTACAGTGGGAATTCTAGAAAACAAATAAAGATTTTTAGCTAGAAGTTGAGTTTTCGTAGAATGGATTTTATTGATGAGAATATTAATAATGACTGATTAGAGAATGAAAAATAGTAGCCCGAAAATCTGAATACTTAAGGAAAACTGCGGAACCCACTAAGTTTTTTGAGCATTTTGAAATTCCTATTTGAGTCCAACACTGTATGGGTTCTCTATAAAGACCTATTGGAACACGAATTTCCTATCTCGGCTCGAAGAAAAGGCTATATAATTATAGCCTGATGAGTGTAATATCTTGCCGAAACTGGAAGCACAGTTTACAAATATTCGGTCTAGCGTTTTGGAAAATAAAACATTGTGGTTTTACTTTTTGAATTTTATTTAACCCTTTTTATTTAAGAGATGGATGAACTCATATTTTTAAAAATAGATATAATGAACATAAACAAAAAATAAGTCAGAAAATAGTATATTAAACAACGCATTTCATATGGTTTTCTGTTATGACACGAGTTCAAGTTTAAAAAACGAATCGCGAAGCAATGAACAGTCTCATGAAATAAGTTGTTTATAATATTTTATATATTTCGCCATTTTATCATTTTTTAAATTAATTTATTATTTATATGTAAATTACGAAAATTTTGATTTTAAAAAGTATGTTGATAGCACTGTGTAATTTATAACATTTGACAGTTTTGAAATTTAAATTATCAAATGTTAATGTTTCAAAATATTTTAAAATGAATTATACACTAAACATAATATATTATATAAGTAAAAGATGATATTTATTTTTACAAATGCTTTTTTTTGATAATAATTTTTTGATAAATAATAATGTGTGCGCATGCGGTCATACGTCAGACGCATGCGCAGACGCTCAATATGTAAAAGATTTTAAATATGTGCTCCTTATTGTAGTAAAACTCATTTCGTCATTTTTGAGTGAATAATTTAGTGTTACTGATCGGTTTCTCGCGTAATATTAAAACATTTAGTGCATTCTTAATATTTAAACCGGTTTTATATAGTAACTGAAGTGAAATTATAACACAAAACGAGTAAAAAGTGTCTTTTATATGTTACGATTGTATCCACAAGTTGAAACAGCTTTGTAAGTAAAATATAAAAAATATAAAAAGTAAATTAAGTACTCGTATACCTTTCTGCTTTTAAATATGAATAAATATAAATAGAAAATTTTGACAATGATAACTAATAAAGTTTTAGATTTTCATAGAATAAAATCAAATGTAATTAAACGTAAATATTTCTTGTTTTGGAAATTATGATAAAAGTGGTAATGTACCCAGAAATGTTCTCAAGTTGGATATAATTCTCGAATTAAGAAAAATTGATAGTTTCTGTTTATTTTCATCCTAAATTATTAGCGATTTTCAGCTGCGACGTCATTTTCAAATAAATTTAAAATCAATCAATTTAAAAATCATTAGTTATAATTAATTTGGCAATTCACTTATCATAATATTAAATTTAAACATAATTAAGTTATATTATAAGTGAATGACTGCCTGCCGAGCAATGCATACAATTTAAAACCAATAACATTTTTGAATAGAGAATAAAAAGACCTTTCAAACGATATATCACATGCCCTTACTTCCCATTTAAAAAATTAGGGGTTGTAGCTGTTACTCCAAGGGGGTTGAAGGTAGGGGCCAAATTTTTACTTTATAGAATGTCAATTTATAATTTAAATTTGACGTGTTTCGGTATTTTTTATAGATATGTACAGTAACCGAAATAATGAATTGTCCTAGACCCTTGATACATTTTTGATAAAAACCGGAGAGTTCACCGGATTCTACATATATTTACGGAGGTTTTATATATTTGACGTTAGTTTTACGTTTTGAGTTTAGTTCATTTTTTGAACCCCACATTGGGCGCCAAATTTTGATACAAAATCTCCAGCTAAGGTTAGGTCTCGAAACAATAGTAAAATATTAACTTCAAAGTTTTAAGGTTTGACAAATACTGCTAATTCTGTTTTACTTCTTTTTAATTAATAATAATATTCAAACGAAGTGTCTATTTGTACAGTTTAACCTTTTGGTATTATTTCTGAAAAAGGTAATGCTATAATCTGTGAAATAAACGATCAATACTTCTACATGTTCCTTCCAAAAATAAAAAAAGGTAAAAAAAGGCTGGACTGGATTTCATGACCAGTTGTCATAATTATTATAATGAGGTTAGTTTTACTCTTTTTTTTTGGAAATGTAAATTTCTATTAAAATATTTTAATTTATTTTTGTTTATTTATACCGGCAAGAATATATTTATACCAAAATATCAAAATTGAATTATTACTGTCTATATAAATAAATAAACTGCTCCACAAAAGTTAAGGAAGCTCACCAATTTTTAAATTCATTTAAAATTTGCAGGCCAAATTTTTATTTATCAGAAATTAAATGTTTAGAATGTTTATATTAATGTTTTTTTTGTTTATCTTTATTAGTTCAAGTCAAGTTCTTTGTTTTTGTGTTTTGACCTCATACAGTAAAGCCTGATTCAAAATTTGAAATTTTTGTTTTGTAATAATTTCTAGACGTTAACTCAGTACGCATGAAACCGATAGGCCTATTGGCATAGGGGAAGTAATCAAAAAGAAGTTGATCTTAGAAAAAGTGTAATTTCACCACATCCATAGATTTGGAGAAACTGGAAACGTGATAGAAAAATCGAGAAGTGACTGGCCAAGATCTACCACCCTTGTCCAAGACCTTTTTGTGACAGTATCTACCCATAGAGAGCCTTTAAGTACTTGTTAGATCATGCAATAAAGGCTTCTAATGCTTTTGGTGTTTAAGTTTCCATTGAAACAGTTCGTCGAAGGCTTCGAGGAGTTAACTTACGTTCACGACGACTTTTAAGAAGGCTTCGACTGGAATGGGTTAATGACCACGTATTTTGGAATGATTAATAAATGTTCGTGTTGTTCACAGATGAGTCAAAATATGAACGGTATTCGGATAGTCGGCGTGTTCGGGTATGGACTCTTCCTCTAGCTCACGAAAAAAGTAGATTTGTCTAGGAAGTTCAAACGTTTAGAGGAGAAACAGTTGGTATTTGGGAAGGCATTTGTTTCAATGGACGTAGGTATAGAAATGTTGGTGCTTGATAGGGACATAAATGCGCATCTAAACCCTATTAAGAACTCTTGGGACTAGCTACAAAGAGCTTTGAATTCTCATAAACCACCCCCGCAGGCACTGCAAGAACTCAGACTGCTTTTAACGCAGCTTTGGAGAAACATTGATCAGGAATACTTCAACAATATGACTCAAAGTATGCAAATACGTTGTCAGGAGGTGATTGACGTACGAGGAAGCCATACTCGTCATTAAATTTTGTTTTATTTTCCAATTTTTGAATAAATATTTTGTACTAAAAAGACAAAAAATAAATTTTGTTATAAATCTTAATGAGTTATAGAGGTAGTGGTAAAAAATCCACTTAGATATGAAAGAAAACATTTAACATTTGGTTACTAAAAAATATACAACTTTTAAAATAATCAGAAAGTTTGTAACTTCCGTGACTTTTTTGGGGCAGTCTGTGTTCAAACCAAACAATTAGTATCGAAACCGTTTACACTACCACTACACCAACACACACTTTTGATTGCCTGACGCGCGTTTCGATAACCAAGTTATCTTCTTCAGAGACCGAAGGTAAACTGAAAATTAGTGATTTATCTTTAACCTAAAGGGTATGTAATTTACTTTATTTTTAATATTTTTTTTAAAGTCTACATTTACATTTTATGTATCTAACTAGATAATATTCTTTTGTTATGTTTTTCATTTCAATTATGTATATTAAAATGTTATGTCCATAAAATAGATTTTTAATTACACTATGAACCTGAAGGAACTTAATTTAATTTGTTAATTTTACTATTGTTAACACGTAACAAGATTTATGTTTGCATCTTTTAGGAGGCAATTCTGATCAAGGCCTTATAAACTGAAAGCTTTTTTTACTGAATAATAAAAAAAATTACACACCTTACGTTCTGTTTTTAGAAACACAAATTTTCCTTCCTTTCATTATTTTTTTGCCATTTCGATACCAATATTTTTAGATACAAAGCTTAATTGCTGCCCCAAACCTAAAATTGTTTGTCGCTCTGGATTTCATACGATTTTAATTAAATTTTCATGATTGTTCTCTTTTGTGCAAACATGTAATTATCAAAAGTGGTTTATAATTATTTCAGCTAAATTACATTAATAAAACGCTGTATACATTAGCCTGTTTTTCTGATTTGAATTTTGGTTTCGTATGGAATGTGCTGACAACGAAAAGCCATCGAATAGCATAATTTGCTAAAAGTGAACATTACCTTCATATACCAAGATTTTTAGCAAATATTTATTTTAAATTTTGTTTTATCGATCGTATTACATTTTTTCCGCTACTCTGTGCTCGGAATATATATTTTGTTTTAATGGTGTTCATTCACTTAATAGCTTTCAGCAGCTTTTATTTTATTTATTTATTTAAATTTCATTCGTTATGGTTTTAAGTGAAACACATTATAATTTCATGAGGTCGAGCTTTCAATTCAAGAAAACCATTTACCTACATAGAATTAATGACTGTAATGCTTTTATAAAAGATACATTCCCTAGATGTTGACAATATTTTACATTAAAAAATCTAAAAAGCTTACGAATAATAAAACTTGATTATACTGCGTGCATAACATTTCCTTCCTGGGATATGAGATAGCGTCTTTACCTTTATGAGCTTTCAAAAATTCCTGATTGGTAAACAGGAATTTCATGCGTCGATTGATAAATATTTCGCCAAAGCTCATTTCATGTGAAAAATAGACCAGTTAACAACACTTAAAATTTGTCAATAATTATGTTTTTAACTTACGGAAAATATAATGTCTAGCTGTTTACTGATCAATTGATATATTTTGTCTAAAAGTAATAGCTTACCTTAAACAATTATTGAAGCCACGTGTTCGAAAGCACGCTTCTGATACATTTTATTAGTTTTCAAACAGTATGTGTACAAATTGTGTGTGAATTGTGTAGAAAATGTTTTTTATTATAATTAAAGCAATGAAAAGAATGGAAAAAAGTCTACATACAACAACCAAAAAGAAATTCACAAGAGGAGGTACTTCAAAGTTTTTCTTCAGACTCTTCAGTCGGCCTGTTGGTCGATGAAAGGGGCTATAGTTGCCTTACGGGTCTTTTAAATAGTCTTGCTCAAAACGGAAATCGTGTTTGTGTCATTTGTCAATAGAAATGCGTTCGTTATTCAATTGCAAGCGAGGGACGCGTTCTTTGATTGGCCTCGTTCAAACAGGTAAATAGTTAGCATCTATAAGGGGTGTCTCGTGTACAGTAGCATTAACAGTGAATCGAGGTCAGTTTTAACGGTAATAATAGCGATATCGTTTACGGTCGGTAATTGTGCAAGGTGACATGACGATAGACATGTTAAAAATTAAACCGCAGATCTTTATATTAAAGGAGTCATCTCCCACATCAATCATATAACTAGAGATGTGTCTGCAAGAAATGCTTCAGCGTGACTGCAGGAACAAAAGTATAAAAATCATTAACGATGGCAAAGCGGCACTAAAGTCACTAATACGTCTAGTGGAAAATAACAAAGTAACCTTACTTTGGGCACCTGGGTGTACCGGCATTGAGGGGAAGGAAAAAGCGAAACTTCTTGCAACAAAATGTGCTGAAGGAATATTTATAGGCCCAGAGCCATTCCTAGGCATAGCGATTAGTCTAGGAACAATATCGAGGAACAATATCGAACTGGGTAGATCGGAGGAGACGTTTTTACTGTGTCGAGCTAGAGGGTTTAAGAGACTCAAAGAGAGAGGCTCAACTTTTTAAAGAGACTCAAACATTTCTCTCTAAAAATAGGTCTCAAAAGCTAATGAATATGAGTAGACAGTACCTACGAATTATAATAGTACTACAGGCTGAGAATGAAACAGCGAAGCATATCTTGTGTAGCTGCTGAGAGCTCGAGAGAGGATCAATAAATTTGGTTTGCATCAACTCTATCTCAAGAAACTATAGCCAATGACCCTTATGAGTTTTATCAAAGACACATGCCTGATAGAACGACTATAAGCTAGGTGTGAGCCACAACAGTAATTTCTGGTCGCCGCGGAAGGGAGTTTTAACGACCACTCATATAGAACCTAACCTAACCTAATCATATAACCACTATCCAGCTTTCTAATGATTTTAATTGACGAAGTCTATCATGGATAATCGGCAATATATCCAGCGCAACAGTTCAGCAGTTCCATCTAATTCACATACAACCAATGATCACATCTCGTTACACTATCTAACCAAGAGAGAAGCAACGATTATCAGAAGAATTTGATGAATGGTTAGCTGATGTCTGCAGGAAGTCGTTCAATGTGTTCTCTTTGTAATACAGTCGTGAACATCAACCATATTTTAAAAGATCAAACCATACGTGATAATATGCACCTAAAACTATCTCTAGAGGGACCAACAACTTAAATGGAATTAGAAAAACAATATAGTTTTTAAAAGACACTATTATTTTCCATAAAACGTAACTTTTTGGTTATTAACAGTCATAGTTTATATATTGTTAATGTTAATTTGCTAATGACCAAGCTACCTACAGTATTTGTAGTAAAGTATTATTTTAAAGTAATTTGTATTATTTTTAGCAATAAAATCACGTTTATATTGTATTTGGCGACTGGTCTATTACAACACATTATGGTTTCTTCCTGTCACAAATATACGTGGAAATATTGAACACTGACCTCAACAACGAGACGCTATCTTTCAGGAAATGGTAAACCGAGTGAAAAGAGAACTTTCATCTGCAGATCATCTCAGACAATCTTAAAAATGTTCAGTGTCTGAGAACAAGTCGGACTGGAAATGAAATTTGTTTGTTCCGTTGACGGTTATATTTCATTTTTCTTATATATAAAAAAGCAATTTTTTATCTCGACGAGAGATTGGTTGCTTTAGTACGAAAGACCATGAATTGGTTGTTAAAGTATACTGTATTATGGCATATAAAGTAAAATGTTAGTATTTTTGATTATGTTATATAATGCGTTATTATATATTTAAGATGCAGTCTTAAAAAACAAAATAACACTTAATAACTTATCCAAGGCAATTTTAGCAACCGTGCAAATATATAGCAAATATATTTAACAATACCAAGGTATAGTACAACAAAACAAAAAGTACGAGCAGTAATAAACCCTAATTAAGTATGTAAAACCTTTACAGGGAGCACCATGAAATTTTTGATAAATCTCTTACTTTTAATTACATTTCTTCCGTATATCTAAAAACCAGGTAGATTGACCCCGTATTTGTTTCAGTTGTAGCAAAGTTTAGGGTTTCTTAATTGTTAAAGGATTAGCAGATAAGCAATAACGCAATGCAGTGGTGTGTATTTTGGGAAAAAATACGTTTTAAATTATAATATAATAAAAAATGAAAAGAAATAATTATTGGAATACATTTATTACTTACATTTTATTCTATAACCGACTCGGAAGAGAAAGAATCGTTGTTGACATTAATAATAATAGGGTCGATTAAATCATCACAAATATTGTCAATTTTTCACATATTTGCCTCTACTTTGATAACATGCTCGATACAGTTTGTCCAATTTTCCTTACTAACATGTATTACAGCACTCTCAAACAATTTCACAACATCGTTTATTTTAGAAGTAGTATTTTTTTCCAACTTCCCCCTTTACCTGAGCCCATATTAATTATATGGGATTAAGTTCACAATGATAAGGGGGAAGTCGAAGAACTGATATACCACGAGAAGAAGCCATTTCTTCTACAATGTAGGTTTTGTAATTATTCTTGTTCATTTTTGAAATTCTGTAAAGTTCTTTCCTTAGTGGATCTTTTGGAAACTTAATATTTTTCAAAATAAGCCACTCCAAAAGCTCTGCTTTACGCCAACGACTTGTAGGCAATGCTTCTCGTAACCGTGAATGGTAACTTGCGTTGTCCATAACAATAACAGCCCCTTTTGGAGTCAGATTTAACATTTGAACAAGTCATTCCTCGAAGACATCTCCATTCATATCTTCGTGATAGTCCCCCATTCGTTTTGAAATAAAAGTTAATAATCCTTCATCAACAAAACCTTCAGAACTTCCAACTTCTAGATGGTAGCTGCAAACCTAACGACTAACCTTCCACGAATGCCTGCCTTCCGCTTTTAATGTTTTCATCTTGCCAAGATTTGGAAACTGTATATCCAGCATTTATCCATGTTTCGTCTAAGTAGAAGATTTTCAAATTTTGTTCTCTGGCATGTCGAATGCTTCTTGAATAGACTCTTTTCCAAAAAACTATTTCCGGTTTATCTATCAAGAGAGATTTTCTTTTATGTTTTGTATATCTGAAACCCACATCTTTCAAAAGTTTGCATAATGTCATTCTGGAGAATTTTGTATAGTCCGTATCTTTTTGCACTGATGTCCTAATTTTGTCAACACCTGCACTTGGATCCTTGTTTTTCAATGATAACAATTCAATATCAGAGTTTTTTCATTTAAAGATAATGGACCTGTTTTTGGTCGTTTAGATGGTCCTTGGCTTATCGACATTGTTTGGTACTTTCACAATTAACATTCAACAAATGTTTTAAATATATTTCAAGAGTTTACAATATTATTAAAACCATACAACTTCATACAACTTTACTCAAAGAACTAATACTAAGTACTGATTTAATGTACCTACTTTCTTTTAAAGTAATATTCCCGATAATAATAAAAGAAAACTGGGTTGTTTGGACAATCCCTCTCAATAATCGAATAATCTGTAAATAGGTGTAATCGTATTAAGTCGATTACAGTAGGCCACTTGCCATTTAAAATTTCTGAGAAAAATTCCCCAAACACTACATATAGGAGTAATACAAATAAAAAATATTCATTTTGCTTCTTTGAATTTAATAAAAATTGTAACGATATCTTGCTATCTTGACTTTAATTAATTTTTTAAAAATATATTTCATTGTAATTTATTTGTGACAATATTCAAAGTTTGAATTAATCTTCTTACAAAAAGAATTTATGTACCTCCATCACTTTTTTTTAATTAAAATTAGTATATCCCGTTACCTCTGACCTAAATCGTATATTCTTTAGCATAGCTGCAACTCATTCGTTCAATACAAAATGTACCTTACGGTATACCCTCTTAAAATATATTTTGGTACGTCTATGAAATCTACTTAAATGAATGATTTATTACTCCTTGTCCTTTATATATAGACTATAGTTCGAAAAAATTATTTTATTACATTTGCATTTAAATCATTGAAAATAATTATTCATTATTAATATTTTGACATTAAAACATGTGATTGGACATTGATTGTTTTTTCACGATGATTTTCATTGTTCACTGATATTATATAAACTTTGATTGATTATTTTAATAAATGCTATTTCCACGTGCATTATAATACTACACTGAAGTTTATAAATAGTTTATTCAAAAGTTAATACCATGAGTCCTTAAAATTTTATCGAAAATTTCATAACTCTATTTTTTAACCAATAAAATGGATTAATTTTGACACGTTACCATGATAACTAAAAAATACGCGGAAATTTTTTCGTGATGCCCACTGAACTATAATATTTAAATCGTCATAGATGGGCCTATAATCATGCGTCGTAAGTTACTGTATAGGTACGGCATAGCCCAAAAAATAACTTTCTGACTTATTTAAACAAATTATGCAAATTAAATAAAAATATGCTAAATTTGTGTTATTTTAATTTTATAACTTGAATATATTTTGCATATAAGATCAAATATTAAAAGTTCAATTTATATGAATTAACAAAAAATTTTCTTTAATATTTTGAAGCATTAGGATAATTAATATGCACAAAATACTTAATCACACTATATATTAATATTAATTAAAAGATAATAAAGTAACCAAACAAAATAACAAACATTAATAATAGTAAAATAAAAAAATTTTGAAACTAATACAAAAATGTATACTTTAAATACCTATTTCAAATATGCACAACAAGTTACCCATATAATGTTAGGTACAACTACTACAACTACAACTAGAAATAAAATATCAAATTAGTTTGAATTAATTTATTGGTTTTTACAAATAATCATACGTTTTAATTTTTGTCTTCTTGACACTCCTATGATTTGTTTTCTACTTAGAGAATACAATTTAATTTTTGAGCCGATTTCTACCACCATTTTAATTTATGGTCATTCAGGATTGTATAATCATAAGAATGGTTATCTACTTCTGGTAATAGTTTTGGTTCAGATAATTCTCTACAAATTTGATTTACAAAAGTGGCAAAGAAATTTCTTTCTTGTGGTAAACAATATTTTGTGATTTGAAAAATATGCTTTATTTTTCTTTCACATAAAGTGCAAATTTTTATTAAACCCTTAGAGGGTTTCAACAAACCCCCCTACTTTTTCTACTGAGCAGCATGAAATTGTCATCAATATCATATGAATTGATTGCCTGAAGAGAAATAATATTTAAATAATTATAAATAATTATTAAATTCTAAAACATCCAGAACGATCCACTACAAAAAGTAAAGATTCAGTTGACAGTTGAACTCCTGATCTGTAAATGTTTGTAATACAAAACACGACAGAATACCCAGAAAGTTACGTTCTGTGATGGAATTTATCTAAGAGCGCCGGCGCGTTAACCCACCAATACCTCTCCATGTGGGTCGGATTTCTACCAGGCGCAGCTTAGATATTAGCGTTACATTTAAATATTATAGTTCAGTGGTGCATGACGCCACGAAATTTAAGTGGACATTGTTTGACAGCTGAAACCATAGAGAACGCTAAAACCTCAACGTACAGACCATAGACAAAAACATAAATTATATTTCTCTATGGAATAGATTATATTATTACATTATAATTTTCAAAGTATTCACGCATCCACTAAAATTTCCGGAAATAATTTACGCTCTTGTGATATTATAAGTGATCCATTTGTAGTTTTAACGAAAACTTTTTTATTTGGCAAAAATACTAAAACAATCTGAAATGTGATAAAGTCACCAGTCCGTAGGACGAGTGATTTTATCTTATTCAGTTTGTTTGAGTAGTTTTGCCTAAAATAAGAAAGTTTGAGACTGAAAATAAAAATGTATCTAGTAAAATTTTACATGACGAGTGGTATTTGAGAAGATTATTTTTTGAACAATTCTGTATAAAAAAGATTCAACAATGACAGATTTAAATTTGAATTGTATTTGTACATGTATTTTATGTTATCTAAGATCTAACGTATTAAAACATCAATAATCAAGAGACAGAACTAAGGAAAGGGAAACGAAAAAGTCAAAGGAAGCTGGCACTAGAACTATCTCGTTCTTTAATAGGTACTACCTTGTTGACGTAATCAATACCGTTATTCCTCCTGTTGATTTAACTTGTGCACTAGATAGTATTAACAGTTATCAGTTGTGAGTACCGTAAAAACACAGTTAGAATTTGAATAAATATTTATTTTCTTAACTATTTACATAATTATATATAAAAGAAAATTGACAAGATGAAAATTATTAGGCATATGTCCACTTTCAAGAACGAACTAACTTCAAGGTAGTATCCCCCTTTATATAGCATTTGTTCGATTGTCTGATCTTTAAAAGGTTATAGAATATTCTCGGAAACTGTAGAACGTTCCAGTAAATTCTAAAATCTAAACATGCCAACTTAAAGTAAAAGAAGAATCCAAACTAATAATTATCAAACTGACAACTAACTTCACTAAAATGGTAACATATCAAAACTTTACAATTTAGTGCCTCAAAGACCTAAATTTTTGTATACCCCAGTTGGAAAATTATTTTAATAGATACAAGGATTTATAAATAGTAACTTATCAATTTTTATGTATGAAAATACAGGTTTTTATGATAAAATTATAAAAATGTACCAACCCCCTAAAGGTTAAAGCTACTCCCAATTTAACTAAAAAGAGGTACCGTGTGACCTAAAAGAGCTTTTAATCGTCTTTCCAGATATATGACATTTTTTGAATTTTGTCATTGGATACTCAGTTGAAAATAATTTAATTTATTACAATAGATTTCCATGGTACTAAGAACATTGAAACTTTTGAACAAATGTTGTTAGTAAGATGGACTTCCACAGATTAAATAGATTTCCATTGGCTAGTTTATTAGTTATTTTATTGCTAAAAAAGTAGTATTGGAGGTTATTGTCACATTTAAATGTTCTAAAAAAGTAGTTCGGTAGACCCGTCCAATTATAAAAGACATTTGTCTCGATGGAGATCTGTTGGTATTAAACAATAGTTGTATAGTTGAGATGAAGATTTTCTTCCCACTTTTTTAAGTTACCAGAAAGTTATCAGATTAGTGGAATATACACTTTTTAGCTCAAGAATTGCCGATGATATTGTTTTTTACAAATCTGAATTTTATTTTTTATTGCTGCTACATATATGGGACTCATTCTTGGTAGAGATACTTAATCAGGTACAATGTATCCCCCTGTATGTTAATCTGCCTCACTTCAGTAAATCTCCAAATCCTCGCTTCGGTTCCCCTACTCCAGTTTTTACAGAAGTTAAGACTGGAAATATGCCATCAGGTAAAAGAGATGAATAACAAGTTGTCCCATCTCCAATTATTATATCTTTAACAATAGTAATCTAGTAAAGGTATTGGAATGTTTTTTTTTTAAATTTATTTATGCAGTTTTTGTGGGTGGGAGAAATTATACACTCTATGGCTATCTACTATTTATTTATTTTATAAAATACACACTTTAATTAATTAATTTTTATACACCCTGTATACCAGTCCTAAAATAACACCACTCCGATATAACACCATTTACATGCACTTATTTCACTGTTCACGTACTCTCCGCGCAATAATTCTTCATTGTTCTAGCTGATAACTGACTTCCTTTCTCGTGTATCGTAGAATATCCACTCTTGAAGTTTTGTACTCATTTCCTTTATTAGCAAACGAATTTATTGAGCACTTGAAATTACTCAAAAATTTTCAAATGGTTAATAAAAGTTTTGTTATTTGTTTAGTATTGTTTAATAAATAGAAATTTTAAGAGGGGTTTTACACCATTAGTGACTTATTTCCTATTCATTTAATTTAAAAACTAAAAAAATTAAAAACGTTCTATATAATGCAAGATTTCAATAATTTACTGTTATATACTAATTCTCACTATCTAATTTGTCTAGTAAGTCCTTGCTAGAGTATTCAGCTAGGGAAATTAAGGGAGATTCTTTCATTTTCCGGATGTTGATCTTAGAAACGATCAGCCAGACGATCCGATGGGAATCCTTTGAAGATAAATTCCACAGTTGTCGTCATTGTTACAAGTTATTTGCTGACTGTGCTTTGTCTTCGATAATTGGCTGAGAGTATCAAAATTTAAGAAGACCGCAGAGGGACTTTCAATTTGCAGATTTATCTACGAGGTCAAGCATTTAGTAAGTACGGTCAAGTAAAATAACGTTTCTTAAATCAAATTTTTGTAAAGGAAATTTTTTAATGGTTTTCATGCTAAAACACACGTCGTTTTGAACATTTATAATATTTTTGTTCCAGTTCCAGTTTTGCATAATAGTAACAAGTTTTATAAATAAAAAAGATAATTTATATTTATAAGTCTCAAATAAAAATTGTATATTACACTCATCGGAAAAGTCACACAACGTCAATTTTTCTTAAATTAATTTAGGAAATAGATAATTGTTTAATATTAATTAATATTTATTCTTACACACATCAACATTTTTTCATTAGAAAACATAGAATTTATTTAAAACAGAAAAATAATTGAATATAACTAATTTTAATAAATTTGTAAAATTACTTTTTTTGCTTCTTTTGATTGAGTTTACATTTTATGTGGAAGTTAAGTTTAAACGAATAGTTGTTGATTATTCTTAGTAAGATGGACTTCCACAGAGTAAGAGTTAATACAATGAATTTAATTAAAACATTTTCGAGAGAAGATGTAACCCGATTGTATAAGAAGTTACATGAGAAAAAGTTTAAGGCTTCCCAAAACATCTGGTTTAACCAAGAATGTCTTTGTTAAATCTTTCCACTCAACGAAGTGGAAATTCCATATGCCCAAGAGGCAAAGAACTTAGGAGTCACTTTTGACCAAAAGTGCACATGGAATACCCACTTGCCCTTAACACATGCAGAAGGATGTGTGGAAAAAATTGGGGATTAAGTGCAAAAATGACATTGTGGCTATACACGAGAGTCATAAGACCCATGGTAACATATGGGTCGGTGGTATGGTGGCCAAAGACAGAACAGGTTGGAGCAGTCAGGCTCCTCAACAGCATACAAATGCAAGCTCTCTCTCTGTACTACGGGAGCCAGCTTCACTCGAAGTCCTGCTTAACCTAACTCCACTACATTTACATATAATGGCAGAGGCCAAATCAGTTGCTTGGAGACTTCTTAAGAGGACCAAACCCTTTACGAGTCTTCACTCAATAAAATACCTCAAATTGTATAAAGAGTTAGATACTGACCAGATCCTTGGATTACCGTCTGGTACAATTTTGAGAAAAATTTTAAAACTCTTATAATGGACAAAGAACTTTGGCAAAAGGGACCTCCTATTCAAGCCGAAATTATCTGTTACACAGATGGTTCCAAAACCAACAAGGGCACAGAAGCCGAAATATATATAAATAGACCAGAAACAAAAATTACACTGAGTCTGGGTAAATACGCCACGGTGTTCTAGGCAGAAATAACTGCTATTCACCACTGCACAATTAAAACTATTAAGCAAAAGGTTAAGGAAAAAACCATTGCCATATATTCATTTAGCCAAGCGGCCATAAAAGCATTGAGCTCAATCGAAGTCAATTCTAGACTGGTATGGGACTGCATAAGAGCCCTAACGGAATTAGGAAGTACCAACAGACTAATTCTGGCCTGGGTACCAGGGCACAGGAAGATACGGGGCAAGAGAAGGCGCGTCAAATGCCCTATTAGGACCAGAACCTTTCTGTGGCATGGCAAACACGACGATTAAGGCATGTCTAAATAAATGTCTTAGGAATGGTGGGACAACTCACCATGAATGAGGCAAGCGAAAGAGTTCATTGTGGGACCAACACAGGATAGAAACACCATCAGAATGTTAGTGGGTCTTTTCACAGGGCAATAAGTACATGTGTGCATTAAAACTGGCAGATTCTCCACTATGTAGATTCTATCAAGAAACAGAGGAAACGGGAGCGCATATACTATGCAGCTGTGAAATCTTAGGAGTTAGGGTGGCTTTTCCAGTAAGTTTAAATAAGCCATAATGCTTGCCCCTTCCAACATAAATTGACGTGTTTTTGAATTTTTCCTAAATACCAGTACTTATTACAAAAGTTATTAAAGGCGGATACTTTTATCTGAAAAGCACCTATACAAATAAATGTCTAACAAGAACACTTTTACTATATCCACGTTAATAAAGATATCGATTAGTATGTTCGAAATTAAGCCTTTTGTATCTTGCGAACGGTTAAGGTTATTTTATCGGTGCACTATTTTCCACAATATCTCGGCTATTTATGAATAAAATCATTTCATTTTTTGCAGAAGCATTCAAAAGAAACTCTGAACAATCTGTAGGTTTTAGATTTTTATATTAGGTTACTTTTTAAAAAAAATTAAATACTAATATTTATTTTTGTCAATTTTCAAAGTTATGAGACCTTTTAAATGAGTTGTCACGTGACTTCACTAATGACGTAATGTCTATAGCAGTTGATGGCCATTAAAAAATTAAAATTGCGTGTTTTAAGATTTTCTGTTTCTGAAATAATGAATTTATTCCATACATTTGCATCATACTGTATATTTCCAAAATTTTAACTCTTTGTGTAACTATAGCTTCCTAATATTTGAGTTATTTATAAATAAACACATTTAACTTATCTACTGACGTATTCAATAAAAAAATTAGGGTTATTAGCAAGGTACAGTACAATTGAATTTAAATTAAACGAAGAATGAGGTAATATAAAGTTAATAGTTGTATCTACAATTGATTAAATTTTGTTGATCATTCTAATTGTTTTTTCTTGCTAAAATCATAAACATAATTTTGAGATAATTATTTTTGAAATATTATCATTTTTAGTGCTGGTGTTAATCAATCGCCCTCTCTATTATTCCTAGACACTACTACATTAACATCAAATACTAGGCTAATAAAAAAATAAGAGTGAATTTGCCAGTTCGTCTCCCGGTTTTGAGTGATGAAAATAAGTGTTGTTTGTTTATTTCTGTTTTTACTATTTTCTAGTCCAACTTGTCACTTTTCCGGTCCCTAAATTGTAATTTTGATATTCATGAAACCCTCAGGATGTAAAAATAAAACAGATGCGGAACGTTGGCTTATTGTTTGTAACTCACATCAACCCTCACCATGCTCGCTTGTGACTACTTTTTTGACAGTTTTGTTTCTAACAGTGATTGAAGCTTTTGAATCGCACCGGGATTTATTGATATATTATTGGCTCAGATAAACTAGCCAATAAGATTGTGGAACCAAAAACGTCAAACATTGATATGGAAACGTAAAGCAACCATTATCGTCACAAGATTTTTTTCCTAAGAAATAAATTATTTTTCATAGATACCTAAATTTTTTGTGGCTAATGCAAAAAAATAATATTTCTTTTTCTTCTATGAATGTATAAATTATGATAAGATAAAAACATAGTTATGTGATTTTATGCTTAAAAATCTAATAACCAGGAAATAAACTTTTCTTTTTGCAAAGTTTTCCGATTAAATTGAATACTTTGTATAAAAAATTGAACGTTTCTTACGTTTTTTCCGGGATTTTTTCCTGTTACCCAATAAAATTTGGTAGTTGAAATAAAGCATTTTCTAAAATATCCCATATTTTTTTGCAAAAGCGCTGTTGGCTGTAATAAACTACGAAAATGATAGTATGAATTATTTTTCAATACAGGAATAATAAAATCTTTTCTTGCTGCTTCATCTCTCATAAATTTTAGTAGATTGCTGACTAGCTCTACTTTGACCACTCAAAACTCTTAATAAGAATAATAAAAAACTCTTCGTTTCAACGTAACTTCCAAGTTTATTTGAAAAAATATGTTTTAAATCACAATGACGGCCGTTTCGCTAAGAAGCATCGTTAGATTGACATTTAAGTTACATTTTGTTTGTTTGTAGCTGGGTACCTGATGTTTAGGTAGTATTAAGGCTAGACCAAGTATGGAAGTAATAAGACATAACAATATTAAAGCCTAGATGTTAATAGCCCTAAGGGATTATCCTGGATGTAATTTCCTCTAAGATCAGTATAACTGTGCAATGATATAGAAAAACCAGGAAAAAACTATATCATGCTGATCTTTACAATAACTTAATATATTTGTGTTTTACAATTATGTCTTATCTATGTATAAAATGTAAACTTAATCAAAGTAAACAGTTTAATAGTGGAGAACTTCCAAGATTTATTTGTTCATTAACAACTTTAAATTGTGGATCTGCTAGATGTCTTTTTATTTCAATATCTTCAAGGAAATCTAAATTTTGTTTTTTATCACAAGTGTGTAGTATTTGGATGTCATTGGTATGTAATAGTGAGGTTGGATGTTCAAGTAGGTGTTTTGCATAATTTGACTTATCTGGTTGTTTTAATCTATATCTATGCTCTTAAGTGTTCATGAAATCTTACTTCAAAATTTCTTTGTGTTTGACCTACATATACAGCATTACATTCTGGACAATTAATTTTGTAAAAACCAGATTTTTAATTTGGGTAATTTTAGTTTTACATTTAACAATTTTGTACCAACATTATTTTGTTTTTTAAATTATATTAATGCTGATGTTGCCAAAGATATTATTTTTGACGGAAGGTAAAACAACCTAAGTTTCGTGATTTGTGGCCATGAAGATTTTTGTTCTATGTGTTTTGAACTATTAACTACAAAATTTCAGAAAAATTGGCCGAGAGCCATTTCCCATAAATATTGTGCGGCGTCATTTATGACTTTTTAATTAAAATTCGCCAAAATTATAAAAAATCTTGTAAGAAACTCGTTATGAAATGGTATTTTCTTTGCAACATCACATTCGTTAAACATTATTTCCCCTTTTATTACTCGTTAGTTAAATATTTTTTGTAACATTATAAATTTTGCTAATATCGAATGAAGTCTTAAAAATATGAGTGCAATCTATTTACGTTTTCATGCAACATCATCATCGACTAAAAATTGGTTTATGGTTTAAATTTTTCTTCGTTATATCTGCGCTACTTTTTATTAACCTTTATGTTCAGGAAAAGTTGGAAATTGCATTATTCTCTCATTCTCGTTACAAACCGCTTTTGAGATCGCTGCAGTGGATGTTGCATAGAAGTGCAGCATAAAGTTTATGAAATATTTAAAGTAAATATAAATTTTCTCTAAAACACATTGTAAAGTTTAGGTAGATACTGAGTGGTATGAATAACAACGAAGTACATGCTAATGCTATAATTTAAAGAATATACTTCGAAGTATCTGCTCTATAAAAAGCAACTGGTCAGTTCCAGTAGTATTGTCGAAGTATTTACTACATTTCTTAAAGTATCTTCTTTTATATAGTAGTATTTGCATTTAAATGACTAGCATCATCTCCTCTGCTTGATTTCTGCTCGATAATTAGCAGGTTGTGACAGGTCTACAAATTTGTTGCTTTATTTTTTTGAAATATTAAAGTGTAAGTGTCCTACTCGCAGTTGTGTAAAATGTCTTGAATGGAGAAATCTCCCATCAAGAAGAATCTGAAAAGGAAGATTTAAAATTAACATTTGTTGCAATGCTAGAAGATCATAAGATAATTCTGGATAAAAAGATGACACCTGCCATGACGTCTGCACACGATAAAGCCCTTAAAGAATTAATGGAGATGTATACCAATAATACAAAACAAAACTTAGATGTTTAAGAAAAAACCAATGATATGATATTATCACAAAATATATGTAGTGGGTGGCACAATATGTGAGTTTAAGGTTTTTACGTTGCAGTATTAAGTTTTTTTAAAATCATCCATCAAATTGCACTATTTATTAAGAAAATAAAGAAATATCGAAAAATAAAAATGTATTTTATGAAACTCGCCATATATAGACTTAGATTGATTTGTTGCATTATTGTCATGCCAAACAAAACACGAATTTGTTTTGATCTTTGCCTCGATGGATTATTCATTTGATGAAAAACTTCCACAGGAAATTGTGCAAGCAGCTACATATGCGAACTTAGAGTTATTGCCAACGAAATCTAAAGAAAGGTATGAAAAGCAATAAAAGAGCTTTATTGAATAGTGCAACAATAAAAAAGCAAAACCGCCGCCGCCAAAAAGAAGAAGTATTCTTGGCTTAATTTCTGGAAATCTCTAAATCTTGGAAGCCGAACACTTTATGGACCAAATATTTAATGTTAAAAGGGTAAAGCAAAGTTTGGATACGAAGGTTGTCTATTATATTTTGGGATTTGGCAACCCCGGTGTTGCAATCTGGCGACTGACAGCTCTATCGTAAAGTTGGACATTTTTGAGGTTGTACGTACTCAGAACGTTTTGACATACGAGCGCTATTTGTATTGTTTGCAGTAACTTAAAATATTCATCTCGACCCAAAAATGAAATTAAATCGTGAACATTTTCGTGCGATTAGTTTTTACAACTTTCGAAGTGGATTAACTCAGCAACAGGTCATGGATGAACTTAATTCAATTTTTGACGATGAAGCTCCATCAAGGACCAGTATACATTCAATATTGGATAAATATGTGATAGTCAAAAAAATTTGTTCGCTTTGGATCCCACACAATTCGTCAATCGCTCAAAAAAAGGCTCGTCTCGATTGGTCGAAGGAAATGCTCAAAAAATACGATCGCGGTGCTTCGAAACAAGTCTATGACATCGTGACAGGTCATGAATCGTGGATTTACGCGTATGAGCCCGAAAGTAAACAGCAGTATTTCAAGATGAGCCAAATCCAACAAAAGTTGTTCGCGCACGAAGCACTTCTCCCTGCAAATGGTCGCCTGTTTTTTCGGAAAAACTGGACATGTCGCAACCGTACCACTAGAACAACGCAGAACAGTCAATTCTGAGTGGTACACAACAATTTGTTTGCCAGTTGTCTTCCAAAAAATCAGGGAAACAAACTACCGAAGACGGAGCACTCTTCACCACGACAATTCTAGCTCCCACACATCGGATCAAACAACTGCATTTTTGAGCACCCAAAACATCGATTTGATGAGTCATCCGCCGTATAGTCCTGACTTGGCACCGAATGACTTCTTTTTATTCCCGTACTTAAAAAACGAACTGAGAGGTCAACGTTTTTCGACACCTGAAGAAGCGGTTGCTGCATTCAGAATGCATGTTTTGGAGATACCTCAGAGTGGCAAAAGTGCTTCGACAATTTCTTCAAACGCATGCAAAAGTGTATAGATTTTTTATGGGGAATATTTTGAAAAACAATAAAGTAATTTTCGATGATTAATATTTGTTTTTGTTTTCTAATCCCGAAATATAAAAGGCAACCTCGTATTATGAAATTTTACAAAATAACTGCATTCATAAAAAGACAATGTCGGTTTTCGACCCAAGAAGAGCAAAATCTTTACTCAAGATGTTTCTAAATTTATGACTGAAGTACCCGATGACATACACAGAAAAAAATTTCGTACGTAATATCAACGATTAGCAGTGATTAAAATTTTGAACATTAATATTACGAATCCGTGATTAATACAATTATTTCTATTCTTTAAATAATAACTGAGCCCATTGTCACAACCACAGAGCAAACATCAATTAATAAAAGTGAAACATCAAACATTAACAATTTCATTCATTGTTATGATGTGCTCAAGCATTGAATTAACGATTGACAAGCAGTAACTTATGTGCTTTGTCGTTAAAATAATGATTTTATGAGATAAATCTGTGAACAGTAGATGTTAAAAATCAAAAATCCATTTTTGTTGATTCAACGAACAGAAAACATTGACTTTGCGGAATCGAGCATCAAATGATGCACACGTGCGCCTTATAGGGCTTTGTTTTCAGTTATTTCGTTAGAATAGTTGTACTTGGACGATGCACCAGTATTCTTGAGTGGACTTGTAAAAGATTAGTAAAATATTTGTGTACTTAACCTATACGTTTGCGAAAAACTTCGTAGTAAGGTAAGTAGTAAATTGTTTTTATTTAATAGATTTCTTAAGTTATGATTGTTAGAAAACTAGAAAATTAATTTTGAATTAACAATTAGGTACGGTAATTATATTGAGTTGAATTATTTTCAGTTATGGATTATGATGAAGATCAAAGAAACAATCTAATCAATTTAATTTCGCAATATTTTGATAAAAATCAGGTCTCTATGTCTTTAGCCACAAGTCATAGATTGGAGAATGAAATCTTAGCTCGATTCAAAACTGAAAAATTGGTAATTTATGATTGATATAAAATAGCCATTTCATTAAAATTTTCTATTACATTTAAGGAATACTATCGCACCAAGAAAAATGGGAAAGCTTTATAATAAATGCGCGAATAAGAAAAGACAATATTTTGGACAAAGTAACCAAACAATCGAATAAGAAAGAATCTCGCTTCACACAAGACTTCGGTAAGTAAAATTGTAAAATAAAGTTCTGAATCAAACGAATTTAAATGACAACTAAAAAATATATATACTTACCGAATTTACTTTAGTTATAGAAACAGATGCGAAAGCGTGTCTAGCAGCATTGAAATTCGAAAACTTGTCAGCAGATGAATTCGACAGTTACTGGAAGGCTTGTGCCCAATATCGGTTAAACGATTTGAAAACTATACAGATATTTTCCAAAAGTGGCCATTCTATAAAAAACCCTCAGGATATCGTCTGGTGAGTTTAAAAAAACTTATACTGTATATTCTTTAATATTCTGTTTTATTCTCTTCAGATTGACATGGATTACGAAATGGCATTTGGTAGTGGAGATTTCCTAAGTAAATGGATGAAGTACTTTCCATATATAATGACATTTTTAAAAGATCATAACCACGTCAAAGATAAAGCTACTAAAGTTTTGGTAGACAAAGCTCTTGCCGATACAAATGAAGAAAGTGAGTTGATCAACTTGAAAAAAAACCTTATCTCCCAATTTACCGATTTTAACTGATTTATAATCTAATTTCTAGATGGAAAATATGCTTCTATATTATGGGCTATTCATGGCTATTTGGTGCCTGCATCCAAGTCGTATGTAAAAAAAATGGCCACACAACTTGCACTAAATTTTCGATAAAAGATTCGCAAGAATCAATTCTTTTTTGGGCAATTCTAAACACTAGTTTTTACACCTACATCATATCACCTTACATTACATTTTTTTGCAGGATATCTGTTTTTCATGACTCTGTAAAAAAGTCTGAAAATTTCAATATCCCATTTTGTATTATGATCAAATGCAAGAAATAAGGATAAAAATAAGGATACTTACCCGTTATAGTTTTATTCAGTAATTTTGCAAGGTCAAGGAAGGGGGGTTGCTTGCACTAACCTCCCAATCCCCCTGGATTCATGAATCAATGTCCGCTGTTCATAACATTGATAACCAATTAACATCAAATGTTGGTTACTGTTCATTAATTCAAAGTACAGAGTTTATAAACCAATGTTATTCGTTCGTAAAATTAATGACCGAAAAACATTAAACAAAGTTAAGTGCTAGTTAATTCAACGTACAAAGTTCATAAGTTAATGTTCATCGTTCGTAGTAGTAATGGTCGACAAACAGTTAATTTGATGTTGGTTGCAGCTTAATTCAACGTTTAAAGTTGATAATTCAATGTCCGCTGCTCGTTGCTTAATAAACAACAAACATTAAAAATTATGCTCGTTGTTCGTTAATTCAATGTACGAAATTTCTATACATAGTTAATGAAATTCTCATCGTTGTATTAATGTTTCCCGTCATCGGCCCGAAAATGATGTTACCGTCCGTTGATCCGTCGTACTTTTTAATTAATATCACGTACTTTTTTCGTTCTGTGTATACCTCATGATTAAGTTGGTAGCAATTTTTGGATCAGCTGGTGCTTGTAGGCGAGAAGAGATAACGAAACTTACCAATGTAGACATAGAAAACAAAGAAAATCTGATAAGTGTTTGAATCAAGGATGCCAAAATCCATTCCTCTAGATCCATCGTGATATCTGAAGAAGCAAATAATGGTTTTCACTGAAATATCGTGTTGCCACGTGGTAACTAGACAAAATTAGAGTATTTTACTGGTTAAAAAGTAGAGATGTGAAATTTTCTTACCAAATACCACGCAAGCTTAAATTACTCTTTCTTTCGGGCACGAATACTTTAAAAAAATATGCCTCATCGCTTCGTGCAATCAAAAAAATTTCCGGAAATAATTTAAGCTCTTGTGATATTATAAGTAAAAATTTTAATTAATAATCTGAATGTACTACACAAAACTAAAAAAGTATTTTTAATTTAAAATTAAACTTATTCTGAATACCAAATGAGGTTATTATTGCTGATGAAGTTATTAAAGTACTATAATTTCTTCCCTTAAAATCTTTATCCCCAACTTGTTTAAATATTCATTTGGAACAGCAATCACAACAGCATTGTCTGATATTTATATAATATACCCTGTTTCATTTTATTTAAGAAACCTTTTCGTATGACAAGTAGCTTAGTTTATGTTGCACCTTTCTAAATTAAATAAAAAGCTGCAAATTTGTAACTTATCTCGGATATAAATAATTTACATTTATGTTATGTTGATAAAAATTTTGTTAAACTTGTACTTATCTTTCCATTTTAATAACAAAGCCCTTAGTATTTTTCTTGGTTCTATGTTCATTTTTTATATTTTTTCTTTATTAATTACTAAAAATGCTAGAGCCTGTACACAATTTATTATCTGCTATGTTTTTATACGTTTTCTAGTTATCGATAAAGTTGCCAAAGTTCGAGCGGTACAATTATCCCAGGTGATTAAACTCTACTGGTACACAACTTTAATTTCGCTTAGATCTTAGTTGATGAGAATGTTAAGGAACCTTTATCGAGCATAGTAAAACCGGATTATTAGTTTCATTGAAACTGACTCGAGTAATTTGCAGTTTTAATTTTTTATTGGGTCATTTTTTGTCGAGGTTTTGCTAGGACAAATATATCATTCATTAGAGGTTTCTTAATATTGTGGGTAGGTTAGTAAGGGTTGGTACACTAAATTTCATTCTGGTAGAAGTAAACTGTCAAAATTTATTTATTATATTCAAATTTAAGCTTACAATTTAACTAAATATGTAAAAAATGCAAAACATTTTCCTAAAATATATAGTTTGGACGGGTAATCCGGAGTAGACTAAAGAAAGTCTTAAAAATATAAATTTTGGTATAAGGCCTCTAATTTTATTTTTGTATTATTTTTTAACAGTGTAGGTCCCATTTTAAGTGGCTGTCTATTTTAATGCGGAGATATTTTATATTGTGACCCTCATTAATTTCAATATCCCTTCCTAATTTTAATGGACCCAAACACTGTAGCCCAGTAGAATAAGAGCAAGGTACTTTTTTTGTAATTAATAATAATTTATTACATTTTAACTAGTAGTTTTAAGTATTTTAAGTTCAGTAGAATTTGAAAATATTTTACTATTTTACATACTTTACATAATGACAGTATCATTAGTGGTTAATAGTAGTAAAAGTAGTTATTAGCTCAAGTAACTCAATAATTCAAACAGCATTATCAGTAGATTTACTTTCTCTAAAACCATATTGACGGTCTGTGTAATGCATTTTTATAACTGTTTGTACAATTTTATTAACATTGGATATTAATGATATTTGTCTATAGTTTTCAATTTGTTTTTTATCCCCATTTTAGTAAAGTGGTTTAACTACTGCACTTTTAAGGACTAGGATAGTTTCATAGATGGCGCTCTGAAATATCAATGTCATCTTAGCAAGGAGTAAAACAAATCAGTTGCCGTAATAAGCTGTTTGATATTTAAGTGGCTTAATTTTGCTGTTTTTGTTATTTTCGGTGAGTGTTCTGTAAAAAAATTGCTTTTTCTTTGATAGTGATTTAGTATTTTGTGTTAAATTTTTGTTTATTTTATTGTGAGTACCTACTTTATGTATTAAATAAATAAAACACTTTTAATTTTTACAAATGTAATCCAAATTAATGAGATAATGGTCTCTATAAACAATCTATAAAAGTGTACTATATTAATCCCCTAAACATACTTCACATCTGGTTTCCAATATTTAACACACTGTAGATGATTAAAGCAACGATGTAACAGAAAGTGGTCACTGATAAAGAAAGTTTAATTCTGTTAAGATATGAGGTTATAATATAACCCTTTGATATTATTAAGAATCAAAAATTAAATAAGATATCTATTTATAAAAAATACAAAAATATATCAAAACATTAATAAAAAGAATCCCAAACTACTAATAACAAATTTCAACAGTTTATATGCTTATGATAATTATGAAATCTGAAAACAAAACAAAAGAAACTAAAAGTTATTATATATTGTGGAAATATTTTCAATACAATTTCAAAAATAATATCTTCGGCAACATCAGCATTAATATTATTTAAAACTCAAAATAATGTTTGCAAAAATGTATTAAATGTGAAAATAAAATTACCTAAATTAAAAAAAAATTAATTGTCCAAAATGTAATGCTGTATATGTAGGTTAGGTTAGTTAGGTTAGGTTCTATATGAGTGGTCGTTTCAAGTCCCTTCTACTGCGACCTGAAAGATCTATTGTGGCTCACCCCTAGGTTATAATCGTTCTGTCAACCCTATGCCTCTAATGAAGTCATTGATGCAGACCAAATTTATTGATCCTTATTCTATCGAGCTCTCGACAGTTACACAAGATATGCTCCACCGTTTCATCCTCAGCCTGACAGAATCTGCAGCCCGCACTCTCTGCCAGTCCATATGCCTTTTAAAACGACTGTGTCCAGTCAGTAGTCCTATTATTATTCGTAGATCCTGTCTGTTCATATTCAGCAGCTCTTCAGACCTCTTTTTAGAAAGATCTCCTACAAATGCCTTTGAGTGTCTTAAACCCTCTAGCTCGAACCAGTAAGAACGTCTCCTCCGATCTACCCAGTTCGATATTGTTCCTCTGGCTACGCTATTCGCTATGCCTAGGAATGGCTCCGGGCCTATAAATATTCCTTCAGCACCTTTCCTGGCTAGAAGGTCCGCTTTTTCGTTACCTTCAATGCCGGTATGCCCAGGTGCCCAAAGTAAGGTTACTTTGTTATTTTCCCCTAGACGTATTAGATCCTGAAGGCACTTCCAAACTAACTTGGAGTCGATCCGATTTGATCCCAGTGACTTTAGTGCCGCCTGGCTATCGGAAATGATTTTTATAGTTTGTTCCTGCAGTCACGCCTAAGCATCTCCTGCATCTCCATTGCAAAAACCTCCGCTTGGAAAATTGTGGATAGGTTACCCAAGTTCTGGCTCAGGTCCACCTTTGGTTTCCCTCCATGCACCCCAGCTCCAACACCTCTCTAGGTCTTAGAGCCGTCCGTGAACCATCACTGGTCAGCCATTATAAGATTCGAACTATTCGTCTCTTTCGTCCCTTCCTGGGAATAGGACGGTGAATGGCTTGTGGTAGTTGCATTGCATCTGGTACCATTTCCAGTTTTGGATGATTTTTTATTATCTCTCCGGCCCTGGCTATGACAGTGCTCTGCCCTGCATCCTAGTCTTCTGTATGCACCAGCCATCGCCTCCTTTTCCATCCAGATATGGAGTGGAGGAAGATCTATCAGAATTTCGATGGCAGCGGTGGGAGTGGTAGACATAGCTCCCGTTATGATTAAGCATGCTTGCCGTTGAAGCTTATTCAGCTTCTCCCTGGTGGTCTTTTGCTGACATTTATCCCACCAGGCCGGAGCACCATACGTAATCATATGCCTTATTACTGTCAGATATAGCCAATACGTTTGTTTGTGTTTCATTCCCCATGACTTACCGTATACTCTACGACTTGTCCAAAGGGATAGCTTTACTTTACTGTAAATGTTCTCTACATGAGCGTTCCATTATAGAGAGAATTAGGTAAGGCGTTATTAAATACTCCTTATAATTATATCAAGGTAGCCAGAGCAATCTCTCCATTAATCACGAGGTGATTGATCTTGTGGACTAGTTTGTCCAGCGCCGTTTCTGTTGATTTTCCTTCCTGATATGCATGTTGGTGGGTACTGAAAGGATGTTCCATAAATGGTCCCTCCTTAATATGCCTATCAAGAATTTTCTCAACAACAGAAATGAAGTGAGATTTAGGTAGGTCGCTTTCTTTTCGTCCTACCTTGTTAATAGACCCTAACCAAGTCTCAGGTATTTAACCCAGAGCTAAGCTTGTTCTAAAGAGCTTAGTCAGAATGGGCAGCAGAATGTCAGGCCTTTTTGTAGTAGGGCAGGAAAAAGTCCATCCTTCCCTGGAGATTTGTATGGATCGAAGTGGTTTATAGCCCACTTCACATTCTCCGGTTTGATAGTTTTCGCAGATATTTTCCAACTTTCCTTCCTAGGTCGTGGCAACCGTCCTAGGTCTAAAGTTCGCCTCTGCGTCTCAATAATTGTTGAACCTGAGAAATGGTTTTGTAACAAGAGCTCTAATGTTTTCCTCTTGGATTCGGTATAGGTTCCATCTTGTCTTTTGAGAAGACATGGCCCCTGGTTTGTATCCTTGGAGATAATCTTGTGAATTCTTGCACTGGCAGGTATGTCAGATATACTCTGACAGAACTTTCTCCAAGATTCCCGCTTGGCTCTTCTTATCTCTTTGTTATATTCTGTAAAAGCGCTTCTATATTTTTCCCAGTTACTTAATTCTTTTGCTTTATTGTACAGCATACTTACATTTTTTCTTAATTTGTCCAGTTTTCTGTTCCACCAAGGCGTTTGTCTATTATTCATCTTGGTTTTAATGGAACAGTTTTCCCGGTATGCTTCTAGAATTGCCCTACTGATACGATCAGTTGCCTCCTCCAAATAAGCATTGGTTTTGATTATCGTGGGCATATGCCCTGTTTTCCCCTCCAGACTGGTGCGATAACCGTCCCAGTCTGTACATTTTGGATCCCTACAATTAATTATGGGTCTATTACCCGTTTTTAAGGTAAAGTCAATGTGCCTGTGGTCTGAGCATGATGGCTCGTTAGACACGTGCCAGTTAAAAATTTTATTACTGATTGCCTTAGTACATATTGTTATGTCTATAGTGTCTTGACATTTCTTGGTAACAAAGGTTGGATCATTTCCTCTATTGTTTACTACAATCCCTTCACCAAGTATATAGTTGAAAAGATACTCACCTCGTTCGTCGGTCTTTTTGCTCCCCCACACCGCATGGTATGAGTTCGCATCGCATCCTACGATGACTTGAAGTACTTTCCGCCTGCAATATTCGATTAAGTTCCGTACCATTGCAGGTGGAGGATTTGCTGCCCCTCGCTCGCCTGGGAAGTATCTGGAGCATACGACTATATCCCGTCTGCTCCCCTCCTCCTGAATGGTGAGCTGTGCGGACACCACGTCTTCTGTGCAGAAACCTGTAAGCAAACAACAGTTAATATCTTTCTAAGTACAATACAGGCTTTGGGTTTTCCCCCAATCCTGTTATACAGTACCTTAGTTAAGATGGATCCTAGGCCCCCATTGTGACCTGCTCCGTGACCTGCTGATCATTCTTCATGGTTTCTTTTGGTTTTCTCCGAGTCCCTGTTGAGGAGGATGGTTTCCCCTTCATAGGGACTTTTGGTCTGATGGTTATCTGACCAAACCCGAAGAAAGGCTTGAAGCTGAGTTGCTCCAGTGCCTTCATGGATGAATCATCCACGGACAAGGTCCATGTATGTCCAGGACCGGCCTTTTCACAGTGGAGTACTTTTCATTCCTGTGTCTTCAGGCCCCAATTCATCTTCCTCAGTCTGTTAAGGACAGTTTCAGTATCTAGAGGGGTTATGTCATTAAGTTTAAAAAAAACAGTTTTTTGGATAAATAGTGGATATTTAATGTTCTTAATAATATTATCTTATTCAGTTTGAGTAGTTTTGCCTGAAATGAAAAAGGAGAAAATACAAATTTATCTAATAATCAAAAGACAGAAATAAAGTGGGTTTACACATAATATTTAATAAATACATTGTTGTTTAAGAAAAAATACTCATAACCTATTGAACTTTCAATAACTTTAACAAATAATATCTTCATAGTTACGGCTGCTGCTACAGTAGCAGGATACGTATATAAGATGGGTAACGACATTCAGTGGTATTAGAGAGAAGAGGGCAAGTTAGTTAAGGAAACGAAAAAGTCAAAGGAAGCTGGCATTAAAACTAAAAAAGGTTTTAAATAGATTTCTTTTTTATAACAGTTCAAAAATCTATCTAGTAGTTTTATTTGTATAAAACAGAATTGTTTTTAGCTCAAAACATTAAAGAATAAGCGTTTTCATTGGATGAAATCACAAAACTGATATTTTGACAGGTGAAAAAATAATCCATTATATTAAGCAAATCACTTTTAAATGTATGGACAGTACACCCAAAAAAAAAACGATAGTTAAATACTTACTAACTGTATTGCAGAAAGCTATCAAGTTTTTGATGATACTTATTTGGCTACTAAAGTTGCAGTTCTAGGAAGACCTTGAAATGGAATAGCCAATGACAGCCGCGATAGAATATACCCAAAAACATATTGACCATTTAGAATTTTGAAAATAAATAATATTTTAGAAAAAGCTCTTCTATTTTCCAACTTTACTGTATTAAATTCATTTCTAATAAATTGATAAAATGCATGTGGAGAAGTGGTATGATCTTTTTTGTAAAAAAGAAACTTAAGAAATTTATTTTGCACAGATTCTAATGCAATCTTTAATCTTGCAATACCGGAATCCTATACAAATGCAGCAAATTCTAAACGTAACCTTACTAGAGAATTTAATAAATAAAGAATTGTATGTGTTGGTAAAATTTTTGCAAGTTCTTTTCAAAGACCCTAATATTTTTATACCTTCATTTTAAATATTTCTAATATTTTAATGTATTATATGTAACTAAATCAATCCAACAAGAAATTGTTGGGCAAGAAACAATAAATAAATCTAAAAATCCAAATTTTAACTATAAAAATACAACTTTAAATACCGAGTGAGTGTACCATTCTGAATCGGATAGTTTTTAAGTTATGGAGAGTTTCTTTTTCGAATTTGGCCATATACACTACTGTGTACTTTGAATTATGATAGATATATCACTATAATGGGTTTATTCAATGTGTTTCCAGATTTATACTCAAAATTGCGAGTGTGCAATCGTTTTTAACTTATAAAGGGATCGAGACAAGCTCGAAACAGTTTGCGTAATATATACACTGACGGTGCTTGGTTCTTTTTCTCTCTCGAAAGTTTATGACATGAGCTATTAGATAATATTATGAAATGTCTATTGGACAAGACGGCTATATAGAATTTTATTATTTTAAGTGGAAACTAAAATTTCTTTTCTAGCTTTTATCGTAAACTAATGCCGTAAAAAATAAAATATAAAACAGCAACGCAATATTTATCTACTTAGTACCTACCTACTTTAGTAACCAACGGTGCATGAAAGCCTACGTATATTAAACTAACTTGAGTATCACACAAGTTCCACAAGTACAAGTCACTTCACAAAAAAAACCATTAAAAAGTTTTTAGAATAATCCTGTATTCATCAGTTTTGCTCGTTATCTGATATCATTACTTTATTTTCCGGTTTCCGCTGGAGTCCCCTGTTTCTTTTCTTATTTCACCCGCTTTTCAGTCTTTCAGATTCCTTTTGTGTTTCAAAACACCCAATAAAACTTTTTTGTATTCGTTTTTAAAACATTCTTAATGCGAATAACAAAGTTTTGAAGCTCTTATTTTTTTATACGCTTTAATGAATGTATTTATACAATTGGTAAACCCACTACTTTTAATCCGGTTATACTTTAATATTTTAATACTTTTACTTCAAATTAATAAAATAAAAAAAATGAAAATAAGCTAATATGGCCATATTTGCAATTTATTTAATCAATTAGTTTTGTTTCAGGTGTAAAATATAATATTTAACATTGTCTAAAAACCCACCTTTTTATGACATCATATCAAGAAGACATCAAATAACAGTTTAACAATGTATATTTTCATAAAATATTAAATGGAACAATAACCGATTTCAAGCGAGAATTTGGTAATTACTATTCAATACTGGTAAAAACCACAGATATTCAAGCGACTTTGGTTATAACTTGAGAAGGGCTAAGACGTCACGGATTTGCCCTTGCTTACGTCATTGGTTATTACCAAGAGTTACCCCACCTCCGAGCTGTTTTTGAGGTTTCCCTCTCGTTCTAATTTACATAGGTTAACTAGATCGCTTTTCAATTTAAAATTTATTTTCAAACTCTTATCTGCAATAGAAAGTAATAAGTTGGTGATAAGAGAATTCAAGAGAAAAGTTATGGAAACCGACGAATGCTACATGATCTGCCTAAATATAAATGGGCACGACAGGCAATTAAAAGTAGATGACTGTGCCAATAACTGCTACTAGTTGGTAGTATGTAGCTTTTTTCATACGAAATAATTTAAAAAACTGCAAATTTTCATATTGATCGATCCAATTTTCTGACGAGAATCTCTTTGGAGTCATTGAATGAGTTTTTATGAAAGAATATACGGCCTTGCTAAGCGATTCAATATTTTTGCGAAACAACAAACCTTCATTGTTAAAAAGAAATTCGTCCGCTACAATATCTAGAGCAAGCTTGTCTTCTTTCTCCATTATAAACTTAAAAATACTTTTAAGAAAACACTAGTAAAACTACAACAAAACATTAGGTTAGAATGGTAATAACCAGGGAAACCACAACGTTCAAGTGAGAGTATTTGGTTGAAGCTTGACATTTGAAAACGGCCATGACCACACTATAACCAAGGGCTTCCTTTCAAAGCAGTGGTAATTACCAAACCTCTCGCTTGAAATCGATTAATAATTGTCTTAAGTGACAAATATAACTCGAGTACCGCAGGCTTGTAAACCTGAAAATTTAGATATTTTTGTTTATAAGTTTTTAATCTATTTTGTTAAATATAAATCCAACCTCTAAGGGATTTATACGTAATATTTTGAAAAATGTACTTAAAACAATTCCAAAAGAAGGTTTTAAATGGCTGTTTTGGGTTACTCTAGAAAAATTGCTTTTTTTATTAAAAAAACATAAAAATCTGAGAGGAAAGAACAGAGATTTGTTTTTAACTTAAGCTGTGGGCTTAAAATTTATTTTTATTATTAAAAACCTACTTTATATGATATTTAACGTGCAGAAGAATACAAAAAAAACTATTTAATCGAAGAACTTTTTGCTGACAAAAAAAAATAATTTTACTACTACTATGCGTGTCTAAAAGGCTTAAATATTTAGTAATAGTTAACTAAAAAATGTAAGAATATTAGAAAATGTGTAGCATTTATTTAAATCTAAATTAGTAAAATAAATTTTTGATGGGGCAACTGCGCATGTTTAGATACGTGACATAACAGATAGTTATATGGCTACGGTCCGAATGCACCAACAGTAGGTTTTAATTTAACCCTTTTTTTCAACCCCGGGCCAGTAAATTTTGACGGCATTAATAAAACACGAAATAACATCAAAAAGTATAATAAATTATGCTATTGCCGTCAATAATGATTTGATACTAAAATGGATACTCAACTTTCAAATTTTTAAAATTTTTCCTGACTTCCGGTGCCATTTTTTTTGACGGCAATAAGTTTAAATTTAATTTTTAACTACTACTGTTAATATAAACAGTATGCCGTCAGTAATAATTTTATACTAAATGTCGTTTCCAGATGCAATGTTTATTTAATTATGGCGGAAAATCGGGCCACCAGAAATTGACGGCAGTGGTCCAAAAGTCTTAGTTACGTCGTTCCCCATACTTTTTACACGGTCTCTAGAGTAATAAAATGGCACCTAGTTTTTGGGCCGTCTCATTGGGAACTATGTCAAAAGTTATCTGAAAATCCATATCATTCTTATTTTATCTGGACATTTCATTCAAAAGTTACATTTTTCATTAATAATTGCGTTTTTTTCGGGTGTCTCTGTCCTCTCACAACAAAAATATTTTTCAAATTTACTACACAAACTCCACTGTGTTTCCTGCCCTGTCTATCACGAAGATAAATATTTTTATGAATAAAATACGCAGATCTTCATTTTCAAATTCTCTCGATATGGTTACAAAAACATTTTTCCAAGCAGTTTTTGTGGAAATTCAAGGCCATGGAGAACAGGAAAAAACAATAAATAGAAAGCAAATTGTTTTGTTCGTTGTAATATACATTACAGATAGAAAAATAAGGGAACATTATTTGAGAGCATCATCCGGCTTTTATATTTTACATAAAGATACAAATAAAGGGTTCTAAAAGTTTCAACGATCGATATGAGGTTGGTTGTTCCACTTTTCTAAAAAGCTTACTTTCTCAAAAGCACGTACAACGGTTCACAAACGTCAGTCAACTAATCGACAGATGTTTAAAGTTAGGTTATTATTTTTTTCAATGACAGCTACAAAAGTTACCTGTAACATTAACAGCGACATTTTATCTACAACTTATTGAATAGAAGAACACAAAAATACGAGGAATGAAGTTGATGTAAACAAAAAGTTTTCAACTTTTCCCTGAATAAAATGAAAATCAAATTATTAAATGTGTTGTATTTCTTAAGGGAAACCAACTTTTCAAGCTATAGGCCCTGCCGAATATTGAATATTTAATAATATTTTAAAAGAAAAAGTGATGCCTGTGTAAGCATAATTTATTTATTTATTTAAGTCCAAACAGGTCTCACTTATTAAATGTAATTAAACCCCATAATGTTTCAGGTAATGTAATATATCAATCTTAAATCTGTTTGGAGACGTTGCCCAATTTATATTTATTTATTCTAGACAGTAATTTACTAGATGTGAAAATGTAATTTATAATTTTATACAATAAGATCATCATCATTAACTTACGACGACTGCTTAACGACATAACTCCACATTCCTCCCTCAGTATGGATGTTCGAACAGTATGATAATCGGGCCAAATATGGTATTTCTTATAATAGAGATACCTTAAATACCTATTCTGCACTTTTTCTACCGAGTCTGAGTCCAATTGTGCCTGGTCCCCCAAAATCACTGAAGAAAACTCCAACGTTGTTATATATACAAATCATTGTTTTAATACTTTTAAAAAAATAAGTATGTCTCCAAACATATCCTAAGATACGGCTTTTGATACACATTTATTAATATGCGAACTAGAAGAAAATTTATTGTCGTATACCACTCCCAGATTCAAATACCACCATATTGATATTAAAATTTAATTTATTTCGGATTCTTCATTGTTGTATATTATTTAAATATTTTTGTTATTTTACACAATCTCTTACTGTACAGATATTCATAAACAATGAAAAATCGGAAAATTGTATACAGTTTGACAAATCATTAATATACAACATAAACAATAATGGTCCTAAGTTTGATCCTTGCGGTACTCCCGAATTGACATGAAATTTTCCTGATGTATTTCCATGATGTCTTACAACAAAATACCTCATTTCTAAGGTTCATTTTTTAGCAATATATCATGATTAACTGTATCAAATGCCTTCTGAAATTCTGTATAAATAACGTCTAATTGCAATCTTTTATCAAAAGCTTACAGATTCAGAAAATAATATTAAACTTATTGATAGATCGTCCCAAATAAACAAAAATTCTAAACCAAAACTCTAAACTACCATATTTTGCTGTTGAAAATTTCAGTAGAACGCTTCAACAAGCCGCTATTCTAAATTTTTTGCTATCTGCCCAAATAAACAAAAATTCTAAACCAAAACTCTAAACTACCATATTTTGTTGTTGAAAACTTTGGTAGAACGCTTCAACAAGCCGCTATTCTAAATTTTTTGCTATCTGCCCAAATAAACAAATGCTGTTGGTCTGTTATAATATTTTTAATATTGTAAAGAAAAAAGTGTAAAATTTGTTCTAAAATCTTGGAAGGTGCACACAAATTTGATATTCATCTATAGTTTTCAACATCACTCTTTCTACCAGATTTATAAATTGGTGCATGAAGATAATTTCCATTTCTCAGGATAAGTAAGAGTAGAAATAATGATGTTAAATATATGCAATAAAGGTTTTTTTACCCATTCGCTACAACCTTTTAAAATATAGGGAGGAACTCCATCTGCTCCAGCAGATTTTTTTTGCTTAAGCTTTTGTATAGCCCTATCATAGTCATTTTCAGTAATAACCGATATACAGTGCGTCCATAAAGTAACGCATACATTCATTATAGCTAAATTAGAAATTTCCGAAAAAAGTTGATTTTTGATTTCATTTAACTGTTGGTTCAAATCATAATCTAATATACAGGGTGAACCACTTTCGTGTAATGACGTCATCACCTCCCATCACTCCCTGCAGAGAACGGTCACTCTGGGATCAGGAATGGAACAGTATTGTCTCGAGTCGAGTGAAAGGAGAAATCCACGGTTTTTTGTTGAAAGGCATGTTCATAAAACTGTTGGAGTTATGGTTTGGGGTGCTATAGCTTATGGCTCGAGATCACCTTAAATCTTCATCAAAGGTAACATGAACGCACAGCGTTATATTCAAGAAGTTTTAGAACCCCATCTTTTATCCGATCTTGACACCCTGGCAAATCCAACTTTTCAACAAGATAATGCCTGACCACATGTCGCAAAAGTCACAATAGACTTCTTTCAACATAATGATGTCACATTGTTAACTTGGCCACCAAGATCTCCCGACTTATCCCCAATTGAGCACGTGCGGGATATGATGGGTAGGAGATTGCTCAATTTGCAACGTCCTCCTCAGACTCTATCCACACATTATTAAAGGTAAAAGGGTTTTAAAGCAATACAATAATTTTGAAATTTTTATCATTTACTTATTATGCTTCAGTAAGTACTGATACAAACTTTTATAAAAATAAAATCATTTAAACTGAGTGTTCGAATTTTTATGTTACTTAGTATATACTTCTTACCAAACCCTTCTTTCAGTTCGTCATAGTTTATTCATTTCTTTCTAACACATTAAGTTGTAGCCGATAGAAAAAACGGTAGTTCCGTGATTATTTCTCAAACAATATCAAAACAATGCAAAGCTTATAAGTAATTAACGTATATTCGCGTATTTTGAATGCTCCCAACTTTTAACCAATTAATCATGCAAATTAAAATATTTTGTCGCAGAATACTGTAATGCAAATGCCCCTTTACAGTGTCAAACACTGAAGTGTCACAATTGTCATTCAGGTCAGTATTTTACGTTTTTTTATGTGTTAAACACGCTATAAAGTGAAAAAATTAATTTTATATTCATTATATTCAAACAATTTAAATAGTTTATATAGTGTAAAAGTATCAACTTTTTGGCAACTATTTGATAACTTTTCCATTTTTAAGAATCTCATAAATGCTAATGTTTTGTTTTTTAAATCCAAGGTGTAATAAAAGTTAGTTTCATAATTAGCTGAATACGATCCTGGCAACTGTCAGATTTGCATAGTATTACATGCAATAATACTCAATATTCCCAAAATAGTGTATGACGTCACAAACTATGACGAACTAAAAGAAGGGTTTGGTAAGAAGTATACATATGTTTATTTTATAACGTGTTTAACACTTCTTTCACCCCCAGTGAAAACTGTCCTCCTAGAGAAAAAGCTGCGTGGGCCCTTGATTGGAAGTGCCCCAGGACAAAATGCCGAAGAAACATAATTTTAAAAAGGGTTTAAACATCGAAATAAGTAATAAGTAATATACTTTACCTACGACCTACTTGTGCTTGTATTAATTATGTTATTATTAATAATACTTGAACAATAGATATTTTTAATAATTTTATTGTATAACAATTAATTACTTCATATTATTTATCATATATTATTTATACTAACAATATAGCCATTAAGTATTAATGGTACTTCTGTTATTTTGTTTGTCGAAGCATAAGACATATTTGCCTAGTGCCTAGCTTGTTATATTTGAAAGGGTAGAGACACGATGTAGGTATTAAGTAACCAAAGCAGTTGTCTCTTATTTGAAATTTACGATCAATCAAAAAAACAATAAAGGACCTAAATTTACAGATATACATAATTATTATAGTCCACCATTATTTATTTAATTAAATCCCAAGTAAAAATATAATGTAAAATATTTATTTATTCTCAATTTAAAGCCATACATGTATAATCTAAATTTTATTTTGATAAATAATATTGAATAACAAATAAATAAAAGTTTTAAACAATTAACCGACCAAATAAATATGAAATTCCTATATATTAACGTTGAATAGCACTGTAAAAACTCACAAGGTGACGTCACATGCGCAGGTTTGACGAGTTTTTAACCGCTTGATATCATAGGTACCTTGTGTTTAATTGTATGGTAGTGAGACACATTTTCGTTGGTTTTTAGTAATTAATTTAATGTTACTGATCGGTTTCTCGCGTAATATTGAAATATAGTGCATATTCAAAAGGGTTTTGTAAATTGACTGAAGTGAAATTAAAGCTACAGAACAAGTAAAAAGCATCTTATACGTAACGATTGTATCTACAAGTTGGAACACTTTCGTAAGTATTTTTAAAAAGTATCTCAGTAAGAAGAATATTCTAAATGCTTTATTACATAAAAATAACTTAAATTAATCCGCATAACGTTATTAAATACATTTATTATTATATTATTATCTATGTAGAAGGATAAAAGAAGTGGTTTGATGGTTTAAACAAATATATAACTCCAAACAACTCAAAATATTAAATGCAATCTTATATCTACTAAATGTTATTTTTACTATTAATATGAAATAGTATGAAATTCAAGAGATTTTGTATTAAAGGAAGACATCTATTAGCAGTTACTAAGGTTACGCAATCCGTGCGATTTACTTTATAACTGTGCGTTTTCTTTACCGTGCGTTATAAGTCATCTTACATTGATTGAGGATGGTGTGTTATTGACCGCATACAGGGGTGATGGTAGGTAAATACCATTACCAAATTAACAAGGGGTACTATAATAAAAATATAAGTATCCAAAACTAAAATATCAGAGATAATAGGATAATGGGTCTTTTTTCAAGAAAAAATATAAATCAGATTTTTATTATATTAGATAGTAAAGCAACTAGAAAAGCGCTGAATTTAATTTAATCCAAATTGCTTTAAAGAAGTATAAGGTCCGTACTCTCACAATCCCCACTCCTTTTTCGAGGCGTCCACGGTACACTAAGCAACCTTGCAACCTTGCATTCGTGGTTGGCCATTATTAAAAAACAAAATGGGCAAATCAGAAAGTAAGAACGTGTAGTATTCTGCAAAAGGCTTAATTTCCTAGAAGGAGCTGCTCTGATTCCCTATTAAACTCCTGCCAGAAGCGAAAAACATCTCAATAGATGCAGAGAAGCCTAAGTAGCTTGTATAATTTAACAGACAATCTAATCTAATCTAAAAATTTATTGTACTAACCTTTACTTTGTGAAAGATGATCATATTAAGAACAACAAACAAATAACTTGTTTATTGTTGTTGAAAATATAATTTAGCTGTATGTCCGTGTAAGTGCTTGTATGGAGTTGAAAAGCAATAAAATTATTTTTATATTTTGCACTTATAAAAATATTCATTATAAAACGCATTTGTAATGTAACTTTTACGTACGCAAATTATTGTTTTAAATGGTTGGCAACATGAGTGAAGTATCTAATGACAAGACTATTGACCATGACATTTGTGGCTAATAGCAATTTATTAATTTTTTATTGGTCTTTAAGAAAGTATTTATTAATAGACATATCATCTTTTACTTATATAATATATTATTATTGGTGTATTATTCATTTTAAAATATTTTAAAACATTGACATTTGATAATTTAAATTTCAAAACTGTCAAATGTTATAAATTACACAGTGCTACCAACTTACTTTTAAAAATAAAAATTTTCGTAATTTACATACAAATAAATTAATTTAAAAAAATGATAATATGGCAAAATATAAAAAATATAACAACTTATTTCATATGGCTGTTCTTTAAAAAACTCATCGCTTCGTGATTCGTTTTTAAACTTGAACTCGTGTTATAACAGAAAGCCATATGAAATGTGTTGTTTAATATACTATTGTAACTGAAAAATAGTTTAAAAACATGTTATTGTGATGTTATCTTTGATTTACCAAGGGTAAACAATTTTTTCAAGTCGTGTCTAGAATGTATTGTCTTGTATCTTTTATTTTTTCTCACTTTTTCATTTGTTTTACTTTTTATAATATGATCTATATAAATTATTAAAACTATAGAATATAAACTTACCATTATATCGTTTGAATTTTTTTTTTAATTAATACGAAAATATCTTCTGGAATTATTAACCAAACAATGGAGTCTTTGCTGTGCCCTGGTTCTTGGATAAAATATGTTGTAGGGTGATATTATTTATTGACGTTATTACCAGCGAACAATTAATTTTCTTTGACGCATTTAAGATAAGATATCGCTTTAATGGTTTTTTTTTCTGCAAATACAATGTCGGGATAATTTTTCAAATGTAGATATAAGAATTTATGGCAAGTGTCTTAGGTTTGTGCAAAAAATTATTAACGTCTAAAGATACTTTTTTAACTAATGAATAACCTTTTACTGGTTGGATTCTAAAAAAAAAACTATAAGGGGTAAACAACTTGACAGCGACTTTTCATTAAATTTTTATGTTCAGCTTACAAAATGATTTAATTATTGTAATAAAATCTTCAGTATGTTTTTACTCTTTTCTCTGAGCGATTCAATGGCGCTGTTTACCATCTCTGGTGATATTACCTCTTCTTTAATTAAGATTAACCCGGTCTGATCTTCCATCTAAATGATCAAGTCTCCAAATTTCCCGCTTTACTCAAGTCCCTCAGGATATTCTTATACTTTGTACTCTTGTCTCTAATTACCAGCACTTTGATTTCAATTTTGTTTTGCTAAGTAGGTCTTTCAATTTTTTTAATCCAAATTATTATTGTCAAGAAGTGAATGGTGGTCATTTTGAACATTTAATTTAAGTGTCAAATACATTAAAAAACACATTCTAATCATTATGTGACATTATTATCTTCATTCTACGTAAAGTTTTGTGTTAGAGACATTATCAAAATTTTGCATCTTAAAAATCAATTTTCTCAGTTACGATTGCACCAAACTTAAAAAACTTTATATTGCTGAACAGAGGACTAAAATCCCTTTCCAACGAGGTGCCACACGACCCCCTTTGTAATTTAAAATTTTCGAGGGGGTGCTTATAATTCCGAAGGGGTGCTGGAGGGATATAATATTTTCATACTGTAAATTGTCAATTTAAGAATAAAAATCGATCTGTTTCAGGTTTTTTTTCATATAGTACATAATAACGCTACAAATGAATTTATTCCATACATATGGACCGCACTGTATCTTCTCTAATGTCTTCAAGAGATTTGCATTGTCGACTGTTAGTTTTCATATTTTACCTTCTTTTGGATCCCTGAATTTGTGCTCTCACCGTGTCATCTTCTACATCCCTCGGTGGCCATTTTTCCCTTTAGTTCCTCCTGTTGATCATCCACTTTCATACAATGATTCATCGTTCTCATAGTTTAAGGTTACATTTCCTTATTGTCTGCCTTCACCCTCTGAACTCCCTTTGAACTTTTCCTGATTGATCAAGGTATGGGGGTACAGTACCATTCCTCCTCCGGTTTCCCTCTACTTTCCTTCTGGTGTTTTCTTGTAATGTGAACTCTTCTTCCAAAGAGTATTTTTTTTAATTCAGTGTTTTTTCTTCAATATACAGATATTTTCCTGTTCTATTCTTCCATTGAACATATCTAACCATCTCTCCTTTCTTTTAGTACTTTTTGGGCACTAGCATCCTTAACCATTAAGGCTTTCCTTTGAAATTTGTTTGTCTCCAGCTGTTGCCCACGACCTCTACACAGTAGATCGCAGACTTTATATTTCCTTAGCCGACCAGTCTTAATTTTTCGGTGCTGAGAACTCCTTTATCAAGTAAGGATAAAACAGGGGCTAGCTGAATAATTTTCTGGCATTGTTCGGTGGTACTTACTTGACATTAGTAGTCCCACCATTGCCCCACTGACCATTTCGACTGTTTCTTAGCTTTACTTCGTCTTTGCAACAAATATAAACAATCTATTTACAGGAGATCCCTATCATAAACCAAGAATAACTCTGGAACAACAATTCTGGTTCCACTGAATTCTTAAAATCTGCCGTTGTAACAAAGGAGGTCCAAATACTTCATCACCATTATTAAGGTGCGATTAGACTAAGAAGTTTCTTTGCGGCAAAGATATAAACTTAGAATTTGAAGACAAGAATCCTTCGTTGTTATGTATTTTCAACTATATTGTATGGTGCCGAAGCATGGACATTGAAAACAGCTGAAATGGAAAAACTGTTAGTTTTTGAAAGATGGTGCTATCGTCGCGGATTTCATGGGTGGATAGAATTACAAATGTTGAAGTGCTGCGTCGAATGAACAATGAGGAGGAGATTCATAGAACTCTAAAGAAAAAGAAACTGGAATATTTTGCACATATTATTAGAGGTCCGAAAAATCAGTTGCTGGATAGAAGGAGAACTTAATGATTAAAAGACCTAAGAGATTGGTTCTCAATGACTTCCACTGAACTGTTCCGCGCTGCTGCAACTAAGGTACGCATAGCTATGTTGATAGCCAATCGCCGTTAGGAGATGGTACACGAAGAAGAAGTGACATGGTGAATAATGAAGTGCTGTATATATTTTTGAAAAAATAATTTTATTTTGTTTACCAAATTTATTTGATATCGATATTATTAACTGAATAGCTTTATAAAATTAATGTCACGTATGATCTTTATTTCTATAAAAATGGCTTTTCTAACCAACAACAATTTGTCATGGACTTTATAAATAGGTAAGCAATATTAAACTAAAAAGTTAAAAGTAATTATGTTTATTCGAACTTTATATCTGTAGGAAACCTAAATGTTATCGGAATCGATACACGATCATTAAATAATTTTTTATTTGTTAAGTCTATATCTAGATTCATCTTAACCATATCTTCTACGCCTATGATTCCATCCAAAAAATCGTGAAAATCATATAAAATAAAGTGTATACTACCATCGTACTTAAACTCTTTAAAAGCTGGTACCTCAGCTTGAAATTTAATTCGTTTGCTAACTAAAGATGTATTAATATCTACGTTGGAATAATAAATACAATTATATTTTTCTGCAATTGTTGGTCTAATTAGAGATTTGGTATTGCCAGTATCAATTAAAATTATTATTAATTTCTAATATTTCCTTTTGGGTTTTCACGGGGACCTTGCGAAAATTTTGAGCATGTTCCACGTTTTCATTTATAGAGTGTTCAAAATATTCACATTCATTAGTATCATTAATTTCTTCATTTTCATATGAATCATTTTCATAATTGTTAGCGTATAAATCTTCGGCTACAAAATTTGGTTTTTGATTGTTGTTTTGGAAATTATTATTATAACGAGGTGGTCTATTATAATTATTTGAAGGAACAAAATAATTATTATGAAACGAAATTTTTCAAAATAATAATAATCTTAAAACAAAATCTTCCCAAAACTCTAAATAATAGGTAAGGAAAGGCATAAGAAATTTGGCACTTACAATCGGTCTAAAGTACTCGATTTTTATCCGACTTCTGCAACTTCTTCTTCATCTAGATTCTTCTTACGGAGCGACGAAATTCTTTCACTGAACAAACGATTAGAACCGAAGGCCTATTCACGATAAAGTTCCTTTCAGGATCCTACCGACTGCGCCAATTATGTTTATTCAAACTTTTAACACTTTTTTAAAAACAAATTATACAATACAAAAGTAAGTACAAAAGTCAAAATCTTAAATATCTCTTAATAATCTTCATAATCCTAAACTGAATGTATTCCTGTCTTTATATACTAATTAGTACGTGATAATAACAAATATTTTAATAAAGGTTAAAAAACAAAAATATTATGTTACATCAAAATGAGCAATAAGAATTAAAGAAAAATAAAGGTATTAAGTTACATATGCGTAATATAAAAAATAGTCTATTATTCTAGAAACTGTAACTAGGTATTTGAGATGATACTTTTAAATTAAACATAAACAATTACGACTTGTAACATTCCGTTTGATATTAACTGATAAAAATAATATATAAATAAATAAAATCTGCCGTTTCTATCCACGTACTCTTCATAAGACAAGTTTAGAAATTTAAAATTAAAGCATGCTTGTTCTCAAAATAGTTACAGAATGATTGATTTCTTGTTGTCCGTCTTTAGTTGTCTCGTAGTAAATATTGAAATCGTGACTACGTAGAAGTATGTAAGAAACATAATGTATATGTAAGGCCGTTCCTGGTTAAAGGACAAGCCAGGGGTTATTTGCAAAATTTGCGAGAAGGACCTAGGAGCTTACTTCGCATCTCCGACTACCACAAAATAGTTAAGATGTCACTTTGATGATAAATTACTTGTGGAATCGGGCAAGTTATTAGATAACTTATGATTTTGTCTTGTTTCGGGGTTTGGTTACATCCAGATGAAAATTGAATAGAGGAAATTTATTATTTTCTTCATTAAATTCCTTGGTAGTGAATTTCACAACAAGACACATTATTTAATATATAGTATAATTTGATTATTTATTAGTAAATACAGGATTTTTTTTGGTAAAAAGGCAAATGTTCATGAAAAAAAAAAATGTTTTTAATTTAATATTTTAATTGAGAATTTGTTGTAAATAAATAATAAATAAAAATTAATACTTCTATTTAAGTTATTAATGAAAATAAACGATGACATGAATAATTTATTGAATTATAAAAAATACAACTTTTAGGCCACCAAAATATTGTACAGTGAAAAATTAATAATTCATTCGGTTTTGGCTTAACAAAATATGAAATTATTTCAATTTTATTTTATTGTTACAAAATATGAAAATATGTATTCGAATTATAAAATTTTAATAAAAACATAAGCATTAATCTCTAAAGAATCTATTTTCATTAAATTTAACATTCATTAGACTCCATCCTTTTTAAATCATTAAAATCGACTTAACCCTAAACTAGACTGCTAATTTTTGTAATTGTCGTAATCTGCAAAAAATCATTCAAATTGAATTTATGAAAACGTGTCTGCGCAATGCGCAGAAGGCTCAGAGACTGTTTTGCACTATGGTGTAAGAATTCTTCGTTGAAGGTATTAATAGTAGAGTATGCGCCAAAACAAACGACACTGAAAAACTAAAGCTTGATTAAACATTAAAAATTAAATAACAACATTTTAAATAATGAAAATGTTAAGTTTTGCTTCTATACAAAATGTGTTTAAAGTGCTCGCCACTGCGTTCCAAGCAGTACTCTTAACAAGATTGCTTAGGATGTTATTAAAAATAGGCTGCTGCATTCTTCTGAAAAAGGTCAACATTTTTTTACGATAGTTGCCTGTTGGTTTTAGGTAAAAAGGCTTGATTTAACATACCCTATAGGTAAGCATCAAGAGTTGTTAGATCAGGTGAATGAGAAAGGTAAGAAAAATTCGTGTTACGCGGTCTTTTTCTCGAATCAGGTCAAATGATGCTGCCGTGGCAAGTAGCCCCATCTTGCTGGAACCATTGGGTATTCAACTGTGTTTCTGGCAATATAGAATTATCCGAGATCAATAAAAAATGGTGTCTAAATGTGGTCTCTATATCGTACTTGATTTAGTGTAACGAGTCTTCTACGAAGTAAGAGCCCAATAATCCATTACCTGACACTGCGCACCAAATAGTTACACGGTCACTATGAAAATATTTCTCTACGATGATGTTTAGTCGTTCAAAATCAAGAAAACGATTTGTTTGTAGATTGATAAATCCATTCAGATGGATGTGACATTCGTCTGTAAACCAAGCATTAGAAAAAAATGGGGGTGTAAACCATCGCCAAGACTGAAGCGCAATAAACAACTCTTGACTTCTTGGCTTGTTTTGTCAAGTGTTGCCCAATCTGTATTTTATAAGAAAAACCACCAATCTTTTTAAACATTCTTGGGGTAGACGTTTCACTCAAATTTATTTTTAGAGATGTTCTGTGGAGACTTCTTTCTGGCGATTCTAACACCTGTTGAAACAGCCTTCCTTGATTCGCATTTGTTGTCACGATAACTGGACGATGAGTACAGCTTTTGTACTCGTTATAACGCTTCCTGTTCGTCGGAATTTGGCAACGACTTTTAAGAAGTCCTCCCGAAATCGATTGGCAACCATCAACAAACTAGGTCCATTTGATTGTCCATTCCCGTATGAGCGGAAATAATACTCAATAATATATTTTTTTTCTTGCCTTGTAAGCATCATTTCAAATTTTTTTGACAGTTTGTTAGAATAATCATTGTTTAAGAATACCATGACAACTATTGTCACTTGTTTCATATTACGCGATTATATTTCACAGGCTTTCTGATTTCAGTGTCCTTTGTTTTCGCACATACCGTAATACTACTCTGTTTCGCAGATTTCTCTATGAACATAACTATGAAAATGGAGTATTTAACCTGATATCCTTGAAAAATATAGCTGAACAACTTTTTCAAAGCAAAGCATTTACTGAAAAGTACTAAAAAGAAATTGATGATCTGTCTAGAAGTATTACAAAACGTAATTGCTATAATAATTTTTCATTCGAAATTTGTTATCTTCGTTTTAAAGCTCATCATTTATCTTTAGTTGGTTGTTGTTATTTATAGCATTTTAATACCAAACGCCAAGTAGGTCTTTTCATCCCTTACGGCAAATCAGTCAAAAGAGTTATTTCCCAATACAGCAGAGAACAATCTCTGACCCTAGGATATCGAACCCAAGATCATACAGTGTGGAAACCTCTTATGGAATAAAATTATTTGTGGGGTTAGTTTAGAAGTTTATAAAAAAAGCTGGGACCCGTAAACTTTGAAATTCCAATGTGAGCTTTTTAAACATAAATTTAAATGTACAGGGTGATACAGGCAATTCTGGCATCGTCCATGATCTATATTTTTAATGAAACACCTTATATGTTTTTATGATTTTAAAAGCTCCTAACAATACGATCTCAACGAACTATACCATGAACTGTACCACTGTATCATGTTCAAGATAGAAAATACATAATATTGTGAAAATAATGTTTCTCAATTTCAATAATGGTTTTGTTTTTAATTAGCTGAATGCAGACCTCCAATTTTTTCACTAAGTGTCAATATTTTGGGTTTTGTTAACATTTTTTGTCACGAATAGATAAAAACTGTATAGATAACTGTGTCAATATAATTAAACTAAATCGGTAAATCATGTCTGTCAGTTGTTGATGTGTTTACATTTAAATATCGTAGATGTCAATTCTTAATCAAAAACGAATATCTTGTAAAGTAATAATGAAATATGAGGCACATAGAATAACAGTGGTCCAACTCCATTTTTTTAAAATATCTGTTCTATATTGTAAATACTTTATCTAATGTTTATCTTTCAGTATAAAGGTAGGCTATTTCCATATTTTGACTTTCTGATATGGAGATAGATATATTATGTTGTATCGTGGAGAATCCAACGTCAAGTTCACTTCAAATTTATCGTCAAAATAATGTGAGTCACACAACTGTCCTAAGGTGTTTCCATGAAGAAAAACTTCATCCATATAAATTGACTTTTGTGCAAGAACTAATAGAAGACGATCCATATCGTAGAATGGATTTCTGCGAAAGAATTATGAATACATTGAACAATATCCTCAAAAGTTGAACGTTTGGGCAGGTATCATTGGCGATCATATTATAGGTCCTATTTTTGTAGATGGAAATTTGACAGCCAAAAACTATTTATGCATAATTAGAGAAGTTGTTCCTGAGTTCGCCAACTTATACCCCAACGAAATAGATCCGAACCTATCGGATGAAAATTACTTAAATGAAATTTACCCTAATAATTGGATTGGACGAAAAGTTACTATCGAGTGGCCAGTTAGATCGCTGGACCTTACGCCTTTGGATTTTTTTCTGTGCGGTTATCTCAAGAACAAAGTATATGCAACACAGCCAACTAGCATTGCAGACCTCAAAGAAAAGATAACTACAGAAATACGGGCTATTTCACCTTAAACATCACTTTAAACAAAGTTCGGGACGACTTTTATAGGAGACTGTGTTATTGCCAACAACAAGGTGGAGAACATTTTGAGCATTTGTTTTATTGTAAAAAATAAATTACGTCAAGTAATCGTGACAAAAAATGTTAACAAAACCCAAAGTATTGATAATTATAAAGAAATTTGAGGTCTGCATTCAGCTAATTAAAAATTAAACCATTATTTAAGAAACATTATTAGACTTTTAGGTGAGTAAAATCAAATGACGCATTTAACAATGGACAAAATACCTCCTTTCTGTCATAGGCCCATGTGATTTGGTAACTTCATGCAACTTTATTGCGCATACCCTGAAGACTCAATGAAATTTTGTAAATGGATAAAGTTTTGTTATATGAGACAACCTGATGTTTATACCAAAATGAACATAAAACAATAGTTGATTATTAAAATAGCTTAAATATGAAACAAAATTTAGATTTCCTTGAAGAACTTGAAATAAAAAGACATCTAGCAGATCCACAATATAAAGTTTTTAATGAACAAATAAATCTTGGAAGTTCTCCACTATTAAACTGTTTACTTTGATTGAGTTTACATTTTATACATAGATAAGACATAATTGTAAAACACAAATATATTAAGTTATTGTAACGATCAGCGTGATATAGTTTTTTCCTGGTTTTTCTATATCATTGCACAGTTATACTGATCTTAGAGGGAATTACATCCAGGATAATCCCTTAGGGCTATGTCTCATTACTTCCATACTTGGTCTAGCCTTAATACTACCTAAACAACATCACGTACCTAGCTACAAACAAACATAATGTAACTTAAATGTCAATCTGACGACGCTTCTTAGCGAAACGGCCGTCATTGTGATATAAAACATATTTTTTAATTAAACTTGGAAGTTACATTAAAACGAAGAGTTTTTTATTAGTCTTAATAATCTACTTTACTTATAAAAATGTATATTTTATCGATTTATATTTATAGCCAATTTTATAGATAATTTTCGTATAAAATTTTAGCCTATAAGCAATGAAAAGCTTTTTCATGTTTTCATTTTTATTTTTAAAGGGTACTTTCAAACATATTTATAAAAAATAATATCTAAGCTGCCATTTAAACTGATTATACTCGTACATAAAATACATTTTAAGTTGACAAAAAAAATAAAGGTACTTTTTGCATAAAAAAACGAGATTCAAAAATAAACTGCTCTCCAAAAGTTAAGAAAGTTCAGCAATTTTTAAATTAATTTAAAATTTGCCAAATTTACAAACAGTGTGGAAAAGCCAAATGGAATACATTCATTATTTTGGTTACTCTACATAGTTATAGAAAATCCCGAAACAAGTCAAATTTAAATTATAAATTGACATTCTTTAAAGTGACAATTTGCTCTCAACCCTCAACGCCCTTTAAGTGACAGTTACAACCCTCAATTTTTTAAATGGGAAGTATGGGCTTGTGATATATTGTTTGAAAGGTCTCTTCATTTTCTATCTAAAAAAGTTATTGTTTTTAAATTTATTGCAAAAATGAACATAAAAAAATAAAATGTCATATATGTAATATTTAACTGTTCATAGCGCAAAAAATAGGAATGTCAATGTTCAAAATGTTCACCGCGAACGTCTTGACTACATCTTTTTGTGTACGTTCAAACCAAATGAATTTTGTGGCACCTTTAGTTTAACTCATTTTTAAAATTTTTTTTCTCCTATTTTTCGAAAAACCTTTTTTATTAACCTTTAAAAATTGGATAGGTACAATTAAAAATAGATAGCTTAAATTAATTTATTAATTATTCGCAACTACAAAAATGTCTACAGCCTTTGTAACTATGTTATAAATGTTCAAAATTTCCTCCATTTTCTTCAATACACATTCTGTATCGTTTTAATAAAAAATAAAACCGATTGTACTAAAAACCATATCTTTCTGACGAAATTTATTTCCAGCTTCTATTATTCTAACTAAGCTTGCAAAAAATAGGTGCATCACGATCCCTTTTCATCCACCGACTAGAATATTGCCTGCAAAGGTATTCTCGGACTTCATTATGGTAATCCGCTGGAGCGCCATCCTATAAAAACCACTTATTTGGCTCTATTGCAATATTCACTTCTTTCAAATAAGCTTGCAAATCGTTTGGCAAGATTTGCAAATAATTATTACCATTTAAATTGTTTGAAAGGAATACTGTACCTGTACCTATTAGGTTGTTATCAACAATTCCTGCCCAAAATAACTTTAAGCCCTTTAATGATGAGTCTTTTTTTGCGTGTGGATTTTCGTCGGCCCAAATGTGCTCATTATGATAGTTTGTTATTCCATTTCTATTGAAGGTAGCCTCGTCAGTAAACAAAATACGCCTCATAAAATTAACATTGCGAGTGTTTTCCATTACCAATCAAGCAAAATTCCATCCTTTTAGTATACTCTTGACTCGTTGTTAGGTGATAGGAATTAAGCAGCTGATCCTTCAAGCGTCTCCAAACCCTTATATGAGCGACATTTATTTGAGCAGCTATTACCCTTGTACTTGTTCCAGAGGCTCCTTCAATCATTTCTAAAATGTCTTTATCATTTGTATCCACTTTTGGACTATTATCAGCAACTTGCGTTTCCAGTAAACGACGACGTCTGTTGGGTGTGTTCTTATCGGGATATTTTACTGCATAACGCCTTGCAGCAGCTACACTATTCCCTTGACATTCACCTTCTATTAAAAAAAATGCCGATAATTTTTTGATATCATAATTTAATCTGATACAACTTACCCAAAGTTAAAAGCATATCTGCCATCTTCTGAATGTTGAGGGCCATTTGAATATCAAAATTTTTAATAATAATCTTATGTACACAATAAATGAGAGCTTAAAATTATTGAATTTTATTGATGAAACTGTTAAACAATTGTCTTCGTAGAAACTAATTGTAATTTAATGACCAACGAGGTAAATATTGATACCAATTAAAAAGGCCGAATCTCGATAAAAATTGGTTTTTCGAAAAAGCGATGAGGCAGAAAAGTTCTAAAAATAATGTGTTAAATTAATTTTCCAATAAAATTCATTTGTTTTGAACGTACATACACAACAGTTTGGGGAGATTTAGGGGGCACACCCCTTTTAAATTTTTTTGGGATGTTTAGATTTTGTTTTTTTTTATAAAGAATGCTCCCAGAACAAGTAAGAATGTTCAGAGAAACTGGAAGTTATAATAGAAGACCAGTTCTAGGACGTCCCAGGTGTACTAATCATGAAGATAACCCTTTTTTAAGAATTCAGACTTTGCGAACTCGTCATGTTACAGCCAGGTATCTGCAAAATGTTCTCTCTAGAGTGGTTTAATTATGGTATGGGGAGGCATCTGTTTTGACGGCCACTCGAAGTTAATTGTGTTTTGTAGAGATCACTGAGAGCTGATCGGTATATAAAGGAGGTTCATGAGGAAATTATAGTGCCATTTGTTCCAATTATTAGAAAGAATGTTTTTTAATGCCGGATAACGCTCGCCCGCACGTTGCCAGAATAACAATGGAATACTTTCAAGAGGTTGGTATCCAAGTTTTAGATTGGCCAGCAGTTAGTGCAGACCTTAACCCAATTGAACATGTTGTAATAATATTATGCGTTGAGCGTCAATTTGTGATATTTATTACGTGATTTTTTAATAAAACAACTATTAGTCTAAATTTGATCTTTAATGTTCATAAAATATGTTCAAGATATATAGGTTTATCCACACAAATGCGAGCCACGGCTAGGGGACTATTTCATTTTCTCTGACTCAAGTACAATGTTTTAATTCTTTTAGAAATTATTAATGGCGCTACTGAAATCTTTTTATTTTTTATGATACTACTGAAGAAAGTTGTTTTAAGCTGAGTTATTTAAATAAGTATCATAAGATGACAGGAAGGTGTAAGAAAAACTGTCTATGAAGAAAAAATGAAATAAAAATGTACCAACCGATAAAAGATAAAGAGATATCCTTGGTGCATCTGAAAAAAATTTACATAGGTAATATTCCGCAAACAAAAAATAATTACTATGATTTTGATATTAAGGTTAAGAAATAAAGAAATAACGTAGAGACAGCTGTATAAGATTATAAATACTTTAGTCGACTTACCTTTTTATTACATCTGCGATCCAATGGTTGATCCAGGAGAGGGCTGGTCCAGTGAAGGGTTGGTCTGGTGAACAGTCCACCAATGTACAACCAATCAGAAGTAATTCAGTAGTAACTCAGCAGCAAATTTGAAGTAAATTTGTAGTAAACTTTTAGTGTCTTTGAAATTTGTAGTGTCTTTGGTATTTTATATTCCAATGCTGTGTGTAACACCCATGACAATAAGAGAATGAATCGTGGCATTGAAGGTATTGGACTATGTCACTGACAGGAATCGTTTGTAATAATTAACTGTTAAGAACTCTATACAATAGATGGTGTTAGCGTTAGCCATATAATTAATTTAAATATACTATGTTTTTAGTTAAGATATCATGTTACAATGTTTGGGACTACCTGGACAGGCGCATAAGAACTCGTAATATCGCTCCAGACAACTTGATGAGCTGGAAAATGTTTTAATAGAAGAATGGGAAAATTTGGATTTGGATTACAATAAGTGACCTGATAAAAAGCTTCCACGGAGAATAAGAGATGTTATTAGAGCCAGAGGTGGTAATACCAGATACTACAATGGTAAATTTATCGTTTAAATTTTTTATTTTGTTACTTTGTATTATTTGATTTTTCAAGAATAATTGTTATTTTCATTATTTATGCCTATTATTTTTTTATTTTTAATTTTAATTAAATAAACTATTTTGAAACATAATTCCAATTTCATTTCCTATCATTTCCCCAAAAAAATAAAAAGAGAATAATAAAAACTTTATTTATAAATCACTTTGCGATACTTTTTGTGACGAGTGTATATCTCTTTGGCTTTATTAGAAGTAAATGAGTAATTTACGAAAGCGATATCGGAGTTTTTTTAAATGAAATCAATTAAATCTGTTTTATTTGAACTTATTTGTGAGGAAACTTTACACGAAAGTGTAAATAAAGTAAAAAGCTGTCAAGCTGTTTATTGCCATGCTTAAACTAAGAAATATTTATGAATTGTGACTGCATTACAACCAAAATGTTTAGAAGTAGCGGTATGTAATATGGTTAAGCTTTCATTTACTTCACTTTCAGCGAATTCGCGAAAAGTTTCTTTTCCCAAGGGAACTTTGTTACTCTACAGACGTTCATAACATTACGACCGGAGATGGAACTGAGACTGAAACTAACTTCAATCTCGTTTAGTGAATTAATCTAAATGAATTCCTTAGGTGAGGTTTCTCCTACATAATACATTTTCATGAGATTGACGTTTTTCCCTTGGAAGGGTTTTCAACCACTTCAGTCATGGTTTATTTATTTTCTATATATGTACAAACAGAACCGTCTTAGACACAAAAAATATTGATCTTAAATATCTTCCTGGCCTAGACTCGAGAACAAGTCCAATTTAAATTTAAGATACCGAGAAAAATCCAAGTTGTGGAAGTATTTTCTTCCATAATTTATTTTGTAGAACTAGTATTGTATTTGTTAGACAACAAATTACCTGTCTAGAAGAATATTTACTATAAGCGTGAAAACAAAGAGTAAAAGAAATCAAAAAATCGATCTTACATAACCTTACTTTTAAAATTAAAAATTAATCTACTGTTCTACATTCTATCTTCTTTTTTAGCTAGTCACGTATTCGATCTAGTCGTTTTGACTTATTAAAAAATGGTAAATAATCTAGTAGGTTTTACAGAAATAATATACCACTTTCTTTTCTGATATCCTATTTGCATTGGTAAATATTCTAGAAAAGTGTCGATTACAAGCCGAATCTGCATATTGCAGCAGATGAGGCGTAATTGACGCTTTTTTCCGAGGTACATATTAAATTTTTCCGTCGACCTCACTAGTTAAAGCCATTTGAAAAATTCATAAGTATGCATACCTCTATACTTATCTTTTTTAATGTTATGTTTTATTTTAATAAAACAAACAAAATTAAAGTAACTTTTATTAAATATTAATATTAAACGTACAATTAGTAACATTCTTAATATTTATTCCTGTTGTTGAAGTCGATGCAAGTGACAAATGTTTATTTTTTGTATTTAATGAAGGAATATCATTAAAACAATTATCTTTTCCATTACTCTCCTGTAAAATTTTACTTGTTAAAATGCTTTTCGAGACATTATTTTTATTTGGAATAGAATCTTCAACAGATGTACCGTTGATTCATTGGGTAAATGTAAAAAATTTCCGATTAAGCTGGGTATTTTTGTAAATGTGTGAATACCAACGACTTGTACAGTACACTTTCCTAATCTGTAGTTAATTGTGAAGAATTAAATCAAGTTTGTTGATTTACTATTATGATAGATTGATTGTCAAATAAAATAGTTTTTGATAACTGTCAAATAGAGGTTTTATTAAGTTTTCCATTAAACCGATAATTTACGTTTTCTACTAGTGAAATAATTGGTATTCGGGTAGAATATTTATTATTCTTTACATTTTTGGAGGCCCCGGCGAGATACTTGTTCTTTTGTGAAGATCCTACTTGGACATATTTTTTTTGATAGAAGACGTAAAGATACTTACAAGATATGGAAAAGAATATCAAAACCCTTGAATTAAACCGTACAACGTTTAACAGAATCTATAACCAGATCAATATCCTTCTCAGCGATGAAAATGTTGAAATTATTAAAATAAAAAGAAATCTGCAGGTACTTGAACAAATTATGCAAACAATTTCGCAGTTAAATGAAAAATATTTAAATATTTTAATTGAACAAGATTCCGAAGATATTGATTTAGATGCAGAAATGACCGAAATTTGTGACTTTATGTGTAAATTCTCAGAAATTAAATTAAAAGTAGAAGATAAAGTTAACTCTTTAAGAGTAGATTTAAACAATATACCCAGCACATCATCTACTTTTTGCCACTCTCAATCAAATCTAAAGTATACGCATTTAGAATTTAAGAAGTTTGGTGGTCACATTCGCGACTGGTTGACATTCTGGAGTCAATTTAAAAGAATTCACGAAGACCAGGTACTCTCTAATGAGGAAAAATTAAAATATTTCTTTCAAGCAACAATACCAAAGTCAAGGGCTCGACAGATTGTGGAAAGCTATCCTCCATGCGGTGAAAATTACCCAAAGGTAATTGAATACTTGACGAGACGTTTTGGGAGACAAGATTTACAAATTGAAGTGTATGTACCTGAACTTCTAAAACTTGTTTTAAATGATGTGAACAATTCATCAAATTTAACCCTTTTGTACGACCAGATCGAAGCACAACTACGTTCATTGGAGACTTTGGGTATAACCTCTGATACTTGTTCGGTCATGCTGTTTCCGTTAGTCAAATCCTGTCTTCCAGAAGATATGCTTAGAATTTGGGAACGCACAAGGAGTTTTAAAGAAGATGATAGTTCAAAAATCCGTCTTGAACTACTTATGAATTTCTTACGAAAAGAAGTGGAAGGAGAAGAACGTATAGCTCTAGCAGTATCCGGTTTTGGAGATAAATTAAAAAGAAGAGAAGTTCAAAAAGTCATTTCAACTGCCACCGAGTTGCTTAGTATGATAAACCTCCACTATCATGTATTTTTTGTAAGACAAAAGGAAAACATTATAACTCGGATTGTCCTGAAGTCAAGACAAAATCTCTTATTGAATTACGAAAAATTTTATCCGAAAATGGTCGATGTCATTCCTGCTTAAAATTTGGTCATATAGCCCGCCGTTATAAGACAGCAGTCAATTTGAAATGTCAAAATTGTTGTGGTAAACACGTTACTTTGATGTGTCCTAAATCCAAGGACATACCTACAAAATCTGATAAGAACTCGACAGTAACTGAAGGTTTATACAATACCTCTCACAATCAAGTCCTTCTTCAAACTTTGATTGTTAATCTAAAAGGAAAATGTAAGAAACGACCAGTCCGTGCAATAATTGATACTGGATCACAAAGATCTTACATTAGCAGACAAGCAGTAGAAGATATGGGTTACGAAGTACTAAGAAAGGAAGAATTAGTTCACGATCTTTTTGGAGGTCATTGTTCTGACGTCACCACTCATAACTGCTATCAGATATTTTTAGAAAATCCAAATGCAAACTATACTTATTATTTTTAAGCCTTAGACCAACCTGTAATTTGTTCCAATCTCTCCACTATTCCAAAAGATATATGGATCAAGGAACTAAGCGATCTTGATATTAAAATTAATGACATGGACCATGCACCTATAGAAATTTTGAATGGAGCTGATATAGCAGGAAAACTATTTTCTGGTCAACAACATCAATTAAAATGTGGTATAGTTGCAATGAATACCAAGTTAGTTTGGACTTTAATTGGAAAAGTTCCAAAAACTAATAATGGAAGAAAAAGAAGTTATGAATGAAAAAAAGAAAACAGCAGTTGTGATGCTGTCTCCAGAAAAAGTCGATTTTTCTTATTTACATCGAAAATTATCTAAACATTGCCAAATTGTAAACTTAATTGGTTGAATAAAAAGATTTTGTTATAACTCAAAAAATCCTAAGAAACCTAAAAAATTCGGATTGCAAGTTCAGGAAATACAAGAAGCAGAAATAATTTTATTACGTTGCATACAACAAGAAGCTCTAAATCAGAAGACTTTAAAAAACAATTTTACAATAATACCATTTAAGGATGAAAATCAAGTAATTAGAATAAAAACTAAAATTACTGAACGTAACGATACAGCAAGTTTTCGATTTCACATACTTTTACCAGCTAAACACCCAGTTGTAATCAGACTTATATTTGAAAGACATGTAAAAATGGGTCATGCTGGTGTTCAAATACTTTTAAATGATTTAAGAGAATCCTATTGGATATTAGGAGGTAGGAAGTCAGTTAAATCAGTAATTTCAAGATGTGTGGTATGTAAGAGGTACAATTCCAAGAAAATGAATACTTATCCTATTTATTTACCTAAAAATAGAGTTAGATGCCCACATATTTGAAGTAACCGGAGTTGATTTATTTGGTCCACTTTATATAAGAAAATCAATTAAAGTTTGGGTTGCAATTTTTACGTGTGCTGTATATAGAGCCATTCATTTAGAAATTGTGACATCTTTAACTACTGAAAATTTTATTCAAGCATTTCGACGATTTATAGCAAGACGAGGAAGACCAACTACCATGTATTCAGACAACCAAACAAACTTTACAGGATGCCCAAATTCACTAAAACAGTTAGATTGGAAATAAATAAAAAATAAGTTTTCAATTGAGAAAATTGATTGGAAATTTAATCCACCAACTGCTGCATGGTGGGGTGGTTGGTGGGAGAATTAAAATTGTAAAAAGGAGTTTGGTGACGGTAGTAGGAAGAGCCTGTTTAAGGTATGAAAAATTAGAAACTATATTATGTGATTGTGAAGCTTTAGTAAATTCCAGACCTCTTACTTATTTTTCAGAAGACATGTCAGATTTAATTCCGCTTAGTCCGAAAATATTTTTACAAGATATTCAAGAGTCTGGCACTGCTGACTTAGAAAAGATAGAATCCAGTAGTCTTCGTCGTAGATATAAATATAGACTTAAACTAAAATAAGATTTATTAAAGAGATTTAGAGTGGAATACATAGGTCAATTAATTTTGAGAAACTCGAATGAAAAAATTTGTAAACCTGTTCAGAAAGGAGATATGGTTTTAGTTGATATCGACGAAAAACGTAAAATAAAAATTCCAAATCGTCTTGCTCTTTAAGATAATAAGACACTCTACTAGAGTGACCATTATTTGGGTTGGCAGAATGTGAAGAATTAAATCAAGTTTCTGATTTACTATTATTATAGATTGATTGTCAAAGAAAATAATTTTGATAACTGTCAAATAGAAGTTTTATTAAGTTTTCCATTAAACCGATAATTTACGTTTTCTACTAGTGAAATAATTAGTATTCGGGTAGAATACTTATTCTTCTTTACAGTTAATAAAAAAGGAGTTATGCCCCAGAAATTCCAATAATGAAACAAAGCTGTAATTTACAATAATTATCTAGTGCCAAAACAGTAAAATTATTTTATCTTATACATAAGATATGTCCCATCTGGAGCATCACACGCAGGAATCTATTTATTTCATCCCGAGTAAATATCTGTGACTTTTTGGCTCCATATCCAACATATTGTTTTTTAAAAAATGCTTGAAGTTTAAACAATTTGCTAATGTCCAGATTTTCTTTAATCGAAAAACTAGATTTCAGCATTGAATAAGAAGATCACAACGTCGATGATTTGCAATTTGTTCCTCTATAATTAATATATAATTAAATGCTAATTATCACAAATATAAACAAAAAATAAAGGGAATACTTTATTTCAGTAAAACAAACAGCTACATCACGGTAAAATTTTTATGAATATATTTATGACGTTTGAGTTTAACCTCACTCAAAACATGCCTGCAGTGACGAGATGTTAGCGAAGTATATTCAACGGTGACATGTCCGGTTAAAGTTTAAGATTAGTTTCACGTATAATATATGTAAAACCCTACTTTATTGATTGTTCTTCAAAGTACTTAACCAAGGTAAAATCGTTTTAGTTTATTTAAAGTATGTTGACTTTTAGGGTACTTTGAACACATTCATATAGTGCGGAAACAATTTTTGGAATAAAATTAATTGAGCTCCTACATATGTGTATTTTAATTGTTAAAGCCACGCTATTTGAAATAAAAAATAAATTTACTGGGTTATTCACGTGAGTCCAACACCGCCCTTGCATTTTTTTCAAAGGACATTTCATGTAGGTATTTAATTTCAGTTTTTTATTTCAAATATCATTTATTTCAAAGAATTAATTTCAGTTAAAAAGACATTGTGCCAGATTGATTTTGCGAGCGAAGCGATCGCGCCGGGTCAAAGTTTGGCTGCGCGAATTTTTCATTGTATACTTAATGCTGTTAATTCAATGTTACCATAACTGATTAGCAGTAAGTTTGTTATCTGCTTTATTTAATGTAAGGTGTAAAACAAATTTAAGATAAACATAACTTTCTAATAATGTGCATTATTTCAATTTTCATGATTACAAATGCAAATAATTTTATGTACTCATGTAGAAAATTGTTGTAGCTAAAAGAAAATAAACACCATTGACAACGCCGCTAAAACTATAAACAGATCACAGAACTATAATAATTTATAACCTTTTCTTCCTTGACCATAGACATAAACTTTCAGATACTAAGTGCTTATAATATCTGAGTGTTCAAATGAAAATAATTAGGTCTAAGAATATTTCTAAAAAATGGCAAAATTAAAGTATTTTCTTCCAATTTTTATTTAGTTTAAGATAATAACCACTTTATTTAAATTTAAAATTAACATGAAATTCTGTGGGTCGCAAAGTATAACGGAAACTATTATTTTATTGAATGAATGTTATAAATATTCTCCATTTACTTGTTGGAGAAAACCTAGACTATTGTTAGTCTACTCCAAACTTTATTTAGGGTCTCTGGTAAAATGTTCTTATGTTATTCTTTATCGGAGATCTGCAGTATTAGTTGTGTGTTGTACGAGTATATACTTACTCTTTAGTAACCTTAAAACTCCATGGCGATAGGTCTAGTAATCGGACTGGCCACTCAATAGTGCCTCTTTATATTTATTTGGAAGTGGTAGATTTAAGCGATCCTTCACATTTGCAGCATAATGAAGTGTTGCTATTACATTTGGAAGCAAATATTGACGTGTTTCGGGATTTTCTAGAAATATGTATCCGTAATAACGAATTTATTCCATTTGGCTTCTCCAAACTGTATATTTATATCTGTATCATAATTATTCATAAAAAAATGGCTAATAATATTAACCAAGAAAATAACCATTTGAAAATAATTTTAAAACAGCTGAAATCTACAGATAAAAAAGCGACAACTACTAAACGTCTTGGGAGTAAAATATTAAAACAAACATTTTTGTACAAAGAGAACTTTACTGAAGTAGCCGTAATGTTTGCGTTGTTTTGTAAACTTAAAAACTTCTGATTTATCTCAACGGATTGTTGATGACATTAAGAATTAAAAAGAACGTTAACATTACCATCAAATCGTAAGAGAAAATTTATAAATGCTACGACGCAAAAACAAACGAATCTGGCTGTGTAATAAATCGGTCCATAAACAGACCCTCGTCATTCTGAAACAACACTTGCTTTTACGTTTCTACGTCCCAAGAAATTAGGTATTTTACGAAATACATTTGCTATTTTATTAAGTTTATAATTTGAGACTTTATTAAATTACATTCATTAATTTTTGAGATTGATAGGCTCTTTTACGAAGTGTTACATTGTTCCATATCTATATTAAAATTTTGGTGTTTCTATTTTTATTATTACTTTTGTTAACCTATTCCGACACTATTTTCCACATGTTGTCTCTTACGTTTTGGTCATTGTACAAACCGTACTACGTACCACTGAGTGCATTGACACTTTATTAATTAATATTTGATTTGTTTTATAAAATGTTAACCCATTTCCTTTATTATTATTTTCGACCTATTTTGTCAAAAACGCGGCGGCTTGGGGCGATTAGTTTCGACTTGTCGCTTTAATAAAACCGTCAATATGATATCCGCATTATGTCTACTGAAGCGATAACACGTAGCGTTTAAACCCCTTCTATTGTATGTACAAAAAGTACGAGGAGTAATAAACCCTAATTAAGTATGCAAAACCTTTACAGGGAGCACCATGAAATTTTTGATAAATCTCTTACTTTAAAATACATTTCTTCCGTAAATCTAAAAACCAGGTAGATCGACCCCGTATTTGTTTCAGTTGTAGTAAAGTTTAGGGTTTCTTCATTGTTAAAGGATTAGCAGGTAAGCAATAACGCAATGCAGTGGGGTTTGGGGAAAAATACGTTTTAAATTATAATATAATAAAAAATGAAAAAAAAATTATTGAAATACATTTATTACTTACATTTTATTCTATATCCGACTCGGAAAAGGAAGAATCGTTGTTGACATTAATAATAATAAGGTCGATTAAATCATCACAAATATTGTCAATTTTTCACATATTTGCTTCTACTTTGATAACATGCTCGATACAGTTTGTCCAATTTTCCTTGCTAACATGACTTACAACACTCTCAAACAATTTGACAACATCGTTTTATTTTAAAAGTAGTATTTTTTTTCCAACTTCCCCTTTTACCTGAGCCCATATTATTTGTATGGGATTAAGTTCACAATGATAAGGGGGAAGTCGAAGAACTGATATACCACGAGAAGAAGCCATTTGTTCTACAATGTAGGTTTTGTATTTATTCATGTTCATTTTTGCAATTCTGTAAAGTTCTTTCCTTAGTGGATCTTTTGGAAACTTAATAATTTTTGAAATAAGCCACTCCAAAAGCTCTGCTTTACGCCAACGACTTGTGGGCAATGCTTCTCGTAACCGTGAATGGTAACTTGCGTTGTCCATAACAATAACAGCCCCTTTTGGAATCAGATCCAATATTTGAACAAACCATTCCTCGAAGACATCCCCATTCATATCTTCGTGATAGTCCCCCGTGCGTTTTGAAATAAAAGTTAATAATCCACCATCAACAAAACCTTCAGAACTTCCAACATGGACAATGATAAGTCTTTTTCCTTTTCCAGATGGTGGCTGCAAATCTAACGACAAACCTTCCACGAATGCCTGCCTTCCGCTTTTAATGTTTTTATCTTGCCAAGATTTGGAAACTGTATATTCAGCATTTATCCATATTTCGTCTTAGTAGAAGATTTTCAAATTTTGTTCTCTGGCATGTCGAATGTTTCTAAAATAGTCTCTTCCCCAAAAAACTATTTCCGGTTTATCTATCAAGAGACATTTTCTATTATGTTTTGTATATCTGAAACCCACATCTTTCAAAAGTTTGCATAATGTTATTCTGGAGAATTTTGTATAGTCCGTATCTTCTTGCACTGATGTCATAATTTTGTCAAGTATTGGAATTTCCTTTCGTAAGTAAAATCCATGGACTTTACGCCTTAGTCTTTGTTTTAATTACTCATCGATCTCAATTGGTTTTCGGCCTGAAGGAGTTTTAGGGGGTTGAAGAGTTCCATTCTTGCTTTCTTTAAGTAATCTATAAATTATTGATTTAGCAACACACAACATAGCAGCCGTTAATTCCACAATATCATCAACACTTGCACTTGGATCCTTGTTTTTCAATGATATATAACAATTCAATATAAGAGTTTTTTTATTTAAATATAATGGACCTGTTTTTGGTCGTTTAGATGGTCCTTGGCTTATCGACATTGTTTGGTACTTGCACAATTAACATTCAACAATTGTTTTAAATATATTCCAACTGTTTACAATATTATGAAAACCATACAACTTCATACAACTTTACTCAAAGAACTAATACTAAGTACTGATTTAATGTACCTACTTTCTTTTAAAATAATATTCCCGATAATGTTTCTAAGAAAACTGGGTTGTTTGGAAAATCCTTCTCAATAATCAAATAATCTGTAAATAGGTGTAATCGTATTAAGCCGATTACAGTGTAGGCCAGTTGCCATTTAAAATTTCTGAGAAAAATTCCCCAAACACTACATATAGGAGTAATACAAATAAAAAATATTCATTTTGCTTCTTTGAATTTAATAAAAATTGTAACGATATCTTGCTATCTTGACTTTAATTAATTTTTTTAAAATATATTTCATTGTAATTTATTTGTGACAATATTCAAAGTTTCAATTAATCTTCTTACAAAAAGAAAAAAAAATATATAAAATTATTATTACACATTGGTTTGTTTTCTATAATGAATAAACTGTGTTGCCTTTCTTTATCAAACTTACTAAAATGTATGTACCTCTATAACTTTTTTTTATTAAAATTAGTACATTTCGTTACCTCTGACCTAAATCGTATATTCTTTAGCATAGCTGCGACTCATTCGTTCAATACAAAATGTACCTTACGGTATACCCTCTTAAAATATATTTTGGTACGTCTATGAAATCTACTTAAATGAATGATTTATTACTCGTTGTCCTTTCTGTATAGACCATACTATTCGCCCAAACCAGACCGTACTTTTAAACTATTAGATCATTTATATCAGTGGTTCCCAAAGTATCAGTCACGACCCACTGGTGGGTCGCAGAAGAGTTCCATAATATTAAATAGAAAAATAAAATTAAATCGGCAACAATCAGCAATTTTTTTGATGCTGGAATGCAAAAGTAGAAGGAAGAAAAAAACATTATTTAGCCAATTAAGAATAATGTTTTTGCCCCTCAGATAGTGGAATAGTTTTGTTCTCTCAGTTTTGTAGGACTATTTTTATCTACTTCTCAGGAAGACGCACTTGTAGAACTATCCTGGGATTTGGCGATGAACGTTGTAATAAAGGAAAGAATAACCATAACTTTTCGAATAAGCAATGAAGCTTTTGATTGTATTTAGTACCACATATCTGTGTGAGAAATTCTTTTCATCGTTGGTGTAACTTCAAGTTAAAATTTTTCTTGCTTAATCCATATATTGATTTTGTTATCCAAGAAAAGTAGTGCAACTAATCATATTAGTTTTATTATTGAAAAGAAGTTATGTTAAAACTATCTCAATTGACTTTTATATTTTTAACAAGCTGGTAAACATAGTGGCCATTTCATTTTTATAAAACCGTGATATTCAATGCGATCATTTACAATTCTCGCACGGTGCGGTTGCGCATTATCGTCGATAAAGACAAATTGTTTACCTACTGCACCAAAAAATGGTACAACTATTGGCTCTATAACCATGTCCCTATATTGATAATTAACTCATAAACCAACATGTAACTGCAATCTGTTAATATCACGATGAAACTAATTTTAAAACAGCTGTGTTTTACCAACTATTTTGTTTACTATTTGTTTATGATGGATGCAATAAACTTTATCATAAATGTAATTATTGTAATAAGCAAATTTTTCTGAACCCATCCTGTTCCCTAGAATTTATAAGTGTCCGATCCTCTTTGTGTAATATATCCCCGGGAATCGAGAGACGTTATATGTCAAAAGACTTATTGTTCCTATGATCGTTCGTATTGCATTGACATCAAGTTAAGGTTTGCAGCGAGTCACATTTCAATTTTCCTTTTGACCCATTTTCATAACGAACATTATTAGTTTTATATTTAAATTGCTTGTATATAAAAGTAGGTACTTTGTAATATTTCTACAGCTATTTAGTAAAAACCTTTTTTTTCTGATTGTTTTATTAAATATTAACATATTCTCTTTATTATTTTGGTGATTTTTTGTGTTTGCTTTCTATGTTATTACGGTTTATTTACCATTTTATCTTTTGTTACCAACTATATAAACATACGGTTTTATTTATGGTTTTTAATAACACTTTGTTTTTATTGTTTCATTTTTTGCTGAGGTGTTTTCTTTATTAATAAAATATCATTTTTCTGATACTTATTTTGTTTTTTTGAAGACTTCACAGCAAATTTCATAGAAACATATTCAATAAAATATGTTGGGGTCTTTTAACAAAAAAAATGTAGCTAAAATAAACTATAAGGAGCAAATAAAAGTCTCACTAGATCTATGAGGTACTACACTAGACTTTGGAAAAACGAAAATTGTATATGTTTGAAATTTAGACGGACTTCGTTACTTATGTGTTGTTAATGAATTAACTAGATCCTTGACATAATGATATTTAAAGAGATATTTTTAATTATTTTAACTGCTTATTGGTTTGGATTTCATGAGTGAATAATAGTTTATAAAAATTACAAATTATCATCAAAACAAGAGATTTTAATATTTACTAAATATATAATTTGAATAGCAAAAACAAACTTCTTTTATTTCTATTTTTAATCCTGTTTTTAAATTCCCTATCTATTTATTGTAGTAGTTTTCTCGCAATTTCCCACAGCCCAGGATATTTTTCGTGTATTTCTGCTTGAAAGTAGAATGTTTGATAGCTTTTTTTAAATTTGACCTTCAGCTCCTCATTGGATTTATGATCCATGGTGGTATTTCCATCGTCAGAATATCTGCAAGTCATTAAATTTTTTGTACAAATCTGTCAAATACACGATATCTGCTTTCAATTTTCTTTTAAATCTGAATCTTTACTTTCCACAAACTGATTGAAAAAGTGAGTAAAATCTTATAAATGAAAAGTAGAAAATTGTTTTTACCTGCACCTAAGGTAAAGAAACTTAATATTTTCTATACCAAGCTTGACCGTTTTCTATGAAACAACAACTACTTCCTGGGCTATATGCCCCAACGGACATTGAATTACATTTCAATAGAAAACGTGATGGCGACCGGCTTCGTCGATACTTAAAACCATCTCTATTGGTTTGCAAATCAACGGGAAGAACACTACTCTTAGACCGGTTTCGACATTATTGTGTCTCATCAGTACGAGGTATGTAGTCCTTCTCATTCCGCAGAGCAGGATGCAGTATTTGTTTACCTTTCGAGTAAAATCTTGTTAAACATGCACCTTTCGACAACCAGCAATGACAGCAATTTTTTAAATAGTGAAAGTTTTGCTAAAACGAAGAGTTTTTTATTTTTCTTAGCAAAAAGTAAGGGTTAGTACAATAAATTTAACGCTAATAACAACTAGGATTTAATATTGTTAGGTTTTATTACTTCCATACTAGGTCTAGTCTTAACACTACCTAATCAAAATCAAGTAGTTATCTTAAAAAAACAAAATGCAACTTTAATATGTCAATCTGACGATGCTGATTCTAGCGAAACAGTTGTCATTGAATTTAAAAATTAATTTTTCTATTTTTTAAATAAAAGGTGGAAGTTCAAACGTTTGGTTGTTTATTATTTTTAATATTTAATAATTTCTGTTTTGATTTGATAATAAGGATTTGGTTTGTAAAAATCGCTATGAAAGTACATGTATAAGTCAATAAAAATAACTTTAAAAAACCGCATTTTAATTTTTATATCAAAGGAGCTACAGGCTAATATTTTTTCACACCAATTTAAGTCTTTTGTAAAGTTGTTTGGAGGCTTGAACATGTTCTTATTCGTTACCTAATCTCTAATTTCCAGTTTTCCCTTTTCGTTTTGGTGTATATTTTTACGCCGGCTTTATGGAGCCCTCCATTAAGAGTGTCTGTTCGAAATGTTGAGTCAACACATATAAATTTAATTGCAAACCACCATGTTACTAATACTTCTAAGGATAAAATTTGAATACGTTCGTTTTAAGTGATAGTTATACAAGAAAAGCAAACGAAATGGAAAACAAAACCAAGACCTTATTACGAATTTCGTTTAAAACAACAAGGTTGTTTCGACAAGACCGACAGTAAATTGTATTCAGATAGATTCAAACGAAGTATGTCTTTTATTAAGATCATCCTGCGAGTTAAAAATTACGTTGAAGTAATTTGAATTAAATCGTTTTCCACAAAAAACTACCCCTACAATAAAATTGATTTATCTAGATTGTTTTTTTCTTTTTAGCTTTCAAGTGAATAGTCTATCCCGAAGCTTTTGAAGTATTTAAAGCTGAATTGTTCCTTATAGTGAAACTGTAATTGCCTTACTATTATACTTATAAAAACGAAAACTGTATAAAAATTTGACCAATCTTTCCATAATGGATTAGGTTAGGTTAGGTTAGGTTTAGTTTCCATAATGGGTGCATTGTAGTTTTTAATGGTCATACAGATATAAATGTTTTATTATGCAAAGCTATATTTTAATTATAAATAACATTATTTAAAAAAAATTCTTCAAGTCCGGAAAATACTGTTTTTTTAGACAAAATTCTGGAAGTCTACCAGTCCAAAAAAACTCGGTCGTGTTACGTACACTATTTTTTTAGCAACCGTGAAGAATAACAAATCAATGAGAGATTTCTTTATTATATTTCTTTTAAACATTTTAAATTTTATTTGTATTAAATATTGAAAAGATAGGTACTAACAGAAACATTCTAATTGTTGTTTATATTAATATTATTATTAAAATTTGAGCAATTGCTGATACTGAAAGGATTTAATTTGTTTGGAATGCTTGGTATATTTAAATGCTTCTTGTTGAAGTAAGAACAAAAAGGTAAAGTTTCCGTTTCACATGGATTGTTTTCATCTGACTATTTCACTAGACTATTTTAAACTGACAAAACTGCATAGCAACGGCATGTTTCATATTGATTATTTTTTTCACCTGTCAAAATATCACAGCTTTTTGATTTCGTCTAATGAAAACGCTTAATATTTAATGTTCTGTGCTAAATGCTAGCCAATCATTTCGTTTTGTACTGATTATTTTTTTCACCTGTCAAAATATCACAGTTTTGTGATTTCGTCCAATGAAAACGCTTAATCTTCAATGTTCTATGCTAAATGCTAGCCAATCATTCCGTTTTATAGCGATAAAACCACTAGTCGTTTTACCAGGATCGATAAAATTATAGAACTGTCAAAAATCAATATTGCACAATCAATTTTCTTGTTTATAAGTACCTTACTATAAATCAACATTTATTTATGTTATCTAAATATTCTGAAATATATTTTGTTATTATTATTATCAAAATTCAATTCATCTAAACGATAATGAAAAACCAAATATGTAGTTATTTTAAAACTAACCTGCTTCCTGGTTCTGTATGCATTTAAAACTTTTATATGCCTACAGGCAAATGTGGTCTTGTAGGTAAACTTTAAATAGATAAACCTAATAATTTTTATTTTGGTAATTTTCTCTTTAATAATATAATTGTATAAATAGGTATAAAAATGAATATTTTTTTATTCAAATTATAACTCTGTTCACACGACGCTCACGACATCTGACAACTGTCAATACTATCTAGTGTACCTATAGGATAAGTTAATAGGAGGGGTAACGGCATTTCGTGGACCAAATTGATTACGTCATTAAAGTCGGGCTTGTCAAATTTTTCATTAATGTTATTAAAAGATCAAAAGATTATAAGTATATTATCTTAAAATAATAATTTATCTTTTAAATATAATTCTGTGTAAACCCATTTCCTTTCTTTCTCTTGATTATTAATGTGTTAATAAATTAGATCATAGGTAGGCAACACAAAATACACCTATCGTAGTTAGCTTGTCAAATTTGTTATTAAAGTTATTAAAAGATCAAAACATTATAAGTAAAATAGTAAAAATTGGTAAAAAGATAACGATAAGTTATTAAATAAAGTGGTTTTTGTACAGAATGGTTCAAAAAATAATCTTCTCAAATACCATTCGTCCTGTAAAATTTTACTAGATAAATTTTTATTTTCTAGACTCAAACTTTTTTATTTTAGGCAAAACTACTCAAACAAACTGAATAAGATAAAATCACTCGTCCTACGGACTCGTGATTTTATCACATTTCAGTTTGTTTTCGTATTTTTGCCAAATAAAAAAGTTTTCGTCGAAACTAAAAATTTATCGATAAAATTTTAAGGACTCGTGGTATTACCTTTGATAAAACTACTTGTCGTTTTACCAGTATTGATAAAATCATAGAACAATTAAACAGCGTAAATAGTGAAAAGTAAAATAGTGAAACTTTGTGAAAAGATAACGATAAATTATTAAATAAAGTGGTTTTTGTACAGAATGGTTCAAAAAATAATCTTTTCAAATACCATTCTTCCTGTAAAATTTTACTGGATAATTTTTTATTTTCTAGATTCAAACTTTTTTATTTTAGGAAAAACTACTAAGGACGAGTTTGTTTTCGTATTTTTGCCAAATAAAAAAGTTTTCGTCGAAACTAAAAATTTATCGATAAAATTTTAAGGACTTGGTTTTACCTTTGACCATACGTAATATCTCAGTGACAAAATTATGACAGATCCGTTACTAAGGTGTCTGGTATTTCTATAGTTGTCAGTTTCCCAATTGTTACATGTCAATAATATAAGAAATCAAATTTATTTTAGTAGAAAAGAACGGGCCAACCTATAACTGTACATTTAATATTGTTAACAAATAAACAAAGATTATGTTTCCTTAATATTGTCTCGTTTTTCTCGTGAAATAGTCTTGTCGAATACCATTCGAGAGAAAAATTTTTCCCGGCCAAATTTTCTTCTGGTTTTATTCAAATTTGTTGCTTTTTGGCAATTTTGCCAAGCAACAAACTTTCATACCAGTCGAAAATTTTGTCGGCAAAATTTTCTCTCATATACGATAATTTTTGAATGGTCTTTGCAAATTTAATTTTGTTTCTTAGTGAATTCTCTATATATTCTTCAGCGATATTGATAGACTTTCAGCCACCCTGTCTCTTCAAATTTGTGATCTTTCCACATTATTAGCAAGTAACGACGCTGAAGTTCAATGCAAGCTATGGCCTGTGTATGTTTTAGGATTTGGTAAATTTAAAAATTCTGAAATTCTTAATCCGAGATTGCCAAAACTGTGCATAGCACATCGGGCTGAATGGAACATTTTCCTTTCTTGTAATTCACGAATAATCTGTTATGTGGTGTATGGGATGGCCATAAAGATAAATATTGTCTATACAACCGCAGGTTTTCTTGACCAATTACAACAACATTTATTTTAATAAGCATTTTAGAATCCGGTATTTTCACAAGCAACATGTCTTCTTTGTCGTTTATTAGATCAATTAATATTTTTGTAGGTTCTTTCTGTCTACACCCACCAGCTAACCCAATAATTGTTGCCACCTGAAAAAAAGTTGAAAATTTCACACCTCCATTTTTTAACTAATGGCTCGTTACCATGGCAATTTAAAAAATTTCCGGAAATTGTTTCGTGACGCCACGAAAAAGTGAAAGTGAAAATTTCATACCTATACATTTTAAACAATAAAATGTCTTTGATTCGTTTCCATGGCATTGTAAAAAATTCCGGAAATTTTTTTCTGGCGCCATGATACTTAAGTGGAAATTTTTTGACGGCTAAAACGACATAGAACGCTGAAACCTCAACGTTGAGACCACAGACAAATAAAAATATGTTATATTTCTCTATGATGCAGACGTTTAAACTAGTAATTATGAGGCTTTGTGACAGACGTTAGATTGGATTTATTATTATTTTCCCAATTATGGTGTGAAATTTTCTTACCAGATACCACGCAAGCTTAAATTATTCCTGGAAATTTTCTTTCGGGTACGAATATTTTAAGAGAATTTCCGGAAATAATTTACGCTCTTGTAATGTTATAAATGATATTTTTAAATCCTATAATCGTAATGTTTTTGTTAAAATTACCTTGAGCATTACCTATCTACTTCCTTGATTATTTTGTTGATTTGCTCTTTGCTGAAGACTTGAACATTCTTCCTTTTAAGAAATGCAATTGCCTTTGGAAAAGTGGCTATGCTTAATTTTTTTTACTAAAATGATACTTTTTAACATGAAGTACATGCTCTGTAAAGTAGAGGATTTAATAGTATTCCAAAATTACATCCTCTGTAATAGTTTTGCATTTCTACATATCCATCCATTTCGTGAACAAATTATGAACGCTTATGTACCTGGGATTTTTCAAGCAATAATTGTGCTGAGGCAGCAGCTGCTGCATTAAAAATTTCGTAGGGCACGTTTTAAAACTCATTATTGCTGCTGCCCTCTATAGTTTATTGTGACAATTGCGACAAAAAACCATGAAAACTTTTAGTCATTATTTCGTTGATATAATAGTTTTTAACTGCATTTATCCAAATCAAATATACCAAGATTTTCATTTTCACTATAATAACAACGATATAAATATTTCCGGCATTCTCCGGGAAGTACATACTTCCCAGACTAGACCGGAAAATGCTACTTTCTCAAAGAAAGGGGAAGTGGGTTCTTCCAGGACGCCTTAGAGATAAGTATCGTAAAATAGGAAGTGAGGGGTTTTATAGATAAACCTGGAGATGCAGGATAGCGCATGATATGTTGGATGAGGTGATTTTTAGGAGAAAAGTGGATGTGGTGTGGTCGATACAGGAGAGCCCACCAACCAAACCCACTCAAAGGGTTTAGTTGCTTGGCGTCCTCTTGTCCTTTAAACATTGAGGTATGAAGGATGTGCTTGTATAGGAGCTTGTTGTTGTTTTTAAACTTTCTGCATGGTACACCACATAATATATACTTCAGGAATATAATGTGGGGCTCCATCTCCACTTTACACCTCAATAGGTCCATTGTGCTACGTACTGATCCTGCTCCTTTAGGTCATTTTTCAACCTACAGATTTGAAGTAAATAGCAGATGACTATTTGTTTGGCTAAGATTTTCTTTGATTTGAAAACCGAGTAACCAAATATAGTTTAATATTCTAATGTGATTGCTCGAATTAGAAAATTTTCATTAATAATAGTTTTCGTTTAACATTTGAAGTAGACGAAGACAAAAGTAGATCGAGTATTTTTTATTTAGCAATAACCCTCCCTTGCAAAACAACATTCCTCTAAAATAACTAAATTTTGTCATAAATAGCAATGAAGAATAACGACATTGAATTTTATACGTTTGCTTTAGCTAGTTTTTTGTACAGTTTTTGCATAATTCGTCTTATATTTTTGCCTGCGCTATTAAATTAATAAAATTGATGAGAAATATAAGCAATAAAAAACAAATTATTTAATGTATATACATAAAAATATAATGGTAAATAATAATACTTAAACCAATAGTAATTAATGCAAATATAAAATGGAACATGATATGTGTTGGATTAGTTTTTAAAAAAGATTGTGATCCTCTTAATTTAAAAGTATATTTAATTTATGAACATAAATACTTAAAATTATTTTATTTTTTAGGTAAGTGTAAACAGTAAGCATGCAAAGGTTTACGATCTTCTAGTAAGCAGCCAATAATTTTAAGGTGAGCACTAACACGAATTTTTATTTTTCGTACTACGATTATACAAGAAACTTTTTAACAAAACTAAATAACAACAACCGGATAACTCAAAATATGCAAAACATCTATTTAAACACACTGACTTAAAACCTTAAAATTCCACATAAACTTTCCTAAAACTAAAAAAACTATTCCTAAAATTTTAATTCTTTCATTGTGTACTTTATTTAATTTAACCCACTCTGTATCTTTATTTTCTACTTTTTCTGCCCCTATAACCTTAAAATTCCACTACAACCTTCCTAAAACTAAAAAAATACATTCCTAATCTTTTTATTCTTCCTTTGTATACCTAATATTTTTAACCAACCCTGTATCTTTATTTTTCACTTTTTATTTTCTGAAAACCTTTAATCTCCCTAAAACTATAAAAATTCACACGTAAACTTTTCACTCTCCCATTGTATATGTTTTTAACCCTCCCTATATCGTTATTTTCCACTTTTTCTGGCCCAAAGACCTGAAAATTTCACTTAAACATTTCTAGAACTAAAAAACCATTCCTAAATTTTTTATTCTTCCCCTGTATATCCTTTTTAACTCACCTTTTTATCTATATTTTTCACTTTTACTGTCCCGAGAACCTTCAAATTCCACTAAAACATTTTTAAACTAAAAAAGCCATTCCTAAACTGTACCATTATTTTCTATTTATTATTAAGAATAATAAAAAACTCTTCGTTTTAACAAAACTTCCAATATTTATTTTAAAAAATTGCTTTTTTAACTTTTATGACAGCCGTTTCACTAGACTTTCAATTACAGCTGTTTCGCTAATAACTAGCATCGTCAGATTGACATATTGAAGTTACATTTTGTTTGTTTGTAGCTAGGTACCTGATGTTTATTAGGTAGTTATAAGGCTAGACCAAGTATGGAAGTAATAAGACATAACAATATTAAAGCCTAGATGTTATGAGCCCTAAGGGATTATCCTGGATGTACTTCCCTCTAAGATCAGTATAACTGTGCAATGATATAGAAAAACCAGGAAAAAACTATATCATGCTGATCTTTACAATAACTTAATATATTTGTGTTACAATTACGTCTTATCTAATTTAATGAATTATTAACTTTTTCAATTCTTAAATCTAGAAAATTAATTGAATTATTTTCTTCAACTTCTAAAGTAAAATTAATTTTAGGATGCAAGGTATTAATATAATTAAAAAATATATCTAACTGTCGCTCGCTACCTACAAATCCTGGTAACACATCATCAACATATCTATACCAAAATACAATATTGTTTTTATAACTAGAATTAAAGATTATGTTTTCTAAAATTATCCATAAAAATATTTGTTAAAATTGGAGAAATGGTACTTCCCATTGGAAGACCCTCATTTTGAATATATACTTTGTTATCAAAAGTAAAATAATTTTGACTAGTGAATTATATCTGACATTATTCCTGGATGGATATTTCTTTCATCTAATAGCTTTTTAACTAGAACTATACATTCTTTAGGTAATTTCATTAAAAGCTTCACAGTTGCTTTTGGGGTTTTTTTCTGTTAACTTAGAGAAATCAAGTTCTTCATTGTACAAAACTAAAATTAATAAAAATTTTAATTAAATTTATTGCACTAACTCTTACTTTTTGGAAGTCCATTTTATTAAGAATAATAAAAAACTCTTCATTTCAACGTAACTTCCAATAAATAAATAAACTTAAAAGTTACGTTGAAACGAAGAGTTTTTTATAATTCTTAATAAAGGTTTTATTAAAAATGTGTCAATCCTGGCGGTCCTAATTAGGATAATGGGAAACTTATTTAATTATTGCGTTGTCATCGGACCTTCATACTTATGCAAAGTATTAAATTAATCAGAAACCGGTAAAAAATAAGATCAAAGATTTTGTTACATACATAGTTACAACCCAAGCTAATATATTAGCGCTGGGCAATCTCGTAAATGACTAATCAATAAAAAATTTAGATTTAAATAATTTTATAAATAGATATTTATAAATATATAAAAAAATTAAAAATATAATGATAAAGTTTCGCTGTTTATTTCATTACAAGATGTTAATTATTACATAATTAGGGTATTTGTGCATAGTATAAAAAAGAAGACACATGATTTAGTTAATTTTGATTAATGTTTTTCATTATTAGTTTTGCTAACCATAAAAGTAGAAATTTATTGATAGATTCTAGTAATTAATAACTAAAAACAACTGGACATAAATCGTGATTTATTAAAAAATAATTATTTTTGTTTTATCAGATTTAAAAACATTATTTGATTTTGATTTAAAATGATTCACATTATTTTAAGTTATACAATGTTTTAGATCCTACTGTAAAACATACATACTGTATTTAGCAAATTCATCAAATAAATGGGTGATTTGTTCGAATTTCGTTAGAATGATGCATATTTTTCCGGTTTTTATTGTAATGAATGTGAATTTAAGCTCGCATTGTTTAGAATTTTCTATCATCCAATTATTGAATGGACACGGTTTGAAATTGACTTTTGACAAAGAGAAATCAGGACACGCAGGTTAAAAAAATGTATATTTTTATTTGAAGTAAATCATCCACAACTCAAATGTGACTAAATGATAATTAAATAAATAAAAATAAAAATTTTACAAAACACACAACAAAACTCATAAGATGATGATGATATAATAATATTTTATGTAAAATTGAATAAAAGAAATAGGAATTGTACTGTGGCACAGAACAATAATCATTATAAGATGCCATTATAAGAGCAAATGTGTTGCTTTACCATTAAAAAGGCAGTTTTTTAACACTAACTTATACCGATCAAATGAAAACGTTTTAGAGAAAGCCACTGTATTAATAAAAATCAAACGAAAAAAAAACGATATATTAGCGTGTGGATATAAAACAGTGTGGCAGACAATAGTTTACATTAGAGCCACCAGAGTGCGTATAGCTTCTCATGAAATACCAATACATCAATTCAACAATCTATATGCATGCATTGCATGCAGTGTTTTTATTAAATTTTCTATGAAAAATTTGATCTATTTAAATCTGATAAAATCAAAAATTATGTATTTCACGTATGCACGTTCCTAAAAATTTAAAAGCAATTCCAAACTAGCTGTGTTTTATTAATAGCAGTGAAATGTATTTTTCGTGTAGCTACGTACTGCACTGGTCCGAATGTTTGAATTCATAAAATATTGAGAAAAACATCGAGTGAAGGTTTTTCGGTCGAATTTGTAGCGGAACATTAAATGAAAGGTATGTATATGGATATATAAGATTTCTTTCTTCGAGATCAATAATGTATAAAAGATATTTTTGAACTAAATTTTTTTAAAAATTTCTTTTAGAAAAAAAGTTAAAGCAAAACGTAAATATTTCGTTAGGATTGGAAAAAGAAAAATAGAGATTTAAAACAAAAAAGGTCTCTAAGAAAAAATCTTATGATAATAATAATTATTATTTATTTACAGTAAAATTCAGCTACAAAATATATTAAGCTAATGTGTTTAATTTGAAATATATTATAATGATATGTTAAGTGAGAGAAAATTTTATATTTAATTAGATTATAATGATTATATCAATTATCTCACGTTGGGCCAACCAAACTATAACAAATGTTTACTCTGTGTGTAATTATTATTGTTTTATACCAATATCAGTATAAATGTTAATTAGAAATATTATAATTATTTATCTTATTAATGAATTGTTAAATTAATTGATTTAACATGAAATATTCTTTATTAATATCGTTAAAACGTTTTATTTTTTATTCATCTCAATAGATGGCGCTGTATTACTTTTATTTTAAATAATTTTTATTTTATTTCATAATTTTTATAATGATTTAGATTATAATGAGCATGAAACTTCTTTTCCCTAGAGTTAGGATTCAGCTGTCAATTCTTGTTGATTATAATTATTAATTTGTTTGATGTAAAATTTATTATATTTGTTAAATTTATCCTACCTGTATACTTCTCTAGCAACCTATATTATTGAACAAAATATAATAAAACAACTTGTACAATATCGTGAATTTATTATTATTCAAACTTTTAATCGATCTTTAAAGTATATCAAGAGAAATTACCTTTACGCAAATATACAAAATTGTTCACAATCGTGAATACATATAAATTGTCACTTCGATTAAGAGAGATATTATAAATAGTTTTTGAATTTTTTTTGAATTTGCCTCGCAAAATAAAGTTAGTACTCACATTGACATTGTTCACGTGATCCGACGCAGTCCTAAGCGTAGAGATAGTTTTTACAAAATGGCGAATCCAGCCGACCGCTGCTACAATCGTCCCAGAATAATTTCACTTTGTATCAATTTAACTGTGTTAAAATCTTTTACAAGTAAGTGATGGTTATAAAGTGTTGTTAAACTTGTATCAGATGTGAAAATTTATCATACTTGTAGGTATAACTGGATATAACACCTTTATGACCAGTCAACCGGCAAAATTTACAATTATTCCATACAGAAGCACGTATTTCAGAGATGACCAGGAAACAAGAGGGAGCTTTTTGATTGTGCACCGATTATTTATATCTTTTTCAAAAACAATTGAATCTCTAACGACTGTAATTTTGGTCTACAATACAAACATAACCTATACTAAAATAATATTAACAATATAATTTTTTTTTTAAATTAAGACATATTTTGAATAATATTTACTTAAATTATCATTCTTATTTATAAAAATCAATATTCACATGTATCCATAGTTGATATTTTGTGTATTTGTTTATTAATTTGCATAAATGTTTATGTTACAACTTTTTATTACTTTAGGGCTTTTAAATGTTATTCTGTGCTTATTTTATTGAAAACTTAATTAAGATCATTTAATAGTCCTTTTAAATACTATTTTGGATACTCAAAATGTGAATTATTGAAAATACTTATTTCAAAATTAATCTGCACTTTGACATATAAATTTTTATAAATATTTTTTAAAAATTTTGATAATGCTGTAAATATTATTCTTATATACAATTTTTAATCAGAATACAGTATAAAAAAAATAAAAACATTATAATATAACCTTTTGTTAATTAAAATAATACAATTTTAGATTTGACGTTTAGTCTTTATATGTACATTATTGTACTTTCTTTGGAGCACCACACATAAATTCTATGTCTTTTAATACCATAGGCACTCTGGGTTTTCAACACTGAAGTTGTCTTTTTGGGCATTCACTAGCAATTATGATTTTGGAGCACATTTGTACTAACAAGAGGCATAATTCAAAGTCCTATCTTTGTCCGTATACTTTAGTACACAACACTCAAAAAAAGGTAAGTAGTTTTTTCTTATGCTAATTTGAACAACCTAACTAAATTATACAATTGTTTGTTTTAAATTCACTATAAGTAATTTTATTATATTTTGTTGTTTTTAGATTTAAGTTTGAAGAGTTTAATGTAATATACTATGAAAATTTGTAATCACCTTTACATTATTGGAACGATTCATCAAAATCATAAAGAAAGAATGTCATATAGATTCCAACTCTAGATAATTATTTTTAAATTATAATATCTACACTAATTACTTGTCATAATGTTTAAAAGATTAGTAAATCAATTAATAATATCCTTTTTTAAATTGATAATGAAATTGGTGAGTTAATTTATATCATTGTTTGATTATATTTGAATTATTATTCTTTTTAACAAACTATTATTATTTTTAACTAAATTATTATTGATTAATTCTTATATTTATTATTTCATTATAATATATCAAAACAAATTGGTTGGTTAATAACCAGGAGGAAATTCACTAAACAATAGTGCCCATAGGTTTCTCAACTACTTAGATCTATAGTCTATAGGTAGTTAAGGTTTAAGTGGACCCCCGGAAAAAATAACTACACATTCAAAAATTTTGAAAAAATTCATGAATATGTATTATATCGCGACTAGTATTTTCCCAAAATTTAATCAAAATCGCTAGAGTTGTTTTCGGGAAAAACAAGAAAAACTATGTTTTCTCACGTATAAAACTCAAAAACTAGTCGAACGATTTGAACTATTTTTTGTAATATGCATCTTCTTTAATAAAATATATACAAATTTTTTGAAAATTTTTGAATGTACAGTTTTGACACAAAAAAATAAAAGAATATTAATTGATGCCTAAATCATTTATTCGAATATTTTTTTTATTTTAAAGTTTGAAACAATTGAATGGATATGTTTTTAAGTATTTTACAAAAAAAAATTGTTATTTTAAAACGTTTGTTTTACAAAATTCGAATATAACAATAATACGATTTAAAATTCGCACGTTAAATTTTTACAAAAAGAAACACAAACATCACAGTATAACAAAACCAACGAATACATGCAACATTGGCATTCAATAAAAAAAATTGGTAATATAATTAAACTCATAATCATAATTTCCTTCCCCTTATTCCTAGAAACTATTGGAAAATATTTTCCTACGACCCCTCATAAAAATGGCACCCACAGTTGACTAGGAACTGTTAATTGTCGACCAAACATTAAGGTTATGTGAAAGAACAAAAAACTTGTGAATTTTATTAAATTTTTGTAATGTGGCCTTATGATGGACTACTTATTTGTGTCCTGTGATGAACCAGCTGGCAATGAAATAATTTTACGCGGGAAAGGCAGTAAACAAATTCCAAATTGCAGTCCTTTAAAAAAAAAAGCTTATTTGAAGAGTGTTGTAACAGCAAATGCGATAAATTTCTTCAAAAAGACTGGCATCCAACCTTTCAATCCTCATATCCATCAGGACTGGAAGTTTGCACCAGCTTTAGCTACGGATGGGCCCATTTAAAACGCTGAAGATGAAAACCAAATGGAATTAGACATGCAAGAGCCATCTAAGTCTAGTCTTAACTTGTTTTTATCCACAGTTCTCGACATTTGGGTGAAGAGAGAGAAAAGAGAGAATGATGAAATTTGGTGCATATTTAATAATTAAGGTAGGAATGGAATTGAGGATAAGATAAATTATCCCAGATTTGGGATTTAAGATCCTCTACAGGGCTGAAATGGCGTATTGTCCGAGGTAAGATATTGAATGGAATTTTTTGGTTTTGGAGAAAATAATGGTTCAAGGCGATAGGGAGAGTAGTAACGTCTGTTGGGATAAGCGTAAAAGAATTTGCAGGCAATGGGCTTAAATTTGGTGGTAAGTTGGACTTCGGGTACATACCTGTAGCTGTATTGTTCCCTTCTTGTCAGCCATTCGGTGTTATAGGAGACCACACAAAACCTATAACCTGTCAGAAGGAAATTTTACCTACTCCTCAAGATTTAGCCACTGGCTTTAATAAACGAAAAGGCAGAAGACGTGGAAAAAGGTCATTTGAATTCAACGCCAGAAATAAAACAAATTAAAGAGAAAGTTGTTGAAAAGGAAATGAAGACGAGGAAACAGCAAGTCAGGGCAGGAAAACGAATTGTCATTGACAATAACTCTTCTGATAAAGACGAATCTATTCTGGAGGAATTTCTGAAAATACGTAAATATAACTCAGACAATGATGATGCTGGTGGCCTCTACTCTAACGAATTTTACTCGAACTTACGTACAAGAGAAAACTTTCACCCTCTCCGCCAGGACCGGAGTAATAGTAGAGATTGTAATTATTAGTAATATTTCTCTTCTTAACAATCTTGATAAAGTTAATCGTTTATAATAAATAATGATTCAGGACTTAGTGCGCAAAATTAACAATTAAAAAACAGTTAAAAACAATAAATTTACTTTTATTTTAAATCTTTATCAAGAATATGATTACGTAACTATTATATAAGGAACAAAAAAATTATATTATTTTTATTTTATTTGCTTCTTTTTTCAGGGTCGAAATACCCAAATTAAGAATTTTTGGAACATTTAAAAATTTATATGATTGAAAATATTGTGTCGGAAAATCCATGGGACCCCTTTTATTTGTTTCTCAATAAAGAATGAAGGAAAAGAAGATTTCTTTTTAAAAAATAATAGCTTCTTGTGATTGTTTAATCAATGTCGGTTTAAACAATGGCATCGAGTTGCACCCTGGCAACATGCATTTATATCATGAGTAGGACAATTTGAATAGTATTATGTGTTAATTGCTAGTGGACTAGGAATATAGTACATCCGTAGCTGGGTGAAAGTAGGTAGACATACAATTTTGGTATCTACTCAAAAAACCCTGATTTCCGCCAATCTTACAAACGAATAAAATTAGATATAGGGAAGTAAATAGCAACTTACCTTTTTCCATGAGGAATTCAAAAAAAATATATTATAAAAAATGGGGGTTGCAATTATTTAACTCGACGTTGTGACCACCCTGTATAATTAATTTCTTATTTAAACACTATAACTTATAATTTAGGCTCTTAGGTGGAACAAGATGTTATAATTTTTAAATTTAATCGATTCATTAATTAGAATAAATAATATTTTCATAAGCGTCTTTTTGGCATTTTTTTTAAACTTAAATTTTGCTAAAATTGTAAATTTTAGGTACCTCTTACCTACTTAAAATAATGTGGCCCATAAATTTAATTGTCCAACCAAAAAAAAATGTGGTACTCGATTTAAAATTGGTGTCAATTTCATTGGTGTCAAATTTTATTCATCTAGTATTATCCGTTTCCCATAATCTTCTAGGTGAAGGTCGATATGGGACAGTCTGTATATTATACAGTAAGGCAGGAATTAGTCTACTATTCCTAGAAGTTATTAGAATTACAAGACAGTAGGACAAGCCATCTACATATAATGCGAAATTTAGAAAAATTGCCAAGTCACTACTACCTATAGTTTTGTCTCTTATTACATTACCACACTAAACATTAAACTCATGTAAGCTAAGAAGAATTTCACACCTGGTATGTGAAGTTTCTACTTACTTTTATTACATGTTATAATAAAATAAAAAAACTAGCTAGGCTGCCCTCGGCAAAATTTTATTCGTTATTAAGCCTAGCAATGTGAGAAACTATTTATTCAAGTTTAATTATTTCCCTGCCGAGCAGAGAAGCCTCGTAATATGTATGTTATCTTGTACTCTTGATGAATTTGTTTTAAATTTGGTAACATTAATTTTCGAACCGAGATCGCTTGAACCCAGTTTTATTAGATTCGTTCTCAAAAACCAAATTACTGCCTTCGTCAATGTGTATATATAACTCCAATTTAAATTTATACTCGATCACATTGGTATAAATGAAACAATCTTACAGCAGATGCGAACTCTGCGACAAAATTAAATGTTATTACTTTGCAGGATTGGTTTTATCATTGCCAAAGCTCTATATGAATTATTCATTTTGATGTATTTAAAAATTAAATATACTTTTAAAAACAAACAGACATTTATAATTTAAAAATTTGATTATCGTATTGTTAGAACTATGTATAGGACTAAGTAAAATTACAATATGTAGAAAACAGTAAACAAACTATCAAATAAGAGCTTTTGATTGAAAATAGCACAACAATGTTGGGGTCACCTTAAAGGTAGTAAATTTTGGAGGGGGTATACAAATTCAGTTTTTGGCCGTTTGGTTGAAGTTGGTCTTAAGTAGTTTGATTTTGCTTATTCCTGTTAAAGAACGTCCACAAGGATTTTTGGCCGGATAGTGATTTGGATAGAAGGATGTTGCAAAAGTTAAAAGTTTGTGTTTAGAAGGAGTGGAATAATATGATGGGAGTCTTGAGAGTTGAAATGAAATTAATTGTGTTAACCTTTACTTTGTGGAAGTTCATCTTACTAAGAACAATAAATAACTGAACGGTTAAACTAAACTTCCACTATTTATTCGAAAAATTCGCATTAAAATTCAATTACAGCTGTTTTGCGAATTGAAAAAGTTAATAATTCATTAAATTATTCAATATACAGAAAACCTACAAAAACAGATGTAACCATACCATATAATTCAAATCATCCACTATCACATAAATTAGCAGCTTATAATTCCATGATACATAGAGCATTTTCAATTGCAATGAACAAAAATAATTTTAATAAATAAATTAAGATTATAAAACAAAATTAAAAAAATATGGTATTTACAAAATTAATTGTCCAAAATGTAATGCAGTATATATAGGTCAAACGCAAAGAAATTTTGAAATAAGATTTAATGAACACTTAAGAGCATATAGATTACAATAACAAGAAAAGTCGAACTATGTAAAACACCTACGGGAACATCCAAACTCACTTATACACACCAATGACTTTCATATAATGCACATTTGTGATAAAAAACAAAATTTAGAGTTTTTAGAAGAACTTGAAATTAAAAGACATCCAGCAGATCAACAATTTAAAGTAGTTAATGAACAAATAAATCTTGGAAGTTCTCCACTATTATACTGTTTACTTTGATTGAGTCTTCATTTTATACATAGATAAGACATTATTGTAACACAAATATATTAAGTTATTGTAAAGATCAGCATGATATAGTTTTTTCCTGGTTTTTCTATATCATTGCACAGTTATACTGATCTTAGAGGGAAATACATCCAGGATAATCCCTTAGGGCTAATAACATCTAGGCTTTAATATTGTTATGTCTTATTACTTTCTTACTTGGTCTAGCCTTAACTACTTATCAACATAAAGTACCTAGTTACAAACAAACAAAATGTAATTTCAATATGTCAATCTGACGATGCTAGTTATTAGCGAAACAGCTGTTATTGAATTTTAAAGCGAATTTTTCGAATAAATAGTGTAAGTTTAGTTTAACCGTTCAGTTATTTATCGTTCTTTGAGAGTTGAAAGTAGATGGACGGACTTGCCGGACTGTTGCTTAAGAGTTGGCTAAATTTGCATCAGATAGTTGGGGCATAGATTCCTATATCGAATCTTGAATTTTTCAATTTTACTAATGAAGCTTAAGTGGCATTTCTTCGCGGAATTTTTCTTAAAAGGAAACAATTTTCAGGGGAGGTGAATTCTAATCTCTTATTGAATAAGTTAATAATTTCCTTGATGAGGACTTGAAGAAGTAAAGTGAGATTAAATTTCCATCTCATGATGTGGGAGATAACGAAAGCATTGAAAGGATGAGAAATTTTGGGAATAAGGTTGAAATTTTTCTTATTATTCAGAAATATTTCTTAGTTCATGGCAGATTTAGTTTTGTTTTCGGAAATAATGTTATGTATGAAATTGTTATATATGTTCCTGAAATTAATATTGCATATCATGTGGTACTTTGCATATACATTTTTTCAGTCATTATTAGGTAATAAATCGAAAAATATGTTATTTAAAGTTGGATAGGTAAATTTATTTTTAATTTGTTCATAGAAAACGTATAGTGTGCTAATATTGCAGAAAACCTATTCCACACTCGTGTGATTACTCTTGGCATAATTTTCACAAATAGTGATTACAGTTTTATCATTATTGTATTGTAATAAGGAACTATAATAGTGAAAACCATAAGGCAATGGACAAGCGGAAGAAGAACCACTACCGCCCATCCATAAAAAGATGCACGGAATCTCAAATAGGTACAGTTTTAACAAGTGGATCCACTCTTTAAGGTGATCTCTTAGTCTCAGTTCGTCTGCTAAGGATGAAACGTTTTAGAGGATGCGGAAAACACACAACTGCGAGAGTCAACAAAACGAGGACAACGGAGAATGACAATTCGTTATGATCGTGAAATAGTCATTCTAACCTTGTTGCAAAATATACTATTAAAATACTGTATATTAAAACTGTATATATCAAAAATCGACGTATTTCAGAATTATTTCCTGAAATGGAGTGTTTAGCTAAAAATTAATTTTTTATGTCTTATAACTTCCATACTTGGTCTAGCCTTAATACTAACTACCTAATCAACATCCCTTACCTAGCTACAAACAAACAAAATGTAACTTCAATATGTCAATCTGACGATGCTAGTTATTAAAGAAACAGCTGTAATTAAATTTAAAACCTATTTTTTAATTAAACGTGGAAGTTGCGTTAAAACGAAGAGTTTTTTTATTATTCTTAGTAAGATGGACTTCTAAAAAGTAAGGGTTAGTACAATAAATTTAATTTGTTCCATCCGTTAGAAACACGGTGTATAAATTTAAATATTTTATATTTATTAAGGCCTTAAAAAATCAAATTTAATTTTGTGTATAAAACATATATGATTTGTTCCACATTATCTGTACTCACTTGTTTAAAAATTTGAAATATTCATTTTATAGAAATAATTAAATTTACGATACATTCCAATTGAAATAAAAAGGAGGTTTTTTAACTTTTTATCACAAAACAAGCTAAAAACTGGTTGTTATGTATCAATGACTAAGTCTACGCATACAGCGGTGAAATTTTCGTTTAATATTTTTAGTTGAAGGTTTTAAAAAGTGTGTACAGACTAATTTTTAAAAATATTTTATGTGTAAGTGAAGGTGATTTACATTTATCTAGATAATAAAAGGTATAATGTATTTTGTATCAATTCAAATTAAAAATAGAAGAAAATAATTATCTCGTTCAACATATTTTAAAATTAATAAATACTTTTTTTTTTTGCAGGTAAGCCTTTATGGAGTTTTTTTATATGCTAGGGGTATGTTTTTTATTTGTTGTTACATTATTATAAACATTTTTAAATAAAACAGATCATCCATTTCTCTCTAATGTGACTCTTGATAAATCAAGAAAGAAAAAGACCAATGTCAATGTCATCAAATCTTTATTATAACTACAGGCTAGTAAGTACAGGTTAGTAACAAGCTACTATTTTCGGCCTTTTGGAGACCATCATTAGGCTAAAAGTGAAAACATTACACAAAATACCGCTACAAATAAATTACAAATATCCTTACCAATTAAAATGAGCACATTTGTAATGTTTTTTAGCGGTATTTTGAAAGGTTTTCAATTTTTCATAGCTTGATGTTGGCCGAAACTAGTAGCTTGTTACTAACGTCTGTAGTTATAATGAAAATTTTGTTTCAATGACATTGGACCGTTTCTTTCTTGAATTATTTTTAGCACTTATTCCCATAGGATAGTTCTCGGGAAGGAGCAAAATAATTATAAAACTACGTTATTTTCTAGCCGTGGAAGTTCGAATTTTGTTTCAATGGTTCTTTCAATTAATATCAATATACTTTGCGTTAGTTATAGAAATATGCCAACCATTAATAAAACAGATTAATCATAACTACTCGTAATTTACAAGAAATAGATTTTTATTATTAATTGTAATATGTTTAAAGTATATTATAATAAGTTAATATTTTATAGCATATTATTTAACGAGCAGTAATGTAGGTCATAACTAACGCAAATAAAGCTGTAATTCATCAAGTGAGTTATGACCATACTGCAAGTTGAATACTATACTTTATCTACGACTTTAACAATAAATACTAAAATGTAAGTATGGAGTAAGAACTTTATAAACCGCAATAGTAATAACAATGAAATAAACGTTTTAAGTAGTAATTATTAATTTTGCTTATTGATGAGACTAACTGTAAAGTTTGAACAACCAGTAAACTGAATATGTGGAACTGAACTATGTTTAGTTAGTTTATTGTTTCGTTTTGAGTTTGTTGCATATACGTTGTAGAAAAAGTACCAACTGGTTGAGGAGTTATAGAACTATATATCTTATTTTCAGTATTTTTCTTATTCCTTTCGGAATCATCAATGTATCCCTCAGCAACATTAGTTGATCTCCAACCACCATGGCGTTTCAGTGCCGTGATATCCCCTCTAGCATCTACTAATAAAGTGGCCGACGAGCGGCGAAAACAATGCCCAGAATATAAATTACTATCTGGTAATTTTAAAAACGTAGCAATATCCTTCCCCATTGCTCCAAATTTGTTAATGCCAATTCTTTGTGCGTAATATTTTCCATTTAAAAATTTAAAGAATAATATATTTTGCGATATATCTGCAGGACGAAGATTCAAATATTTTTTAACTAAGTACAGTATAAATATTTCCAGTAACACCGAACCTTCTGGCAATTTTAGTTTTTGACCATGATCTTCTTAATCTATTAATTGCATAGTTCAATTAAATTGCACGACAAGCACCCGTAATGCTTAAAATAAGAGATAAATTTTGAAGTAATAGTTATTCCCAAGAATGGGAGCAGCTTATACAATTTAGCTATTGTAAAATAATGCTTTTTAAGAAGTTTTGAAGAAAAGAGACTAAGGAGAGTGCAAGAAGCATATTTTAAAGTGGAAAATTTAGGGGATAAACAAAGTTCCAAGGGTAGAAATGTCAATTTATAATTTAAAATTCGATGTGTTATGGGATTTCTTTTTAAATAGTGAGTTCATTCAATTTGGCATTTTCTGTTTATATAACAATAATAAGATTTAATTCATATTGATTGACATTAAATAAGAAATTCCATTTTATTCATCTAAAAAATACAATGTTTTATACCAATTTTAATAAAATTCGCAGGAACATTTTTTTTTAATTAACATGTTTTTAGTTTTTACATAAATATCGGTTAAAAAAAACAGGTTCGTCATATTTATGTATATGATTTTGGTCATTAATATTTCATGTGGTTTCATGTAGTTTTTCAATAATATGAGTTAACAAAAATTAATGGTTTATAGAAAAATTAGTTAAATAAAATTAAATTGTCTACTTTGTAGGTTAAGATAAAGTTAGAAACTTTAAGTGATATTTATTTATAAAAATGTGGTTTTTAATTATAGTTCTTTAAAATATTCTATTTTAACTTCTATAACATTTTTAATTTCTACAGAATTAAAAAAAAAATAGGGAAAAAATCATTTTTATATTCTATATAATTTAAATTTAATTTTTCTGTCAGTTAAAAACCCTGTATACATTTTTTTAATTAATAGGAGCAACACTAAAGAAACACATTTAATTATGTTATGTCAATACAGATGTTTACTTAAAGCTACGCATTCATCTATGTTCCCACTGATGCTTTCTCATTGCTATAATTCTGTTATAATTTAGGTTCGATCAGCTTCCTTTATAATTTCCGTTCAAATTAAATAGGCGTGTTAACCCTATTAACCGCTGAAGAGGTGTGACCTATATAATTTAATAATTAGAACATGTTCTATTGACTATAAATATAAATATTTTCTTTCAGGGATAAAGTTCTCCGACCACTTATTTTTTTAATGGAGTCTAAAGGTACATAATATTAGTTTATTTAGGTAATAGGATGACCGATAGGCTCCATTCTATACCTACGGAATGTTTAAACGCAGTATATTGAACGTCTTGAAAACGCAAGATGCAACTACGTTTTCAATAATTATTCTCTCATATGTGCATTGTCAAATCCATCAACTTTCCCTAGTAAAAGTACACTTACTAGCTCTGCAAGTATATCTAAAGATGGTTCAACACACTTCTCGAAATGTTCAATAAGTAATGGAACACAAATAACATAGACTCACATGCTTGGCTTGATTTTTAAAAGTTTGGCTTAAGCTCGGCTTACATTTTTTAAATGGGAAGTATGTGCTTGTAATGGATCGTTTGAATGAAGACCTCCCTCTTTATTCTCTATCCAAAAATAGTGTTTTTAAATTTATGCAAAAATTAACATAAAAAACTATCTGACATGTAATATAATAACATAAAAAATATGAATGTCAATGAAGTAGATGTTCAAAATTCTTACCGCGAACGTCCGGGCAACATCCGAATCTTAAGTCATTTAAATCATGTGATTTAGTTGGGTAAACAGTATTTTTCACATACCCCATTGGGATTATTGATTATGAAAGAAATTTACCAAACTTGACACCACATCATTTTGTAGTGGTGCTAAATAATTATCGCCATTCAATTTTCTCTCAACATTTTCATTATTTATTCGCAAACATTTTTTCTCCTATTAAAATCGTCTTTCATGAGTTCCTGAATCGGTATCATTTTATAGGGATGCATTTTATTTTACTTATTGTACCTTGGGATATAGACGGCAAATTTTTTATTAAGTTTTTTTATGAAATAGGCGAGCAACTTTCATTTGTGTTCGGGTGTTATCTACGTAACAAATCATCTGTAAAACTGTTATTTTAGGTATTTTTGTTAATCTAACCACTTTTGTGAATTGCAGTCAATTCAAACGACAGTTATAATATTAAACAAACTAATATTGCTGTGAGAGTTATTTTAAGGATTTTTTTAGGTGATATTAAAAAACAACACTGATATGGTTTTTGCTTAGGTACTGTCTTATTATAAATTTCGCTAATAAGATATTATTTTTTTATGTTAATTTTTACAATAAATTTAAAAATAATAACATTAAAGTTAATCCTGTGGTGATGCATACCACCACGACCTCCAGGATGCTTGCAATGTTTATCAATACGACCATGACCGTGGTTCACATGTCCTCTTCGTTTCCTAGTTTTCTTTTTATGTGTCGACATGTTGACAATGTATGCATTACCACAGGATTAACTTTGATAAGTACCATCTTGGATACTTTGGAATAATAACATTATTTTAATCGTTTTTGACTAATACTTTTATTAAGAACGGTAAACAACTAAAAGGTTGAATTAAACTTTCACTATTTATTCGCAAAATATGAAATGCAATGACGGCCGTTTCGCTATAGAATTAGCATCGTCAGATTGACATATTGAGGTTACATTTTGTTTGTTTGTAGCTAGGTACCTGATGGTGATTAGGTGGTAGGCTAGACCAAGTATGGAAGTAATAAGACATAACAATATTAAAGCCTAGATGTTATTAGCCCTAAGGGATTATCCTGGATGTATTTCCCTCTAAGATCAGTATAACTGTGCAATGATATAAAAAAACCAGGAAAAAAATATATCATGCTGATCTTTACAATAACTTAATATATTTGTGTTACAATTACGTCTTATCTATGTATAAAATGAAGACTCAATCAAAGTAAACAATTTAATAGTGGTGAACTTCCAAGATTTATTTGTTCGTTAACTACTTTATATTGTTGATCTGCTAGATGTCTTTTGATTTCAAGTTCTTCGAGGAAATCTAAATTTTGTTTTTTATCACAGGTGTGTAATATTTGAATGTCATTGGTGTGTATGAGTGAGTGTGGATGTTCAAGAACGTGTTTTGCATAGTTTGACTTATCTGGTTTCTTATTTCAAAATTTCTTTGTGTTTGACCTACATATACAGCATTACATTTTGGACAATTAATTTTGTACACCAGATTTTTTTAATTTAGGTAATTTTGTTTTTACATTTAACAATTTTGTACCAACATTGTTGTGTGATTTGAATGAAAATAAATAGTGAAAGTTTAATTTAACTTTTTAGTTGTTTACCGTTTTTAATAAGATGGACTTTCACGTAGTAAGGGTTAGTACTATAAATTTCCATATTTTTATTATTATTATAAAGTTTTAGCGCCATATTTAAGTCAAAGTTTTAAGGTCTCGCTATGAAATTCTATCGAGTAGCCATCTCTGGTAAAACTCTAAAGTGATTCACTGACTGATTGATTGTTGACATACCATTAGAGCCCAAACGGCTTAAGGTAGAGAGACCACTTTTTGAAGGGTAGATACCTTTCATGGTGTAGATGTGCACCGAGAAAGAATTTTTCGAAATTCCATCCCAAAGTGAGTAAAATAAGAGACTAAAGTTTCTATAAAACTCCTTCAGAATTCAGATGAGCCATCATCATTATGAACTGCATTGCGTAGTGTCATCCACGCGAACGAAGTCGTGGCTAAAACCTATTATTTTAATAATTCACAAGGTAGTTTTCTACCTATGACTTCGTTACAAGATTTGGGCTGTGCGATGTACTCTAACCTTTAGAGGTGGCCACAATAGGCTTTGAGTGGCTACTAACATTTAAGGTTTGTTTTCACATCAAATCACAAAACAAAGCAATTCACGTTTAAAATAAATCACGAACTGATCTCTGATTAATGTGTAAACTGTAAACAAAATGTGTATGAGTAAATAACCCTTAAGTTATTACCTATAAAGAAGATTTAAAAGAAATATTTATCAGAATATATGTCATGTTAGATTAAGTAGATTTATATTAATATTAAAAAAAAACAGGAGAAAAAAACCACAAATATAGAAACGATTTGACATAAAATTTAATACGCGCATGTGCCAACATTATGCTGAAAATTAATTCTCATACTTCTTGGACTGTCACCAAACTGTCAGGAAAACATCCGACTAGTGATTGGATGTCAGTTTCAAACTAATGCGCGAATGCGCACATACTCCAAAACTTAGAAAAAAGTTTTAAACCAATGTGAAAATAAACCTATAAACACCAAACGATTTTTTACTGTTAGACTTGTATTTTTGGATAAACAATTATTGAAGTAATAGAGTAATTTTTGTTCATATAAGCTGTAGGTAACAGATTTTTAAATATTTTCTATATTTTCTATCACATACTCTTATATTACTGAACTACTCACAAAGAAGCAGTTACTACTTAATTAATTAGTAAATTTTTATCATAATATTTTTCAAACCTATAAAAGAAACTCAAACAAACCTTTTAATCGAGTCTTGAAAAAAAAAGCTCGTCTATATAATTGCACGCTATATTCAGACACTGAAATAATAAATCGACAGACAAGCAATCAAAAACGCGTTACGGTAGAAAAAATGCTCCGCTCAGTGATATTGCCGGAAATATAGATTTTATTTCCAGAAATTAATTTTCCCAGACTGGTTGCATCGCGCAAAATAAATCAAACGAAGTGAATGGTATTTGAATAATTATTAAAATCTTCCTACCGTTTTCACCTATTTTTATAAAAAAAAATTACTTTAGGGAAACTAAATATTTTTCTTTTCTAAAAAATCAGTAATTTCTCATAGTCGTGCTAATACTTTAATTATTGATTTGCAATGAAATATTAAAATAATGAAAAAGCAAAACTCAAAATGAAATTCATTGCGAAAGAATGTTCTAGGAAACATAATATAAATGATTTTTATTTATTTATACAGTTTTTTTGGGTGGGATAAATTATAAACATACTAAACATCCTAATTTATTTATATCAAACTATTTTTACACACTTATTTCACTATTAACTTATTTTCCGCGCACTAATTGTTCGTTGTTATCTAAGACTGTTCTAGCCGATAAATGACTTCTTCGCGCGTGTACATCCTTCTATATTACCCTACAGCCCTGGTGTTCTAATTAATAACATTAACAGTCATAATAGCGGACAAATTGGAAGACAAAGGGTAATGAATAAAATTCTAAGACACAGTAGAAAATACGGACTCTCTCTTAATATCAAAAAACCAAATTTATGAAAATCAGCAATGAAATATTAACGATAGGGGGTCAGCAGATTGAAATAGTAAAGAAGTACACCTATCTGAGAAAGATAATAACAGACTTTGTGAAGATGAAAAAGATTCTATGTAGCAAAGATTTGACGCTGGCCCTCAGAATAAGGTTAATTAAATGTTACGTACACAGCGCCTTATACTATGGAATTGAATCATGGAAATTAAAACAAGAAGCAATAAATTTACTTAACGCGTTTGAAATGTGGATATACAAAAGGGTATTAAGGATCTCATGGGTGGATAAAGTAACGAAAGTGCTAAAGAGAATAGGCAAAGAGAAGAAAATAGAAAGAACAATAAAAGAAAGGAAATTAGAGAGCAAAATAAGTATAGGAAGGAGACGCGTATCTTGGTTGAGAAAACTAAGAGATTGGTTTGGATGCAGTTCAAGGCCGCTGTTTAGAGCAGCGGTCTCGAAGGTCAAAGTAGCAGAGATGATTGCCAACCTTCGTCGCGAAGGTGGCACTTATAGAAAAAGAAGAAAGCCTTCTCGAGTGTTCCAGGCCGAACATTCAAGTCGAGAAATAAAAAATAACGGGGGGTTTTCTGGAGGAAACAACATTAACCATTAACATTTTGGACAGGGTGGTCTTCTGAACTGCTTACTACTTAATAGTTTCTCCTATATCTCCTATGTGGCCGAGGCTGGATGCTGGATGTTGATAACGGGGAGTATAGCTGCAGATTAATATGCGGATACCGGTAGTTCTGAAGATCATTTCCACCACATTCCTGATGACTCGCTAATCCAACTGGATTGACTCTATATTGAGCATAGTTAGTTTCTTTACGTTGGATTCTACATTGCCTCTTTGTAGTCACACATTTTGGTAGGTGGACCCATCTTGAAATTGGTTCTTTGTACCATTTATTCATTATTCATTTCATGTACATCGTCCATCCTTTTCCTTAATTGCATCACTTAGTCTTCATCCGCTAGATCTTCTCCAGGTCAACTAAATTCTAGGTCACAAAGAAGTCTCTTTTCGCGTCCAAATAAGATTTTTACAGGTGATTTTCCAAGGTATTTATCCTTTGTTTTAAGATGCAAAAGTGCACACTCAACTCAGCAAAGAATAAACAAATTGATGCATTCGAATTGGTCTTCTTTAAATGGATGTCAAAATTTCCTGAACAAAAATCTGACGTCTTTTCATGTGACGTCAACGATGCTGCTGCCTCTAGTGGCCGGGGAACATTAAAAGCAGTTCAAAACAGGTAATGAAAGAGCGCAAGTCCAATATTATTTTTACAAATGTAACTTCAATCTCTTAATTTGAAGATGAGTGTTCTCGAAAGTAAAAACGGTTATTTATTGTATGTCAATAAAGCGGCATGTTAAAAATTAATTAAAATATAAGAACAGTAAACAACTAAATGGTCGAATTAAACTTTCACTATTTATTCGCAAAATACGTTTTTATATGCAATGACGGCCGTTTCGCTAGGATTATCATCGTCAGATTGACATATATGTCAATAGTGTAAGTTTAATTCAACCGTTTAGTTGTTTACTGTTCTTAAAAAGATGGACTTTCACATAGTAAGGGTTAGTACAATAAATTTAATTTAAATTTCATGCATATTAATTTTAACTGATCTATATAATGTTACTTAGCCAAAGAAAGTGTTAATCCTAACTGATTGCCAAGTAAATTAGTTTTGGGTTATGAGTAAAGACTGTTACCCCATAAAATGTCTATAAATACAGAAATACGTAATTGTGAGAATTAATCCAAAATGAAGGTTAGGTATAGAAGTATAAAATGTGAATAAAAACACATAGTAATTATTTTTGAACCTAAAAGCTATTAGGAGAATGTAATTACACTTCTAAATGTGGACAGAACTATTATTCAAATTTTTGATTAAATATATACGAGTAGTATACAGATCTGTAGGCTTCAAGATAAAATTTATTTTCACCCAAACTAACTGAAGCACGGAATAGAGTATCCCATACAAATATTTATCTATATTACAATATATCTCGTAGAGGGTTAACTACATGTGACCGAGACTCTGAACTCCGAATTATTGAACCATCAATATTTAAATAAGAAAATATGCCCCGTGATCAAATGCTTAGGATTATACATTTATGGTTATTTCTATTGCTGTGGCGCATCAATATTATATCAATATTATAATTAGCTTTCAATTATAAATATTTATTAAAGTTTATAGTGAGTTATAGTATTTACATTTCGTAAAACTAGAAATGCTTATTTATACTCATCTGATATGCTTTTGGATTCCCTTAAATTTTACCACCCACTGGTTAATTTTAAATTTGATAACTTACCTTAAATAAAGCAGATTAAAACAAAAATTTCGCTGGATCATTCATTAATTACTTTAAATCAATAAATAGTTTTTTTTCTACACATTTTAATTCTTTCTACGATAAATATTTTCGCTTTGAACTGTAAAGATTATTATCTTAAACCAAATATAAGTCTGTTTTTTCACACAAAAAAACCAAAGAAAATACTTAAATTTTGCCATTTTTAAAATGATTCTAAAGCATAATTATTTTCAGTTGGAACTTAGAGGTTATAAACACATACCATTTAAACTTATGTCTAGAGGGTCTGGAGAGAATATCATAAATTACTACATCATAAACATCTGTTTATAGTTTTAGCAGGTTGTCAATTGTGTTTAATTCTTTTAGTTTCATTTATTTTGCATTGTTAAAGGTTATCTACAAGAATATATAAAATAATTTGTGAATAATAATATAAAACTCTTGTCTTAACTCAACTTCCAAGTTAAATTGAAGAAATTAGGTTTAACATTACAATTACAGCTGTTTCGCTTTAATATTGCCTTACCTACTTAATCAACATCAGGACATGCTGGCTTTATCAATCTGCATTATTATTTTCCAAACGGAAATCCAATCTGATCTAGATATCTGAGTGAGAAAATTTGGCTTCACTTTCGTATAGCTAACCATAACTAGGGTCTATAAAAGTTAGAATAGTAATTTATTTTCTATTTTTCTGTTTATTTTTTAATGATATTCTACTTTGATCTGTGTCAATTGGTCGGGAAGTGACCACGGGAAGTGTTTTGAATATGATTAAATATATCTATCGACCAAGTAAGTTAGGTTTTTTGATCGTTTTATAGAATTTTTATTTATTTTATTTATTTTATAGAATTTTTTATATTTTCCCTAACCAGATAAAATATACGTACTTAATAAGTTTATACCTGTGGAACATACATAATACGCCCAAAAAAAAATTGTCAATATCTACATTTTAGATTTAAATGATGAGGATAGTGTGAATCTTATGTAAAGTATTTCCAGGCTGTCAAAAATTACAGAATAGAACTGGCAATATTGTCCATCTACAATTCTATCTAAAATTTCTGATAACGAGACATAATAATTGTCAGAATTGTCACAATTTAAAACAAATGGCTGATTTTTATTACTTTTTTCTTAAAATACTCTTTAGCAATAGGGCTTTCTTATAAAAAAATCATTGCAAAATTCTCTGGGTCGCGAAAGTCAGCGGACCCTGCCTTTTTATAAACTAGTAGGAGTATTTCATCAGAATATTGGGTTTTGTGTTTTAAATTAAATATTTCGCGTCATCTTGTTAAGACAATTTTTTTAATATATTTTAGGTCATTTCTAAAATATGCTTTTTTTTGGTTAAGATTAACTACGATTGGATTTTTTTAAATAACCTGCTGTAGTCTGCAGATATTCATGATGCAGTGAAAACTTAAAATCTTAAGATCAAAGCCCTTTCCTCATCGTGAGTAAAATGTAAAATTTTGATTGAAATGGTAATGAATCAGTTTCCTTAGACCTTGGGTTGTGTAAACTTCGGAAATTTCAATATCACAGTAAAAGGAGAACTCGCTACTATCTACACTTTACCCAAATTGTTCTTATATTTCAAACACAGCTTAAAATGTTTTGCGATACTTATAAAATTACGCAATCATTTTTTTTATTATTTGGTTTATTTTCATTCTTATTTTTTGCTTTTCAATAAAATCACATGCACAAAAAATATTTAAAAGAAATTTATAGTTACAGGTTAGTTTAGAACAAAGTTTGTTTGGTTATTTTACTTTACTTTACACACAAGTTGAGTTTTATTAATTGTGTGGTAGATCTTAAAAATAAAGTAGTGACATCTTTAGTCTTTAACGTTAATTATAATAGAGAGATATTGCTGTGACAAATCCTGTGTGGCGTTATTACCGCAGGCGTTATATTGACAGTTGAGCATGCGCAGAATAAGTTCGAGAGACACGTTGCGGTAATACTGTTAGCGCATCACGTTATTTACGGCAGAACAACACCTCACGTAAAACGTTGCGCTATCCTACGTCGGACTGAATCGGGTAGATCCGGTAGGTGATCGGAAGCGGCAGATGTGTTTGTTTTTATTTTCGAGGTTAAGTTGTAGGTAATTTGCTTGAGATGATTTGTGGTAGTAATAAAATACATAGTTTCATGACACCCAAAGAGGAATTTGATTTGTATTTCAGTATTTCAATTCACTGCATATATATGTTAACATACCTGGAACAGAATTGCGTGTTTGGGTTCTTCAGCAGCCCCAACAGGAAAATTTTCAACCACGCCGAAAATATTGTGCAAAATCACTTGCTCCACTTCATCGTCATCAGCATCAGCTAAAATGATGGCTTCTAATGTCTCATCCATGTTCAGAAGATCCTCAATCAAAACAGAGCACAATGGTTTTAGAGGTTAGTTCCAAATAAAACAGCGCGTAAATAAAACTCAAAACATAATTGCAATACGTGTACCGCTCTAAACAATGTTAAGACGTAAACGTAATATTTAACGCATGCGCTAACGGAATTTGCAATATCTCTCTATTATTGTACTCGGTGAACCATATTTTTATGGCATTCGTTAAATTTTTTTTGTGACATGTACAGTCGGCAGAGGCCAAAGTACTATAAATTGCAACAATATTTTTGCTATGGCAAGGCTATGGCCACTTTTCGTATTACGTATAACTTTTGACAGCAGCACCAAAGCTATTAGCAAGCTATATAAACTCTCAGTTAGTAATCGAAAAAAGGTGAATTTTTTCGAATAACTTTTCAATCGGTGTGTAATAAAGTATTGGAAAGGGTGTAAAATATTTTTTTTCACCATGACTTGCGCTGTGATGATATTGGAGGCTATTCTTAAACAAGAATGAAGAGATTCAGGACTAATTAGCCAGTGGTACACAGCAAAAATGTCACATTCTGCAAAGGTTGTAGTTTTTAAGAAATCAATAATACATATTTTTTACAAATGTATGTTAGTTTATTAATAATGTATTACATTAATTGTAATAGGTAAATAAATAATATGCATTTAATTAATACACCCTTATTGATAAAGCATTTAATTGAAAAACGACACATATATAAAGTTTTTTATTTTTATTGAGCCTGTGTATAAAAAAAGTTAAATTATTTTAGCGGTAAAACATATCTTGATAATCTATTTTATTAGATATGTTATAGGCAATTTACTTATCTATGTAAGTTTTTTTTCGGGCTGAGTACACTGCAACCTATTGTGTCCCCTCTTACTTGCCATGCATCTAATGCTTTCTTAAAATTATAGCAGCTCTTCTAGTCCTATTTTCTCAAGAAACTTTAGGACATCGCTGGGCTTCAAATTAGGTAGATCCTCCTATTCTATTTTCCAAAACTAGGTATATTAAGGTCTCGTCATCTTCCTCGCAAAATCTGCACTTTGTTTCATCTACTAACCCTAGTTTCTTTATGTGACTTCTTAACTGACAATGCCTGGTTAATATTCCCGTTAAAATCCGTAGCCTTTTTTTACCAACTTTGAGGCAGCTAAGATATCTCTTCGGGTGGTAGTTTTCTGGTAGTATATTCGCTTGTCTCAGTCCTTCCTGTTGATATCAGGACTTTCCCCTCTCCATTTCTTTTCTTAGGCTTTCTAAGATTGTGCTACTGCTGATCCAATAGGATGATTTTTTGCCAGATTATCTGCTGTTTCGTTCCTTTCTATTCCTGTGTCCTGGGGCCCATAGGAGGTTGACAGTGTTCTTCTGGCCTAGTTCATTTAGCTTGCCTAAGCATTCACAAATCATCTTCCACCTAATTACATATAATAATATGTCCAAAAGTTTGGAATAATAGAATATTTCATTAATTTTTTATTAATATTTTTTTTGATATAAGTCAACATCATTTTGCTACAACTATATCCAATACTAAATAAATAAATGAGTGCCTTAAAAGGTACTTTTAACACGTATATCATACAATATTTTTTCTACAAACGTTCAAATAAAGTAATTATACAGTTTGAATTAAATTTTAAAAACCTGTATTAATACATCCAAAGAAGATAATTTTAAATTGCATCGTATATTACGGACCCTAGCAACCATTGTTGATATAATTGTTTACGAATTATCATTCTTCCTTAGCCATGGAAAATGGTAAAACAGCAGTGCAAGAAATTAATTTGTCAAATTGCACAAATTGTACTGTTAATATTAATGTTAATAAATAAAATCTAAATATTTTGACGTTTGCTTTCAAAATCTAACAATTCACTTTTGACAGCAGTGCCACAAACATTTTAAGGCACTCAGTGCCATAATAGTATATTAAACAACGCATTTCATATGGGCTCCTGTTATGACACGAGTTCAAGTTTAAAACACGAATCGCGAAGCGATGAGTAAAAAATGATATTCATATTCACAAATACTTTCTTAAAGAACAATATAAAATTAATAAATTGCTATTAGTCACAAATGTCATTGTCAATAGTCTTGTCATTAGATACTTCACTCATGTCGCCAACCATTTAAAACAAAAATTTGCGTTCGTAAAAGTTACATTACGATACGCAAATGCGTTTTATAATGAAGATTTTTATAAGTGCAAAATATAAAAAATGATTTTAAGGCACTCAGTGCCTTAAAGTGACATTGTAAGGCTTCTATGGAGTGCTAAAAATGGCATTTTTAACATTTTTGTAGAAAAAATAAATAAATAAGCAAAAAAAGGTTTTTAAATAAAATTAATAATTAGTATTTCCTCCATGGGCCTGTATGCATGACTGTAGGCGATGTGGCATGCTATCGATTAAATGGTCGAGCTGGGCTTGCGGAATTCTCTCCCTTTCTTCACTAGCAGCATCTTTCGGTTCTCGTAGAGTAATTGGGGGAGGGTTTCGCTTCTTAATGCGTGTTTTAAGAATGTCCCAGGCATGTTCAATGTCTTAATATGGATATTCCTTTTTCTACCGTTAGAACCATGGTGTAACATTTCTGTAGCCCATTGCAACCTTACAATTCTTTGTTGATAGGTTAGTTTGGGAACACGTAGAGGTCTGCGATACAAATTTACCGCATTTAATCGTGTAATTGTTTGCCTTGAGATATTCAGTCCTTCAAGTCTAGCAATTTCTCTGGATATGCCACTTGTAGATTCCTGTCGATTTCTTCGTGATATCAATGTTATCTGCGATATCACTTTGACTCAAGCCCTGTTGTAACAAAGCAATTACTCTAGACCTATTAAAATATGATATCATGTCTCTGGGCATTTTTAAACAGCTCAAATGAAATTAAACAGGAATTGGAATAATGTGAAACCACCCAAATCAATTGAATATGACCAAATTAATACAAAAACGAATCAAATTTAGTATTATTTTGATTTAAAAACGCTTTAAAATAAATATCAACTAGAGTTTTTAAAAAACCATAGGCGTAGATATATTATTTTTAAACATTCCAAACTTTTGGACATATGTGTATATATGTAAAATCAGCGCTTTGATAGCTTTTCAAATATCCAACAAACACAATATATTGTCCGCGGTAGTTTCTTTCAATATTTTTCGATGGCAGTGATTTCTGCTTGAAAGATGCTTGAGTATGTCCCCAAGCTTTCTGAGTATTTGGCTATTGATTCAAAAACTCTTCTACCTTGGAACCGCCCGTATACCATTTCATGGAATTTTGGTTTAAATTCTGTATGGTGCTTTCATCTGATTCAGATATACTACTCGACTTTGTGGTGAATTTCTTTGACATATCATCTTGGCACATTTCCAAAGTTTGATCAAATTGAAGTAATCGAGTTTTTTCTTTAATAATTCCTTCCTTTTTGATTCTGTATTTTGTTTTCTTCCTTACATATTCAAGCATGATAGGGATACCTTTCATTTTAAAACTAAATACCAAATTCGGAAAATATTCATAAAAACTATAAAAGTTAATAATAAACATCAAAATTCTCACTATAAAACTGCAATCTATTTTTATTGTAAATTTTATTGACTATTTAAATTTACAGTTTACCTTGTGATAGTAATTTGCGATAGTAATTTATAATACACTTTGATCTGCGTCAGTTGGTCGGGAAGAGGATTTAAAATTTTTTGTTTTATTTAAATTTTATATCTGGTTCAGAATTTTGTTTAAGAATTGTTGCTTTTATTTATTTTATTTTTATGAAACGAATATTATTATATTTACTTTTCTTTATTATTCATAAATGCATTAATTTGGTATTGTACGATAGGTTAGGTTAGGTTTTCTTCAGAAATTCATTTAGGCCCTAGACCCCTTATCAATTTTTTATGGAAATCGGAGAGTTCACTAATATCTACATTTTTCAAAATTGGGAATGCGCCTTTATACCAGGGATCAAACTATGATCTATTTTCACTAAACATGTTTTGTTTACGAGCACAACTAAACTTTAAACCAAATGTTTCCACTCGAAATTCGGCCCCAAACTTTAAAGCTGGTAAAAAAACAAGACTGACATTTGCTTAACTTGACATTCCAATATTAGTTCTTGTGATGTCTACCAAATTGTTTTTGGAGATAGTAACGGTCGCTAGGGTAATAAGTTTTTTTGATGTACATCAATCGATTGCGCGTCTGTCGCGTGATGATCACGCAATTTTTGCTGATCGCGAATTTAGTAATAAGCCGGAAAAAATATGCTAACTAAAAGAGTGGTTATCGCAACCATTCAACCGCGAGCCAATGTTAACGATTGTTCATTAATAATGACCGAATGATTTTATCAATATATTGGTTTTGGGAATTTTGCATATTGACTAGGATTGTAGACTTTATTTAGACAACATTACTTTGTGAAATTTTAACAAATTCTGGTAATTAAAATAGTGGATTTGGATAATTTATAATTTTGCACATATGACACTTATGGTATCGATATTTGGTTATAGATTAAAAATATTGATTGTTATTACGGAAATATTACTACAGCTACATGAACTCGCCCTCCCAGGGCTCATGCTTCTAGAGAGAGCTTTGTATTTAGTAGACGACTTTTTTGCATAAAATATTTGGGACCATCTCACGCACTAAGGTTAATTTATGATATTTATTTATTTTGTTGTTTGTTTTTTTTGTTGTTACTCTGGCTAAATTAAAATTTTAAATTTTGTTTTTTTTTATATTATTTATTATTTATTTTTCTCATTGTATAATGTATACATAAAGTATACATTTATTTTTTTTAACTGACCTTTCGCAAGGTATATATTGTGAAGTTTGATTTGTTTGTATGTTTTATTACTTGTAGATACTTTTGTATTACTGTTTTAATATGTTTTTATTTTGTTCCATGTGATTTACTTTTTCTTTTTTTTATTTAAACAGCTTTGTCCACAAATTAAAAAAAAATTTTTGACAATAAATCTTATTATTATTATTTTTTTTATTACAATTAACGTGTCTCTATTACAAGATCATTGACACAAATACAATATAATAATATCTTTAGTTAGTTACATATATGATAAGATACACAGATAATTAACAGTGTGAATTTTTGATCACTACTATATCACTATAGGCAAGTCCAAGTTTTACATTTTGTCATACAGTTGAGTATCTCGTAAATATCTGAAGAAATGAAGAAATTGAAGAGGTGAGCCTAGGATTTCTTTGATGGTGTGTTTAAGTTGATGTTTCTGGCGTTTTTTTGAATAGTATAAACAGTCTATTAGAATATGTTTTACAGTTAGAGGAGCATTACAGTGATCACATTTAGGTGGACTTTGTGATGTCATCAAAAAACTATGAGTTTACCTCGAGTGACCTATTCGTAATCTTCGAAGTATAACATTGTTTCTTCTATACATCTCTGGAAGGTGGATGGATGGAACGGTGGGTTGTATTTCATGTAATTTAGTATGTGTATGGTTCCAGTCGTCTTTCTAGTGCTTAAGAGATTGTTTTTTAAAATAGGTTTGTAAGTCTTTGTTAATTTGGACAGGTTCGCAAGGCAGCTGTGATGATAGGGCTTCTTTAGCGGCTTTGTCAGCTCTTTCGTTTCCGGGGATACCGACGTGGGATGGGATCGAAATAAATGTTATTGACACCCCAGAAGAAATAAGGCGGTCGGCTAAATCTTGAATCTTCTGCACCAGAGGCTGTTGACTAAAGATAGTACTGATAGATTGGATAGATGCTAGAGAGTCAGTACAAATAGCCACCTGTTTATGGTCTTGGGTAGGGCAATTTATTGCCAGTAAGATACTAAATAATTCACCTGTATGACTGCAGGAGTGTGATTGAAGTATACTGGATTTAATAGTGTTTAGTGTTGTAGTGCTAGCACATCCAACGCCAGATTCATTTTTTGATGAGTCAGTGTATAGAATTCTTTCGAAATGAGAAGAATCGATAATTTCATAAAAAGCTTGTTTGAAGAATGCATGGGAAGTTTCACTCTTCTGATACTTGCTCAGGGATGTATTAAAATTTGGAAAAATCATTTTCCATGAAGGGGTTCCCAAAATTATTAATTGTACTACAACCAAAAAAATTAATATGGGATATAAACATTATAAATTTACGTTATAAATTATCTGGAAAAATTAAAAATATTTATGATTTAATTTAAAATAAGTTAATTACCTGAAAACTTCTAATTAATACAATTAAAACTAATATAAAATTGAGCGAAAATGCATCTGACGGAGCTATGATGAAATAGTTTTAAACGGTGGGTGTAGTAGCACAGGCGGCAAGTAAGTTTGTATTCAAAACAAAACTAACTGTTCACACAGTAACGAATAAAGCGTCAGTACAAAGAAATCGTTAAAACTTCAACCTGGAATGATATGGACTTTTGTAAACTATATCAAGAGTTCCAACACATTCGCAAGCAACGTGTGTGAATTTAAAATTAATGAATGTTAAAACAAAATAATAAAACTAAAATTTAGTATACTAACCCTTACTCTATGGTCCATCATATTAAGAACATCAAACAAATAACTTTTTAAACAATTTTCCACTTTTGTTGTTTTTATTTTAAAAGCTTATTTATAAATTTATAAAGTTTTGTTAAAAGTTCTTTGTTTGATGCTCTTAATATTAAAACTCCCAGGAGACAGACAGTAAGTGGATATACACATAATAATATTTAATAAATACATTATTTTTTAAAAGAAAATTCTCATAATCTTTTGATATAATATTTTCTCATGGTTACGGCTACGGCTTAGCGCGATAAGTAAATCGGAGGGGTAATGACATTCGGTGGTATTATGGAGAAGAGGGCAACTTACCAAGTTTTATAAATCTATCTCATTCTTTAACAGGCGCTAATTTATTTACGTAATCAATGCCATTACCCCCCCCCTATTGATTTAACCTGTACACTAGATAGTATTGAGAGTTGTCACTTGTCGGGAGCACTATATCCAGGTGAGTATCTATCAGGAGGTTTGAGTCTTCTTTCACACCTTGTATATCCTGGTTGCATGCTCCTCACTTCATTCTCATTGTTTTCTCCTTTTTTCATCTCGGGATCACCCTCTAGATACCTTTTTGTCAAACTGTCATATTCCTCCTGGCTGTCAACTTCTAACGGAAACAATCTTTGAATTGGTCGTAAGATATTTTCGATTGTCGTTTTCAATTTCACGAGTCTTATTTGACCGTCCTTACCAGGAAATATTTCTGTGACTCTGGCAAGCGGCCATTCGATTATTTTTCCGAAATCTTTCCCAACGAGCACTAGTACTATCTCTAATTTTAATATGACTTGAATAATATTTAGTTATTCGTAGAGGTTGACCTAGATATTCGTTTCGAAATCTTCGTTTCAAATCATTTCAGAGATTTTGTTTGTACTTATACCTCCTTCTGTAATCACTTGCTTCAATTTCATCTAAATCAGGAACCCCAATTTCCTTTATATCATTCAGAAACATAGCGGGGGTCCAGGCAGCGAGATCAGATAAATCTTCGGAAATTACAGTTAAAGGGCGTGAATTGACTATGGACTCGCAATCGCACAAAATGAAAGTGATTTCTTTAAAACTGAGGCATGCTCTACTAAGGACTCTCCTCATGAGAGTCTTCACCAGTCCAATCAATCCCACCATCCACCCCACCAGGCCGAAAAAGGTAGATTGAATTTCCAGGGAATTCTCATTACTGTGCTGTAACTGTTTATTATTTTGTATCCGATATAAAGGGAAATTCACCTAAAATAAGGTTTTCATTTATTTTAGTTTTATTGAACTAGAGTAAATATTAAACTTATTTTTATAATGGACAATATTTTATTTCTGCTTTTACTTAAATAAATTTCAACGGATGTAAAATGTAAAATTTAAAAATCTTTTTTAAATATAAAAATCAAGTGACTGTGAAATATAAAAAATGTACAATTTATAAACATCATTCAGTAGGTATTAACAATGCCACCAAAGTTCCCAGATAAATCCGCGTTGAGTCATGACACAAGACATAGCAAAGTTTTCAAATAAACCGTACATTCTGGCCCGAAATTGATAAAAAAATGGTTTCGAGCTGAGAAAAGGGATGACATTTATTCTTCAGAGTCTGTCATTCGAAGCTGTGAAGACCAGTTTAATGAAAGTCTACACGCATTTTACTTGTTATGTTTGGTTTTCTTAGAATAAAATAAATTACCTGTTTATGGATTTTAGAATGGGAGAAAGTCGTCGAAAATTGAATAAAGCTAAAATTTGATATAAAAATTCAATTAAAATATCTACCGAAAAATGCACAGATATTATTTATGTATTAAAAATTCATTTATTTATTTTATAGCAATAGTTTGGAGAATCTAGTGCTCTTCACAAATAAAATATAAAAATGATCATACCTAAAAATATTGTTTGCATTAAATTTCAAAATAAATAAAACAAGAGTAATAATAAACATACATATAGAAATGCGTGCACATACAGTATTGTATCATTTTTTTTATATATACTTATACAATTTTTGTGGGTAAAATAAATTATACACATGTTATAGCTAATTACTATCACTATTTATTTATTTATGATAAGACTATTTATTTGCACTTATGTCACCGTTCAGTTACTTTCTGCGCACTAATTATTCACTGTTACCTTAGACTGTTATAGCTAATAACTGACTTCCTCACGCATGTATGGCCCTTTAAAGATAACCTAAGACCTTCTCGAACCTTCTTTTAAGTTTACAAGGCCGAACAATCTAGTCGACATTATCTTCGAGGAATAAAAAACAATCGAGATTATTCTAGAAAAAACAATCGCCATTATTTAAAGTTATGCACAGTCTGCTGTCTGAGTTTGTATGTTTTTCCTGCGGTTTTCAAACTTAAATATCAATATCAAGTCTATCGACATGTGATGGAGTTAGTTAGTTATTAGGCTTCATAGTTGTAAAAATGGGAGGTCGAAGAAATGTTCAATCATTTCAAACTCATTCAGTTTCAGCTGTACGAAATTCCATTCAATGTAAATTTTAAAGCATGTAAGTCGTGACCTGAGTGACCTGAATAGGAAGTACTTGCTTTGGCAGTATATATAATAAAATGGAACGATACAAAGAAAAATATTACCCCGGAAATTATTGGTGACTAGATAATTTCATACGCAGTACACAGGTACATAGTTTTAATTTGGACCCCAATACGCAATACCATGTTAACCCACAAAAAATCGAAAACAGATATCTGTACACAACTGGAATCTTTTCTTGATAAGGAACGTTTTTCAAAAGAGTGTTATGTGCCATACAATATTTATTTTAACAAAACATCAATTTAGTCTAGTGTCATTCCGGATTTTGCAAATATGTTATCTGAAACTTTAAACATCGTTTTTCTCAAAATGGCTGACTTGTGGGTTAACATGGTATTGCTTATTGGCGTCCATTTATTTTAATAAAATGTGATAACCGTATTCGAAGTTACACAAAGCTAGAAAAAAAATTGTATTTGGAAACAACAATGAAATTGTATATTGTATACCTAGGCGGTAAAGTGGATTTTTTCAGGCCACTTTTTGAGGCCTAAAAAGCACTTTAAAGCTATGGTTTACACATAATTTTTTATACTACACAATAATGGTCGGCTCGAAGTGCGCAGATCACACGGCTTAGCGTCTTCGACGGTAAAAGGAGCAATCGAGCCAAAATTGGGCAAACATGCTTTTTTTAGAATCAGTGGCAACAGTTTCAGCAATTTTCAAAAAACGGCTTAAAAAAACAAAAAAGTTACATATAGCTCACAAGTTTAACTCTAACAACCCTATTATTTTATCAATTATTTAGACGCCTATAAAAATAAACGTTTTTTAACGTAAGTTAAACGTTTTCCGATGTTTAATGAAAGAAACTGTTTCAAATAAACAGATTGCTACTAAACAACCCTCCTCTACTAGGAGCAACACATAACCAACCAACCAAGCACGTGAGTCGAATACAAAAACGCACTTAATATGTGCACCTATATCAATGTATGAACAATTTTATAAAATCTTTATATATAATATACCATTCAAAATTGCACCGTAATAAGAAAATAAAATAGAAACAATACTGGCTAACACTTTATTTTTATTTGACGTTTAAAAGTTTTATTTCTTTCTAGCGTGGACACGTAAAATTTATTTTATTGGCTAGCCATAGAAAGGGTAATTTTCTTGCTTACATAAAGCTGGTAAAATTCAACTTTCTCATAGTGTAGGATAAAAAATATATACAAAGAAAATACTACAAAACATAAAAATAAACATAATTTCACAATTCAGCAGATTGCGAAGAGTTAATAAGAAAGAGTAAGATGAATAAAATTTTAGTTTTATATGTATACATTCTACATTCTATCAAAATAGAAAAACAAAAGAAATCATTAATTATAATTAAAATCTAATTTTAATACTAATAATTAAAGAAGTCGTCAACTACATATAAAGCTCTGTCTCCGGTAAGTCTTGCGGAACGCTGTGATGGATGTAATGGACTTGATTTCAAATGGCAAATTATTTTGCATTTTTTGCGTTGTAAGAATAGGGCTTTTAATTAATTCTGAGCATGGTTTTGACATTCCTAAGTGGGTAATTGTGAAGTGTTCTTTCTGAAATAGCTGGTAAAGCTTTCGAAATAATGAAAACGATACAGATTTGAATAAAGTCGGAGGTGCTAATATTTTAATTTGTTAACGAAATACCAAAACAGTGTGGAAAAGACAAATGGAATAAATTCATTATTTTGGTTACTGTACATATTTATAGAAAATTCCCAAAGACATCAAAATTAAATTATAAACCACCTTTATTATCTTTCCGAAAATGTTTACTGCAAAAATTAACATAAAAGGAATAAAATATCTGATATGTAATATTAAATTACAACCCTCCTTTTTTAAATGGGAAGTATGGGATTGTAATACATCGTTTTAAAGGTAGATGATGATCTCAGAACATTACATTCTGCATATACCAATTTTAAACGACTTAGAGCTGAAATAAATCGCGACATTGATTTATCATATAAAAAATTCATCAACCAATCTGAACAAGATATTACAAGTAATCCTATGAAATTTTGGGCGTTTGTAAATAATAAAAGAAACTCTACTAAAATTCCACAAAGTATGTTGTATGACAATAATGTTTTAGTTAACCCCCAAACAATTCTCAATTCATTTGCCAACTTTTTCTGCAAATCATATGTTACTTCTTCTCCTCTAGTTCAAAATTCAACTGATACTTTTTTTCCCCACCTACATATCAGCAGTTTTAGCGAAAAAGAAGTATATAAAGCCTTAAGATCAATTAAACCCAAACAGACCACTGGACCAGATTATTTTCCTGCTTTTCTTCTCAAAGATTGTGCAACTGTTTTTGCACGACCTTTGTCTTTAGTTATTAATCTTTGCTTAAAAACAGGAAAAGTTCCGACTATCTGGAAAACATCAAAAGTATGCCCTGTGTTCAAAAAAGGCAATAAGCAAGATATTTCGAACTACCGTCCTATCTCTATAATATCCAACTTCTCCAAAGTACTTGAAATATTATTAGAACAAGTACTTTATAGACATGTTAACAGAAGTTTAACAAATTGTCAGCACGGCTTTATGAAGGGTCGTTCAACTGTAACCAATTTGGTTACAATTACCCAGCATATCACTGAATCTAATGACGCTAAAACCCAGACTGACGTTATTTACACAGATTTTTCCAAAGCTTTTGATCGACTCGATCACGGTATTCTTTTGAACAAGCTTAGAACATTTGGTCTTTCGCATTCTCTGATTGAGCTTTTTCAATCGTATTTACAAAATCGTACACAATTTGTTCAAATCAATGGATTTAAATCTATTATATATACCGCTACATCAGGCGCTCCACAGGGATCAATCCTGGGTCCGCTATTGTTTAACATTTTTATAAATGATATTTTTGATGTTATTAGTGTCAACTACTTACTATACGCAGATGATTTGAAACTTTACAGCACCGTAAAATCTATTGAGGATTGTGAAAACTTGTTTTTAACATTAATTCGTGTAGTGGACTGGTGCAAAAAGAATAACTTGCCTCTCAATCCAGCTAAATGTAATGTAATGACATTTGGCCTAAAAACCAGCATGTATAAATTTAATTATACCATAGACAGCGTTACCATTCAGCGACCAGATACATTGACTGATCTTGGGGTTATATTTGATTCTTTTCTTTCATTTAACAATCATATTGATTCAATTATTTCCTCTGCAAATCGTATGTATGGCTTCATCGTCAGAACCTTTCGCGATTTTAGTAATGTTAACACATTAAAAATTTTATACAATACTTTTGTAAGACCCAAGCTGGAATATGCATCTGTAGTGTGGAGTCCGTTTTACCAATGTCACGTGGATCGCATTGAGGCTGTTCAGAGACGTTTTTTAAAATTATTAAGTTTTAGGGCTGATGGTGTTTACCCTCCACCTGGAACATCGCAACTTGATTTATTGCAAGGGCACACCTTTTTCAGTTTAAAAAATAGGCGCGATTATTACGCCGTTATATTCGCATACAAATTAATTCATAATTTGACTGACTGCCCTAAGTTACTAGAGTTGCTCTTTTTTCGCGTTCCCCGAATTGAATCTAGACAACCAGATACCTTTTACTTAAGTGCCCCTCGTACGAATGTCCTGAAGAATTCTCCACTTCACACCACATGCAACATAATCAATAACATGAATTCTAACATAGACATTTTCTCCTGTACTCTCTCATTTATTAAGTGTAATTATTTTACTTAAATTGAAATGTTTGAATGTATTATTTTTCTTTTTTTTAGTTTTCTTATATAAACTTATAGAATTAAAATTAAAACATCTGTATTTCCTTACTCTGTAGTTGGGCTTTAAGCCCGTAGGGTAATGTACCGAATAAATAAATAAATAAATAAATAAATAAATTACAACAGGGCTTAATTTTCATGAAGTCCCACCTTAGAGAGCTATCTACTCTGAACAATTAGAGATGTTCAAGCACACGAGGAAGGTTAAAATCACTCCATTACTTAATGGGAGTTGTCATGGGATTCTATAAAGTTTAGTAATATCCTACTTAAACGCTGGTACCTAGATTAAAAATGAAGTTGATAAATAGCAAGATAAGATGGTTGGCTTAATTTTTTACATGTTGAAACAATCACATTATTTCATTCTTGTTATATTTAGGAGCCATAAAACTCGATGTCATTTCACAATATATAACTTAATTGTAAAAGTTATATCTTTGCGACATGTTTTTGGTAAGCAGATCATCAACAGGCTCTAAGAAGAGAATATATGGTGTCAGGAAGAAAAATAGAAATATAATTTATTGCTATATATGATAAAATTTGAAATAACCACAGTTAAATTAGAAATACAATTTAATAAAAATACAGATAAAAACAAAAAACAGAACTTTAGTTTGTTTAACCATTCTTTGCCGTTTAGTTTTACACCTAACCTCAAAATAAGAATCAATGACATATAATGATGCAAAATATGACAACTGAACTGTCAATACGTTAATGATGTCAGTCAGTTGGACAATGTATGACGCAACGGCAAAGGATGGTTAAACAAAGTATAACAGAACTGGCAAAGTACAAATATGGAGACAGTCCGACAGTACGAAAATGATTAATCGGAAAACCAACTGAATAAAAGCAATAAGTGTTGCCACTTAATCAAATTGTAACATGTCTATCGCCATGCTACTTTACTTTATATTACCGTCATTACGAACCTTAAAATCAACCCCGACTCAACGTTTATTAGACATTCCCTTCCCATCGCTACCGAACCTACCCCTTACAATTGAACGCACCTGAAACAAAATAAACCCTCATTTATAAATGACGATACTCCCAATACAATACATTGCCCTTTTTCTTGTCGATAACTCGACGAAAACAGTCGTACCTTTACTGCAATTTATCGTATCCCTTTGGCTGTATACAGTAAGGAGAAAATTCATTATTTTTTTTAAATCTACTTTTTATTTTATGATTATTTTAAACTTTTTAGAAGTAATTGTACATATAATTTCCTTTTAAACTTCCTTCAGCAGATTAATTTAATAACTTATTCCAATAAACAATTCTTTTTTCTACTAGTTTCATTTATAAACCCACTGGCTATAAGAGCTGAGGGATGTATCGTGTTCGGTATTATCAGTTCATTTTTTGATTAATTAATAACTTGCATTCAATTTAATTTAATACAAGATGTTTTTATCTTTTCCACCTCAGTTTCCTTTAGTTTATATTTATTGTTGTTTAACCGTAAACCAATAAAAGATAGGGGCGTCCATCAATTCTTATATTCACCAATCCAATTTATAGACAGCATTAACTTGGGAAGAGTCTCTTAGCCGGGCTCTGCCAGGAAGGCGCTATTATCATTACAAAATGAAAGGTTCAAGAATAAATAATTTTCTCTGTAATGAAGGATGAAGATGACTTCTAAACTTGCATATCTTTAAAAAAATGTACATGTTCTAAAATACGATACACAAGTCTTCTTCCACACTTATGTAAAAGTGGGATAGTATTTTTATGTTTATTAACCTAGATTTAATGTTATTAGTTTTAAAAGCTATATAAACATTAGATTAAATTTTGTACAAAAAATTACCTGTATAAAGTAAGAACATATCTTAAATAGAATCTTTGTATTGTTTATGTATCAGTACATGTAACCATATGGAAAAAAAAACATACAAAAATAATTAGAACAGTATCTATGAATTAAATCTAAGGGATAGTTATTATTAACAGCTTATTGTTTTATGTTTATTGCTCTCTCAAAAGAATCATAGGACAAAGGTAATCAAAAGCATCTATAAAATAAGGGTTTAAAAGCTGCAAGTGTATGTGTATGATGACAAAAGGTATAATCAATGAGACAATTAGTTGTCTTTGTATATATGTATTCAATTTAAGGAAATTATATCGTAGATCTTTAACTATGAAGTCCATGAAAAATAGTCGGCTTTCAATTTCCCTCCAAAAATGTAATAAAAAAATGTAACGGGTTTACATACTTAAGAAAATCATCAAAATCCTATTAAAAAGAAAAAACAATCATTAATATATCTTTTTTTATTTTTTTTTGGACTCACATCTCCGTCTCACCCTTTGCCGTACACACCAGGCATACATCATCCGCATAAACCAGGCATACATCATCCACATACACCGTAATCTCACATCTCTCTTTCCATACAATTCCACAAACCTCGTCAAACACACACTTCCAGAACGTTGGTCCCAGTACGGATCCCTGGGGCACTCCAACTTCCGTTCTATATCTCCTCCCCCTTGAATCTATTATAACCCGAGCCGATAGGTAGTCCTCCACTAAATTAACCAACACCTCACCCACTCCGAGCCTCAACAACACCCTTAACAACGCCTCCTTGCTGACACTATTAAACACGTTCCCCACATCGAAGAACACTAGTAGTGCCAGCTTCATGTTTCTCCAGTTGCCCTCCCTAGCCTTTTCCGGTAAATCCACCACTCTACCTAGCTTAAAGTTACACGATTTCTCCTTTGTAAACCGATGCTGGTTTTTTCTAAAACCCCAATTTCTCTTTACGTCTTCCTCAGTCTTTACCTTTATTATTCATTCCATCAACTTACCCATACCACACAGCAGACTGATGGGCCTGCAGTATCCTGTCCAATTTCCTTCCCTACCCGCCTTCTTCACAAGTATCACTTTGGCCACCTTCCATACCTCCGGGATTTCTTCCTTTCTCAGTACCTTGTTGAAGAGCTCCTAGAAATACTCCCCATTCTTCTCCAGTAACCTCTTTATTACATCCCCTTTCAAGCCATCCACTCCAGGAGCTTTCTTTACCTTGATGCCTGTCCCCTCCTCCTTTACCTCCTGCTTCTCTATCTGGAGTAAAATAACAAAACAATGTTTAAATTGAGAATATAAAAATGTTTTCTTTAAATCAGCCATGTTATCTAAACCAGATGACATTGTTATTTACTATATTGACCGCTATGATTCTTTCGGCTGGTGATAAATGTTTTACCATTGTTTTTATTTTTATCTTTATGATGATTTTCCTTAATCTATTCGTTCATCTTATTGGTATATTTGTTTTTTCTTTTCCCCTTCTGTATTTTAACTTCTTTTTGCCTCTGTTTTTTCTCTAGCTCTTATAATTCCATAATATAGTCATGCGTATTTCTCCTACGTATTTTATTTTCTGTTAGTTTAATCATTTCATATTATGTTGCAGTCACTCATTCCTTATTTGCATTTATATCTTTGGGTATTTGTTCCTTTCTGCTGTTTCATGTTTGGTAACCTAGCTTTTATTTTAATCTTTCGTTAAATGGCCATCATCATCCAGCTTCTTGGATCCACTGCTAAAAGAAAAACTATATTTTTGTATTTTTTTTTTATTATTATACTAGATATTTTTTCGAATAAATTGTTAGAATTATATAAATTCTATAAATTGTAAAAAATTAAACATAAGTAAAACATTAAGTAATAAAAATAACAGCCATTGATTAAATAATTTTTTTTACTTTGATTACCAAATACATAATTTGGGGTACAATTGAATATTATAGTTAACCATCACCAAAAAATAATTTTCTTAAGATTTTTGTGTTATGTAAATTTTTTGCTTAAAATCATCTGCGGTTGTGACATTAAACCCATTCACCGTGCCCGTAGGCACTTTTCCTGCAAAAACTTCAAAAGTCTTAAGAGTAGTTTTACATTAAACCCTCCTTAAAGAAGAAAAAATAGAGAACAAGGGGATCAGATTACAGTCCGAGTACAGACTTTCAGTATTTCAAAAGAGTGTAAGCATCGTTCTGTGAAATAAAATCTTCTATTCTCGACTGTCTGCTCGACTCTTAGGTCATAATGAAACTTCTTTTTGTTTTGTGTACTATATATATAATCGTTGCTTGCTGCAATTACTTTAGAAATGAAATAAATAATGCATGAAAATATTAACTTAGTTTAATTAATTAAGAAACAGTATTGTATATTAGCAATACGCTGTACTTATTTACATATTTTATAATCTTCTCATCTTTATGTAGAATTTTAATTACTTTATATATACCTTTCCTCTAATCAACACAAACTTTTTATTTAATAAAAAATTCATAAAGCTCATTTATACTTATATCCGGATGTAGAAAAATACGGGAATGTAATATGTGAAATGAAAAGACACTTTATAAAGTAATATTTTATATATTTTATTTAAATAACAAATAGGCTGTACAGATTTATTATTTAATTAGATTAATGTTTTTCTAGCGTAATAAAAGAAGTAGATATCATATTTTAGGTTATACTCGTATTAATGGATGACAGAAGTAGAAAATAATTTTTTAAAGCAATTTTTTCTAAATTTGTTGTACTAACCTTTACTTGTTGAAGTCCAGCGAGTGAAGTAAGTAAAAAGATAAGTTACCTTAATATGGGTGCCAGATTACTAAGGTGTTATAAGAAAGAAGAAAAACATAAGCCTTCCTGTCGCCTCCACCAAAATTAGCAAGAAAACTACTCAAAATTTGTAAAAATAACATAAAGTTAGGCTCAGTGGACAGTACCCTTTAAAGTTCCATCTAAAAAATATGGGCAAATCAGACCCCATTTATATACCCCATGAGAATGTGTAGCATTATTCCGCAAATGGCTCAAGTTCCTAGAAGAACTTGAGAATAGTTTTGTATAAAGCAAAGGCTTTTCCAGACATGCAGTTCCAGGCTCTTTTACAGATCCTCATTTTGTTAAATATGTAATGTCTCCAAAAACAGAACTTTATTATCACAGACTACACATACTTGATACCTACATTTGGGGCATAATGAAAACCGAAGATATTTAAAATAAAACAACAACTACGTGTACCTAAAATTAAAATGGCAATACCTACTACTTTCTAAGCTTTCTATTAAAATTTTATAAATTCAGTTATATTTTATTTTTATAATACTTCTTTTTATATAACTTTTTTTAAGTTTTAATAAAAATCTTTTAAGCATTAAATACTTCTAAAATCATTCTACAAATTTATAGAGCCTCTAACTTCATATTGCAGGTCACATTGCAATTTCTGCTCGATAGAGCGTAATTTGATTCAGGATAGTGTTCAAATAACCATACCTTTGGAATACATTGCCAAACTTTATATTTGAAAATGATCCTGGATACTAGGGAGGTATTGATAATGAAATTTAAGTCTTGCAGTAAATCCTGAACTTTTGATATACTTAAAATTTATATTTTCGTTGTTCTTTCAAAAATAATGTACAATAGGGACAGTTAAGAAAAATAAAATAAAATCAAGCTGGAAAAACCCGAATGAATTTATATGAAAGAATCGATTTTAAAGACTCGTTTAGATAGTTTTACTGGTTTTATACAAGAAAATTTTTACCATGGAAAATGTTTGATGGCGGCAAATACCAGTTAAGGGCAGCTAATTCATTTATGCACGTGTGATACACAACTTTTTTCCGCCTACCTTTATCAAAAGAATATAAGTCGATAATTGAACCCGAATTGCCTGCTTGAGAGGCAAGCAATTATACTACTTAGCTTTGTATTGTATAGTTTATACTATTACGTAATTGCTCACCTTCATCAAAGAGGTATTCAGATTTGGAAGCTTCCTTTAAAAATCGATTGCACTCTTCTTTAGTTTGAGAAAAACTTTTTTATTTGGTGCTGAGGCACCAACTCAAGCGAGCAACGTTATTATCATTTGTTAATTTTAAAATTTTTAAACGTCTACGGGCCCTTAAATTAGCCTTCTAATGGTTTGACCGGTATCTTCAATTTGGTCTGCTTCCTGAAATTACTCTCTGATGGCCTCGGCAGAAATGTTCGGGTTTCTTTGGGCCAGTTGAGCAATAAATCGATCTTGATTAGGGGTTGTAATGCGATGGTGACTTGCTCTTGAACGATTTTCCAGATTTTTAAATACCGCCGGTAGGTTCTCGATACATCACTTTGGTTGACCCCAATAATTGCAGCAACCTCTTTTTGAAAATGACCCTTTTTAATGTCACTATACTATGTAAAATAGTTACAAAAATAAAAGTCGTAGATAAAGGACACAGCTGACTAAAAAATATTTTCAGACGATCAGAAGGCACTTCAATGTTATTACTTCCAGTGTTTTTTGTTCTTTTTTAATGATAGTTTGAATTAAAAATATAAACAACAAAATATATTGTTCAGAATTAAGAATTATAGGATGATGCAGTATAAATATTGATGAGTGTATATCCCTGCATTATACTGTCATCCCGTGGTTAAAATTAACTTTGATCTTCTCATTATAATGTAAATTTTTTTCTATTAAATGGAAAATATAGATGACTCTTATAATTGGTTTTTTACCCAAGTCGGTCTTCCACTCAAGTCCAAAAGCATTTTGAATCGAAATATTGAGTCGAGGGTACGATAAAACGAATAGGTTAATTAATTTGGAAAGTTACATTTCGGCTTTATTTTCTTGGAGCCTTTAGTTCATATGTTTCGGGTCTAATGTAATCTTTGTCCTTTATTAAGAGAGTAATTTTAAGACTTTTATATAAACAATGGCATGAAATAATAGATGCTAGAATAATTAATTTCTTTTTCAAACAAAAGAACTGTTTCTGTAAATCTAACCATTTTTATGAATTACAGTCAACGAAAATCAAACAACAATTATAATGTTGACAATATTCTGCTACAATTTGTGCTACAATAATAAGATCTAGAGGCATTTTGGACCAGTAAATAAACAATAAATATCAATGAAATGTTACTTTACACAATAAACCATACAACGGATCGGAGAATAAAATTGAAAAATTATCAATACAATATGAATTCTTAATTAGTGCTAAATTTTGTTGCAAATAAGGTGTCAGAATGTGACAAACGCCAACTATGACAAATAGCATCCATATACAACAATATAAATTTCATCGCCTACTATGCCCATGACTCCATAATTAGTTTTATTTTTAAGATTATTTGCCATTTCTCAAATTATTTAAAGTGACCTAAATTTTTTGCTCGCCATTGTAATAATAATGCCATTCATTATTTCCAATTAACACCGCATCCAGTGTTTGAGGTAATTAATAAAGCGAATATTACAACCAGTAGTTTTATTTATAAGTTTAAAAAGTAAAATAATCCATTCATGTAATTTAATTTAAACTTTTACTAATAGGGAAAAATCAAATTACAAAACTAAATTTAATAAACCTTATCTTTTTAGAAATTATATACTCCCTTCCTGACGAACTAAGTTTTTTCTGAAAAGTTGATCATTAACGTAAAAGTTTGTGTGGTATATAAAGTATGGGTTGTATTTCATTAGAAAATCGAAAGAAGTGAGGGAAAAGTTTCCATTTAATCGTAAAAGGGTATAAATCAAATCCGGCAGATTATTAGTGTTTATTTTTTTACTTTTTCACCACTTTCGAAATACAAAAAGTACAGAATAAAGTGCAGTTTAACAAATACCTATCTTCAGTATTTTATTGAAATATACTGACATACAAATCCGAACACCCAGTTTAAATGATTTTATTTTTATAAAATTTTGTATAAGTACTTACTGAAGCATAATAAGAAAATGATAATAATTTCAAAATGAATGCATTGCTTTAAAGCCCTTTTACCTTTAATAATATGTGGATGCACCCCAATGTGTTACGCATTCTTCTGATCAGGTGGTCAATGTCCTCCTGTAGTATCTCATTCCAGGCAACCACCAACTCCTTTCGAAGTTCTTCTAGGGTCTGAGGAGGACGTTGCAAATTGAGCAATCTCCTAAACATCATTTCCCACACGTGCTCAATTGGAGATAAGTCGGAAGATCTTGGTGGCCAAGGTAACAATGTGACATCATTATGTTGAAAGAAGTCTATTGTGTCTCTTGCGACATGTGGTCGGGCATTATCTTGTTGAATAGTTGGATTTGCCAGGGTGTCAAGATAGGGTAAAAGATGGGTTTCTAAAACTTCTTGGATATAACGCTGCACGTTCATGTTACCTCTGATGAAGATTAAAGGTGATTTTGAACCATAAGCTAAAGCACCCCAAACCATAACTTCAACAGTTTGATGAACATGCTTTTCAACAAAAAACCGTGAATTTCTCCTTTCACCAGTCGTCTTCTAACGTCGGTGTTCTGGAGTTAAAGGGAGGACCCAGTGTGTTCGGCATGAAAATAGGCCAAAACGTCTTATTTGTCGGTAAACACTTCGCATGCGAATAGGTCTTCCGTGTTCTGCAAACCATTCATTTGCAATGAACCTGGTAGTGGAGAAACGGTCCCCTAAGGCCAATAATCTTAGGCAGCGATCTTCACGGTCTGTTGTTCTACGAGGGCGACCAGAGCCCCTTGCTTTTTGCGTACAAAGCCATGCCTGACAATACCTAACCACGGTGTCCACACTTCTTTGCACTCTAACTGCAATTTCCCGAAAAGAATATCCAGTTTCCCGAAGTTCCACTATACGACTTCTATCAAACTCACTAAGTTGACGAAATCGTACAGGGCCGGTATTCTCAGGTCCTCGCTTGGAGCGATATCGATGTCGTTGAATGCGAGGGGAGTGATATTCACTGCCAAATCGATTCTCATGCCCTCTCCTCGCATGGATCGCTCCTGTCAAAGAGGAGTGCTTTATTTCACTCGCTTTCATGTGTACCAGTTGCTCGTGTCTTAAATTTGCGAGCGGAGGGATACATGAGAATCTAGAAAAGCCATATCGCTGCCAATCAAATCACTCACTTTTGTGATCGCTCGCTGTGAGAGGAGTGAGTTGAGAATACCGGCCCAGGTCTCCGTAACCTAGGGATCGTAACCAATCGTAAAGAATATCAAGAACCAAAATTCGCAAAATTTGGATCTTTACTACAGCTACAATATTTATTTTTGGATTATTAGTGGATTTCAAAAAAGCAGTATAAAAACCGGAATCTTCAACTGATAAAGCTGAAAATTTTATCAATTGTTTATTTTAGTAAATTAAATAAATTCACCAGATTTTATTAAAATAAAATAATTTAAACTGGGTGTTCGGATTTTTATGTCACAACTTTTTCAATCAGTGTTATTAAGAAATAACGATCATTATTAGATTAACAGATATATCTGTCGTTGACTAAAAAAGTTGATTTTTTTATTCTTTTTGGTAATGCGTCTCCTAATCCATCTGGCAATTATAATCCTAACAGCTGTTGTCTGAAAATATCAGTAGAGGTGCAGCCGACCCACTTTCTCCTACAATCCTAGAAAATAATTAACAGTAAATGCTACAAATAATAATATAATAGTAATAAATCAAACAGAATAAACTAAAACTATAAATATTTTAAATCCTTGCAGAAACAACAATAAAAAAACATTTGGTCCGATTCCGACTCTGTAGATCCCACTTGTTTACAATTTAAAACAAACAGACCTCATGTAGTTATGCTGTAGAGCATTTAAAAATTGGGATGGGGTAGATATCTTAACTGTGGCTGAATATTGCGCCTAAATTCCTAAAAATAGTTACTTGGCTTTATTTAAATGTTTCTACGAAGAAAAATATTTTAGTAGCATGGTCAAAAACGTGGACCATGGGCAAGAGATTGTGATCATCTCGGATAGTCAAGCAGCCATCAAAGCGCTGAGCTCACATATAATCAGCTCAAAGATGGTTTGGGAATGCCAAGGGAATGCCTAAATGAACTAGGCCAGAAGATGACTGTCACCCTCCTATGGGTCCCAGGACACTTAGAAATAGATGAGAACAAAACAGTCTGTAAGCTGGCAAAAAAAGGAGCTGAAGCCCCACATTTTGGACCGGAACCATCCTATGGGATCAGCAGCAGGGCGATCTTAGGGAAACTAAGAAAAGAAATGGAGAAAAGAGAAATCCAAGTACTGGAATCAGCTAAAAGGTCTGTGACAGGCTTCTGGGAAACTACAACCAGAAGATATCTCGTACCTGCCTCAACCTCAGTAAAAAAATACATGAAGAAACTAGGGTTAGAAGATAAAGCAAAGTGCAGATTCTGCGAGGAAGAGGACTAAACCTCCATACACATCCTCTCGGAATGCTCTGCCTTGCAAAATTCTAGGGTTAGATACCTTGGAGCACCCGAAATAGAGGAGGAGGATCTATCTTATTTGAAGCCCGACGATAGATGTCCTAAACTTTTTTAGGAAGGTAGGACTGGAAGAGCTGCTATAATCCTAAGAAAACATCAGAGCTAATGGCAAGCAAGAGGGACACAATAGGTCTTATAGGTCGCAGTGTACTTACCACCCCTAATACATTCATACATACATACATACATACATGGTCAATAACTTATGATAGATTTCCATAAAATAACGGTTATTGGATTAAATTTTTCAAACTATTAAACATTTTTGTCCTATATTATATAACAAGTTTTTATTATCACTACTTTTTGAAGAAATCTTAATAATCTTAACAATTTAATAATAAAAGTTACTGATTTTTTGAAAAATAAAAGTAAAGTATTAAAAATAACTTTTATTGGTTAGTTAATGACAAGTATGCTTGAACTTGAACCCTAAACTCAAAAAACACTTTTGAGCTCTTATAATTATTATTAGTTTTTGTCACCTTTCACTTTTTATAAAAAACCAGAAATATTTTTAAAACTTTTGTATTCAATAATTTGTCAAACTGTCAGAAAAATTATGTAAAATAGTATATTTTATTATTATGTTTACAAATTCTTTCTTAAAATTTTCATCATAGACGACTAATGAAAATCTACCTATAATTTAATTGTCTATTTTATGTCTACAGATGTTGGAAAGTTTATGATGATGTTTGGATTTTGATTGTCTCTAAGAAGCCTGAATATTTCATTAAGAAAGCTGAGCTTCTAGTTTCCTGAGGTATTTAACATTCGGTTAAAATATGTTTATAAGGAAAATGCTTTTGTAAAAGCTTAAAATATATTTGGTAAACTATTCATCTTATTAAAATAAACATATTTATCTTGTAATATTAGGTTCCCTTTTTGTACAACCAAACAGTTTTTATTGTGTTATTCTTTTATATAAAGTTGTAGTGCTATAATTTAATTTAAAATTGGACTATGAATAACTTAGTATAAAATGCTTTGTTTCCATTGTTAGTAATATTGTAGCTGAAGTGTTGAGTTTTATGATGATGTATACATACACAACAGAAGCTGCATTAATTTATAATAAAAAATAGATTTACCCACAAAACATATGACTAAAGGTGAAAAGTGTTTCCAACTCCATGATTTTAATGAAAATAAGAAAGTAGAGAATTTAATAGCCTTCCATTCCAAATAATCATTTGATCAAATGCCTAAAAAGATTTTAGCATTCAAGTTTGGTGGTAGAAAGGATTTACTATAGGTACTCTGTTAGCTTGCCTGTGCGTTACGGGGGCCATAAAAACTACTCCTTTAGCTGCACTGGAAGTCTTGTTAAACATTCCACCACTACACATATATATATACAGGGCGAAGCGAGAGCAGCCATGCACGGATTAATACATAATCAGCAGCACATAAGCCAATCGCATGGGGCTGATAATGGTAAGCTAATCAAGGAACTAAAAGCGGATAACATTTTGGGGCAACCCATTGACGCAACAGTCACGAGATACAGCTTTGCCAATAAATTTAAAATAGTTATACCAGGTAGGGAAGACTGGGAAAAAGGTGTACCCGTAGAGGCGGAGTCAACCTGGTACACGGACGGCTCAAAGACGCCGTATAGCGTGGGAGCCGGCGTAGTCGAAAGGAAACAAGAGATAACATCCCCAGTAAGTCTATCCCAAAATGCCACGATTTTTCAAGCAGAAATTACGACAAGTCACTTCTACTGTGTAGAAGAAATTAAAAGGCTGGATAGGACGTACCGTTCAATAGCCATCTTCACAGACAGTCAGGCGGTGCTAAGGGCACTAGATTCTGTAGAGGTCAATTCTAGGCTAGTATGGGACTGTGTGTATGCTCTGGGGGATCGTAGCAAGGTTACGGTAGCTTGGGTACCAGGGCATAGGGGTCTAAAAGGCAATAAAAAGGCAGATGAAATGGCTAAACTAGGCTCATCAATGCCTTTTATTGGACCGGAACCTTTCTGCGGCAAAAAATATAATAAAAACGGCCATAAAAACATGGGTGGCACAAAAATCACGGGAATGGTGGTGGAATTCACCAGGACAAAGGCAAGCGAAACAGTTCATAATGGAACATTCGCAAAAGTTTACGTCAGACTTATTGAGTAAAGACAGGAAAACGGTCAAAACTGTAGTAAGTCTATTGACGGGGCACTGTAAGCTAAACAGGCATCTTAAGCTGATGGGGTTGACAGAGACGGATCTGTGCAGATTCTGTCACCTAGAAGAGGAAACACAAGAGCACATCTTATGTCAATGCGACGGACTGGTAAATATGCGGTTCCTGACTTTAGGAGAAGAATATCCATTGGCAAGGGACTACATGAAGGTTACAGTCTCAAAGCTTATAGACTTCGTTAAGAGAGTCGAGGACCACAATAGATCTGAAAAGGTCGCAGTGGAATAGGCTTCTGGCCACCTCTTAAACATCTATCTATCTATAGGTACTCTGTCATTTTTATTTCAAACAGAACATATCTTCAATTAATTATAAAGTAATAGTAGCCATTTTACCATACAATTTTATTTTTATGTAATTAAAACAACTTTCGATAAATATACCATTAATTATATTCTCTATTTCATTTTTTTACTCATCTTTACATCAATGGCCAGTCGCTATGTGACCTTGCAGACTTTGGCCCCACCATTCTCTAAAGTCTTAGCAGCAGTAAAAAAGTTTATAAGATATAAGTTCATGCATGCATTCTTTTATTTGCGCTAATGAGTCTTGAATAGACCTTAATATCCTAAAGGATTTTATCTGCTGCCATAATTTATTTTCAAATAGTCTTGTTCTTTCGGAAAATTTACATATAAGAGAAACAATCTTTGTCATTCCAAGCGTTTGACAATGACTATTTTTTATTAATTTTAAAATAAAATATACTATACTAACCCTTACTATGTGGAAGTCCATTACTAAGAATAATAAACAACTAATCGTTTGAATTCCATGTTTAATTACAAAATAAGCATTCAGAACACAATGACAGCTGTTTCGCTACAAAGAGCATCGTCATATTGACACATCAGTTACATTTTATTTTTTCAAGGTAACTACTTGATGGTGATAAAGTAAGGTTAAGACTAGACCAAGAATGGAAGAAACTAGACACAGCAGTATTAAAGCTTAGATGTTATTAGCCCTAAGGAATTATCCTGGATGTACTTCCCTCTAAGATTAGTAGATTACTAGGCACATGAGGGAGGAGAACCTAAGGAATTTTCCTTTGAATCCCACCAATATGCTTACCAGGTTGGGAAGTCCACGGATTTGGCACTTAACAACCTCGTAGGAAAAATTAGTCACTCTCTTGAGAACAAAGAGATTGCGCTGGCAGCCTTCCTAGACATTGAGGGAGCATTTAACAACGCATTACCTCACTCTCTCTGCGCTGCTCTTCAGGGAAGTAGACAGAATTATCTGTACCTAGATAAAAAACATGCTTGGTAATAGGTACGTAGTGTCATGACTGCAGGGAAAGACTGTTTGATTTAGGGCGGCTTGGGGGTGCCCACAGGGAGGTGTTCTGTCGCCCCTTCTGTGGTCACTCCTGGTTGACTCACTTGGGGCTCTCTCCCTGCAAGGAGTGGATTTCCAATACCATGCGGACGATCTGGTTATAATAATTAGGGGTAAATTTAAATTTATTGTACTAACCCTTACTTTTTGGAAGTCCATCTTATTAAGATTTAAAACCTAATTTTTTCAATTCAACGTTAAAACGAAGAGTTTTTTATTATTCTTAATAGGGGTAAATTTGATGCGATCATCTCGGAAATCCTTCAAATGGCCCTAAACATAGTATACAAGTGGTGTGAGAAGGAGCAGATGTCGGTAAACCCCCGCAAAACAGTAACTATTCCGTTCACCAAAAAGGAGAAAGCTGGATAATCTGCGTCAGCCGACTCTTTACGGTGAACTCATTCAATTTGCGGAGGAGGTAAAATATCTGGGAGTACTTCTAGATAGAAAACACTTGGAGGTCCCATCGGGAGAGAATAAACAAAGCCAGGGTATCCCTCTGGAATCTCGGAAGGGTCTGTGGAAAATCGTGGGTGATGAATCCCAAACAGATTTACTGGATTTATCAAACGGTGATAAAACCAACGGTCACGTATGGCTCAGTGGCGTGGGGGTCGAAAGGACTACAACAAGCTGCTGCAGCGAAGTTGTCTGGTCTACAGAGAACTGCATGCTTGGCCATTACGGGCGCTATGTCCACCACTCCGACGGCGGCAATGGAGAGACTTCTAGGTTTAACTCCTCTCCCCATTCTTTTGGAAAAGGAGGCTAGGATGGTCTCTTACAGAGCCAAGTCGAAAGGTAACCAGATAACGGGGGACCACGCGGGGCTGGTGGGGAAGTTAAATTCCCACCAAGTCCTTGGAATGGTGTCAGACATGCTTGCCACACGTGTACACGTGGAAAGGGCCTATAAAATCTTATTCCCAAACGGGGACGAATGAAAAGGAGGAGCAATCTCCTTCTCTGGGACCGATTGCGTCGGTACACGGATGGCTCGAAAAACCCACTGGATGTGGGAGCCAGGGTGTATAGCAGAAAACCGGGAGTTGATATTTCAAGTGCGCTACTTTATTTTAGGCGGAAACGTTTGCCATAGATTTGTGAGCAGGGCAGTTGATTGATCAAAACCTGGTAAACAAAAGCATATGGATTATTTTGGACAGTCAGGCAGCTCTAAAATCACTAGCAGTGAAGGAAACCCTTCTGCACTGGGAGAATATACCGGGGCTTACACACTCGAAAGCGTTCATATCTCAACCTTCGAGTAGCAAAACAGCACAGCTCCTGGACTGGAGTAAACGTAACCTACGCAGTCTAACTGGACACCTGAGGAAGGTGTCTGAGTAATATGTCGCACTGTCGCTATTGCAGTGTGGCAGACAAATCGGCAGAGCACATTATTTGCTACTGCCCCGCTGAGGAAATGAAGAAGCTCTGCTCGTTTGGTCTCATACAGCTAGAGCCTAACGACTTTAGACAAGTCTTGCCAAAATCAATCTTGGACTTTGTTAAGAAGTGCAGACTGGATGACGAATTGTAACCCTTAGAGGTGAGCCACAATAGGCCCGAGTTTGGCCGCAGTGGAGAGGCGAGAAACGCTCCGCTCACATTAAACCTAACCTAACCTAAGATCAGTATAACTGTGCAATGATATAAAAAACCAGGAAAAATCTATATCATGCTGATCTTTACAATAACTTAATAAGAGATAAGAGATAAGTTGTGTAAATTTCGTACAGTAAAGACGTATAAAAGAGTGCTCTTACAAATGTGTATATAACTATTGTTAAAGGTGGCTTAAACAGAATAAAAGTTGAACTGCACCAAAAGTAAGAAATCCCGGTGAGTTTGATGTAAAATAGATGCCTTAAAAAGTATAATTATATTAGTTATCTTGATATTTGCATACGATAAAATTGGAAATATTTAAATAAATATATGGTCATTATAATTATCAACAACTACAAAAACTAGTTATCGTTCGCCCATTAGTTCAGGAATAGAAGTTGAATGTATTTTACAATATATTAAATATGAACGACTTCGAAGATTTGAAAAATTTCATCAGACAAGAAGTTATTGGAGTAAAGACAGAAATTAGTGAATTAAAAACTCTTTTAAAGGATAACGGCAATAGACTGGAATCGCTGGAAAAAGAAAACACATGTCTAAGAAATAGTATTGAGCATCTGGAGAGGAAAGTTAAGGAAAATTCAGTTTTAATATTTAACTCGGATTTTCAGGGAGGAGATATTTTATTCTCTACTTTGAACATCTTGAACACCAAACTTGAGTTAAATCTGAGCGACTGTGATATTAATAAAATTTACCCGATTGGCAATTCAGACAACCGAATAATAGTGGTAACGAAACAAGTAATCCTTAGAAATTGTAAGAAGTTGAAGGGAAGTAAATTAATAATTTCCGAAGATTTAACTATCACACAACGAAGTGAAAAACAACTGCTTATCAAAAATTTAAAGTTAGCACGTGACAAAAAGCTAAAAGCCCATATTTTTAAAAATAAATTGTATGTGGAAGATTTTAATTAAAGAGCCGCAATCTATTAGTTCCATCAATTCCGAATCAGATAACATTTTTAAAGATTATACACCTGGAAAAAGAACCTTAACTTCACCTGCTGATCCCAATAAAGAAGGAAATAGTAAAGTCACCAAATTGGACCCGAACTCCGCCTCTACATCAGGATATTCAAGACTCACAAGAAGCAATTCGGTTAAGCAAACCAAATAACACTTATTTGTTAATATTTTAATATAATTTTTGATGATTGGATACTACATGTTTATTGTAAAAGTTTTTTTTTATATATAATCCATTTTTTTCTGTTATTAATTCAATGTCTTTAAAATTTTGTCATGTCAATGCTCGATCTTTGACTTCCGATTTTGGTTCTTTTAAAGATATATTTCACAACAATTTCGACATTATTACTGTCTCCGAGACATGGTTAAAACCAGCTATTCCTAATTCTGTTGTCGCTCTAGATAATTACAAACTTATTAGAAAAGATAGAATTTCCAGTAGAGGAGGGGGTGTCGCAATATATCTTAGGAACAATTATAAATCCAAGATTATAAATTTTTCCACTGGTAAAGAGGTGGAACAGCTGTGGGTAGGTATTAAACATGGGGATAAATCGATTGCTATTGGTTCGTTTTACCGTCCTCAAACTTGTCCCGAGACATTTTTCTTAGAATTGTTTGAAAGCACCTTGAGCGAAATTTCGCCTTCTTATGATTATATTTTGTGTGGTGGTGATCTCAATATAGACTTTTTAAACTTCAATTTAACGTATGTCAACAAGTTTAATGAGATGCTTGAGACATTCGCTCTTCATCAAATAATGACTGAACCTACCCGAAAAACTAGGCTTTTGGATATTATTATCACATCTCTTAATCTTAAAACAACCAATGTACTTGCAATGGATTGCTACATTTCTGATCATTCCTTTGCAAAATGCACAATAACTAAAGTTAATAAAAACGTATCCCCAAAATTTGTTACTTTTCCTGACTTTAGTAAATTTAATTGCCATCTTTTCGAATGCGATTTAGTTAATTTAAACTATTCTAATATAATTCACACTAAATATATTAATGCAAAGATAGCATTGCTTAATGATATGGTTTTATTTTTATTTAATATTCACGCACCTAACCGAACTATATGGGTTACACGAAAGAAAGCTCCTTGGCTTACTTATACAATTAAATTAATGATAAAACTAAGAGATAATGCTCATAATAAATTTAAGTCTACTAAGAGTAATAGAGATTGGAAATTTTATTAAGAACTAAGAAATGAAGTTAATCATGCCATCAAAAGAGAGAAAAAAGCGTATCTAGAATTTCAAGTTAATAATAAAAAAAATATGTGGCGTGAGTTAAAGAACTTAAACATAACCACTTCTTCATCAAATCGCCTACCTCCCCACCTATTTTCATCTGAAAGTGTCAACGACTATTTCATCTCATCTTCATCTTCTGAAGCTTCTACAACCAATGCAGACTTAATAAGCAATTTTCTTAGGAATTCCTCATTGGACAATGCTTCTCCTAAGTTTAAATTTTCACAGACTTATGACAGCGAGGTGTATAAAATACTATTATCTATTAAATCGAACGCTACTGGTGTAGATAAAATTAACATTAAAATGTTACTGTATTGTTGTCCACATATCTTACCTATTATCACGCATATTTATAACTTTTGCTTTGAACATAACGTTTTTCCAGACTTATGGAAGGAAGCACTGGTGATTCCATTAGCTAAAAAAGATAACCCTGAACAATTATCTGATCTTCGTCCCATCAGTATCCTTTGCACTCTTTCTAAAGGTCTCGAAAAAATTATGCACAATCAAATGAAGATATTTACTACCCTCAATAATATTATCCCTTCGAATCAATCAGGTTTCCGTTCTGGCTACAGCTGCTCTACTGCCCTTGCTAACATCACTGATGATATTTACAGAGCAGTCGATGATAAAAGAATGTGCATTCTTATTCTTATTGATTACAGTAAAGCTTTTGATAGAGTTCTTCACGATTTGCTCGTATCATTATTACATTACATCGGCTTTGAACATTCGTCTTTGACACTTATTAAAAATTATCTCTTCAACAGACTTCAAAGTGTTGTTATAGATAAAGTATTCTCTTCAAAGAAACGTTTAATTAACGGTGTGCCTCAAGGTTCTATTCTTGGCCCTCATCTATATACTTTATACACCTCTCAGATTTATCACTCATTAAAACACTTTACTTCACACTTTTATGCTGATGACACACAGCTTTTTATAAGTTTCACACCAGAAAGAATCCCAGAAGTCCTTGTTAGCATGAACGAAGACTTAGTCTCCTTGGTAAATATCTCCAATAAATACAACTTGGTAATTAATTCTACTAAATCAAAAGCTCTAATTTTTGGTAATAAATATGCACGCGAAAAATACACACCAGAAATACGCCTTTTTATCAATAACGATCCACTCAACTTTACTACATGTGAAAAAAATTTGGGTTTGTGTATTGACACCAATCTCAGATATAAAAATCACGTTGCTAATTTAATAAAAAAATCATTTTATTCTTTAAAACTGATATACTGCAATCGGAAAATACTCAACCGCAAATCTAAAATGATCCTTTGTGACTCCTTGGTACTATCACGTCTGAATTTTGCTGATATCGTATATGGTCCAGCTTTGTTACAAACGGAATGTAAACGTCTTCAGCTTATACAAAATTCGTGTGTTCAGTTGATTTGTGGTGTTCGTCGTCGCCAAAAAATATCCTCATGTTTTAGTGATATAGGATGGCTCACTCTAAAACAAAGACGTTTTCTCCACTGCTGCGTATTTTATCATAAAATTATTACATCTAAAACACCTTCATATCTTTACGACAAAATAGAATACAGACATCAAGCTCATTCATTAATTAAATTGATTGTACTAACCCTTACTTTTTGGAAGTCCATCTTATTAAGGATAATAAAAAACTCTTCGTTTTAACAAAACTTCCAATATTTATTACAAAATTGCTTTTTTAAAGGCTCAATGACAGCTGTTTCGCTATGAAGCATCGTCAGATTGACATTTTGTAATAAATATTGGAAGTTTTGTTAAAACGAAGAGTTTTTTATTATCCTCATTCATTAAACTTAAGATATTCAAATAAATTATCCATTCCCAAACATAAAACTTTTTTTTTTAAATCATCGTTATCCTACAACGTTGTCCATATTTACAATTCTTTACCTGATACAATTAAATCCCTATCTTTAATTAACTTTAAAAAAAGATTAAAAACATTGATTTTAGATAATAGTTTGGCTTCTCAATTGTGACATTTTGGCATGATTCTTCGGGTACTAAGATTAATTTGGTTTATAAATACATTGAATTTAATATTAGAGTTATAGTTATAGAGGATAGTTAGTAATATAGGAAATTTAATTTATGTATTTGTATAAATTATTTATGGTTAAGTGGAAGAACGCTACTCGTTCATTAAGATCTCTTGATGAAAGAGAGCGAACTTTGCCTTTTGCTCTGCAGTTAATGATATTATGTATTACAGCATACTGTTCTTTATTTGTATAATTTGTTTTAACTGTATCAATAAAAACGATATTATTATTATTATTATTAAATTAGTATAAGGTATTTTCTATTAATTAAATGAATACTTAATCACAGTAAACAGTTTAATAGTGGAGAACTTCCAAGATTTATTTGTTTATTTAAAACATTAAATTAACTACTTTAAATTAAAGAACTCGAAATAAAAAGGCATCTAGCAGATCAACAATTGAAAGTTGTTATGTCTTTGTACCCTTAAACGAGTGAAACAATATTCAAACAAACGACATGTGTTTATTCCGGGATCGAGAACTCCTAGAACACATTATAACAAATTGTTATTTGGTCAATATTAAATAAATCAATTCTAACTGCATTTAATTATTTATCTTGGGCTTTCATAGATTATACTGCTATGGTATGAATTATCGTATATGATGCATATGTGGCATATTAAACTATAATTCGAATTAATGATAATCACTAATTGGTATGTCAGTGTAATGTTTCGATAATATTTAATATTGGATACTTTGTTTTAAAATATTTATCCTAATTAGTATAAATTAACTATAAGTGTAATTTAGCATAGAATCTTCTGCTATGTAATAGTTGTACCAAGTTTACAAATATTTAAAAAATATAATAATTTTGTTTATATTTTTTTAAAGTGTTTTATTTTAAGTGATTACTTTTAGTTTAGTATTGAACAGGACAATTGAAATAGATATTTGAAACTTTCGTACAATGCTTACTAGTAGACGTTTTAGAACTGTGTGAAACCACTTCCTAACAAATTAATGTGGATGTAAATATTTTATTATACTCAGGAACGAACAATAATAAGTGGGTAGGGGCTGGATTAGGTATGTATGTATATATGTATGAAGTTAGGGGTGATACTTACACTGCGACCTATAAGATCTATTGTGTCCTCCTTACTTGCTGAGAAAGTTTAGGACTACGTCGGGTTTAAATCAGGTAGATCCTCTTCTTCCATTTCGTCCTCTATCTCACAGAATCTGTACTTTGCTTCATTTTCTATTCCTAGTTTCTTCATGTGACTTCTTTACCGGCAATGCCCGGTTAGTATTCCTGTTAAGATCCGGAGCCTTTTTTTACTTAGGTTAGCTAACAGATCTCTTCTGGTCATAGTTTACCACAAGTATTTTAGCTTGTCCTAGTCCTTCCAGCTGTTTCCAGTACTTGGACTGTCCTCTACTTCTTTTCTTAGGATTGTGCCACTGCTGATCCCACAAAATGGAGGGTGACAGTATTTTTCTGGCCTAGTTCGTTTAGGTATTCCCTAGGAATAACCAAACCATCTTCGAGCTGATTATATGTGAGCTCAGCGCTTTAATGGCTGCTTGACTATCCGACATGATCACAATATCTTGTATGCGGTAGTTTCTTTCATTATTGAATTCCGAACATCTTTTGATGGCGCGAATTTCTAATGGAAAGATACTTGGGTTTGCGCCCACGCTTTCTGAGTATTTGGTTCTCGGTCCAAATACTCCTATTCTCATTCCCTTTTCTAACTTGGAACCGACCGTATACCACTTTACTGGCATTTTAATTAGAAAATCCGGTTTGGTGTCTTCATCCCATTCAGATTTATTACTTGACTTTTTGATGCATTTTCTCACAAATTTGAATTTCTTCTAATAGGTACTGTCTAATATAAAACTTCTTATATATTTTAAAACGTTTAGAATATATTGACAACTGCTTTAATTTTAATGTTTAAATTACATTTGTAGGTCAAATATGTAGAATTAACACAACTAAACTATTTGATCCCAGTACGTGTCTACAATAAAACCACCGATTCACAAAACTGCACTTAAGCAGTCACTTTTATATTCAAATGTACCTAACTTTATACAACAAACACACCTTAGGGATCCGCGAAATAAACTAAAATTATTCTTGTGTATCTAAGTACATAAGGGATAATTATTGAGGATAATTACTTTTAAATTAGTTAATGTCATTTATTTTCTTTTATTACTGTAATCTTTGTAAGTGCATGGTTAGGGATAATAATAATTTATAGTAAGGGATATCCTTTGACATCGTGGATACTAAAAAACTATTAAATGCATTAAATAAAGGATTTCATAAATAATATAAAATGTCAAGTAATGGTTTTTTATAAATGAAAATATGTTTGTAAACAGAAATTTGATTTCAGGTTATTGTTTTATCATTATCTTCCTTAATGAAACATTGTAAATATACGTATATTCAAACACGTAGAAGGGGAAATGAAAACGAATGAATAATTAAATTTATTTCAATTGGGCACAATGAATTAAATATTTTTTAAAATGTTTTCATTAACTATTTCATAAATTCAACATGTATTTTTGTTTACCCAACAAAATATTTAATTAAACATTTTAAAACATGTTTTAAGAGCGCAAAGCAAACTATATCAGCTTTAAAATATATACAGTGTGTAAAAGCCAAATGGAATAAATTCATTATTTCGGTTACTGTACATATTTATAAAAAATCCCCAAACACGTCAAATTTAATTTATAACTTGACATTTGTTTGTTCAATTCAATTCTGAAAAATGGTTAGATTAACGAAAATGCATAAAATAACAGTTTTACAAATGATTGGTTACGGAGATAACATCCGAACACAACAGGAAGTAACTCGCCTATTTCATGAGAAATTTCCTAATTTACCGCCTATATCCCAAGGAACAAAAAGTAAAATAGAAAAGCAGTTTCGCGAGTTTGGTCATGTAAGGCAGATAAAAAAAGCAGCTGCCAATGCACTGAGTGATGAACTCAAATTAGATGTGTTGCTTGAGTTTCAGGAAAACTCACATACATCGAGTAGACAGGCATCCACTACATTCAATGCTAGCCATACATCGATAGCAAACATATTAAAAGAAAATAAATTGCATCCGTATAAGATGATACCTACTCAGGAGCTCATGGAAGACGATTTTGATAGGAGAATTTTTTTGGTGAGCAAATGATGGACATGTTGGATAACAATATTATCCAATTAGAAGACGTTATGTTTTCTGATGAGTGTACTTTTTTACTTAACGGTTATGCTAATCGGCAAAATTGCCGCTACTGGTCCACGGAAAATCCTCAAAAGGTTAATGTTTGGGCAGGGATTGTAGGGAACAATATCATTGGTCCCTTTTTTATTGAGGGCAACTTTAATGGCAACAATTATTTGGCACTACTTCAAAATGATATCATTCCAACGTTGGCAAATTTATATCCTGATCCAGGTAACCCTCAAGTTCCAGCGAATACGATATGGTTTCAGCAGGATGGAGCACCACCACATTACCAACTTAATGTCCGGCAGTACCTCGATACAATATTTCCCAATCGGTGGATAGGGAGGCGAGGATCGATTGAATGGCCAGCGCGATCACCTGATCTTACATTATTAGATTTCTTTTTATGGGGATATGTGAAGAGCCATGTGTACAAAACTAAACCTTCTGATTTAAATGACTTAAAAGAACGAATAACGCTTGCGATTAGACGTTCGCGGAGAACATTTTGAACATTTACTTCATTAACATTCATAGTTCTTTTTCGTGTACTACATTTTATTACGTTTTGCATTACATTTTAGTTTTTGATTGTATTGTAGCGAATTTCGGTAACAACATGATATTAATTTTTTTCTATGTTAATTTTCGCATTAAATTTAAAAACAATAACATTTTTGAATAGAGAATGAAGAGACCTTTCAAATGATATATCACAAGCCTATACTTCCCATTTAAAAAATTGGGGGTTGTACCTGTAATTCTAAGGGGGTTGAAGGTAGGGGTTGCATTTTCACGTTAAAGAATGTCAAGTTATAATTTAAATTTGACGTGTTTTGGGATTTTTTATAAATATGTACAGTAACCGAAATAATGAATTTATTCCATTTGGCTTTTACACACTGTATAGTCAAAGTTATAGTTATGTTGAAAAGAAAACGAATAATTTTGCCTAAAATGTATCATGTGGATCATAACCTAATTTTAGAGGAGACGAAACTATTTATTTTTTTACTTACTCAAACATTACCTATTTCTGGTCGACTGAAATTTGTTTTATACTGTGATGTTGCCTGCTCTCTATTTAAAATAAGAAATTTGTGAATGTTATTGAATCATCAATAGTATATGTTGACTTATTGTTAATATAATGCTATCTCTTATTAATATTTTATGAATTATAACCGCCTAGATTATACAACCCATGTTATGGAATGTTTAACCATTGAACTATTTTATTCGGTTAAATCATAGAAATGAGTTACTCATTAAGCAACAACGCCGCACGGCTTGTCTGAATGAAAGCACTCCCAGAAGCGGTTATACTGTGAAATTTGACACAGTCCCTTTAATCATTTCAAGCAGTGTTGCCAAAGCAAATGCAACGATATTTTGGAGTTATATTGGAGTTTTTGGCGAAATTATGGGTAATATTAAGTGAAATTTAGTTAAAGAAATGGCCAAGTGTGTAAAAAACAGGACTATTTAATCTCCAATGTTTCTTTTCACAAGAATGATAAAATATTGGTTTGTTTACAATAATTTAATGCAGTGGCGTAGCTATGACGATTTCAATAGCAAAATAAACAGGTATGGTAATTATTCCGTTAGTTGGAAATCTCGAATTTTACCAAATCTTCCGATTGTTCGTAAGTATTTATATAATTAACCATTTTAATTGCAACTCAATATTTTTGTTTTTTAACCTTTATTAATATTTTGGTAAATATCACGAATCTATTATTATGTCAAAAAATATTGTCTGTGCTTTTATGTTTTAGTTCTGAAGTTATATTTTTTATTTTAAATTTCTTTGTAATTTTTAGGTTAAATAAATAAATTTGTTAGTTCAGTAGAAATATTTGTTTTCAAAAAAAGTTTCTATTATCTTTAACGTATTCTTTTTAGTTTTTAATTATTTATATTTATATAAAAGCAAAGTTTTTACACCCTTGAAGCAGATATAGGTCTATTATTTAGCTCGGCTTGTGCTACTAAATTAAAATAATACCATTGGATTTGCTTATTTTCACCAAGATTACCTTTTTGGTAAAAAATTGAATGATTGTTAAGTCTAAACTTAATTAAGTTATGTTTAAAACTACTTCACCTTACATGAAACACCCCGCATAATACAAGCGTAAGCATAGCTCCTAAATAATGATACAGCGTTGCCAGTACGAGAACAGAACAAATAGAATCGATTGGTATTCTTTGTCGTACTCTCTGTATACTCTCTTTTAATCATTGCGACAAAGGAAACAGAGTTTTATGAATGGGACGTTGCGTCTCCTCTGATAATAGGTTTATGATGTGTATACATCAAGCAAAACACTATGTAAACATTGGGTTTATGGATACATTTAGCAGAAGATATTATTTTTTTTTGTATGCGATAGCTGTTTCTTTTTTATCAATATTTTCTTTTTTACTTATTTAAAATTATAGATAATAATATGTTTATTTAATTAATTGGCCCACTTGCCTTGTGTATGGAATTAGTTCGTCCACTGCATCTTTTGTAAAAGAATTAGGTTTACATCCTTTTCCGTCTTCATTCTTCACATCTTCTTCTGGGCCTACCAATGTCTCTTCTTTCGTGTGGATTGTAGTAAACTACTCGTTTGACAAAATGTTGTTTTGTCTCTATTTTAATTAGTTTTGATATATTCATTCGTTGAAAATATATTCAATTCGGTCCTTACATTTTCATTTCTTATATGGTTTTTATTTGGTTATCTTGTTTTCGCAGTATCCAAGTTTCTTTTCGCTTTATTATTTCGATATGTTCTTTACTACTTGAGTTTTGATTTCTGCTATAATTTAACATTCTTGCGTTATATTATTTCGCATGGATTTTATAAAAACAAAGTCAAATTTATATTCATAATAGGTAATCATCAAAGTAGGGATTTATAAAATGTTGAACTTCTAACAACACGATTTTAAATTCTCTTTTTAACCTAATATACGAGTTTTAACAAAAGTTACAGTTACAAGTTGTGTTTGTCCAAAAACTTTTATATAGTTAATAAAATGAAGCAGATCTATCTAATATAGACTGATTAGTTAACATTAAAACTGAGAAACTTTTTAATTAATCCGATTTATTTTATAATCTCGCTAGCAGCAACCATTAATGATTTTATTGAATATCAGCTTAAAGTCTCCAAGCAACGCTGGACTTCGATAATACTTGATATTATTTTTGCCCAATAACTCACTTAACCTCTAAAATGTTTGATTTAAAATTTAATTGAAGGACTCTTTCGGTAATTAAATTAATAAGTTGTTTTAAATAACGAACGATTTTAATTACTTTTTTCACCGCTGAAAGTAACACTACTACTTTAGTCCTACATTACAAGTACTGAAGTGCCACTTTTTATTTCAAGGCACCAGTAATTGCTTACAAGTAGGCATACTGCCGGAGGTAGAATCCCAATAGTGACGGTTTTATCATTTCTACATTAATTTCTAGAGAATTTAAAAAGTTCACTTTTTTAACAAATAACCAGGGGCGGCGATTTATTAATAAAATTAATTTATTAAAGTCCAATTTGGTATTTATTAATCAAAATCAGAATATGTATGTCGAATGAGATATCACTTGCCATAACGTTCCTTTTTAACATTTTTATGACTAATTTTATGATTAATTATAATTAATTAGTGTTAGGACTATGCTAAAACTTTTTAGAATATTGTTTTAAATTGTCTTTAGGAGGTTTAATGTATTTTTTTAAGAATTTCTTTTTCTGTTTTTTTTCCTTATTTTGTCACCAATAAAAAATATACAATAAGTAGCTATTAAAGAAAAGGTGCTATATGGATTAAGAGGGTATTACTGCTTTCATTAAAGGTTTCCAAAATCCGTCTTAGATGTACACTTCTACCTTAATATTTTTAAAACTCTTATTACTTCTTAATGAACATAAAACACCTATGTACTTGTCTATAGAATCAAATTTTGACAATTTGTAATGGCGCTTTCCTAGATAGATCCAAACTTACCTTATTCGGATGGAGCTTTGATCGGGACGGTCTTCCAATTAATAAAGTTTATATCATCTCGGGCGCCACCCTCAGGATTTAAGTGGTTGAGGGCCCACATGCGACAGGTAGCCTTTAGACAGTGGAGACAAAATGGGTAATTGTGTTCAGCCCAGAAATAAATAAAACACGGACGGTACTTAACAAAACAATATATTAACAAACCATTGCAGTATATAACAAAATATAATTTGTTAGCAATCGAAAGAAAATAAAAACGGCCAGAATACGGTAAAATAACCCTAATATAGTTTGTATAATAAAAAAAATAAAACATATTTTGGACAGTATGCCAAGTTCAAAAAAAACAGTTTCGGTTAAACAACGAGGCATACGGTAATCATATAAAACAATCAAATATACCAACAAGAAAAATAAATTAAAATTACAGACATCCGGTATATATCGTGATGTACAATACAATTTTAATATGTCTTTATATTTAACAAAGATCTCGTTCGGATTTGTGTAGATTTAGACTGGTACAATATAAAAGCAATTAACTACTGGTATAAAAAAACATTTTCAGAAACGAAACAAAAGCTGATTATACTAGTTTGACTAGCAACAAAATAATAAGAGAAGTCAATAATTTCTAATTCTAACCGTATCGTTACAAATGACTTATACATGTACATAGTTTGGGTAACTACAAAAAAAAATAATTTTTCAAAATAAGTTACGGTTAATACATTTTCGGTATCTAGGATCTTGTACTTACTTTTTATTACAATGCTAAATTGCCAGCAACACATATTCAGGAGTACAGGAAAATAATTGAAAACAAACAAAACTATATATTTTACGGTAAATCACAACTAAGTGCAGGCTGTTTAGGCATGCAGTTAAACGGTTTCGGCAAATGCTAAAAGAAAATCAAAATTATTACGTTTACCATACTTTACATGAAAATGCGATCTAAATCGACGGTACCCAGCCGTCTACTACGGAAAGCGGAAAACTGTGAACTAGCTACGGTTATAAAAGCTTTAGCACACCAACACACAAGTATATAAATCAAAGCGGAGATCTCCAGAGTAACAAAATTATTTTTTAAATGATTCAATTAAAATATGAAAAATGTATAGTAAAACAAAACGCGACCGCTATCGCGTAGAGGGGCAAAACCCGTCAGTTTGCTACCCATGACGGGGGGAAACTTAGGAAGGGTGCACCACCAGTTTACTACCCATGATGGTGTTGAGCAGGAAAAAGGATAACCTCACCAGTTAACTACCCATGATGAGGGGAACTTAGGAAAGGGACACCACCAGTTTACTACCCATGATGGTGTTGAGCGAGGAAAGGGTGACAGGTAAGCGGCGCATATAAAGAAAAATCTTAACAAGTTATGAAAATGTAACGGCATAGTAAAACAAAACGTGACCGCTATCGCGTAGAGGGCAAAACCCGTCAGTTTGCTACCCATGACGGGGGGGGGGGAAACTTAGGAAGGGTGCACCACCAGTTTACTACCCATGATGGTGTTGAGCGAGGAAAAAGGATAACCTCATCAGTGTACTACCCATGATAAGGGGAACTTAGGAAGAGTGCACCACCAGTTTACTACCCATGATGGTGTTGAGTGAGGAAAGGATGACAGGTAAGCGGCGCATATAGAGAAAAATCTTAACAAGTTACTCTGGCACACCTTAGTTAGATGGTTTGGTGTGCTTACCTTGATTCCGGTTGGTCTCGGGGTCCTCACTGGTTCACTAGTTTAGGCACAACTGTCACTGTAACTGGTACTCCCTTAACTCCCTTAAAATTGCCAAAATCGTCTAATTTATACAATTTTTGATAGGTAAGGGACGAATAGCGGGGGGGACACAAAAATCCTACCGGTATGCCCTTCCACCTACTTAAAGTGGGGACAGGTGCTGCCAAAATCGTCTAATTTATACAATTTTTGATAGGTAAGGGACGAATAGCGGGGGGGACACAAAAATCCTACCGGTATGCCCTTCCACCTACTTAAAGTGGGGACAGGTGCTGCGTGATCGTACGACTCAGACAATTACAGCTGCTGTTTCGGTTGGAACTTGTCGGAAAAAATAATTTTACTGAAAATCTGGTTTTCTCGCGAAAATGATTAACAGCATGACTTTCCTCGTAATTTTCTGAGTCGATACCAAAAAGATTTATAAAAATCGGTCCATTAATAACGGAGATACATTAAAAATATTTTAAATTCTAAAGTCATACGGTATCATCATTCCAGCAAGTAACTAATTAGCGAATTCTTATCGGTGTTACAAAAACTTTTAAAAATATAAACAAATGAACGGTCGAAACTTAATAAATAATACCGTGCGGATTTGATGGAATATACGGAAAGGCACGAAATTTTAGTAACTTCTTTACAAATTTTAATTCTAGATGTCGTTAAATATGTATTTAGAATTGCAATTTTAAACTTAAATTTATTGTATTAACTCTTACTTTTTGGAAGTCCATCTTATTAAGAATAATAAAAAAACTCGTAGTTGTGACAATTATTGATAGTTCTCTTCAGAATGTCTGTCTTTACAAAATATGGCGATCAGATCTAAAAGTTCAAATATCTCCTAAACCCTTAATTTTATCGAGTTCAAACAAGAGTACATTTTCATTAGTAAATGGATTGGAAAATTTATTTTTGAAATTTAAATATTATTCAGATGGTCCCTATTAAAATTACGGATTATTAACCAATGGGCACAAGCCGTCTCTGCTTATCTGTACGTAATGTAGATTCATTTATACCGTCAAACACAGGACATGGATGTATGCAATCCGTCACTAGAATTTTATAGTATTCCAATGTATAGTTTAGAAATTATGACAAAACAAAGGTTTTTATTTCGAAACTTTAGAGGTCTATAACTTGGAAACGAAGGCTCGTATGACAAAAATTTATTTGAACTTCTAACATTATTTTGACCTCTTCTATTTGCTCCCGAATTTTTGGCATTAAGTTCCTGGACACCCTGTATTTATACAGTGTGGAAAAGCTAAATGAAATTAATTCATTATTTCGATTGCTGTACATCTTTACAGAAAACCTCCAAAATTTAACGTGAAATTTAAATCCCTACCTTTAACCCCCTTTAAGTGATAGTTACAACCCCCTATTTTTTAAATGGGAAGTATGGGCTTGTGATATTTCGTTTGAAAGGTCTCTTCATTCTCTGTCCAAAAATGTTACTCTTTTTAAATTTATTGCAAAAATTAACATAAAAAAAAAAAATATCTGATATGTTCAAAATGCTCCCGCGAACGGTCTTGGTAACCAACACACTAAAAACAAATCACATTGAAATGAATGCATCTATATTCCAAATAGAATATAAAGCCGCTGAAATATTTTAAACAAACCCTCTATGACAATTTACGAGTAGTGGGGTTTATTCAGTAGTTGTAGTTTTTTTCTCCCTCTTCTCTCACCGCTACCTTCCCCTGAGAAACTCGAGATCCCGAGTAATACTCTCTTAATCCGAATTTAGATTATTTTCAAAACGATTCAAAAATAGCAGATATCTACCATTTATTGAATCGGAAATAAATATAAATTGTAACAGCACTCAATATTGGACGTACACCGTTTTTCATTCCCCACGTGGTCAGTGAAAAATACACGTGTTTTTCAAGTACATAAGTCTTTTCTAATCCTTCTTGGGCTTCTAATTCGTTACGCCAAGGGTCTGACTGATTTATAGTCTTCATTATTTAGACGAACGAAAAAGTGGTTCATCACTTTTCTTTCTATTTTATTTATGTCTTCATATACACACCTGAATGTGAGTTACCGTTTGCTCATTAGGAAATGCTATTTTACTTTGTTTTTAGTTAGGTATAAGCAACAAAAAAGGTTCTACTATATTCTTTACCTTTAATCCTAAACATAGTAATTAATGACACTTCTTTACCGGTTACTCGTTTTTGGTTAGAATCATTGACGCAAATTACTTTTTAATGAAAAAATATGCTAGTAGCGCCCATTTATTGAATTGTGATATATTCTTTGTGGTGGACAAACGAATCGAGTAGTTATATTAAATAAAAAAATACTTTGTGAATTGTTTAGACGTGTTGTTATGTATAAAATATGAATTTACGACAAATTATTTGTAATTTTCGAAATATTCTTTCAGAAAGTAGTGGTTTTGAAGCGCTCTATTTGCATTCTACGAACTGATAATAGCGCACCAACAGTGAAAATGAAAAAAGGTAAATAGACATCCTTCACGTTTGCGTATGGTTTTGTTTCATTGGGAGCTATGTTTGGGAATTGTTGCATTTTTTGTTTTTATCCAAAATAATAAATTTATTAATAATATATAAAAAAAGTACAATGTTAAATCATTTACTGCGCAGGTCATGAAGTCCTTTCACGAAAATTAATATCGTGTGGGTCCACCCCTAGCTTGTCTTAGTGCTGAGGTATGTTCTGGTATAAGAGATTAAGCTTATCAATTATTAATATAATATTTAGTAGAAAATATATGATAAATTTAAATTGAGTTTAAACAGTATTTGATTTAAAAATAGAATCACTAAATTGCTGACATTAATTTAAGAAATCCTACATATAGTGTCATGTGGAGAGTATATAAAATCTGGATTGTTTCTATAGTACACATTGGAGTTAGAAACTGTCACAACTTAGTTTAATTTAGATTCAATAAGTTTGCCCTCCTATATAGAAATTAATTGAAACATCAGCATTGGAAAGTTTAATTTATAACCCTCTTGTAATGAATGTCACGTTGGATTAGAAACTGGATGAATGAAAATCGCACATTGTATATTATATGATCGACATTTTTCTGGTAACTTACTAGCTAATCCATTATTGAATTATTTAATCAATTTCTTTTAAGTAAAATTCTGTAAACATATCTATAAATAAATTTAGCTTCTTCGTTAACTAAAAGGTATTATATCGGAAATGGAAATATTGGGTTAAATGGTAATATTTTAAAGTTTTGATGTTTCGACATATGTATGGGTTTTTAAATTTTCTAGAGGCATTTTCCACCCAATTTGGTAATAATAAAAAATTTTTTGCACGTTTAAATTTTGAGTTGAACAGATGAATTGTTGAGATTATAATTTTGACTCTAACATCTAATTTTCCACTTTCCTGAAGCTCTAATACATATACATTTATTTTCCATTTGTGAATTTATAATTTATAGGCCAAATTCCCACCTAAATATTTCTATTATGGTTAATTTTATATATTCTGGTTTTTACACATAACAATTTATAGATTTTTGATTTTAATGATAATTTTTTACATAAAGAAATTGTCAATTCTACCTGTTCTGATTTTGCCTATGTTAATTATTAATAAGGAACTTTACCTAATCTCTATCTTTATTATAAATATAACTAATTATTCAATATAAACTAATATTAATTATCAATTGCCTAACTATAATTGAAACTAAATCATACTTCTTTTATTTTATTTTAGAAGCTACCTGTAGAAATACAGTAAAACAAAAAACTCTACACAGGAGTTCTGGTTTATTTCATGCGAACTTGTTAATTCTACCTTAATTTAAAATGTTAAAGTTTAATTTTGCTATATTTATGTGATTGTCTAATTATCTTTATAGCTAACTTAATTTCACCCAATTTATCTCAATATTTATTTAATTTTCAAGAAAAAAGTCCTAGTACATATTAAAATGGTGTGAAACTAATTGGTAAATAAAACAAAAAAATCTATTACATATACAAAGTGTTTCATTAAGATAACAATACAAGAAATAATTTCTATAAGGTGCAGTCAATAAAAAAAAACTGAGAAAGTAGAAATTTGTTTCCACCTGCACCCAGGGTAAAGAAACTTAACAGTTTCTATACCAAGCTTGACCGTTTTCTATGAAAAAGCAACTACTTGTTGGGCTATATGCCCCAACGGACATTGAATTACATTCCAATAGAAAACGTGATGGCGATCGACTTCGTCGATACTTAAAACCATCTTTATTGAAATGTATTTCAATGTCCATTGGGGCGTATAGCCCAGGAAGTAGTTGTATGTTCATAGAAAACGGTCAAGCTTGGTATAGAAACTGTTAGGTTTCTTTACCCTGGGTGCAGGTAGAAACTATTTTTTCATTAAGAATTATCCATATAGTAATTGGAGAAACCTTATCAAAAAATATAACGATTTAATCCAAAACACTTAAATAAAATATTCCTCCTAACCGAGATATATGGGAGTTTTATTTTAAATAGGTATTCTAAATGATTGTATCCCAAATTTTTGACACCTTTCAATATTTTTGTTCATACTTAGCAAACAGTTTACACATATCAGTTTACTTTAAACAGTAACAAAAGATATTTTTTCTCTATCAACAGAGGCGTGCGGTAGGGATGGAAACTTTCTTTTATCCCCCTACAATTTACGCCACTGTCGTAATAATTGTTTCTGCATGTTTTTTTTTATTATTCGTCACTTTCTACGTAAATATCATCCTCTTGTCTTAATAACATAGAATGAATAGTTTTCGTGTTATTTGCATTTAAAGTAATGTTTAAAATGTCCATTTTTGTTTTATTTGTTATTTAACATGCGTGTCCTCAATAATTTAACGACCTTAATGATAAAATTTGTTAATTCTAATCGTAAATTCAATTTCTGGAATTACTATATGGATAATTTTTAATGAAACACCCTGTAAATCGTTTCCCCATATACAGTTAGGTGTCGTGGTTTTTCAATACAATTTCCATTATTTTCTATCTCTAGTTAACAACTTTGCTGATGGCCATGTTAATCTCTTCTTTTCAATGTATTACCTATTTCTTGATTCCGGTTTTTCTTTGGCCTGAGTTCTCGATCTTACTTATAATAGAATCAACATTTTGTTCATCTTTGTTACGTCTTCTATTCTTCACAGTATTTTCATTTCCATTGCTGTTATCTTTGATTTTAACCTTTTAAGGTTCGGAAAAAAATTATTTAAATTTTGAATTTAAAGTACTTTTATGTCACAAAACTCTAGTTTTAATCTCTTAAAAATCATATCATTCTTGCTTCTGTCAAATGTAAAACACAATATTTTTTAACTTATATTTGTATCAGTCAACCTTATCTACATTTTGTCAAATGGATTGAGATTTAGTTTTTATGAAGTAGTCTCTGTATTGTTTTACTTTGGTTAATAATGAACAAATTACTACTTCAACAAAAGTCAATAGAGTTATGTTAAGAGGCTAGTAATGAAGAAGCAAACTAATATTTCGCTAATTATGAATATTATATTAATTTTAAAATGTTTAAAGGTGCCATTACCAATTACAAAATTAAAGGACCTGACTGCTTTTATCCAATTTAAAATATAATCTATAGATCTCTTAATGTCTGTCATATGTCAGTGGTAAATATCATATTTTTGTTTTTTAAATAACACGCCACGTAATTAGAAACATCACTGTTCGCCATGTTTTGACATGGGTCATATAATTTTATCCAAACAAACTTTGCCTTTATGGTAGATTTTTGTATTCCTTATTGTCTTGCTTGGGTGACGTTTTAGGACACAGGATATAAACACATTATTATAGTTGTAAAATATTTGAACTTATATTTATTAAATAAAAATTGAAACTTTTTATCTAATGTGTCAGATTTTTTATAATTTAAGGCACTGTTGTAAAATAATATTGCCTGGTTATGTGTAACGAGACAAGTACCTATAACAATATTAATAACGCACATGTGAGAAATTAGTATGAAAGCCTGTTACGGAGCTTAGTTAAATAGCTAATATAGCGTAATAATGTAGGGATATGATGCAAATTTTGAATTTTACCATAATTTATCAATCGTTCACTACTTAAGGACACCTTTGTTAAATTGAGAGTCCTTAGCAAGGACAAGAAAACGATTAACGTAAACAAAGTAAACACAAATTAGCTTTGATTGTAATTATCTATGCAACGAAATCTCCAGGCTTAATTTTCACCGGTTTCTAAACGTCTGATTAATATGAAACTTTGCATACGTCCGATAGCAATGCAATAATTTGATAACAGTTTTCCATTATCTTTATTAGGAACGCCAGGATTACTTCAATTTCATTTAGAAATTTTTAATAAAAATATTGTACTTGATGGAGGAAAAACCTCAATAGTGAAGCTTTAAGTAGAGGAAATAATTCGTAGGAAATACCACATAACCACATAAAAAAATTAATAAATCGAACTAAATAATGAAAAATAAATGATAGTCCTGAATAAATTTTGTGAATACTATGGTTTGTTTTTTTTGCTTCACAATCTCTGGTTTTGACAGTGTTTAAAAACTAATTTATCCACCTAAAAATGCACGGATCTGTAACGATATTTAAAAAATAAACTGCTAATACTGAACGTGATACACCCTTCAGCTCTTGTAGCCAGTGGGTTTATAAGTGAAACTGATAGGAAAAAGAATAGTTGTTCATTGAAATAAGTTATTAATCTGCCGAAAGAAAGTTTAAAAGGAAACTTGTATTTCTTGAACTAAATTTATCTTTAGTTTGTCGGGTGGGTTCGGTTAGTTCTCTAGGACTACTTGCAACAGGAATTGTTGCATCTAATGAGTTACATCAAATAAGTCACATGTCTGGGTACATTGGCGGTAGTCTTGCTGTGTCTTTCCGTCCGGGCTGTATCTTTTGTGTACAGCCAAAGAGATACTATAAATTGGTGCGATAAAATAGGTGCGACTGTCTCGTCGAGTTTTCTTCAAGAAAAAGGGACAATGTTTTGGAATATCGTAATTTATAGATGGGGTTGACAATGATTTCCGGTTGGGTTGCGTTCATTTAAGGGTATTGTTTCAGGTGCGTTCCATTGGTAAGGGGTGGGTTCGGTAGCGGTGGTTAGGGGATTTTTAATATACGGTAAGTCGAGGTAGATTTTAAGGTTCGTAATGACGGTGATCGAAAGAAAGGTAGCATGGTGATAGACATGTTACCATGTCCTTACCTTTATTTCTATACTTTCCCAATAAGTTTCGTGTATTTTGTAATGCAACATGTCCCTTTTATATTTTATTAATTCTAAATACATCCTTCTCAGGTGGGCTTCAATTTCTCCTTTACTTCCTCTAATGCTGGTTCTTGTTTAATAAATTTTAATCATTTTTCTGTCTCTTCCTGTATTTCATCTTTTCTAACTGGTTTGTTAAGTGATTCTTTAAAATATGTTGTCCATATTTCTTCATATTATTTTTTCTCTTCCACAATTGTTTCTTGTTTGTTTTTTATTTCTTTTAATTTGCGTTCTAGTACATTTTATTATTATTTTTTTAATTTTTCATAGATTGTTTTATCTAGCCAATAGGGTAGGTGACTATTTTTGGAAATATTGTTTATAATTTGCCTTATGGTCTAATTTATTCGAAATATGACTATCCCACTAAAAAACGATTTTTATCATATTTTATTTTCCATTTTCATAATCATTTTGACATTAAACAAATTTCGAATCTTGCCAGAAGATTTCTTGTATGTGTGTCTTGAATCATTCCAGGAGTAATTTGGCGACATGCTTGTCTTATGTTTTCTTTTAATTCTTCTACATTTTCTGGTTTTGATTGATAAACAATATCTTTTATCGCTCCTCCAAAGATGGTGAGCCAGGTGAGCGTGCCGCCCACATAGTTTCTGGAGAGTTGTTTGCTATTCAGTGGTTGTCGAAATGGTTTTGTAGACAAGCATGTCACCGAATTACTCCTGCAATGATTCAAGCCACACGTACAAGATATCTTCTGGCAAGATTCGAGATGTGTGTTGCAGCAGGTGGACTACAATTCGAACATCTAATATAAATAATATTAATTAGTTATTAGTATTTTAATTACATTTATTTTTATTGTTCCTTTAAGCTTTAAGGCTTACTTGATTAATTTAACAAAAATAAAAAATAAACTAATATTTTCTTGATTACCTACGAACCTATTTTATTTTTGAAAAATTTGTTAATTTGATTGATTGATAATATTAATATTCAAGATTTTTAATGGGAAAACTATCATATAACAGAAAAATCTTTTAATATTTGTCTTACTGTCAACTATTCTATTGTTTGCAATCTATTTCCTGAATATTTTTTTGTCTTTTCTTATTGATTTATAGTTTTTTCTATCTTCTCGTTTGTTTGTTCTTATCCATTTTAATCTTGCTTTCACTATTTTTCTACATTGTTTTTATTCTCATTTTTTTTGTCTATTTTTCTTACAGCTTCATTTTAAGCTTCTTTTAAACGGCTCCACTTTTGCGTAATTCTTATCCTCGATTAGATGTTTTTCCAATTCCTCTTCATATGTACTAACTATTAATAATTTGTTTATTTTTTCAATGTCCTATTTGTTTGTTTTTAATTTTTTTTTGCTTTATTCTCACCACTCAGATAAGAAATGTTCTTAGCGCAAACTCTTCTGTATGATACTCAATTAAAGATTCTTAAGTTATTTATTTTTTATTGTTTATTTTTATTTACACATCCGACGAAAGTATTTAAAAACCACATTTATTGGTTTTCAATTAAACCCTTAACTGCTTCTCGATGAAATCGGAAGCAATTTAAAATTTAAACAAGCTATCTATCAATTTTTGAATAATTTGGTTCCGTTACTGTAAGTCGATTAAGATTGATTATATTTATTAAAACCGAATATGTGTATCCATCTCACGGGAATTGGTTGGGTATTGTAGCTTTTTTTATTTTATTATTATCACAGCTCTTTCTTCAACATTCTAATTGTATAACTTTCCAATCAATCAAATCCAATGGTTTATATTTCCGACTACTATTTTTTTATACGACTCAATAGCATTATACATTTTATCTTTTATGAATAATGGTCCATGCATTTAGTGAATTACCGCTATAATGATCATTTATTACATTGAGGTATCTCTAATAACACTGCAATCACAGATGTGGTTTAATAGATCCCCCAAGTTTGCATGTATAACCTGTCAATTGATTTAGTGTTCTAAACAAGTTTGTATTTAGTATATTTGGATTGTGTGACAGATCATGCGTTTTGGGATTAAAAATTCTCCTGAAAACGCTTAATCTTTTATGTTTTGTGCTAAATTTTAACCAATTATTCCATTTTGTACAGATAAAACCAGGAGGAACTGTCATAAATTCAATAACACTAACAGCAAATTTTGTATATTATCTAAATATTCTAAAATATATTTTGGTAATATTATGACAATTCAATTCATCTTAACCACAATAAAAATTCAAATAGGTAGGTACTTTAACTACTGAAGTAGGTATGCATTTAAAACATTTAGATAGGTACCTACAGATAAATGTGGTCTTGTAGGTAAATAAATATGCCTAATAATTTTTATTTTGGAAATTTTCTTAATATAATTATATAAATATGTAAAAAAATGAATATTCAAATTATAACTCTTTTTACGGTGCTCACAACAACTGACTTACTGTCAATACTATCCACTACACTGTACACTACAGGTGAAATCAACAGAATGAGATAGATTTATAAAACTGTCATAAAAATAATAAAGAAATCCATTCAAAACATTTAAGAGTTCTAATGCTAGCTTCCTTTGACTTTTTCGTTTCCCTTACCTCACTTGCCATTTTGTCTATAATACCACTGAATGTCGTTATCCCTCATATTTACTTGAGAAGATATTATTTGTTAACGTTATTAAAAGATTAGTATTTTCTCTTAAAAAACATTGTTTTTTGAATCTGTCATTGTTGATAGAATTTTTACTTTTTATAATTAAAAATTGGGTCTAACAGCGAAAACAGATTTAGTGAAAAGATTAATTATTAAATAAAGTGGTTTTTGTACAGAATAGTTTAGAAAATAATCTTTTTAAATACTACTCATCCTGTAAAATTTTACTAAATAAATTTTTATTTTTTAGACTCAAACTTTTTTATTTTAGGCAAAACTATTCAAACAAAATGAAAAAGAAAAAACACATTTCAGTTTGTTTTCGTATTATTGCCAAATAAAAAAGTTTTCGTAGAGACTAAAACTACAACTCCATTATTGGTATAAAATAAAAAAATATTTTAACTTTAAAATGTAATAGTGTTGTTAAAAAAATATAAACAATTGATTTCATTTTCAAATATTGTGATTTATTTTTTTTTAATAAACTAATTTCTGTTAGACAGAAAAAAACATCGTCAGATTTACATAGAATTTTAAAAAACTATTTGGCCATTAAACTGGATACAGCTATTACATTTTTTTATTGTATTTTATACTGTGTTTTTTTTATCAACATTAAAAGACAAAATTTATTTTTGAATTATTTTTTTAACTTTCACAACAGTGACGTTATCTAAATAACATAAATTAACAATGTGTAAGTAATTAAAATACGAATAAAATTAACATTTCGCTCAAACTGAACAAATAATTACTGCTAAAGAAAACTCGAAAACAACGTGAAACTTAATATTTATTTAATAAATTAATTACTACATAAAATGTGTTATTCATGCCTGCAGTATGGTGAAAAAGTAGCCTAGTTATGTTGTTTGAATTATAAACTAATAATTACTTTCCTCGTAAAAGTGCAATTTCAATAAATTATTATTATTATTACAAATAAATAAGGGCTGGGGTTAAAAAACCCATAAGACCATTATGAAAAAATTAATACAAATACATTAATAAAAAAAAAATGACTTATTGTTAAAAGTCCGATTACGATAGGTGGGTAATATAAATGTATTTCTTGTTTTTTCTTTAAAACATTACGAAATACATAAAATGTTAGAACATTACCCTTGGGGTATTTTGTGCAGAGAAACGCCTTGGCTTATTGCAACCCTGTATATCAGTTTTTCAATTCATGTTCATGTAAATAAAGGGTGATATTAATTTTATGACGATCCTTGTCTTAAAATTGTATCATAATAGTATCCAGTTGATTTACAAATTGTTCACAAAACTTTTACTTTTACCTCCTAGTTGATTGATGTGCCTTAAGAATTCTGTTTACTCAGGAATGTCTAATTAAATTTCCTTTTTTGATGTTTTTCTGAATGTCTGGTAGAGGTATTAGGATTTTCTTGCTTTCTTAAAAAACGATTGCTCTAAATGAACTGACTGCTTAGAATATAATTAGTGCACACATGTAATGTGCTTTAGATATCCGGTTTTTTTCGTTGAATTGGACGGGAATTTCGTTCGTTTCGAAAAAAATACTATATCCGTTTACCTTACCGAAGAACCAATCCTATGAAAGTAATGTTTATCGACCCAGGGGCTAAAAATTCATAACGACACTATTTTATTATTCTAGCAATGAAAAAGTGTTCCTTGGATTTGACATTTTTAAATCAGAAATAATATAAATTTAGACCAATCTACAAAGTAAGAGGTTTTCTCAAACAAAACTCTATAAATTATAAAGCATAAAAATCTAAAACACTATCACAAGAAGAGTGCATTCAATTTTTAAAAGAAGCGCCTGTTCGTGGCGCAGTGGTATACATGCTTGCCTCTCACGCATAGGGCTCGGCTCCTATTCTCAATCCAAACATTTTTTTTAGTCATAAAGGTAGGCGGAAAACAATTGTGTCACACGTGCATAAATGCATTAGCACCCCTTGGCTTGTATTTGCTCGAGATGCTAATTATCACTTTCTGTCCTTGTATGTATGTGTGAATTAGGGGTGATAAGTACACTGCGACCTATAGGATCTATTGTGTTCCCCCTTACTTGCCATGTTCTGATATTTTCTCAGACTTATAGCAGTTCTTCGAGTCCTATTTTACTGAGGAAGTTTAGGACATCGTCGGGCTTCAAATCAGGTAGATCCCCCTCATGTGCTCCTAGGTATCTGGCCCTAGAATTCTGCAAGGCAGGGCATTCTGAGAGTATGTGTATTGAGGTTTCATCCTCTTCCTCACAGAATCTGAACTTTGCTTCATCTGCTAACCCTAGTTTCTTCATGTGGCTTTTTAACCGGCAATGCCCAGTTAGTATTCCCGTTAAAATTCGGAGCCTTTTTTTACTGAGGTTGAGGCAGCTAAGAGATCTCTTCTGGTCATAGTTCTCCACTAGTATCTTAGATTGCCTCAGTCCTTCCAGCTGATTCCAGTACTTGGATTTTTCCTTCTCCGTTTCTTCCCCTAGTTTTCCCAAGATTACTCTACTGCTGATCCCACAAGATGGTTCTCGTCCCAAGTGTGGGGTTACTTTCTGTCCTTGTGACACAATATACCTACTATTAATGTTAATGTTAATTAATTAATGTTAATTGTTGACAGAAACTATTCAAAATTATATTAATTATATTATTATAATTATATTATTAATTAAATCAGACGAACTATGACACATTAATTAATACAGTAAATTTGTTGTTAAATTAATACAAATCTGAAAATAATGAATAAAGGTAACACCAAAGACAATATAACATTTTTTTAGAGACATAGATGGTAGTAAAAAGTACTAGTTTCGGCCTATTTAAAAGCCATGATCAATTTAAAAGGGGGTGCTTTTACTTTAAAACATTATTCTGTTTAGATTGTAAAAATTGTGGTTAAATAATAGTCTAATGACAATGAAAAATAATAAACCTAATATTTATAAATTAATGGTTATCCAATGGATAAAAGATAAAGAATGTAAAAATATTAAAAAGTGTCAACTTCACAAAAAAATAGAGTGAGAGTTAATTATTCGGAAAATAAGAAATTGCTCAAGGAAAACATTAACTTCACAAAACAAAAGATAAATTCATGAATTATATGATACCCAAGGATAGAGGCCACCCATAGAATTTAACGGAAATTAGGGAAGGTACCTTTAAGCAACCCTGAAGAAAAGAAATCGAGACGATAAAATTATGGTCCAATATATCATAGGGAAAAAGTTATAATGATATTTTTGAGGTTATACTTGTTCAGGGCAGGAGAATAATTCTTCCAAGGATTGATACAATAGTGGTCCTCATTAGGTACCTTCAAACTACAACAAAAACGGATAGTAAAGTTGCAAATGGACTAATAATCATTTTTAGTTGTAGTTAGGCAATAAAATTTTATTAAAAAGGAAGATAAAAAGAGATGTTACTTTTGAAGTTCACAATTTACTAACTAAAGTTAACACCAAAGCTGAGTGAGTATTTGAATGAATTCCTGAATGAGTTGAAAATTAAAAAGGGGCTGCAAAAAAAAATTATTTTTAACAAAAAAAAAATATGTTTTAAACAAAATTGGTATAGTCAAAAGCAGTCTTATCATGCAGGTTCAAAGGTCACTAACCATATGTATCAAAAAAGAATATACAGAGGTTACTAAAATGTGAGATATTTAACATTCTCAAAATATTTTGTTAGATTAAAAATAATTTTTTTTTCGGTTGAGGATGAAAAACAACAGGAAAATTGCTCCCTATTATTCATATTGATTGTCACTTTGAATTGTCAAATTTTTTAGAATTGATGTGAACTAAATACATTTATCTTTCCGGTCAAAATTGCACAAGTCTGTCTGAATCATCTTACGCATTTACATGGAAGTTATAGGAAAGATTATAAAAGGAAATAAAAACTATGAGTATGTCTTTGTTGAATTGAATGGTCCGTATGATTAGACTGCATTTGACTGCAGTAAGATTAAAACAAAAAGCGTGTTTCACGTCAGTAATAACAATAATATATTAAAAAATAAAAATATTTCTTGTTTAAAATTTAGCTATTTTAGAGCGATATTGTTTTACAATAAAGCGCTGTTGCCTATCAAAGAATATCTTCTCCAAATATTAAACGAAGAAAACTATTAGTATCGTAAATTGTTCTTATAAAGTTATAAACAACTATTTAAGATTATTTCTTCTAACTGATATTGGGGTGGCAATAAAAATATCCCAGTTATTCAAAATTAAATAAAAATATACATTTTAACTTGGTTACTATTTTTATTCTGTTATTTCAATCTGGTAGTCCGTTTTTATGTTTAAACTAAATTTGCATATTCAGCCTTTTGGACATCTGTAGCAAATTTAAATATTTCTAAAATAACCTCCAAAATGTTTATTGCATGTGTGTTTAATTTCAATTTCATTAGAAGCCAATCACTTGATTTATGTTTAAAATAAATACTTTTGCATTTCTAGAACATACTTCTATTTTTAAAGTAAACTTTGAAATATTAGCTCTTACAATGTTGTTTTATTAAAATTATTAATAAAATTAACCAGCTAGTATTTACTTTTTGGAAGTTCATCTTACTAACTTACAGCTGTAATTGAATTTTAAAGCGAATTTTTCAAATAAATAGTGGAAGTTTAGTTTAAATGTTCAGTTATTTATTGTTCTCAGCTAGTATTTATTTATTGGACATTGTCGAGTTGGTGTTTTAAAGTATTTTTTATTTTAAACTTTATTATAAACTTACAAATAATTGAGGGGCCTAGAAGTTATAGGGTTTAAGTGCCATTTTAGCAGTTGTGAGATAAATGGCATTAAAGTGTATTGCTGAATATTTTGATATGTTATTCAACACTAACAGAGATGGCAGCATAGAACGTAAATGAATAATTTTACCACCAAGTAAAAGTATCCTTTAGGTGTCATGTTTGGCATTTAAATCATATTTGCACTTGAACCCTTTTACTTCTGGACCCCTCAATTAAGGTTTTTAAAACAACAAAAGGCAACTGATTGAACTATTACAAATATGTCAACCCTGACTCCGCATCAATCTAATCTCGGAACTGTTTGTAATTAGTTCTGTTCTATGGTATAATTATGAGTTCTCCGATTATTCAACTTGATAAATCCCTACTATTTTTACTAGTTTTGATATGTGGTAACATTACAATTATGACGTGCAATGCTTTTCGTTTTAATTTTACTGTATATCACTAATTTATTAAGTTTAAAAAATAACTTTTCGACTGTAAAGACGCCAAGAATTTTCTCGTTATTTAATTAGACGCAGTTCATTCAACACGTTTAAAAAGCACTTATGTCAATTGTCACATATCAGTGGTGAAAGAGTAGTAAATACTAGTGTAAATAAATATTGCCTTAACTCCTCTAAATCTTCGGTTTTAAATGCAGCGCTGGTAACTTGTTTGTGGTCTACGAGGATAGTTTTTAAATGTCCTAACATCAACTCGGTCTATGTGATCTGAATTTTTATGCTGTGTTTACGAACATTTCTATTGTTTGTATAAAGTTTTTAAAAGCTAAAAACAGTTTTTTGAAAAAGAATAGGAACAGTTAAAATTGAAATGATTAGAACTTAGAACAAAAAGAAACAGGAAGGAGTCTGTCATAATAATATATTAACTTTAAGGAAAATTTGCGACGGAAGTCGGCCATCTTGAAGCTCCTTGTATGACTCATTTTTTATGTTTACAGTATACTGTCAAAGCAATATTTGCATATAAATGTCAAAAATTAGCGCATAGGCGTATCATTCGGTTCTTATAAATACTAAATTATTTAGAATACCTACTAATTGTATTCACACACTTGATTGGTTGAAATTTATTAAAAATAAAACCCTTGATATTTTTTTAATTTTTTTTCGGTACGTCAATGGAAACGGAAATTAAAATTGACAATTGGCCGCCATATGCAAGCTCCTTTCTGGACTCAAGGTTATTTTGCATATACTCCTTCCTGTATCTTTTTGTTCTAAGGATTAGAACTAAAAACTTGTTTTTAATTAAAAAATTACCATATACTTCCTTTCAGTTATCTAAACATTTCAATTTAAGAAATTAAATGTGTTTAATATTTTGGTAAAATATTAAGGAAAAACTAATTTTTGTTTTGTTTTAGGAAAATCCTGTCAATGAGTTAAGCCCTCTGGTAAGTACATTAAATATGCTATAAATAAATCGAGAACGGTCCATAATTTACTAACTAAAAATAGAAAATTGTATACTATGTTTTACTACAAAAATTTATTATTACTCGGGGTATGTTAAAAAACGTAATTACATCTCTAGAATGGACAAAACCCAAAAATCAAAAAGAAATTGGGGTTTTCTCAGTAAAAAAAATTTCGAACACCATCCGTTTTCTGGAAAAAAAAGGACGTTATTTAAAAAATGACGCATATTTTATAATTTTGTCAAAACTACTGGCAAAATTGGCTTCTTGATTTTGTGTTGCGTAGACCGAGATGACCTTCTGATGGACTGTCATGTACCTGTCGTAGTACTTCAGCGACTCTAGTTTTCAGTATAATTATCTGCTTTCTGATTTTGAGACTTGCAAAGTAGGTCGTCGATCTTCTCCCTGATACATCCCGCATGAATACATCTAATTCAATATTAAGTATTATTCAATATATATATTTACGAAGAGAGAATTAATAATTAAAATTTTAATAGGATTTAAATATCATTTAATTTACCACCAAAATAACTATTGGTAAAACTCGAAGAATATTATTATTTAAAAGGTCGATCCAACCATTTTTTTTTAATTTAAGTTAGAATGGTTGCAACTAGTTTCGGTCTAGCAGACCATTATCAGAGTAAAATTACAATAAATTGTCAAAAGAAAAAGAAAACAATAATGAGGTGTTACAATTGCGTGTATTTTATGTTGCCTACAATCTAATTTATTAAAACATTAATAATCAAGAGACAGAAAGGAAGTGGGTTTACATATAATAATATTATATAAATAGATTGTTTTCTGAAAGAAAATACTCATAATGCATTGATTTTTCAATAACTTTAACAGATAATATTTTCTCAGGGTTACGGCTACTGCTTAGCAGGATAAGGAGATATACTGTTCATAAAAACTAATTTTTTAAGCTTATACACATAACCAGAAAATTTGTTGTTTATGCCTTTGTGTACGATAATCATTCATTTTTGGAAATATACAGCACTTAAGTCGGAATCCTGTTTATATAAAACTTTTTATTCGGTTCGATGAAAAAAATGTAATATGTATGTGAAATTATAGTCGATTTTTCATTTTGCATAGCGAACAACTTTTCAAAGATTTATAAACTTCGGACTACTTGAATATATTTTCTTTTTACGATGTTTTTCGACGTCCTTTTATTGTACGTATGTCCCTGTTGGCCTTAGTCCTGCCACAAGTTTTCATTAAACCTTCTTGCTTTGATGCTCTTATCTACACCCTTACTTTAGCTTACTTTGAATCTTCCTTTATAATCTCCTACGTCGATCTCATTTTGAATCTTCTCACTCTTAAGAAAATCTATAATTGATTCTAAATACGCGGAGTGGTGAAAAAACCATGTTTAAAAAATCCTTTTTAAATCTGGAGTGAGTTTTCGATGAATACTATGGAAATATATTTTTTTTGAGGGGCGTGAATAGCTTGGGTCGATTTTTAGCAAATAGTAAAATAAATATTTTAACCAAAATTTTGTTAAAGAACAGGCCAAGCAGCTGAGCACAAAAAAACTTCGCGTTTTATGGAATATCTCGCAAACCCATGTTAATAGTAGAGATAATAGGTTAGGTTAGGTTCAATGTGAGTGGGGCGCTCAACCACCCCTCTCCGCTATATCCTGGTGTCCAGAGCAAAGTTACCTAACCTAACCTAACCTAACCTAACCTAACCTAACCTAACCTAACCTAACCTAACCTAACCTAACCTAACCTAACCTAACCTAACCTAACCTAACCTAACCTAACCTAACCTAACCTAACCTAACCTAACCTAACCTAACCTAACCTAGCCTAACCTAACCTAAGCTAACCTAGCCTGGCCTGGCTTAACTTAACTTAACCTAACCTGGCCTGGCCTAACCTAACCTAACCTAACCTAACCTAACCTGGCCTGGCCTGGCCTAACCTAACCTAACCTAACCTAACCTAACCTGGCCTGGCCTGGCCTAACCTAACCTAACCTAACCTAACCTAACCTAACCTAACCTAACCTAACGTAACCTAACCTAACCTAACCTAACCTAACCTAACCTAACCTAACCTAACCTAACCTAACCTAACCTAACCTAACCTAACCTAACCTAACCTAACCTAACCTAACCTAACCCTGTTGTTGGAACCAATACGTTCTAAGGATTTAATACAGTTCCATACCAGCTTTGAATTAAGCCGGTTGGAGCTCAGTGTCTTAAGAGCTGCCTGGCTATCTGATACAATATGTATGTTTTTGTTTACAAGAGGGTGATTTGTCAGCTCTCTTGCACACAATTCACTGGCGAAAACCTGAAAGATGATAGCATATGTGCCGAGATTTACTTTGGATTTCAACCATCCGTTTGCTACCATACACTCCTGCTCCAACTTCTTCTGGAGTTTTGGAGCCATCAGTGTATAGTACATAGTCAGTCTCAGAGAAAGTTATGATTCCCATTCGTCTATCTTCGGAAAGAGGAATTTAAAGCACTGTTCTACCTGCGTCGGGGTAGCTAGGATATCTGAGTCCATCCCAAGCGTGTGGTGATCTTTAATTTCACGCATCAGGCCCGAGTTGTCCCAGAGCCTCTCCCCTTTTACTTGACTATCCAGGAAGGCTGTCAGCGAAATTTCCCCTTGTCTTAGGGATTGGCCTATTTTTCCTACTAGATTTTTTAAGGTAAAATCCGTGGATTTGCAAGGTTGGTATGCATGCTGGTGAGGATTTAAGGGATGCTCTCTTAGATTCCCCTTCCTAATATGTCTATCTAGAATTCTTTCTAGTCTTTTCATTATGAACGAAGTTAGACTGATCGGACGAACGCACTTAGGAGGGGAATTGTTCATCACGCCCACTTTACGTATATATACGACCCTTGCCGTTGGCCACCCTTGCGGAATATAGTTCCCGCTAAACTCACCCGTAATAACTTTATTAGGAAAGGTAGCAAAATTTCCTGTCCCTTCTAGAGTAGTAAAGGAAAAATACCATCCTCTCCTGTTGACATATGGGGAGAATTAATTCACCGCCCATATAATAGATAATGGAGTGATCAGTTTAGAAGCAACTCCCAAATCTTCTTTGTTTGGTCGTATTGTCGATCCTGTGGGAAGTGGAATTGGTTGCTGGTCATCCAGAAGCAGACTGCCGGAAAAGTGTTTCTAAAGTAGAATCTCTAAAGATTGCCGTAAAGGAGCTATCTGGTCGTTTTATCGAGCCAACTTCCTGTGCCGGATCTCTGGAGAAAACCTTGTGAATTCTGGTGCTGGCAGGTAAAACTGATATACTCTGACAGAACCGTCTCCAAGAATCTCTTTTGGCTTTCCTGATTTCTTTATTGTAATCAGTTAGAACAACTCGATAGTTTTCCCAATAACCTAAGACTTTAGCTCTTTTGAGGAGTCTTCAAACTTCTTTTCTTTTTTTGTCCAAGCTTCTGCTCCACCAAGGTGTACCTCGATGGTCCCTCTTCTCCTTGAGTGGACAGTTCCCCTGGTAGGCTGTTAGAATGGCGTTTTAAATTTATTCATTTGCCACTTCTATTTCAGCCCTGTTTTTTATAGTATCAATTGCTTTTTCCAGATAAAATTTGAGGGAATTACAATATCCACTCCAATCGGTACACTTTGGATCACGAAACTGAACTATGGGTCTTTGCCCTGTTCTCATATCAAATCTTATGTGTCTATGATCTGAACATGAGGGCTTAGTAGAAACCTGCCAGATAACAAGTACTAATAACAGATAATAACGTATGCCGTCTGTTTTATACAATATATAAAAAATGGTGGTAACTAAATTTGCAGGGCACGACTTATTATAAAAGGTGGTCCAATGAAAACTTAACATCATAATTTTCCGAATTAAAATGTGGAAATTCGCTCGAATCCGTCAATTTCTGATTCGAGGGGAAGTACTTTTCCTTTCATTGCATCCCCGTAATTTAAATTACCTGCTGGGGGTGGGCACAAACCCTTGATTTTGAATAGGGATGGGTGGTGTTGCGATACAGTATTTTGAAGATCTTATCGAGTGCTATCTAATCCTGAAAGGAGGTTATCGTTTTAAATGGGCTAACTCGGAAAAATAGTTTAATTCATGAAATTGATTGTGTTAACCTCTAATTTATGGAAGTTCATCTTACTAAGAACAATAAATAACTGAACAGTTAAACTAAACTCCCACTATTTATTCGAAAAATTCGCTTTAAAATTCAATTTCAGCTGTTTCGCTATAACTAGCATCGTCATTGACCTATTGAAATTACATTTTGTTTGTTTGTAACTTCCTTACTTGGTCTAGCCTTACCTCCTTATCAACATCAAGTACCTAGTTACAAACAAACTAAATGTAATTTCAATATGTTAATCTGACGATGCTGGTTATTAGGGAAACAGCTGTAATTGAATTTTAAAGCGAATTTTTCGAATAAATAGTGGAAGTTTAGTTTAACTGTTCAGTTATTTATTGTTCTTAGTTTAATTCATGTCTTTTATTTTAAAACCTACTTTATATGATATTAAAGTGTAGGAGAATTATTAAAAAAACTATGTAATGCAAGAAAGAACTCTTCGACTGGCATAAAACTTACATAAAATTACAATAAAATAGATATATTATTTAATACGGCTATGTATGTCTAAAAGGCTTGAATATTTAGTAATAATTAACTGAAAAATGTAAGATGGTTATATAGTTACGGTCCGTATGCACCAGCAGTCGCTTCTAATTTAACCTACGCCAGAAACTATAAAATTGATATGCGCCAATCTAATCAGTAGTTATATCCAACCGTTGTTTCCGATTGCCCATATTCGACTTGTATACATCAATTAGATTGCTGTATCCAAGTGTATACTTGGCGGACCTGAAAATCAATCCAGTACCTCGAATCAAGTGTTTAAGCAAACTAGTACAAGTTGTAATGCTCCAAAAATAGATATTTCTAATAATGTTAATTGTAAAATTTCAGTTTTTAATCCTTAATGTGTTTGAATTTGCAAATTTTATTGAATAAGAAAACGTTAAAACATTTTATCTACTCTTGCTGTTAAAGTGTCACTTTATCTACCCTTGCGGTTAAAGTGATACTTCATCTACTCAAAACAGTAGTTATAGCAACACTATAATATTAGCTATGAAAAAAAAAGTAATTTAAATTGCAAAAAATATTGATCTATCTTTTTGTATCACTTACTTTTTACTTTTCGAAAAATACACGTTCACTCTCCATTCTTAAGAAATAAAACAAAATTTTATCATTGTGGCTACATTGTTGGTTCATGAACCAGATTGCTACAAAATGTTAAAAAAATTGCTATAATGTTGGTGCATACTAATTTTATTATCGTTGGATGAAATTGTCAGTAGAGGCCTACCGTAGATCAATGGTTGGTACGATCATTGGTACATACGGGCCTTAGCAAATAAATGAGTAATTAGACATCATATTTTGCAATACAAAAATAACAATCTAACCGACGTTTGGGTTTTGCAATGTTGCCAGGTTGCCACGGTTTAGTACTGAGACCATCTTTTTTGGAATCAGCGGCTGAACCATTTGAAAGCGGTAAATTGAGATTTCATTTCTTCTCCATTCCTATATCTTAAAATTTTATTAGTTGATTTATTGAAGTTTGGAGCTCCTCCACAAGGAGTGGTAACGCGCAATTTGAAGTCAGACATTTTAAAAGGCCATGTTTATTAAATCTCAAACAAGAAAAAACCGTAATACACAGTATCTTCCAATGATTTAATGACAAGTTAGGTAGTCGGGAAAAATAGGCCGAAACTCTTGGGAGCAGGAAACTCCCCTCGTCGAAAACGACAATAAACTTGGCTAAAGCACTCTCATGATCTCGCCACAATTATGGCGACGGGAAATGGGAAATGGTTTTCTAATATCGAGCATTTAAAAATTAACATCGGTCATTAGTCCAAAAACCGATACCTTCCTTGGGGTATCACACAAACACATAACGTTATTGTAAAAATTAGCACCATATAGTTTGTTTTTCTGGTGTTTTCATGTCGTTGCACAGTTATACTGATCTTAGAGGGTAATATATCCAGGATAGTCTATTGGGGCTAATGACATCTAGGCTTTAATATTGTTATGTCTTATTAGTTCAAAAACTTCGTCTAGTTTTACCACAACCTAATGATGTAGAAGGTTTGTTCAAGAATTTTCTGGGCGACTTTTGGCAAATTAAGAACAGTATTAAAGTCCAGCATGCCAATATCTCAAGAGAAAATTTTCAACCATTGTGTCATCCCAGTATTGACATATGGCACGAAAAGACTAACGTTAACGAAGAAGAATGCTCACAAAATACAGGTGATGCAACGACACATGGAAAGAGCCATGCTAGGAATCAGGCTTCATGACAAAATCCTTAATCGAACCATACGAAACAAAACAGGAGTACGAGACGCCATTGAGACTATTCTACATCAGAAATAGAACTGGGTAGATCACATGGCCAAAATGAAAGACGGACGAAAAAAATTATAGAATGGCGACCAAGATCCGAAGCGTTTAGAAGTAGAGGCAGACCACCCACACGCTGGACAGATAACATAAAACGAGTTGCAGGAAACTGGATCCGAACTGCACAAGATCTGAGTGTGTGGAAAAATTTGAGAGACAGTGGACAGTATAAGCTCGAGATGATGATGGTGATGACTGGTAAATAAGTTTCTCTTTTTCTCTCCCTTGTCTTTTATTTTGATTTAGTTACTTTTTTATTACTGGTTTCATTTTTATTGCTGATTCGCTGTGCATATAGGTAAGTATGAAAAACATGGAAAAGAGAATTCTGAATCAACAATTATTCTAGTGTCTTTCACCGGAATGATGGGTGTGGACATTACATTATATTTTTGTTTTATTTCTTATTTATTAAAATATAATAAAAGCCTGATATATTCTCCCAGGTGTTCATAAGAATAGTGGAAAATTCAAGGATGTCAATTATTTCAGTTATTTCCAACTGTATTCGATGTAATTTAAATGGCGACTTCTAAAAGGGTAATAAATCTGTTGAATATTTTATTTATTAGCCATTAAACTCAGAGAAACGAAATTGGCCACAAAATTGAAATAGACATTTTGGAGAATTTAGTAAAGCAGTTTAAAAATTTAAGAACTTTCTTAACGACTTCATTTGAACTGAAGTCTCTTTTTGTAAAACTTTTAAAAACTCAATTTATTGCAGTTGTTGAAAAATTAGTTCCTACCGAAGCAATGCATATTAGTATTTGGTTATTCTGTATGTGTAGGTATCAACTTTGTTATTTTATATGGAACCTAATATTTTATCATTTAGTCTCGAATCCTATATTTTACATATAATTTATGCACAATATCCTATGAGATATCCTGAGATTTTTAAAGCTTTGTCCCGTTAACTTTGCATCCAACTCAATAATATTTGATGTAGTACCTTATAAATTTAGTCTTCAATATACTAGCTTACTTATTACCATGACCATCTATAACCAAGTTGATTTTTAGTCTTATTGACATCATGCTTCCAATTAAATCTATTCTGGAGTCTCATTCTTGTATTTTTTTTTTATTTTGTTTTTGGTCTTCAGAGACTTGGACCATCTGGTTGGTTTATTCACACTTGGTGTGGTCTTCATTTTTGCTTGTTTAGTAAATAATCCGTTTTTGTTTTCTGTTCTTAGGTAAGGTTAGATTCTTTCCATTCTCTTTCACTGCGATCTGATAGATCTATTGTGGTTCACCTCTAAGTCTTAGTTGTTCTATCAGCCCTATGCCTCTAACGAAGCTTGCCACTCGGGTTAATGATTAGCCTCTCGAGCACTTTAGAGTTGTACAATATATGTACCGCCGTTTCATCAGCAACCTGATAGAATTTGAACTGCGCACTTTCTGCCAGTTCAATGTTTTCCATATGTCTGCCAGTCCAATTACTTTCGTATGCTTATTTCCATAAGGCGACTGCCCCCAGCCAGTAGTCTTTTTACAACTTGTAGGTCCTGTAATTTAGTAATTCTTGAGACCTCTTTTTAGAAAAATCTCTAACAACTGCCTTTGAGTGTCTTAAACCCTCTAGCTCGAACCAATAAGAACGTCTCCTCCGATGTACCCATTTCGATATTGTTCCTCTGGCTACTCTATTTGTTCTACCTAGAAATGGCTCCGGGCCTATAAATATTCCTTGTGTTTTTATCTCCATTCTCCATTTTTAAAGTTCGGCCCAAATGTTCTCCTTAATATTTTATTTTCAACAACTACTAAGTTTTCTATTAGTATTTTTTGGTATTATTCGGTTTTTACGAACATAAAATGAAAACAGGACTGAAGATCGATTTTAGAAGTTTTGCATAGATATTTAGAAGATACTTAGGCATGCATTTATTAGCAATATTGAGTACTTATTGAATTTAATTTTTTTTTTGTATGACTCCAAATTATTTAAATTGGAAGCAATTTCCAAAACCAAAGGATTATTAGTAATTGATTAATAAATGATTGCGAAGTGTGATTTTAGTGTCTGTCAATCTACATATATTTTGTTTAGGATCCATTGATTTGTTAGACTACAAAGAATACAAAAATATTAATTCTTCCATTTTCTTTAAGATTATAACCACATTGTTTATTAAGTTCAGAATGTTGGGAATTTTTCCTAGAGGACTTGATATTCTGCTGAGTGGATGTTCCATCTACTTGTGTTATTCCAGTATTAAACATAAAAAGTTTTTATTTATATTTATTTTCACTTTACATTGTGACCCCGTTGTTTTTACCAGCTTGATAAGTTGTTGAAAACTGTTTGAATGCTAAATTTTTATTACAATTACATTATAACTTTGTAATCTTCTTTAACAGCAATTTTGTGAATTCAATTTATTGAAGACCCAAGAATATGAAAACTTCAAAAATTTTATCGTTTGATGAAGCAAAGTTTTTTTTATACAATAGAAGACAATAAAGTTTTACCATTCACATTTTGTGTTAAAAATTTTAATGGTAAAAATTGCTTTTATTGAAAAGCAGCTATTCTTTAAGAAATAGGAAGATGCCTTCAGTTTGGTATCAGCAACATGGAGCACCACCTCATATCTTTGGGCATGCAGCTTAGCATCTTTACATGTTTAGTTCGCTCTTCTATTTTGACTCCTTAAGATTTTGGCTTTTGGAGTTTTGGAGTTTCTGTTATGACAAAGAATTGTATCAACGACTACTTTAAATCGAATATTTTTTGCGACACCCTGCATATGTGAAATTGTAGTGCATTCACTTCAGTTTAGTTACAAAAAAGAACAAAATTATTTCTATTCAATTATTGATTTAACTTACGTCCAACTATTTAATGTTTAATTTATACTTGCAAATATGCTACAAATGTTCCAGATAATTTTTAAACTTTTACAAATATGTCAAGACCATTCGACAAATAAATTTAGAAGGCGGAGAATTCCGAAAATTCGCTAAATTAAACCTCTGTGGTTATTAATTTGTTAAAAGGTATAAATCAACATCTTTAAAAGGGTCTTTTTGTGACAATGTTTTTAAACCCAGAAAGGAAGTTTAGCTTGCACGTAGGCAGTTTCCAATTTTGATTGGAAAGAATTATTTGTATTTGTATTTTAAAAGCCATTTTAAAAGTATATATTTAAGTACTATTTGATAAACTAGTTTTAGTTTACATTATCTTTACATTCGTCATCAAGTCATCACACCTTAATCTACTTAAAACAAAAAACGCCAATACTTTTAGCAAAACACAGCTTTCTTTCTAGTAACTTAGGACCTTTGAAGAGCAATACTACGCATTCGCATATTATATGTTCCGTCGTTTTTTAGCGTTTTTGCAGAAAGAGCTCGCATTTTACGATTTCCGATTATTTTGTGCTGATACTGTTGCTGTTAAATGTGTTTAAATTGGCAGTGTTCTTACAATGTTATGTAATAGTATGAAGTCCAGTCCAGACCTTTAACTAGTTAGGATCTTGATTAAGAAACAATATTGTTTATAATATTAAAAATGTTATTTTTTTAACTACATAGATTTTTGACACATATGACATATATACACATATGTCCAAAAGTTTGAAATAATGGAATATTTCATCTTTTTATTAATTTTTATAAATACATTTTTTTTAAAATATTAGCTTTTTTAACTAAATGACAGGCTATTGAAGTTTTTGTCTTTAACACGTTAACACGCTTTTATACAGTGTGAAAAAACCAAATTGAATAAATTCATTATTTCGGTTACTATACATACACATATTATGTCCCAAAAGTTATGGACATTATTTTCATTAATTTTTATAAATAATTTTTTGATATAAGTAAACATCATTTTGCTACAACTCTAACCAATACTAAATAAATCTCGAAGAATAAACATACAAAAGAAAATAATTTATTCTTGTTAGGTGAAATATGTACAATGTATTACAATTTTTTTTTAAATAAATTAATAAGCAAAAAAAGGTTTTTAAATAAAATTAATATTCAGTATTTCCTCCATGGGCCTATATGCATGACTGTAGGCGATGTGGCATGCTATCGATTAAATGGTCGAGCTGGGCTTGCGGAATTCTCTCCCATTCTTCACGAGCAGCATCTTTCAATTCTCGTAGAGTAATTGGGGTACGGTTTCGCTTCTTTATGCGTGTTTTAAGAATGTCCCAGGCATGTTCAATGACGTTCATGTCAGGGGAATTTGGTGGCCATCTTAATGTGGATATTCCTTCTTCTTCCAAAAAATTTTGTACTGCAGCTCTTCGATGTGGAGGTGCATTGTCATGCATAAACACAAATCCATCACCTACCGCTCCCCGGAATGGACGCATAACAGGATTTAAAACTTCCTCGATGTACACAGCACCAGTGATACTTCTCTCCAAAACCAGAAGAGGCGTCCGTGTACTCCTCATTATACCACTCCAAACCATAATATTCCCACCTTCAAATGGAACACGTGGTTGGGCTACTTTTAATCGGGCTATCCATCACGCTAATTTCCCTCGTTTTGCTTCGTCCCTTTACGAGCAATTCCACCGTCCTATCTTCCGCCACTTCCAATCCGCATCGTTGTATCTTCCCTACAATCTTCCTACACATCTTCTCCGCCTTTCTTTCTATCTCCGTCTCTACTTTTGCTGTACACACCAGGCACACATTATCCAGGCACCGTAATCTCACATCCCTCTTCGCATACAATCCCACAAACCTCGTCAAACACACACTTCCAGAGCGTCGGTCTCAGTACCGATCCCTGGGGCACTGCTACCTCCGTTCTATATCTCCTCCACCTTGAATCCATTATAACCCGATAGGTAATCATCAACTAAATTAACCAACCCCTTACCCACTACGAGCCTCAACAACGCGCTCAACATCGCCCCCTTGCTGACTCTATTAAACGCGTTCCCCACATTGAAGATCACTAGTAGTGCCAGGTTGTTTCTCCAGCTGCCCTCCCTAGCATTTTCCGCCAAATCCACCACTCTACCTAGCGCAGAGATGCATGATTTCTCCTTCGTGCACCCATGCTGGTTTTTCCTAAAACCTCCATTTCTCCTTACGTCTTCATAAATCCTTACCTTTATTATTTATTCCATCACCTTACCCATACTACACAGCAAACTGATGAGCTTGTAGTCTCCTGTCCGCTTTCCTTCCCTACCCGCCTTCTTCACAAGTATCATTTTGGCCACCTTCCATACCTCCGGAGATTCTTCCTACTTCAGTACCTTGTTGAAAAGCTCCCAGAAATACTCCCTTTTCTCCTCCAGTAACCTCTTTATGACATCCCCTTTCAAGCCATCCACTTTATATTGTTAAGTTAAGAGTTGTTAAATAACATATAACTTAACAAACATTTATACAACTGGCCCTTGTAATATTATTTCATAGCTGTTTGTTTCTCAAACCAACACGTAGGTATTGAAAGTCCAATATGGTGAGCATTTTTAGTCTATGGTCTTGCCCCTTTGATATCACATTGGGGTACTTGCACAATTTGTTTATAATTTATTAATCATCAAAATTCAATAACTGCATTACCGTGCAATCTTTCATTCTGTAAATTTTTTTGTTAACTTATATACAGTAGAAAAAATTGACCTTTACCATGACTTGGTACCTACAAACCTCGCGAAATGAATGAATGAAACAAGTGTACATAAATATTTGATGTGTTTCTACTACCAGTAGAAAATGACGAGGTATGTAAGGTTTGTGTTTTCTACTGTTTGCCGTTAGTGGTAAATTTTTTCTACTGTAATTTAAATGTGTCCAAATTTTTTACTAAATATATTTTAAATAGTAATATCACTAGTGATAAAAGCGATAAGTCTGTCGATTTACTTCTAAATCGATCGATATTGGTTACGTCGTGTAATAACCGAACAGATCAATCACAATTGAAAGACATCTGTTGTTCTCGCGATAACTTCAGCTGTATTTGGCTTGTGATTGGTCGTATTATGTAAAATTTTTAGGTAAGTGATGTAAATAGTCAACAGTAATATCTATCGAATTTTCGTGATGTCTGTCGATTTACTTCTAAACGAAACTAAGTTGCTTGAAAATACCCTGAGTCCATAGGCGAGTGTTTTCATTGAGCAACTTAGTCAAGTTTAGAAGTAAAAGACAGACTTATAAGATAAATTTCATCACGAGTGGTATTTTGTGGAGTGTATCACGAGCAAAATAATTGATCAATAAAGCTACAATAATTTTTTGACAGGCGTAAAACTTTGCTTTTTGATCACTATTGATTAGGTCGTTGAAAACACCGAACAGGCCAATTAGAATTGAAAGATAGCTGATGTTATCGCAATAACACCAGCTGTTTTCGGATTGTGATTGTTCAGTGTGCTACCTTACAGTTGTATAACATAAAAACAAAGTGTTAACTTAATATATTTTATTCCCAATAACTTATTCCAATATTTACAATAATATTCTTTATAGACTTCAAATCCCCAACCGATCTGCTGTAAACTAGAAACAATAATTACCCATTACTGATACATTTAACTTACCTTCCCATATTCAAAACGACACACAATGAATCATTCTTGTTTGCGCTGCCATAGTCACAATATGTGAAAATTTCGTTATAAATAATATAGTCATTTACATTTTTTGAGGTAGTTCCTAATCTAAAACAAAATAATTTTTTTTAATAAATCCCCTAACATCTCCACGGAAATACGAAAAAGTTAAAAGAAAATATCCGTAGCATTTTAATCTTAAATAGGGCATGACAAGGGGTAAACTTAGCATCCTTTACACAATCCACTTTGCAGAGGAGCTAGTTTGTAACCTAAACAAAAGGAAAAACAAGGGCTCTAAAACGAAAGAAATCCAGGAAAAACATAACTGCAAATCGGAAGAACCAGATTTCCATATATATACATATTCCAACAAAAGGCCAAAAGTCGTAAAAATGCCACAAAAAAATTTAAAATTAAAAAAAAAACTAAATACAATAAAAACAAGTGATCCAATTAATTTGATTAATAAATTAGTTAATAATAAAGAAAAGAAAGTGTCACTGCAACTGATATTTCCTGAACAAACTAAATAAAGTAATATAAATATTACATATTGTAGAAATGTTTCCAATACAATTTCAAAAATAATAACGGCAAAATCAGTATTAATATCATCTAAAACACAAAATAATGTAAAAAAAAATCAGATGTCTACAAAATTAATTGTACAAAATGTAATGGTGTATATATAGGTCAAACACAAGGAAATTTTGAAGTAAGATTCAATAAACACTTAAGAGCATATAGATTAAAACAACCAGATAAGTCAAATTATGCAAAACACCTACTTAAACATCCAATATCACTCATATATACAAATGACATTCAAATACTACATATTTGTGATAAAATACAAAATTTGGATTTCCTTAAACAACTAGAAATAAAAAGGCATCTAGCAGCTCAACAATTTAAAGTTGTTAATGAACAAATAAATCTTGGAAGTTGTCCACTATTAAAATATTTACTTTGATTGAGTCTTCATTTCATACATAGATAAGAAATAAATGTAACACAAATATATTAAGTTACTGTAAAGATCAGCATGGTATAGTTTTTTCTGGGTTTTTCTATATAATTGCATAGTTATACTGATCTTACAGAAAAGAACATCCAGGATAATCCCTTGGGGCTAATAACATCTAGGCTTTAATATTGTTATGTCTTATTACTTTCATACTTGGTTTAACCTTAATACTACCTAATCAACATCGGGTACCTAGCTACAAAAAACAAAATGTAACTTCAATAATATTGTCAATATTATGTCAATTTGACGTTGCTAATTCTAGCGAACCAGCTGTCATTATAATTTAAACGCGAATTTTTTAATAAAACGTGGAAGTGTAAACGAATAGTTGTTTATTATTCTTAGCAAGCATTTAAGAGATTTTGGCAGGGAAATTCATTAGTTTGCCTCAGATTTTTATAAGTATAAAATCGCTATGCTTTAATTGTTAGAAATTACTTGAATGAAATTTTCTCCAATAAATGGATTGGGCGAAGAGGTACGTACTATCGAGTGGCCAGCTAGATCGCCCGACCTTACGCCCTTGGATTTTTTTCTGCGGGGTTATCTCAAGAACAAAGTATATGCAAGACAGCCAACTAGCAATGCAGATCTGAAAGAAAGGATAACTAGAGAAATACGGGCTATTTCACCTCAAACTTTAAACAAAGTTTGGGGCGACTTTTATTGCCAACAATAAGGTGGAGAACATTTTGAGCATTTATTTTAATGTAAAAAATCAATTACGTAAAGTATTTTATGTATTTACTATCTTGAACAAAATAATAATAATTTCAAAATATCACCCTGTACAATTCATAATATGTTAGATTATTGGTTTGGACATACTTCTCTAGAGTCTGAACATGTATATTGTATGAACAAACAGGGAAAGAACTTCAAATAACTTCAAATACTTATAGTATTTTTTATTTGACATTTAATTAATGACAACGTCAAAAACCATTGTATATATATAACAAAATATTCATCGTTATGGAAATACCAAGTGTATTTCCAACACTCCCCCTCGATGAAATATTTGGGGTCACGTCACATACTCAAGGCCTAAAAGTTGAATGCAATGCTGGTGGTTTGGTTTTGGCAATCCTTTTGTCAAAACATCTGCAGGCATTTCAGAAGTTGGCAGGTATTGAACTTTCAGACATTTATTTGCCAGGGCCTCTCGAATAAAATGACTCTTGATGTCAATATGTTTGCTCCTGGCATGGAAGGTTGGATTTTCAGCAAGCTTCTTTGCCGACATATTGTCATTAAAAACAACAATGTCTGCCAAATTGTCGAGGCCTAGTTCCATTAGGAATTTGCGAAGATAAATAGCTTCTTTAGCGGCTTCCGACATAGCCATGTATTCCGCTTCGGTTGACGATAATGCGACAGTCTTTTGCTTTCTTGATTCCCATGAAATGGGTCCTGAACTTAAAATGAAAGTAAATCCAGTGTACGATCTTCTATCCTCTGGACAACTTCCCCAGTCTGCATCGACGTAGCCTTGAACCTTACCGGAATCTGATTTATATGTAAGCCCTAGGTTGATGGTACCCTTCAAGTAACGTAAAATACGTTTTGCAGCTGTCCAATGTAACTTTCCATATGCATTGTTGAATTGTCCAAGACAACTCACTGCAAAACTTATATCAGGTCTAGTTGTTACTGACAAATAAGTTAAACATCCAATTAATTCTTTGTATGGAAGTTTTAAGTCATCTTCGGACATGTCCGTGTTTTTCTTTAACTTGACATGTATATCCATAGGAGTACTAACTGGATTTGCTTCCGTCATCTGATAGCGAGCAAGGATGTCCTGAATATAACCTTTTTGGGTCAAAATAATTTTATTTTCATACCTGATGACTTCTATTCCAAGACAATAACTAACTTCTCCTAAATATTTTATCTCAAAATTGTTCGAGAGATGGGCTCTGAAATTTTCCACCATTTCAGGGTTACGAGATCCGATAAGAATATCATCGACGTATATAGCGATTAGAGTTAGTTCTTCTCCTCTTCTGATATAATACAAGCAAGGGTCAGAAAGGGTTGGTTTAGCTCCAAATTCTTTTAGAATCTTGTCCAAGGTCTGATACCAACTTCTTCCAGCTTGTCGTAAACCATATAAGGATTTCTTCAGAAGACAAACTTTGTTTCCATTTTGCAATTTTTCAACCATACGTTCAGCTTTTAATTTGCTATTCATTGAAAAGTTTTCATTCTGAATGATCTGTTTCAAAATTTGGATTAGATTTTTGGGAGGTTCCATGAATATCTCCTCTTCGAGACTCCCATTAAGATAAGCAGTCGTAACGTCAAACTGATCAATTTTCATGTCGTAATGGGCAGCAAGTGATATTAGAAGTCGGATGGAACTCATACGAGCTACCGGTGCAAATGTTTCGTTGAAGTGTATTCCCGGCTTCTGATTGTAACCTTGAGCTACCAAACGAGCTTTTCGTTTTTCTAGTGTACCGTCGGATTTAAATTTATTTCTTAATACAATTCTACTTCCAATGATTTGACGATTTTCAGGACGGTCGACCAATTCCCACGTGTCGTTTTTTATTACAGACTCAATCTCGACAGCCATCGCATTATACCACTCGTTAGCCTCGGGGGTGGCCAATGCTTGTTTCATCGGAATTTCTGATAGAAATGAATGTTCATGAAAAAGATCATGTTGTAGATTTTCTGAACTGTTCGCTATTTCAGTAGCTGGACTTTGATAAAACTTCCTAGGTCTTCCCCTCGAACCAGTTCTGAGAATCCTTGGCCTTCCTCTTCCTCTGCTAGTAGTGGGTACTGCGTTTGTTTCAGATTGGTGCACAGTGGTCTCTTCTTCAGGGCTGTCTTCAGATTCAACATTTTCTGTTTCGACTTCTTCCTCATTTTCTGTTTTGATTTCTTCCTGATTTTCCCCTTCAAAAGATTCAAACAAGTCCACGAATGTTGTTTCTTCCGGAATAGTAATATCTTTAATGAAGTCGACATTTCTGGAACTAGATATTTCTTCAAATTTTACATCCCTGGTTATTTCTATTTTCATCTTATCGGGTAACCATATTCTGTAACCCTTGGATTGATCAGAGTAACCAAGAAATATACCTTCCTTGCATCTCGAGTCGAATTTTCCTCGTGAAGGTTCTCCATTCCAGCATAATACTTTACAGCCAAATGATCTGAGGTGACTTACATTGGGTTTTTGCCCTGTCCATGCTTCATATGGGGTCATACCGTTGAGACTTTTAGTGGGATTTCTATTCCTTATATAATTTGCAGTATTAACAGCTTCTGCCCAGAAAGATGAAGGAAGACCTGACTGCATAAGGAGACATCTTGCGGTATCTAATAATGTACGATTTTTTTCTCTCAGCAATCCCGTTTTGTTCTGGAGAATACGGAATGGTCAGTCTTCTAGTGATACCGTGTTTAGTAAGATAATCGCTAAATTCTTTGCTAGTGTATTCTCCTCCATTGTCCGTTTGCAAACACTTCACTCTTCTATTTTTCTGATTTTCTACGAGAGCTATATAGTCTTTAGTCACTTGAAATACTTCGTTTTTAGATTTGATGAATCTCACTTCACACCATTTTGAGTGATCGTCAATAAATTCAATGAAATATTTCGCTTGACTTTTGGATTCAACTCGCATAGGCCCGCATACATCCGAATGAATAATTTCTAACAATTCGGTTTTTCTTTCGGATTTCTTGGGAAAAGGTGTCCGCGTCATTTTTCCTTGGTAACAAATTTCACATTTCAAATCTGCTTTAGTATTCCCAAGTTCAAGACCCTGTATAAACCCTTTGCGGTGAGCTTCTATCATATCTTTTACGTTTAAATGTCCTAGACGCCGGTGCCATAATTCTAAACTTTCAGATTTATTATTTGTAACATACGCAGAATCAATAAAATTTTGACACAATTCATGTTTATTTTCTCGAATGTAATACAATCCGCCGATTCGATCTGCTACTAGTTGAACATTCCCATCGATTCCAACGACGTAGGCATTATCCTTTTTGAATAAAACTTCGAAATTTTTCTTGGTTATTTCACTTATTGACAATAAATTAGTACGTAAGTCTGGAACATGCAAGGCTCTTTTTAAAGAAACGTTCTTTTCTTCGCCAAATACATCAGCAGAAAACTTAACACTTCCTTCAGCTACGATATCGGTATATGAATCATTTGCTAGATGAAGTTTCGTACGTGTGCTGTCTTTGATATCGACAAATTCATCGAGTTCCTTACAAAGATGCGATGTCGCTCCACTATCTAAGCACCATTTCATATCGAGATTCGATGAGCTGGTTTTAAAAGCATTTTCTGCGGATAAACAGACATCTTCAGCACATCTTGCAGAATTAGATGAAGTTTTGTCCTTATATCTGCATTCCGAAGCTTTATGACCCATCTTCCTACATCTATGACATTTAAACTTGAAAAATTTTGTAGTATTGATGATAAGAACCATTTTTGACATACATTGCATTTTGCACACAATTTTGGGATTCTGATTTTCTTGCATCACTTTCTTCAATAATTTTCACTCGCAGGACATCCGGTGAAGGCAATTCGTCTCGTGACTCTATCGCGCATCGAAAATTTTCGAAACTGGAAGGCAGACTGTACAACAACATTATGGCTAACAAATCAGAATTTATTTCAACTTCCATTTCTTGCAACTTATCAACAGCATCAAAAAATTGATTGATATGTTCACGTACATCATTTCCTTCTTCCATACGGTGAAGAGTAAGTTGCTTAAGAAGTGTAGCCTTTCTAGCTGGTCCTTTTGACTGGAAAATACTTTCTAGCTTCAACCAGACATCGCGAGATGTGGTACAACCTTTTATTTGTTTAAGTTCCGAAGGACTTATGGAAAGGATAATATCAGACTTCGCTTTCATGTCATTTTTGATCCATGTATCCAATTTCTTTCTGGAATCATCGTCGCCGACAACAATATTTGGTTTGGTGGATTCGCCGTTTACATACATCCAGGCATCGTTTTTTATTAGTAATGCTTCCATGTGCATTTTCCATGTATCGAAATTGTCTTTATTGAGAGATTCAATTCTTGATATTCCAATGTTCATTTTCACGATATATATTATGTTTACAGCTCTACACAACTTATTAAATTCAGTGAGGTAAAGTGTCTGGGCCCATAACCTGTTAGATTATTGGTTTGGACATACTTCTCTAGAGTCTGAACATGTATATTGTATGAACAAACAGGGAAAGAACTTCAAATAACTTCAAATACTTATAGTATTTTTTATTTGACATTTAATTAATGACAACGTCAAAAACCATTGTATATATATAACAAAATATTCATCGTTATGGAAATACCAAGTGTATTTCCAACATAATAAACCCTACGATCTGGATCGTCTTCTTTTAGTTCTTGCACAAAAGTCCATTTATATGGATGAAGTTTTTCTTTATGGAAACATCTTAGGACAGTTGTGTGACTCATTATTTTGACGAGAAATTTGACGTGAACTTGACGTTGGATTCTCCACGACACTTAACATAATATGCACTTTCACATCATCTTCAACGAAGTGCGGTTTTCTCTTTAATGGTTTGACATGTCCAAGTTCTCTGGATTGTGCATGAATTTTAGAACCAGTATCTTGTAAAATATTAGGCAACTAAGAATACCTGTGATTAAATAAGCTTGCCACTTCAACTTGACTTCTGCAATTATCGCCGTAATACATTAAAAATATGGTTTATGGACGATGCCAGACTTGCCTGTATCACACTGTAGCTCACTTTTGATTTTCAAAGTTGACGGGTCCCAGCGTTTTTTATATTTACTAACCCCACAAATAATTTTATTCCATAAGTGGTTTCCACACTGTATGTGTCGAGAATTCTTAAGAAGAAAAGAAAAAAGAAAGAAAAAGAAGAAAGCCTTATCAATTTTAATATATAATGATCTAGTTTTAAAATCATAATTTTTGAATCTTTTTTTAAATCAGTGACAAGTCTGATGCCACTGTAATCAAACTACTTACTTTGCAAATAAGTTTTTACACAATTTCACATCAATATCAATTTAACACATTACTTTTCACAATTGTAGCTTTCAAAAACATAATAAACCATAATATGGAAAGCTTGGCATAGTAAAAAAAGAGTATTCTTTAATTAAAATCCATCGAAAACATTGGCTGTTAAAAATTGTTGCTTTCAACCATTCAGCCAAGAGTACACAAATCCTCTGGTAAGATAAAAATTTATTGTAATTATTTTGATGTGTCTAACCGATTATGATCAATGAAGAAGCCATTAGAATAGTTGAGACGGTCAAATATACTTCGCTGGGGTAATCAGTTTTTAACAAAATATCTCAGGTCGTTTATTGCTATCGAAGCATTGAACAGCTATCCAGAAGACTATTTTAAAGCCACATAAAAATAATTTAATAATTAGATGACCATTATTCGACGTAATCAGGGTAAAATATTACCCTAAAAGCATGCAAGCAAATCTATTGGCTGCCATGATGTTTAAATATGCTAGAAATAGGTTTAGATAGCCAGAGTACCAGCTAAAGGTGCACACCTTACCATACAATTAGGATTATTTCGGTGGCCATTGTAAAATGAATAACGTTGAAAATATTCCAACAATTTTTCAATGCTCTTTTTCAACATTGATTAGCGTGTAATATTAAACGTGGTGAACGAAATTATTAGAATTCTTGTTAAATTTGGTGGCATTATTAGCTCTCATAATAAAAATACTAGCATCCTATGTATTGCCCTATTAATGTATGATATAATCTCGTCCACATGTTGCTAGGTTGTTTGACAATACCTACATTAACAATTCGAGAACTTCCTAAATTGGCAGACATATCATGAGTGATATTACAAGGCAACAAAATTTGATAGTTTTTTTTTCTATTCAACCCTGTTTTACCTGCCCACTTGCGAATTTATTTTATATAAATGTTAAAAATAAAAGCAAAACGAATTAATCTAAAATTCATATTTTGGAAGATTTGAATAAATGCGCATAAAAAAATTATTTAACAGCAAGCTGCTGTACAAAGCCTAATCCTTGTCAGTTTAAATACATTCAAGTGTCTATTTTTTAAAAGCGATGAACTTTTTGCGGCCAAAAGGTACTTTAATATTGATTCGTGTCTCAAAGATGACTTAAGAGTTTGAAATTTCCTGTTAAACTTCGCCTGACCCCAATAAATATTCCAGCACCTAAAAAGAATTTCAATTCAGTGTAATAAAATCCTATTGACGTCAACGAATCCTTTCTAGGTAACTAGAAAAAAATCTGGTAAACTGACGAATATTAAACTTCTTGTCTAAAAATCAAGGTATATACTTTTTTGGTATTGGAATTTAAAAAAAGGTTAGGAATTTGATAAATTACATAGCTAATTTCTTAAATAACTGGATCTCTTTTATGCAGAATAAAGAGAAAGTTTAAACTTTTTGCATAATTTTCAGTGGTATTTTTTTGTTACAAAATTGTGTAATAACTTATTTTGCTTATTTATAACGCCATGTATATAGAACAAAATTAACATAGACATATTTCCCAAATAGAAATTAAATTAGCACTTACCAAAATATAAAGTAATATCAAAAAGTATCAAAGTCTGCTAATTTATGTATTATTAAACAGCAATAGAAATGTTTAATTATACTCCATTGGTAGATAAAAATATTTTAATTGAATACACAATCGATACATAATTATTAGCGTAGTACGAAATTGTATACCTATTAATGAGGTTTTCATGGTTATTACCATAAGTATAATTAAATGTCATTATGAAAATTGGATTAAACCGCCAATTATTGAAATTGTTATTTGAGGAGAGAATATTCCTGTTATAATGGCTATGAAATAGTTAATATTAGCCACTTTCCAGTCTAACTAAATTAAATTTTTTCATCTAAAAAATATGTGCCAGCTTTAGACATTTCATTTAATAATCATTTTGCAGGGCATGTCTCGAAAATCTCCAATTACCATTTCTACTGTCACATATGATTTGATTTGTGTTAAACCATCTCGATTGGGTTCGGATCTAAAGGGTATGGAAAAAAGTCCAACTTTAGTCGCTTTACTAATAATATTTTTCGTCTTTTCGGTCTTTGGTGTAGCTTTTATCTTTATAAGATACATAAATAAAAAAAAATGTTTAGAAGGTATCGCAGTCTGCTTAGGATTCTTATTCTAAATGGATTTTGTAAAACGGTTATATTTAATACTATTTATTATGTAACTTAATAAAAAAATATTTATTGATAAAAGACTGTTTAAAAGTACATAAGTTATTCGTGAATGTATTTATTAATTTATTTATTAGGTAAACATCCAAACAGGTTTTAAAACCTAAAATACACGATGGAATCAAATTTTGGCACAGGGCCTCAATATTTAAATGAAATTAATTAAGAAACAAATGTATGTATTATTTTTCATTTTTAATACTATCAGTTTTTTGTTTACTATGTAGGTATTCTTCTTTTTTCCATCTGCTACCGTTCCAAGTTATGTATGTTTTCTGTGAGGAGTCTCCTATTACATCGTTCCATGTTTTGTTAGGTCGACCCCTTGTTATTTTTTTTTGTTGTTCTTTCTTGCCTAATTTTTTATGTGGGATATTATCCATTCTTATTAAATGTCCAAACCATTTGAACTTTCTGTAGTCTCTAAAATTGGTTCTATATCATCTTTTCTTATTACCTTGTTTTTAATTTACCCATCTTTGATTTATTTACCCATAACAGCTCTTAAATATTTCATCCCCATTGCCTGTATTTTGCTGTTTTGTGGTTTGTTTAGTATAGCTCTTACAACCACATATCAATGTTGGTCTATAAATGATCTTATAAACTGTCATTTTTGTTTTTATTGATTCTTTTTTGCTTGTTCATGGAGTAGTACAATCTGGTAGTATTTTAAATCCAATTATTAATTTCTGTTTCATTCTTACCATTTTTTTGTTAAATTGATTGTACTAACCCTTACTTTTTGGAAGTCCATCTTATTAAGAATAAAAAAAACTCTTCGTTTTAACAAAACTTCCAGTATTTATTAAAAAACTGCTTTTTTAAACTTAATGACAGCCGTTTCGCTAGACAACTAGCATCGTCAGATGGACAAATAGTAACTTCAATATGTGAAAGTAATTCCAATAACATTTCAAAAATAATATCTTCGGCAACATCAGCATTAATATCATTTAAAACACAAAATAATGTTGGTACAAAATTGTTAAATGTAAAAACAAAATTACCTAAATTAAAAAAATCTGGTGTTTACAAAATTACTGGTCCAAAGTGTAATGCTGTATATATAGGTCAAACACAAAGAAATTTTGAAGTTAGATTTAACGAACATTTAAAAGCATATGGATTAAAACAACAAGTCAAATTATGCAAAACACCTACTTTAACATCCAACCTCACTCTTACACACCAATGACATCCAAATACTACATACTTGTAATAAAAAACAAAATTTAGATTTCCTTGAAGAACTTGAAATAAAAAGACATCTAGCACATCCACAATTTAAAGTTGTTAATGAACAAATAAATCTGGGAAGTTCTCCACTTTTAAAATGTTTGCTTTGATTGAGTCTTCATTTTATACAAAGATAAGACGAAATTGTAACACAAATATATTAAGTTATTGTAAAGATCAGCAGATATAGTTTTTTCCTGGTTTTTCTATATCATTGCTCAGTTATACTGATCTAAGAGGGAAGTACATGCAGGATAATCCCTTAGGGCTATTAACATCTAGGCTTTAATATTGTTATGTCTTACTACTTTCATACTTGGTCTAGCCTTATAACTACCTAAACATCAAGTACCTAGCTACAAACAAACAAGTAGTAACTTCAATATGTTAATCTGACGATGCTAGTTGTCTAGCGAAACAGCTGTCATTGAGTATAAAAAAGCAGTTTTTTAAATAAATAGTGGAAGTTTTGTTAAAACGAAGAGTTTTTTATTATTCTTAATATGATGGACTTCCAAAAAGTAAGGGTTAGTACAATCAATTTAGGAATCAATTAGGAATCACTGCATTTTTCTGCAGCCGTCCCGAAAACAAAATTTTCAGTATGATTTATTAAACTACTGAAAGTTCCACTATACAAAAATCGTACCGAAAGATCAACTTTCGGAACGATTTTTTTTTTTCAAAAATGGAGCAGTGATAAAAAAGTGCATATTATAAATGAAGCAGTTATTTTTGCATATATAATGAAAAAATCAAAAGTCTTAAAGCCCTCGAGTCTATGGAGCAATTACCCAATGCTCAAGTCCACAACTAACAGTAAAAAAATATAGATATAAGCCACTATCCCAAAATAAAATATCACTTTTGGCACTTGTTACGTAAATTACTATTTTTTGCAGTATTGGTAAAATCTTTCGAAACCAATTTTCAAAAGACTTTCTATCCTTCTCCTTATTGTAGTCAATACTTTTGCAGGATTCAAAAATCCACAGTGCATCTGGAACAAAATCATTCTCACTTCCAATGTGACAGAATATTTTTATCATTTACCTTTACCTAAAAGTCATATTATTGATAAAAGTAAAAAAAATTGAAGAGTTACTTTAATTTAAATTAACTGTAGGATTTTTGAAGCCGGTCGACAGCCCATCCAATAATGCACGTTATGTAGAAGTTACTGAATCATCCACACAAACTTTTAATTCTGTATGGCCAACATTTATACATGTCCCGTCTACATAATAAATTGTTCTATTTTCGGCTCTATATTGTCTTATGTGTTGCAGATAAACTTTATTTCTTCCACGTTTTTTAAACTGAAAATGTAAACTTTTTAAGAGTTTGTAAAATAAAATGTGTGGCTAACTTTATGTTCCTTCATGACATTAAAAACACTTTTCGAACAAGTTTATCTAAACTTTTTGTTGAATAACGGTTAACGCTATAACAAACTTATTTTTCAATTAGCCAATTTGTTTCTATCTTTTTCACCTTAGTTTCCTTTTTGTTTTTTCGTAAACTAATAAAAAGATAGTGGTGCCGATTAACTCTTATATTCACCAATCCAACCTGTAGATAGCATACATTTGGGAAGAATCTCTTAGCCTGGCTCTGCCAGAAGGGTGTTATAGTATCACAAATTGGCGCCCTGTACTAATAGCTTTTTACAGTTACAAAACCTGGACTAAATGAATTATTTATAATATTTACCAGTTGCAACATTTCCAAAAGGGGAAAAAATGGCGGTTTTGATCTTGTTGAAAAATAGTATCTGTTACAAGGTTAGAATGAAAGATTGATGCGAGTGAAAACTTCCGAGAGCGAGCAGAAGGCAAGTGTGATGAACCAGGAGCATCATGAATTTTCATTCTAACCGAGTAGCAGACTATACTTTCTCCACGATGGGTTAAAGTCGGAACTTGGTGGTAGAGAAGTGGAAGAAGGAGATAATGAAAAAACTATTTACGGGAGGAGAAGAAAGATGGGAGTATATGATTCGCGCAATGTATTTATTATACAGTGTGGAAACAACTTATGGAATAAAATTATTTTTGAGGTTAGTTTAGAAGATTATAAAAAACGCTGGGACCCGTCAACTTTGAAATTCAAATGTGTACTTGGTAAACATAAATAATGTCTGTCAGTTGTTAATGTGTTGACATTAAAATATCGTAGTTGTCAATTCTTAATTAAAAACTAATATCCTGCTAATTAATAATGAAATATTTAACTAAGACTCACCGGATTAAAACAGTGTCGTGGAGAATCCAACGTCAAGTTCACGTCAAATTTCTCTTTAAAATAATATGAGTCACACAACTGTCCTAAGGTGTTTCCATAAAGAAAAATCTCCATATAAATTGACTTTTGTGCAAGAACTAATAGAAGATGATCCAGATCGTGGAAAGAACTAAAATAGGTATTTGTACAATTCTTTTTTCCGATGAATAAACATTCACATTGAATGGGGAAGTAAATAGACAAAACATAAGATATTGTTAAGAAAATAATTCTCATTTAATGCAAAAGTTGAACGTTTGGACAGGTATTATAGGTGATCATATTATTGGTCCTATTTTTGTAGATAGAAATTTGAAAGCCAAAAAATATTTAAGCATAATTATAGACGAAGTTGTTTCTGAGTTGGCCAACTTATATCCCGACGCAATAAATTCGAACCTACCGGATGAAAATATCTGGTTCCAGCAGGACGGAGCAACACCCCATTATGCTTTAATTGTAAGAAATTACTTGAATAAATGGATTGGACAAAGAGGTACTATCGGCTAGATCCCCGGACCTTACGCCAGTGGATTTTTGACTGGGGGGTTATCTCAAAAACAAAGTATATGCAACACAGCCAAATAGCATTGCGGACCTCAAAGAGAGGATATAACTACAGAAATGCGGGCTATTTATAATTATAAATAATTTCGAAATTTCACCCTGTACAATTCATAATAGACCCTACATGTATAGTTCGTTGAGATCTTATTGTTAAGGAGCTTTTAAAATCAAAAAAATATACAGGGTGTCACCCTGTACATTTAAATTTATGAATAAAAAGCTCACATTTGAATTTCAAAGTTGACGGGTCCCAGCATTTTTTATAATTTTTTAAACTAACCACATAAATAGTTTTATTCCATAAGTGGTTTCCACACTATAATATTAATATTAATTGTTTTAATTTGGAATGTGTTGAATATGTCCTTTAGTTAGTTAGTCTATAGTCCATAGTTAATTATTTTATTTTAAACTATTGCATTAGTTAACAATATTATTATAAAAAAACCTTTCTTGTCTATTTATAGTGGACTTTCATCCACAAAGGTTAATATTCATTTTAAATGAGCTTCTTTACTGATATATACACCACTCACAATACACAATTTATGCATCAATTGTTAATAAAACCGTTGTTCTCTTCAAAGGAATTTACTAGACTGACCTTACTTTTAGTGGAAGTGAAAACAAATTCTTTCCCAAGTTAAATATATAAATTTACCTATATTGAAATTCTTATGACAATGTTTTTCATCTAAGTATATGTCGCACAGCGAGATTGCTTTCCAGATGAAGATAGTTGCGCCCGGTTATATCTTAAATATACGGTCCTGCTAAAATTTTATTTTGTTATTCTGTCTTGCGTCTGCCTCGTACGTTACTAAAAGATAACAAGCTATCAGGTTGCTAAATTCAAGTTGATCGAGGTTTCTCCCCTATCGTGTGCAATTGCCAAGAGTTTTGAACAGTCGAATGTTATTTTTTTTTCTTTAGTATAAACGAGAGTGCTTCGGATTGTTATGGTGGGTGCTATCGCGAAAGAATAATAAATATTTATCAGTTTCCGAAGAGTAACATACATATGTTTTTATTTCTTTGGAAAAAATCCTTTTATACTACAATGAGGGTTGACATACTCTTTGTTACTGAAAGACAATGTTGTTTTTCCATTTGTAAATTTATAAACAACTTTCCTTTAAACATAACTAAAAAGTTTATAAAGTGGTTTAATAAATACGTTGAACCGAAAAAGGCGTTTGCTTAAAGCAAGACGGTTATAAAGTTTTAAATAAAATTTGGTGTCAATACACGTGACAGGACTAGCTCTAATTAATAGTAGTGGTGTATACGGTTATATTAAAAATATAGAAATTGCGAAGCTTTAGGTTTTGGGCGACGCTGATTTCAAATATAAATTTATTTATGTTATATGTAGAGTATAAGTAGTATAACTTTACTGGTTATACTGTAAGTAGATGACAACTTTATTATTTTAACATAAAACACAATATTTTTTAGTTTATTTACTAATTCTACATAAAATGTATGTATTCATTTCAAGATCCTGCGAACTGGCTATGATTATCACTTCCATTGTATAATATTACTTGGTTTTGACCTTTACAGGTTTGGGTTTAATATTTTCATGGAATTTTTGTTATTTATTGTTATTTTATTTATTTATTTATTTTTTTATTTATTTTATTTATTGTGCAAGAACAACTTTGTGGCGATTTTTGAAGAAAACCGAATTTAAAGTTAAGACTCGATAAACGTCAGTCTATTATGGAGAGCAAGAGACTGGTTGTATGGAGAAACAAATATTTACAAACCCTCACAAAATATTGTTATGGATAACGTGCCCTATCATTCAAGGGTGAGGGTAAGAGAACCCATATCAAGTTCTACGAAAGATGAGCTGAAATTTTTTTTGGAACAGAATGATCTTTACTATGAAGAGTGCTACACAAAAAAACAATTATTAGAGGTGTTACGTACCAAAACTTTAAAAAAAGAGTATGTCACTCTTTGGCAAAACAATGGTACTAACCCTTACTGTGTGAAAGTTCATCTTATTCAGAACAATAAACAACTAAAAGGTTGGATTAACTTTCACTATTTATTCTTTAAATTCAATGACAGCTATTTCGATAGCGAAACGGCTGTCATTAAATTTAAAGAATAAATAGTGAAAGTTAATTCAACCTTTTAGTTGTTTATTGTTCTGAACTTAATTTTATTGCTAATCAATAAATTAATAAGTAAGTTGAAACCTTTCAATTAAAGAATTTAAAAAATAGTTATGTTAGGTTAGGTTAGGTTAGGTTAGGTAGTCGTCTTTTATTGGATTTAGGAAAAAAACAGCTTTGCTTTCATGTCGCGTTTTAGTAAAATAATTGAACAGAATAGTTCAATATAAATACGGCCCTAAAATTTAAAGTGTCGGCTTAAATATCTATTAAAATAAGTCAATCTGCACGAAGTTGAAACGAATACTACCTATATTTTCTATTCATATAAAACTCTAAATTAATTGTTGGCATACGAAATAAGAGACACCATTTTTGGAGGGTGTAGGTGCGCAATAAGAATAGTTTATTATCAAACGAGTGCAGTTTATGTAAGGAACCATCAAGCGGTGAGTTGTATCTATCTTTAATCATCTTTTGTCCTTTAACTATCCAAAATCTCTCCCGCATACTTGTCAAAAGAGTTGCACACCTGCATGTAGATAGAGTTCATAAAGGCATCAGAATAGGTAACTTGAAACTTCCGCATGGTAACATATCTTTTGCACTGTTACTTATAAGATTTCCGTTGCCACAGTTTTAAATCAATCCTGTGTTCGTCGCTCTGTTAGCCACGTCAATTCCCACGCCTATTTTGACATTTACAACGGTTTTCGTACCGAGATTGAGTTTTACCGACTGACCCTCACTACAATAATACCGCTTTCTCATAAACCGTTTTGGCTGTGTGAAAAACACAGTCGCCAAGGTTATACCGCCAAGAATACCACTAAAAATACCCCAAAGAATGCTATATATATAATGCAGTAGACGTAATAAATACCATTAAGGACCCATAAGATGTAAGAAATACCGATGTGAGAAATATCGTTAAGAACCCAGCAAATGTAAGAAGTACTATTAAGCATCCAAGGAGCTCCCAAAAGCTATGGGAACACAACAAGCAAACGAGCCCACCTAAAAACCTGGGAAACTTCAGATAAGTTTAGAAATTTTCTTTTTACAAGTTTATGTACTTCCTTCCTGACAGATTAATTTAATTAGCAAATAAATAATTATTAAGAACATTAAAAACACAATTAAAAAAAAGATATTGGCGCCCTCAACTTTTATCACCAATCAACCTAAACTATAGTAAACATTTACTTGGAGTCAAACCACTCTTTGAGAAGATTCTTTAGCCGGGAACTGCTCAAAGTGAGTTTTAGCGGTTCAGCATAGACTCGTTTCGTTTTTACTCTAAGTCAACCATGTTCATCTATACTAATTTCTAAATTTCCAAAATGTTTCTTTCCTTTGAAACTTTAACTTTGAACTAGCCGCATTAATCTGATCTCATCAGCTTCATATTCTTCATGTGATAAAAGCGTATCTGCTTGGTTTATCTTACGCTAAATTCTTTTATAAAATCGTAAAATCCATCCAATCTTTTAAATCATCTTGGAATATTTACTGAAATATCGATTGAAGTCTCAAGAATCAATATTCTTCTCATTGAGTACCGCAACAAACTTCTTATAGTCACACTTAACTCAGTCAGGGCTTCTTCTTCGTTAAAATCGATCAACATAGAAGGCCAAGAGTTTACATTCGAATTGGACTTTTCCAGCAACAAAATATGTAAATAAAACCTATACATATAAGCGAAGTATATCTAACAACTATATCTGAATATTATAGCAAACTTTAAATCGAGATATTATGAACGTTGAGTTCTAGTGTTCTTGTGTTTTAAAATCATTATATGAAACTTTGTCTTATTTCTCTATTACTTTTAATCAAATCTTGTAGCGCAAATATCCATTAAGTAGATATAACACTTCTTCGGTAGGTAAATTTTATTTTGCTGGTACTTTATCATCATTCGTTAAATTATCGCCAAAACACGCTGTACGTTTTTTCTGGATCGGATTCCTGGTTAATGATATATCGTGATAATATCCTTGTCCCCAGAGTCATCATCTATCATATCGACGTTATTTGCATTGACAGACGGGAAAAGGATAATCCCATTAGTAGACGTTGCAATATTATTGATTAGGTATTATTTTCTTTAGTTACTCATGGTGTTTTAACGAATTATTTTTAAACAAATTGTGATAATTCCAACTAAATAAAAAATTCACCAAGCTCCTCTATATCCTTATCACGAATTTCTTAAACTTTCTTAAATATTTATTAATTGTAGTATGTTTTAGTTTGCGATATAAATGTAGCTTCTGAATTGGTTCTTGTTCTTATATTTTTAAGGATGATTTGAAAACTAGGTGTCCCTTTAAAAAACAGATAAGTGACATTCCTTGCTAAGTTCACAACAAGAAGAAGGAGAATGAAATCGAATGGTACAATAGCGAATGTCAACAAACAGTGGAAAGAAAATTGGAAAATGGGTTAAAATGAAAAATAAGAATAAACGAGAAGATAAATAAAACAATAAATAGGCAGAAAGACTACGGTCGATAGCCTTTTGGGTAACCAATAAAGATATCTCTCTCTAAAACAATAAATCAATAAGAATAGAGACCAAAAAAATTATAAGAAAAGTAAATTACATTTAACGGACATAAAGATTCAGGAAATATAATGCGAAAAAATGGCAAGAAATTACCAAAAAAAACATAGAAAAAATAAAAAAATAATAAAATGGCCAAAAGCAAATTAAAATGAATAAAAACAATGAAGGACAGATTGTGAAAGAGGAAAAATAATATAATGAAATATGGACGACATATTTTAAGAATTACTAAAGGAACCAGTTATAGAAGATGTAATAGAGGCAGAAGAAGTATTAGAAAAAGAATTTATTATAAAAGAAAAAGTATAATAAGATGAAGGGATAGGAAATTGGAGAAATTGTATTAATCCGTAAAAAAGGAGAACAGCAAGAACGCAAGAATTACAGTGGCATTAATTATTATCGTCAATAATATAAAAAAAATTAATAACTAAAACACAATAAGACAATATTAATGCGTATTCATAAAAAGGCAGATCAACAAAGGACGCAATGCACACCATTAAACAAATCACAGAAAACGCACATAAACATGAACAAAAAATAGAAATATTTCATTATTTTCTACTTATTTAAATAAAACTACTTAAGATAAGTATCACACTATTTATATATTATGGACATTGTCCATTGTCAGAGGTAATATATTCAGACGGTTGCATAAACCCTTATCTAACCTCTTTACTTTGGAAACAAGAAAATTGTATGTTTGAAACAGACTTTTTTACTTATGTTTCGCTACTGAATTAACTATGTCCTTAACATAATGATATTTAAAGAGATATTTTTAATTCCTTTAACAGTACAGATTACCATTAATTCAAGAGATTTTAATATTTATTAAATATATAATTGAATAGCGAAAACAAACCACTTCCACTTTTATTTCTAATACTGTTTTTTTTTTATTTTCTATGTATTTATTATTCTAGTAGTAGTTTATATTTATGTTTTATGTCACTAGTATTGTACTATTATTCCTATAGAGTTTGTACCTGTGTCAATAACCATCGCTGTTGAGACAAATTAATTTTAAATAAAGAAAAATAAAAAAAATTAATTCACAAATTTCTATCAGAACAAGAGAATTATTTATAGATTTTAAAAGTAAAAGTCCATTAACTTATGAATAGTAAGGTTCGTTTTTTATAATTAAATTAAGTAAACTAAAATTCAACTATTCGTTTCCAGGAAAAAATTATTTAGGCCAACATCAAAATCAATAAATTTAAAATGCCCATGCACAAGCTATCTTTGCACACACACTTGTCAAAATATAACAGAATGTTCGCTAACAGAGTTTTAACAAGCGTTTATGCCACCAATCCATTTTATATTTGTGAAATTACAGGGTATTCCATTAAAAAAACTTTTATTATATGTACTGACAAAATTCACTTTCTATGTAGAACTTTTTTAACAATGATTATATGGGGTAGGTAATTTATAATTATAAACCCTGTACATATACGTCTCCAAATTTCTAAATTATTTCTTTATTAAAATGTTAATTACTTCAACAGAACTTGTTTGTGTGTTATTATTATATGCTTTAGGCATTCTTACTAACTACCAAAATTAAGGTATATATATATATCAGTGCTTCAAATGATACAAGTTAAAAAACTTGATGCTCGGGGAAAACTGGAGGAATCATTCTCTTTTTCTATTTCTTTTCTTTTGTATGCATTGACAAATCTACATTATTTATATTGTTTGAATAAATCTTCATTAATTGTAAGTAAATATTTTTTATAGTAATTAGGTAAGAAGATTAAAAATAAAACGTTTTAACAAAAATTCCACTTTTTATTTAAAAACTTGTTTTTTTTAAATCAATGACAGTAGTTCTAAACTTTTAATGAACACGAATAAATAACCAAACAAATAATGACATTACACCAAAAACTAGACGGCCATATTTTTTAAATTAATAAGAAATAATTTTATCTTCTGTCCGCTAGACAATAAGTATTTTTCATAATAGTGTTAATTTAACTAACGAACAATGTTACGTGTTACATTATAAGCACACAAAAACCTAATGTATTTTAGTCCACCCTGCACCAATTACAATCCATACATTTTTGGACTTAGCTCAGCTAGAGTGATCCGAAAATTAAGTCAAAATGGGGATATCCATTTTAAAAAAGACAACTGTGACTTCATTACTCGAAATCAATTCACCCTATATATTAGAATATTATTTTAAAATACGGTAAATTAAAATCCAAAATTGACGTGTCAGGATTATTTCTCACACTGGTCTGTTTAGCTAAAATTGAATTACATACTTCACGGAATTTTAACCAAACTCATTGAAAACAAAATCCTAATTCTTTCTTTTATTAATTTTATCGGTTTTAATTAATTTTACAATTTAAAGCATGATCAATTCCCCTGCATTCCTTTTAAATTAAACCTCTCTGATATTTTAAATGATAAAAGTATCATGCATTATCTTATTTAAAAGAAAGGTAGCTAAAGTCAAAGTTGAAACTAAAGTGAATATCAAACGAGAATAAATAGAATAACTCCACTCCACAATGTCTGAATAAGAAATAACATTTTCCTCTAATTTATCTCTGACAAAATCCAAATAAAAATTAATTTCTTGAATAAAAATGAGCAACGAATCCACAAGTTGAAACTCTATCTAGCAGTTTTCGTTTGTAGTCAGATTGTTTAATTTTCACTAATAATGTCACAAGAGCTTAAATTATTTCCGGAAATTTTTTTGAGGGCACGAATATTTTAAAAATTATATTTTGAATAAATTTGTTAGAATATTGGTGCCCGAAAGTAAATTTCCAGTAATAATTTAAGCTTGCGTGGTATTTGGTAAGAAAATTTCACACCATAATTTGGAAAATAATAATTAATCCAATTTGACGTCTGTCATAAAGCCTTATAATTACTAGTTTAAACGTCTGCATCATTTGACAGATTGTTTGAAAACAGTGTCAAGAATTTTAGAATTGGGCTAGTTATAAGTTGAAAGTTTACAAGACGAGGGCTATTAGTTGAATCTTTACAAGACGATAGTTATTAGTTGAATCTCTTTAAGAAGATAGTTATTAGTTGAATCCCCTATTCTCTTCCTGACTGGTTAGGTTAGGTTTAGGTACAGTGTAGAGATCCCTCTCTCAATATTCTTTGACCAATAAAAATGCTTCATTTAAAATTCTTTACGAGAATCAATCAGAAAGGATTATTTCTTAATTTCCTTATGTCTAATTAACTAATTATATTTTACAAACAATTTTTATACATAATATACATAACAATCTTTTCTAATGTTCAATTTATTCCGGTCAGAAAAGCACTCAAAATTCTTTATCACTAAGGCTTGAAGGTCACAAAACCGATCGATATTATTTTACCAGCTGAAAATAGTCAGAAATACTGTGTCTTAGTCACACAGGTGGCCTTCTAAGTTTTAAAAATTTGCGCAATCTCATGTCACACGCACAGGTGGTGTTCGTAAAAAAGTTTTTATACAATATTCGAGGTAACTTTTCTGTGTAACTGAGTTTAATAGATTATTGAAAATCCTTTTAACGGAAAAAATGTTCTTAGAAAATTTATAATTTGTTCGTTTGTTTCTTTCATTTGGAATTATATTTTCATTATTATTTTTTTAATGGTGAGTTTGATTATTTCTATTTTTGTTACTTGCTGGATATTTATTTAATTTCAATTAATTAGTGTTGATTAATTTATCATCTGTTTTTTTTATGAAATGTGATAACCCTTTTCATTATTTATTTGATTTCGATTGATTTTATAGTGATTTTGTTTTTGATCATCAAAATACATATTTCTTACATAAAATTACTCATTTCTTTAATCAATAATTTTTTTAATAATATTACTTCGTCTTAATAGATATATAATAGTATATAACAATAATTATAAAGAAAATTAAAATAAAGGTAAATACAATTATAATTTGTAATATAAATTAGTGTTCTGTAGAAAACCAAAAAGGTTGTGGAATTCATGTGATAGACTTTCTGTTAGGTTCCCACTTAACATGTTCTGTTTTCTATCATTGTAGTATTACCGGCAGTCTGTGAGAATGTGCTTGATTGGTAGTGAGGCAGTACAGTGATGACATTGTGGTGGAGGTTCACCACACATTAGGTGCCCATGTATCAACCTAGTGTGCCTGATGCGCAGTCTTCGAATAATGATTTTGTTTTTCCTTGATTGTCCAGTAATCAGTGTAGGTTTGTTAACTAGTGGCTGGATTTCTCTGAGTTTGGAACAAGTTCCACTCCAGTGAATTTGCCAAGTTTCTTTGATAGTATTTTTGAACTATATTTTCAAGTCTTCGTGCAACTGGAAATGTTGGACATCTTCGCTAAAACTCGCTGCTTCTTTTGCAGCCCTGTCGGCTATTTCGTTGCCACATACCCATATAGCACACGACGTACTGGGGACGTACATATTAGGTCCGATTTGGGTCTTTACGTCCCCGGACCAGAGCCCTTAAATCGGTTTTTGCGGCTGAATTGAGATGGAATGAGTCAGTGGCAATCCATATCTACTAGTGAGTTTGTCATGAAAATATTAATGTTTTCTCAATTTTGATTTTATTTTCGTCTTCTATGGGGTCAATTTAGTGGGTCTGGACTATTTTTATGCAAATTAAGTATTAAAAATTTTTTGATGATAATCAAAGGCCAACATTTATCTACTTTCTTCATATTTTTTTCTGATGTGTGTATTTAACATTTAAAATAATGTATCCAAATATTTTACAACTCAAAATTTAATGTGAAATATAATTATTTATATCAAATAAGTATATTAAAATTTCAAAAAGATACTTAAACATTGCAGTCTATTAACTACCTTGTCAATAATAAATGCATAGAAGAATATAAAGAAGAATTATTTCCCATTTTCGATAAAAATTTCCTTGATATCTTTGTTGGATACAGTTCAGCCCTGTTTTCACTATCGGGCGTAAGCTTTTCTGAGTTTTTATTTTTTCCTAAGGGATTATAAATGTGAGTGAACGCTCGTTTTCTCAAGGGAAAAATTTCTCTGTGTGACTACCGAGAAGAGTATAATGTGAGAAATATGAAACCGCATATTGACTACCGAAAGTATGATGTAAAATAAGGTCGCAATAAACCGTCAATATTCTAAGAAAAATGTTAAGCGAATATACTTCGTATAGGTACTTAAATGGAAAACGACCATTTATAATATTTTTCAAATATTGCTGCACGTCAATTTAGACGCATTATAAACTATTTTAGTTCCTACATCGTGCTAAAAGCAAAAAAAAACATTAATCTGCTCTTTCTTTTTTCCATTTTACTGAATCAAATTTAATATTAAATTAATCATTTTAAAATTCACACAGTCCTATTTTCTTAATTTAAATACAGCCAAAAAATAAATTGAACATGAGTCTATGACTAATGAATTGGCTGCATTCTACTCATTTTCTTTATAAATAATTAAGATGCCTTAACATGCATTTAAAATAAACGAATGAACAGTTTGCTATAATAAAACACTATCTTTAAATCTTATTTATTTGTTATAAACAATTTTGTATATTTAGATCATAATTTGATTTTTTCACAGAAGTCTTTCATAGGTTCTTTTTTAAACACAGGAATCTTCTTACACAAAATTGACTATAATTAAAACAATAATATTGACATAGCATACAGAATTCATATTTCGTTTTAATAACAACAGATATTAAGTCCTCTTTTCCAAAAATCAAGGGTTTGTATCTACAGTATTTTGTTCAGATTGTAAAATAGTAAACATTGGAAGAAGACTTGAAGACCGGAATATAAGAATATTAAGAAATATTCGTTATAAATCATATTAAACTTCTTTATAATTATAACAAATGCATACGGTTTACCTGCTAAAATCCTTAGAAATCAGATAAGCTTTTTTAAACGATACTGTTATTTGTTTCAATTAGTAGATATGGCATAGTAATAATATTCTTTAATCGTGCCCTTTAACTATTTTTAATTTAGGTTATTTTGTTTTCACATACAATTTTATGTTTTGAATCATTAATGCAGAGGATATTATTTTTGAGATTGTATTAGAAATATTTTCACAATATGTACTATTTTAATAACTAAGTACATTAAAAATAGAACATTTTAAACAAAACTTATTTATTTAAAAAAATTTCTTTCTTAAACTCAATGACAGCTGTTTTGCTAAAAATTGGCATATTCAGTAAATACAGGGTGTCCCGAAAAGAATGGTCATAAATTACCACAGATTTTGGGGTCAAAAATATGTTGATTGAACCCCACGTACAATAGTCCACACCAAAAAAGTGATAGGGTGCTAAAGTTAAAAATTTAAATAATTTTTTTAACATTACTCTAAAACGGTTTAACGTTAATTTATGAAAATGTATAGGAAATACTAGTAGAGAATACCCAATAAATTGGAAACAGTTGCATTCAATAATTTTTATTTATTGTGGATTTTCAGAGGGGATCAACACCCCTTTCACCCCCAACTTTTTTTATAGCTATAATTTAACAAAATATGGACCACCACTGGAATCAAACGTCTATTCTTAAACTTTTGATTCTCACTGTATTTCTTTGTTAATATTTTATTATGGAAGATACAGCCAACCCTTTAGAATGACAATTTCAATATTGAATATGGAACTACATTTTCACAATTATTAAAAACATCTTTATTATTAAATTAAAATTTATAAACAAACAAGATATTTGCCTTGACTCAGCAAGTGTTCAATATGACCTCCTCCTTCCTGTATACAAGTTCTACATCGTTTCAACAAGGAATACCGAATATTTTAATATTAATAAAGAAATTAAAAATAAAAATATTACATATTCTGGTAATATTTACCATACAATTTTAAAAATAATATCTTCGGCATCACCAGTATTAATCATTTAAAACACAAAATAAGGTTGGCACAAAATTATTAAATGTGAAAAAAAAATATCTAAATTAACAAAAACTGATGTTAACAAAATTAATTTTCCAAAATGTAATGCAGTATACTGGATTGGGATAAAGTATGCAACCAAGTAAATATCTTTTAAACGAAAAGAACGATATTTATGAAAATTTGCAGGTAAGTGCAATGGAACAAAACGCATCTGAGTGAAAAGAGTGACTCAAGAATTGGTTAATAGGATGGCATATTGTCAGCATATTTTGTGGTAATTACCCATTCTGTTGAAGTGCAGGAATAATTTCATTATTTAGTAGATCCAAATACTTGTCATCATTCAAGTTTCCATCGATAAAAAATGGGCCTATAAGCTTATTTTCGACAAATCCCATCCAAACATTTAACTTTTGTGGATGCTGGATATGTGCTTCATGAATACAATGAGGATTCTCATTTGACTAATACCTTGAGTTATGGCGATTAACTGTTCCATTTAAACAAAAAGTTGCCTCATCGGAAAAAACTATGCTAGAAGCAAAATTTTTGTCGACATTACATTCGCAAAATTCCAGCCGATGGTCAAAATTATCGTATGACAATTCTTGAACCTTATACGGATGATACTTTTTACTTTTTAATATCTTTCCTACAGAACGTCGACTGATTCCATGGTTTAGTGCCAAATTTGTGGTGGAAGCTTGAGGTGATTTTTCTAAATCGATTGCAATATTTTGTTTAAAAGTTTCGTTGGTTGCAGTCCACCGTCTTCCAGGTTTTAGCAAATTTTTTACCATCCCAGTAGTATTAAAACGTTGTAATGTTTTAGTTACTGTTGAGCGTGATATAGGATTTCTCTCCGGACGCAAATTATTAAAAATATGACACACTTCTTCATGAGTTCTAACACGATCACCATAATCGATCATCATTAAAATTTCAATACGCTCTTTTTCACTTAATTGAACCATTCTAAATTGTGCAATTTATTTCCGTCAATTAGAATTTGACACTTGAAGAACAAAATACGTACTAAACAGTACTTGTTTATTTATTACTATGCATACAAACAACATCAATTAGTTTATCTAAACAGTTTTTTGCTCTAATGCAAAAAACTCAAAGGAGGTTGGTTAAAGTGCTATATTCCTCGTTTTTACAAATTTTTTTACACTAAACCCAGTATGTATGAATTCAAAATAACAAGCTCTTTCAAAATCTGTGAAAATATATAGGGAGTCCCATTTAAATTAAAGAAGTTGATGGCATTTCCAGTTAAACCGAAAGTACATTATTATCAAAAAAATGTACATCAGATGCGTTTTGTTCCATTGCACTTACCTGCAAATTTTCATAAATATCGTTCTTTTCGTTTAAAAGATATTTACTTGGTTCCATACTTTATCTAAACCCTGTATATGGATCAAACACAAAGAAATTGAAGTAAGATTTACTGAACACTTAAGAGTATATAGATTAAAAAAACCAAATAAGTCAAATTATGCAAAACATCTACTTGAAAATGCAACCTCACTCACTCACTCACATCCAAATACTATTCATTTGTGATCAAAAACAAAATTAAGATTTTCTTGAAGAACTTAAAAAAAAGACACCAAGTAGATCAACAAATTAAAGTAGTTAATGAACAAATTTGACGTTCGTCACTATTTAACTGTTTACTTTGTTTTATTTTTAATATTCTTAGGTATTTTTTTAATATTAGTAATAGATAAAACATCTTTTTTATGCTGAACCATATGTATGACAAACTACCAGATGTTATTGGTATTACTTTTTTAAATATATACTGTGTGAGATTTAATTCTGTGCTTTATCATAAACAATTATCAACATTTTTTCCTAAGACCTTTATTTATATAAAGAATAATCCCATTTATATAAATGTTTTTAAAACTTAAGTCAGGTGTACGTCTAGATAGTGACACTAGTTAAGTATGAGTGAAGAAACTGGAAGAAAAATGATATATTTTTCTTAAGAAATTAGTGTAAAAGCAAGAGGAAAAATATGCACCACAGCTCTAGATTTTATGTGGTACTCATAATATGACTATATGACAAATAAATATGTCAGCCAATGATAATGAAACAAATAATTAGACAAACCAAAAGAATTTACTTTCTTAATTTCTTTACACAATAATTGTTTTAAGATGACTTAATGAAATTTATGGTACTAACCCTTACTGTGTGAAAGTTCATCTTATTCCGAATAAGATGAACTTTCACACAGTAAGGGTTAGTACCATAAATTTCATTAAGTCATCTTCGAGAGAAGAATTAACCCGATTGTATAAGAAGTTACATGAGAAATAATTGTTTTTCTTGTATATAAGTGATTAGCTTAGTTTTGGCAACGTTCTGTTAATTTTACTCAATAAAGTTATTTCATTGGCATTGCCTTAATACAACTGAAGCGAGTTTACTAACTTCCTCCCCTTCCGATCCAATATTTGGTCTGTAATACCTGTATTCTAAACTAAAACCAAAATTTAATTCAGAGTGATATAAGAATATACTTTACTGAAACATTGCTTTTAGTATTATTGGGGTATTCATTGTTATTATGTCGCCATCCTAAGTTAATTTATTTTATTATTCAATTGTTTTAGAATCTTGGTTCTGCATATATATGTATCAAAAGAATTTATGAATCAAATACAAAAATACATTTGCTATTTAAACTACTCTGTTTATTATGCACTTGCAAAAATTAAAAATCACTGTTATTTTTGTCAGATATTTCCCCAATAAAATAATATATAAAATATGTTAGTTTCAGTTATTACAAGTAAGTCATTTGGTGTAATTATTTTATATATTACTTTGTCTTATTCAGCTTGTCTTCGGTTGGTCTTTTTCCTTCTTTTGCTAGGTGTCCACATCAAAATTTGCTTCAGAATTCTCTCCTCTGGAATGTTCTATTATATCTGCCTCGACTGTAATAATCTTTTTTCCATTAATTTATCAAGTCTGAACACTCTGGCTGATCTCCTAAAGTTCATTTCTGTCAACAGCAGCCTGCATTTTTGTTTTTCATAAAACTGTCAAACACTCCTAAACAATGTGTTATAATGTAATTTTACGAGTACAATGTTATGAATTCAATAAAAAGAAAATTGTCTTTTAATTTTCTCAAGAAATTTAAATATTTAGTAATGCTGTTCTTCCCACTATCTTATGAAATAAATTAAAAAAAAATATCTTTTCCAAATCGTGTTGGTTTGTTGATCATTTATTTTAAAAGTGGGATGATAAAACTGTTGACTTGTGGAATGATAAATTGTTGACTTGTGCAGCTTACCTTTTATTTTTTACGGAAAGTTTCAAATAGCTTTATGTATCACGCAGATTAAGCTGGCTGTGTTATGACTGTCTTGATTTGAAAAAAGAAGTCTCGAAAAGTAAATAAATTTATTTAGACATGTAAGATAAGTAATAATTAATAAATTTACCCACAAAATGTCAATTTCCTATAAGGATTCCAATGAACGTATGTTTTTCTACGACAACCGTGATAAATGTCCATTTTATAAACGTTACTTCAATTATAGCTAAGCAACAAATGCGAAATGGAATATTTAGTGTTAGGTCTTGGTTCACTATAAAATCAAGACGACTATGGTTTGTCAAATTATGACGTCGAGCGATAAATTGATGCAAGTATTAAATATAAATGATTTTTGGTGATAGAAAAAGTATAGTATGCAGCTCGCAACAAAATAACCATTTTGCACTTGCATAAATTGCAGCACTTGCCTGCTATATTGTGCGCATTGCAAAATATCTCGAATGAAGGTAAATTAATACCTAGTAAAACAAGTAGAATATGAAGTAAATATTTCGAAGGTGATGAAAAATAAAAATAAAACTAATTTAACAACTCATACAGTACAATAATTGTTTATGGAATCTATAAAAAATGGCCGCTCGAAACTTTGAGAAGAAATAAGATATCAAAACAAAAGAATCTAAAACTTTTAAATATTTATATTTTAATAATATGATTAAATAAAAAGGGTGTATATTTATTGTACTAACCCTTACTACGTGAAAGTCCATCTTATTAAGAACGGTAAACAACTAAAAGGTTGAATTTAACTTTCACTATGTCAATCTGGCGATGCTAATTCTATAGCGAAACGGCCGTCATTGCATATCATATTTTGCGAATAAATAGTAAAAGTTTAATTCAACCTTTTAGTTTACCGCTCTTAATAGGGTGTATATTATAAGGGATAGCATTTTATGTAATAACTTATCCACCTACGTAGTTTAATCAATTTTTTGAACTAAAAACTTGAACGGGTGAGGCATTTCGTAAGTGGTTTCCCATCTGTTTGCGTTATCTAAGGGATTCTACCAATACGAGGGTACCCTTTCATATTTCGGGATTGGGCAACCTTGGTGTTGGCAACTGACAGCTCTATCTTAAAGTTAGATATTTTTGTGGTTCGTAAAGTTAGATATTTTTGTGGTTATACGTACTCAGAACGTTTTGACATTCGAGCAGTATTTATGTTAAGAATAACAAAAATCTCTTCGTTTTAACAAAACTTTCACTATTTATTTAAAAAACTTGAACATCCAACCTCACTCTTACACACCAATGACATCCAAATACTACACACTTGTAATAAAAACAAAATTTAGATTTCCTTAAAGAACTGGAAATAAAAAGACATCTAGCAGATCCACAATTTAAAGTTGTTAATGAACAAATAAATCTGGGAAGTTCTCCACTTTTAAAGTGTTTGCTTTGATTGAGTCTTCATTTTATACATAGATAAGACGTAATTGTAACACAAATATATTAAGTTATTGTAAAGATCAGCATGATATAGTTTTTTCCTGGTTTTTCTATATCATTGCACAGTTATACTGATCTTAGAGGGAAATACATCCAGGATAATCCCTTAGGGCTAATAACATCTAGGCTTTATTATTGTTATGTCTTATTACTTCCATACTTGGTCTAGTCTTATAACTACCTAATAAACATCAGGTACCTAGCTACAAACAAACAAATAGTAACTTCAATAAATTAATCTGAAGATGCTAGTTGTCTAGCAAAACGGCTATCATTTAGTTTTAAAAAAGCAGTTTTTTAAATAAATAGTGGAAGTTTTGTTAAAACGAAGAGTTTTTATTATTCTTAATAAGATGGACTACCAAAAAGTAAGGGTTAGTACAATCAATTTAATTTTACTATTTATGTTGTTTACAGTAATTTAAAAGATTCATCTCGGCCCAAATATGGAATTAAATCGTGAACATTTTCGTGCGATTATTTTTTACAATTATCGACGTGGATTAACTCAACAGAGCATGGATGAACTTAATTCTTTTTTTGTCGATGAAGGTCCATCAAGGACCAGTATTTATCGATGGTATGGTGAATTCAATAGTTGCCGTAGTTCACTCCAAGACGAATTTCGTGCTGGTCGTCCTACATCAGTGGTTGTTCCGAAACCATTGATGCTGTGCGCGAACTGATATTATAAGATCGTCATGGGACCAGCATACATTAAATATTGCATAAATATTTGACGGTCAACAAAATTTGTTCGCCGTATAGTCCTGACTTGGCACCGAATGATTTTCTTTTATTCCCGTACGTAAAAAACAAACTGAGAGGTCAATGTTTTTCGACATCAGAAGAAGCGGTTGCTGCATTCAGAATGCATGTGTTGGACATACTTTAATCAGAATGGCAAAAGTGCTTCGACAATTGGTTCAAACGTATGCAAAAGTGTATAGATCTTTATAGGAAATATTATGAAAAAGAATAAAGTGATTTTTGATAATTAACATTTGCTTTTGGTCTCTTATCCCTAAATATAAAAGGCAAACCTCGTAGTTCTTCATTAAGTCCTGGAAAGTGTTTTTAGATTCTTCCATATGCTTCGTTAAAAATTATATCATTCTTTCCATCCTTTAAGATACGGTCTTGTTACTTAGTTATAGTTTCATTCTTTTGAATTTTTAGACATCTCATATACTTTGTCGGATGATTGCCTTGGAAATACTTGCTGGTTGTGCCATGGGTCTATCGCAGTTTTCTGTGTGTATGATGCACTTTGTTTCTAGTTGATGAAAAATTTTGCAATTGTTGTACTGCTTTGGCTTCACGTATTCTACTAGAAATATCGGTAGTTTTCTTCTGCTTCCATATCATGACTGTAGTTAGGTAGTCTTGTTTGTTTTGATTTTCTGGCTGCGTTATTTCATCTGTGTCGTTTGGGGAAAGTTCCTAGATCAATGGTTTATCTCGTGTTGTCTGGTAGTCCAGGAAAATGTATCAGTTTTTACCATCTTGTAGCTCGTTGAAATAAGCTGTCATTCTCCCGTAGTTATCATCGGTATTGGCGTTGATTTTTATATATTTCCTTTGGTTAAACATACAATTCATGTTTATTTTTTTTGTGCCTCTCTGCGGGTCCAGAAGTCTTCACGTTGATTAGGGGCAGTTTCATAGACTTTTTCATAACAGTTTTCTTTGGGGCCTCTTCTCCTTTTGTTGTTGGAGTTGGATTTGTTTCATTTCTGGCTCTGGAGTGTCGTCTACGTTTATTGAGCTTATCGGGCTTCTTGACCCTGGTTTCTTTTCGTAGTCCGTTATGGTCGTTGATTTCCTCCCTTAGTTTTTGATTTTGCTCTTTTCTTCTTCTGTTTTTGATTTTATTTCATGTTTGAAACATTCTTCTAGTTCTTGAATGTTCTCTTCTCTTTATCTATATAATTGATTCAAAAGTTTTTTTGTCTTTTAGTCTTTTTAATTGGTCGCTTACAAACTATTTTCCAACATACTAAATAACGGACAAGAAATACATGCTGAAAACATCTTAGGTGACTACCAAAATGGATTTAGTCCGGAAAGATCCACCATCATCGCCATACACACAGTTGAACAATTTTACCAAAAATATAAGGAATATAACAGGGATCTACATACTCTGTTTGTCGATTTTAAGAGCGCCTTCAATTCACTAAATAGAAAGAAAATGCTAGAAAAACTGATAGAACATCTAAAATTAGGAAGTTAATAGAAATGAGCCTAGACAACACAAAAGCTACAGTCACATTCCAGGGAATCACAACAGGGGAATGTAAAATCAATAGTGTAGTGAAACAAGGCGACGAAATATCACCAACATGATTCAGTTTAGTATTGGAAGGAATACTTAGGAAAGCCAGTCTTAGCAACAAAATTAAATTTATTGTACTAACTCTTACTTTTTGGAAGTCCATCTTATTAAGAATAATAAAAAAACTCTTCGTTTCAACGTTACTTCCAAGTTTATTTGAAAAAATATGTTTTAAATTACAATGACGGCCGTTTCGCTAAGAAGCATCGTCAGATTGACATTTAAGTTGCATTTTGTTTGTAGCTAGGTACCTGATGTTGTTTAGGTAGTATTAAGGCTAGACCAAGTATGGAAGTAATAAGACATAATATTAAAGCCTAGATGTTAATAGCCCTAAGGGATTATCCTGGATGTAATTCCCTCTAAGATCAGTATAACTGTGCAATGATATAGAAAAACCAGGAAAAAACTATATCATGCTGATCTTTACAATAACTTAACATATTTGTGTTTTACAATTATGTCTTATCTATGTATAAAATGTAAACTCAATCAAAGTAAACAGTCTAATAGTGGAGAACTTAGTGGATTAATTTGTTCATTAACAACTTTAAATTGTGGATCTGCTAGATGTCTTTTTATTTCAAGTTCTTCAAGGAAATCTAAATTTTGTTTTTTATTACAAGTGTGTAGTATTTGGAGGTCATTGATGTGTAAGAGTGAGGTTGGATGTTCCAGTAGGTGTTTTGCATAATTTGACTTATCTGGTTCTTTTAGTCTATATGCTCTTAAGTGTTCATTGAATCTTACTTCAAAATTTGGACAAATAAGACGCAAGAAAATTTGGCTTGTATATAAGTGAAGACAAGACTAAGTATATGAAACTAACCAAAAATAATAAAAATAACCCAGATAAACACTTAACTACAACCTACCACAAATACGGACGAGTTACAACCTACAACCTATGGGTTACCATCGGTAAAATAGGGAAAGAAAGAGTTGCAGAAAGAATCTTAAGAGGTAACCAAGCATACGGGAAAAACAAGCCTCTGCTGGAAGTAAACAACTAAAGATAAAAACCAAATTAAATATCTGAAAAACTCTCACAAGACCTGTAGTAATGTATGCTATGGAGACAACCATATTAAATCAAAAAGAAGAAGATTTAAAATGATTTGAAAGAAAAATAGTAAGAACGATGCTAGGCCCAAACATAACAGAAGATGGACAGAGAAGATTAAAGACGAATGCGGAAATAAAAGAAAGGTTGAATGGGAAAAACAGTTAAATACATAAAGGCACTAGAATGGCTCGGTCATATAATGAGAGGAGAACCAACAGAATTCGTGAAAAGAATTACCGTTTGGACACCACTAGGACCGAGAAGAAGAGGAAGACCTAGGAAAAGGTGGTGGGCGAAATAGAAGAAGATCTCAAGAATATAAACATCAAAAATTGGAAATCAAAATGTAGAGATCGGAACGTTTGGAGAAGGATAACAGCCACAGTAAAAACGCATAAACTTATAGGGTAAAACGAGGAATCATCCAACTCGACTAGAAATTGGATTTCAAAAATGCTTCCTGAAGCGTTTTTGCCATATTTCCTTAGAATTGTAGGCGCTGATGATGATGAATTGGTCGCTCAGTTCGTCGTAGTCTATTTCTTTATCTTGCGAGAACGACTTTTTTTGGGTTGAAGTTATTTTTCTTCTGCATCCTCCTGTTTCCGTATGTAATACAGCACTTCTATCATCCCAATCTTTAATTTGCTGGCCACGAGGGAGTCCTTCCGTCCTCGCGTTCCGCGGGCAGGTTTATTGGATCACGAGAAAATAAATATTTTATGAAAATGGCCTCATTAACTGAAACACAAAGAGGCATTAATTATGTTTGGATATGGAGATAGAATCAGAAGGTAACAAGAACTATGTAATTTATTTAGTATAAATAATAAGCAGACAAATCATAGTTAGTAAAATTTAGTGGGCATTTATAGACGCTGGTTGAATAGTAGTTTATCGATAAGCTGTGATAAGTGGTCAATTTGTCAAACGAATATTATACAAATGGTAAGTAGATATTGTTTTTTTTAGTCAAAGCTTTCCCTGAAGAAACTGAGAAAAAAATAGGTTTAAGTTTCGGAATGTTCATAGCACGTTCATACATGTCAATGATCAAAGAACATTAAAATTAGAACAATAACAGCGGAATAATGTAAACGCGTAGGTAAGAGTTTTACTACATAGTACTAAAATTTGTTGGAAAATCCGACTTCAAAGAAAACAGGTCGTGTTATTTCAAACTTACATAAACAACGATCTTTTTTTAAGAATTCTTTTATAAAGCGATACAGTGTAAATTCATCTTCTCTTACTTCTATCCATTTGAAATTTGCCTTTACAAAATGGGAATAATAAAAAACTCTTCGTTTTAACTCAACTTCCAATTTTAATTAAAAAAATTAGGTTTAAAATCACAATTACAGCTGTTTCGCTAAAAACTAGCTAGTTTTTTTCAATTAAACTTGGAAGTTGAGTAAAAGCGAAGAGTTTCTTAGTAAGATGGACTTCCAAAAAGTAAGGGTTAGTACAATAAATTCCTTTACAAAATTGTACTCTTTTGTACAAGTAAGTAAATTTTACTATACTTCTCCACAGCTAAAATCAACACAAACATCGTTTGTTTTAGATCTGTTAAAATAAAAAAACCATTTTCGTTATAACATTAACCAATTTAATACATCATATAATTTATCCATATTTATCTCAAACCAGTCAAATTAATTGTACTTACTTAACTTTACAAAATTGTACTCTTTTGTACAAGTAAGTAAATTTTACTAGACTTCTCCACAGCTAAAATCAACACAAACATCTTTTGTTTTAGATCTGTTAAAATAAATAAACTATTTTCGTTATTACATTAACCAATTTAATACATCATATAATTTATCCATATTTATCCTGATAATGAAATGAAAATTTAATCTGAGTATCATTAGCATAAAAGAATGGTAAACCATGCTTTAAGCTATTTTCAATGTTTAGTGTATATAATGAAAATAATAACGGCCCCAGTATTGATCCTTGTGGCACCCCACAGGAAATCTCTTTTAGGTTTGAAACCCCTGCATCAGTAACAACAAACTGCATTCGGTTACTAAGAGTTTAATAGCATCTTTGGAGCAGCCAATGAAGTGTAAAATTGCTAGTAAAGTTTAATGGTGTTAAATGCTTTGGAGTAATCAAGCAACGCCAGAGCAACAGTTTTCCCATTGTCATTATCTCTGAACAGATTATCAGTGACGTCAAGCAATGCAGTGGTACAACTGTAACCAGTTCGAAAACCTGATTGCCGCATCGGAAGTACTTTATTTAATTTAAGATGAATATTTAGCTGAAATTTCATAATTTTTTCAAGTACTTTTGACAAAACTGGAAGAATGGAAATTGGTCTTAAATCGCTTAAGCTAGTTATGGTCTTATTCTTCGGTATAGGTAAGACTTTGCAGATCCTCCAAGAATCAGAAAAAGTGCAACCGATTAAGCAAAAGTTTATGATGTAAGTAATTGTAGGTAAAATTTCAGGTCAACAAAGAAGTAACATATGAAGATTCAACTGATCCGCACCTGAGGCAGCAGACTTTATTTCGACCAGATATTTATACACAACGGAACTATTTACGGCACTAAAACTAAATATTGAGTGAACATTTTCTTTTAGGTTGTTATTTTAAAAGTTAATTAGGTTTGGATTTGGATCTTTATTACGTAATAATGGACCTAAGGTCATTAATTAGATTCGGATTGTTAAACTGGTCTGGAATTAAAACATTTTTATTGGAAGGTTTACCTGCAATGTTAAATTCTTTGACTTTTTTCCAAATTACCCTACTGTTGCCTCTAGCAGAATTCAAACAGTATTCCAAATAAGCCTTTTTTTTCATTTCGGATAGCTGAAGTTGTAAAATTTTTGAACTCATTGTAGTAATCCCAATGGGCTGGACTTTTAGTACGTTTAAATTTCTTAAAGGCCTTTTCTTTAAGGCTAATCATTGGTTTGATGTTATCTGTTAGCCAAGGGGGATTGGCTTTTTTAAATTTAATTGAGTGAATTAATTAATTAATAATTGGGTACTAAAGTATCAAAAATGTTTAATAGAATAATATTTAAGTATTCAACTTTATCATTTATGTTATCGAACATTAATATATTTTCTAAAGGAGTTAGAAAAAGCATTTCTTTTAAAGTGTTGCGGTCAACATTTTTTAAGTTTCTAAACTGGGACTCCTTAGGAGGATCAATAGAAATTAATAAATTTAATGTACAAGAAGTCAACACGTGATCAGATACACTAAAAACTTCCTTAACACCACAGTCAAGGGTATCAAAAGAGCTAGGAATGACTATGACATCTAGAAGTGTAGCGGAATTTTTTGTGACTCTTGTTGGTTCACTAATAATTTGTTTCAGATTGAATAATTCGATAGTATTAGTAAATAGTTGTGAACTTGATGAGCTGCCATCAAGAAGATCAATATTTATGTCACCACCACATATTATTTTATTGGTAAAAGGAATTAAAGATGATATATTTTCTTTCAAATTAGCAAGAAATGCTTGTTTGTTTTTCTTAGGAGGCCTATAAATAACGCCAAAAATATAAGACTATAACCTAACAATGACTAAAATTAAATTGTATCCATAGCTGCTCAACACAGTCATCATGACTTACTGTAAGCATAGTGTTTCTTATATAAAACCCAACTCCACCTGCTCTGCTATCTCTATCTCGTCTAACAAAATTAAAACCCCCTATATGAACTAAATCATTGGAAATATTATCAATTAACCAAGTCTCACTTACCCCAAGAACATCAAAATTATGCAAAATGAAGGTCTTGAAATCTAAAAAATGCTTACATAAAGAGCTCACATTAAAATACGCAAAGGAAAGCTTCTTCATGATACGTGTTGACGACCATATTTTGCAATGGCAGATTTCATCAAATTTTCATTTGCTTTACTTAAATCTTCTTTAATAGCTAATCCAATCTCCAAAGATTCTAGCAAATTCAACCTATTACCCTTATTACATGTATGTAAAAGTTTGATGTCGAATGCATCACTAGAATGATTTTCTAATAAAATGTGATTAGCAAAGTTACAAGGTCTTATATTCCGAATTTAGAAGGAATAGTTATGGATTATTCCTTCCATTCTATCAATTAGTTTCAAAAGCTCAGGAATCATTATAATCGGTAAATAGGCATGTATGAAAAGATCAAAATTCAATTATTAGGTACAATTTACAGTACAATATAGTGTACCTCGAGGACTGCAAATGCAGAGTAATTATAAATTAGAAATTTAAACTGATTTGGAAATCGTAAAACTAAGATAAGGTTCCCAACTAAAATGTTTTTATCCCACAGAGATATTTTAGTTTTTATAAATAATATTTTTTTCTAAATTGATTCAATTTGTTTGATATCTTATTTCATAAATCGTAGCAGTTTAAAAGTAATTTACCATGAAACGTTCACACTTTACAGCACTTGTTTTTCCAGAAATTTTTGTCATCCGGGCTTTATCCAAACTAAACTAATCCAGATAAATTCGAACTCTAAACCGGCAAAAATGCAATTGGATTTTTAGCGAGTGTTATAAATTCCGTACATTTTTCCAGTGATATGTGATGCGACATGGGTAATTTCAAGTGAACTCGTGTGTATCGAACTCATATGCTGCCAAAAACTTATTACTTTGATCATGATTGGCTGGGATTGGTAAGATCGATGTCAAAAAATATAAAAAATTGATAATCTCGTTTATTGCAATTTATAGTAGGTACTTTGTTAAACTTAATCATATTTAGAACACTAAAACAATAAATTTGGAACCAAATTTTTATAATATTATTTCTTTTACCTGTCAAAATATCACAGTTTTATTATTCCGTTCAATAAAAACGGTTAATCTTAAATGTTTTATGCTAAGTGCTAGCCAGTCATTTCAATTTATACTGAATATTTTTTTTTTCATCTGTCAAAATATCACAGTTTTGTGATTTCGTCCAATGAAAACGCTTAATCTTCAATGTTCTGTGCTAAATGCTAGCCAATCATTCCGTTTTATACTGATAATACCACTAGTCGTTTTACCAGTATTGATAAAATCATGTAACTGTCAAAAATTCAATAACAATATTGAACAATAAAACGACCTATCCTGCTTGGTTTTAGTATCAGATAATGAAATGATTATTACCGATTTTCTGTCCACATTAAATACTTCTAATTAGTACAATTCATCTGACCTAGTCGCTCCATACACACCAAAAATAGCAATAATCGTCATCAAGAAATAGACGTCATCAGGAGCTTCCCAATTCCAAAACGAATAAGGAAAGAACCTTTGTTGTCATTGAAGAAAATAATATTTCTTTATACAGAAAATATTTGTCATTACGTCCATCAAACATTTTAAATTATTTGTATATTACAAAAACGGAAAATATGCCACACAACTCGCCTGCAAAAAGCTGAATTTCTTAAATTACCGCATCCCAAATAATACACCTGACACTGTTTGCGAACAAGCTCAGCAACTTTATTAGTTGATATTGGTGGTAGTATAACCACGGGGGCTGGAAATCAACCAGTGTAGCAGAAGGATACGTAGAAAATTCTTTGAGAAATAAGATTCAAATAGCATCACAGATCGAAAAGGGTCACAACGAAATGAATTTTCCTAAAACTAGTACAAATACTGACATCTATTAATACTAATTTCAATACTGCCACTTCTGTGAATATTCCTAATAATATAAATATAAGTAATTGCTATAATTGTGTTATTAATATTTATTTCTAAGAGCAATTGTTATATGTAATTTATAATACAAAGTTTATACTAAGCAATTATATTCATCCAATCCTTTTTAACAAACATTAACGGCCACAGAAAAATTATTGTACGTAACACGATCCGAAATTGATTTTACCGGACTCGCAGGATTCCAGGACTAACCTACGGCTCGCTCTGAACACGTCCTACTCATCCCGTAAAATATCACTTTCGGGATAAATGTCTACTAAAATTACTCCTTAGTGTCACAGGTTGAGTCAATTTCCATAATGCCCTTTATATTTGTTGTTGCTGTTAAATGTCACCCAAGGGTAAAGTTTGTATCTATTCAATTATTCATACTGTTTTAATAATTGTTCTATATTTATTGATGCATTATTTATATTCTATTTGAATTGAAATTATTGCAACGTCCACTCTTATATTAAAAATCGGTTGATGTTTAATAAAAATACCAGCTCTTCATGCCACATTAAAAAAGATTACAGTGTCAGCAAACAATATTTCTCGGTCATTTTTATATAAAAAGTTATTTTTCTTTTAGGATACAAAACTAGAAAATCGGTAAATTGTTTCGAGGAAATGTGTAAGTATTTTTAATTCCAAATAATAGTTTGTTCTAAACAGTTCTTTCAATATTATTATAAGCCTTTTTACAGCAAATATGTATAAAACATAACCCCGGACTAAAAGAAATTAATAATAAAATTTGGAATATATTTAGAATAAAAAGTGAACACAAATTTTAATGTTAAAACCATTATTTTTCATGCGAACTCGTATTCCTAACATAATAATAACAAATTTGAGTAATTCGTCGTCCAGTTTTAATCCTGTATAAAAAATAGGAGGGATGCACTGATAGAATGGACCATAACCTTTTTTAAAGTGAAATTAATTAAACAAAAATTATGGTGATCACTGTATACCTAAAATGATTTAACTCGTAATTCCCGGTTAATGAAAAGAAAATATGGGATTGAAATATTACACTCACATTTTATAAAAAGTATAATTCGAATTTTTCGTTTAAAAAAATATAATTTAAACTGTGGGATAAAAATATTCCAATTAGATTTTAATTAAAGTGAGAATAAAATTGTTTTTTAATATTTAAAGTTTAATTTTTAAAAAAGAAACCATCCTTTGGGATACAAATAAAATCTAGTATTGGTCTCTATGTAAAATGTTTATAGATATTATAGAAGTGTGACGTACACCATTTTATATTACACTGTGCCAAAAAATACAAACGACCAGTGAAAAAATAAAATGTTAATATATTTATCGGCGTTTGCATTCAATGCCATATATTTGGTAACTATACAAACATAATATTATTGTTTTTACGCATGTAATATGATACCGCCAGTGATAGTCATTATTCGATTTTCACGGAATGGCTTAAGAGAAATTAATTCCTGGGAACTAAAATATAACAGTTAATATTAATATAGGCAATGAGTATAAGTATCCTCTGTTTATTGTTTTGCTGTTTAATTTTAATAAGTGTATATTCGTATGTTTAAAACCTTAGTATTCATGAATATAGCATTACCTGTCAAATTTCGAATCGATGATGGGTCAGAGATAGAGCACTCGCCTTGGAAGCATTCGAATCCCACGTAGGACCAACTCATTTTCCAAAAGTATTATACGGTTTTATTTTTTTCATTTATTAGCTGTTAAATTAAATGTAAAAAAAAAATAAAATGTAAAAAATAATCAAAAAAATAATTTTATCTTTTGTCAATTTAGTTTTATTTAATTGTAGGTTATATTAAGACCATTTATCTAAGCCAAACTTCAGACTGCCGCTTCTGCAGTGTGGAAGACGAGACCGCAGAACACATATTATGTTCTTGCTCTGCCCTGGAAAATACTAGGCACCGCATTTTTGGTTTCCCAAAATTGGAGCCTAAGGTCTCGCCGCAAGGAGGATTGGCTTGTATGGCGATTTATAACCCTAGGGGTGAGCCACAATAGACCCAACGGTGGTCGCAGTGGAGAGATGGTTGAGCGCCCCACTCACATTGAACCTATACCTATAAGACCATTTATACAAGTGTATAATGAGTTTTTCGGATAGTGAATTTTCATCTACACCTCTATATTTTTGTATACATTTTTGTATTCGAAGGTTGTCTGAAAAGTTTCTGACCTCAACATGAAGATGGCGGCACTCGTAAACAAAAGTTCAGCCATTTTGGACGCGCAGTGGTTTGACAATCATTTGAGTGAGTCGATGTGAGTGTTTTTATGAAAATGGAAAAAATCGAGTATCGAGCTGTCATTAAATATTTGTTTTTGTAAGGCAATACGCCTACGCAAGTCAAAGACCATTTGGACGCTGTACGGGGACTCTGTACCATTATTTACCACCGTGAAATTTTGGGCTGCTGAATTTAAATGTGGCCGTACCAGCTTGGGTGACGATAAACCTTCGGGACGTCCAAAAACTGCAACCACTGACGATAATAATATCGCTCAAGTTCACCCAATGGTGGTAGAGAACTGTCGAGAGATAGCAGAGGCTATAAACATGTCCAAAGAATATGTCAATCTGACGATGCTGGTTATAGCGAAAAAGCTGTAATTGCAATTTATAGAATAAATAGTGAAAGTTAATACAACCTTTTAGTTGTTTATTGTTCTGAATAACATGAATTTTCACACAGTAAGGGTTAGTACCATAAATTTCATGTCCAAGGAACGTGTTTGTCACATATTGAATCAACATTTAGGCATGAGAAAGCTGTCCGCGACTTGGGTGCCGCGTTTGCTCACTTTGGACCAAAAACGTGTTCGAATGAACATTTCCAACTCTCTGTTGGCGCAGTTTAGGCGCAATAAATCAGAGTTTTGGCGCCGATTAATTACTGTAGATGAAAATTGAATATACCATTATACTCCAGAAACAAAAACACAGTCAAAACAATGGACTGGGAAGGGGAATCGGCTCCAAAAAAAGCAAAGGTTATTCCTTCGGCTGGCAAAGTGATGGCAACTGTTTTCTGGGATAGTTATCTTTATCAATTATATTCAAAAAGGAAAAAACATTACAGGAGCATACTACGCATCATTACTTGACAAGCTGAAGGCAGAAATTGCGGAAAACGGCCACATTTGCAGAAAAAAAGAATTTGCCATGGCAAAAATCCACGAATTACGGTTTGAACTGCTTGACCACCCTCCTTACTCACCAGAACTAGCCCCAAACGACTTTTTTTTGTTCCCTAAGCTAAAAGTTGCGTCCGGAGGACAGAGATTTTCGTCGAATGAGGAGGCCACCACCTTCGTAAACAACTATTTTGCAGAGAAATACGCCGAGTACTATTTGGACGCGTTGAAGAGATGGGACCATCGCTGGGAGAAGTGTATAGACTTACAAGGAGACTATGTAGAAAAATAAAAATTAATTTGAAGAAAAAATGTCTACTATCTTTGTTAGGTCGGAAACTTTTCAGACAACCCTCGTATATTTGAAAAATCTAGGTATATTTTTTTGGAATTCTTAATAATTAATAGCAGCTATGTAAATAAGAATTAATTTTAAACAAAACAATTTAGACGTCAAAGTGTAATATATTAATAGTAATAATTATTATTGCTTCTAAGCAAGGTTGCAGCAAAAGTTCAGATAAATACAAAAAAGATAATAATATTGGTTTTACAATACTAAAGCACTATTTTCTAAGAAAATATCTTTTTCTTCAATTACAAACTACTATAAGTTTATGAAGTAGTGGCTCCTTTTTCGTTTTGTGTAGTTTAGTTATAACCGTGAATCAACAACCAATTATTTTATTTATACTCTGTTGTTCAGCCTTCCGTAAAAATTCAAAATGAGTGATAAAATTAATGTTTAATTTTAGTTTTATTTCAAGTAAGAAGAAATAAAACCCAGTTGAGCTAAAAAATGATAATTTATTGTCGTTGTGACTCCGGAAAGTTTGTTAAAATACGAATGACTGTATAAAACCTAGTGTGTCGTTATAATATATCCCTCTTTGAAGAAGTCATGACCCAGAACTAATATACTCACCTTTTATACATTATATTTGTGCTCCCACCTATCACAAGTTTAAAATTGATTTTGATGTATTTTATCACCGTGATAATGGATATACGGAAGTCTTTTGTTCGCGTATCAGAGAAGGTTTTTACATTTTTTTTGTTTGTCAACTAAAAGGAAGCTCTTATAAAACGACATTCTTTAAAAAAAAATTGTTTCGCTGCAAGCACTGGTTTAGAAGTTTTCTGTAATGTTTTAAAGTTTAAAGTTTTAGTTATTAATGATAAGCGGTATTTTGAATCTCAAATCACTGAATTTGTATTAAAAACTTAATTTTAAACTGTTAAGTTTCCTTAGCCTGGGTACAGGCGGAAACAATTTTCCACTTTTTCAATTTTAAAATATTGATGTTAAAGTTGGTCATACTATGTTAATGTCTCTAATGTTATTTAAACATTTGCCAAAACAATTTAACATTTTAGTTAGAATTAATATATAATATAATATGTTTTTTTACTGCTGTTACAAAAACCACCCCATTTTGTAAGAGTTTTGTGTTACTGAAAATCGAACTTTTCAAAAACTGTTATAAAAAGTAGGTGTTACAAAATAGGAGGGCTTTAAAAGTATAAAGTGAGCTTTGAAATTAAAAGAATTCTGAACTGTCAAAAGTTTCACAAGAAAATTATTCAAGTTTGACATTAGCATACTGTGAATTTATAGACGCTGAGCTTAAAAATGTATCATAATAAGCCGTAAAGATTAAATTTGAAGAATTTTAAGATGTCGTCAGACTCTGAAGAGGAGTTTAGTAATACTTCGCAAAAATATTAGGAATGGCAGCAGCTACACTAGATCTAAGAACCGCTATGAAGTATTTATGGATTGGCGGCAAGGCAAAAAAATAAAATCATTCCCTGAAAATGTTTAAATAGCAAATATTTATACAATATTTTTTTTGGTATAGATTTGTTGATGGCGTGTTAGCAGGTTTTGTAGGTAGCGAACGACAATTAGATATGTTTTTAATTATATTAATACCTTACATCCTAAAATTAATTTCACCTTAGAAGTTGAAAAAAATAATTCAGTTAATTTTCTAGATTTGAAAATTAAAAAAGTTAATAATTCATTTAATTATTCAATATACAGAAAACCAACACAAACAGATGTAACCATATATCATTCAAATCATCACATAAATTAGCAGCTTATAATTCTATGATACATAGCGCATTTTCAATTCCAATGAACAAAAATAATTTTAATAAAGAAAATGAGATTATAAAACAAAAAGCTACATCTAATGGCTATCCAATACGTTTGATAAATAAATTAATTAAAAAGAAAGAATAGAAAATGTCACTACAGCTAATATTCCCTCAACAAACTAAATAAATTAAAAGTTATAAAAGTATTACATATTGTGAAAATATTTCTAATACAATTTCAATAATAATATCTTTGGCAACATCTGCATTAATTTCATTCAAATCACACAATAATGTTGGTACAAAATTGTTAAATGTAAAAACAAAATTACCTAAATTAAAAAAATCTGGTGTTTACAAAATTAATTGCCCAAAATGTAATGCTTTATATATAGGTCAAACAAAAAGAAATTTTGAAATAAGATTCAATGAACACATATATAGAGCATATAGATTACAACAACCAGATAAGTCAAACTATGCAAAACACGTTCTTGAACATCCACACTCACTCATACACACCAATGACATTCAAATATTACATTTTTGTGATAAGAAACAAAATTTAGATTTCCTCGAAGAACTTGAAATAAAAAGACATCTAGAAGATCAACAATATAAAGTAGTTAATGAACAAATAAATCTTGGAAGTTCTCCACTATTAAACTGTTTACTTTGATTGAGTTTTCATTTTATACATAGATAAGTAATTGTAACACAAATATATTAATTTATTGTAAAGATCAGCATGATATAGTTTTTTCCTGGTTTTTCTTTATCATTGCATAGTTATACTGATTTTAGAGAGAAATACATCCAGGATAATCCCCTAGGGCTAATAACATCTAGGCTTTAATATTGTTATGTCTTATTACTTCCATACTTGGTCTAGCCTTAATACTACCTAATGAACATCAGGTACCTAGCTACAAACAAAGAACATGTAACTTTAATATGTCAATCTGACGATGCTAGTTCTATAGCGAAACTGCCGTCATTACATTTAAAGTATTTTACGAGTAAATAGTGAAAGTTAATTCAAGCTTTTAGTTGTTTACTGTTCTTAATAAAATACAAACCATCTACGATTTGGTCGATGTACTCAATGTTAAGGTCTCAATTAACCATTCGACATAATATATAAACATTACTACCTATGACAAATTAAGAGCATTAAATTCATTGTGGAAGTCCATCTTACTGAGAACAGTAAACAACTAAACGTTTGAGCACAAAAATGAAAAAAAATACATTTTAGAATACCTCCACATTCAAATTAAGAAATCTTCTATTACGTCATCACTCCCTTTAGAATGATTTATATGTTAGTTACTTTATTTATACATATTTATCATGATTGGTTTTGTATTGAATATTGAACGTGTTGCAAGTGTATAATCCACACTTTCGTTGTAATGAACACCTTAAGTGTACCATTAGCAAATTACCATATTTGTTTTGTTATTCAGTGATTTTTGGTTAGTTTTGACAAAGTAGAGGCTTCGTAAACTGAATTATATTAACATTTCAAATACTTCGATAATGAACAATACCGATTTGAATTTGGCTTTGCTTTAAATAAACTTTGTGGAGGAAAAGTTGGTAATTAACTTTTTATGTTCCGTTTTACAAATAATCGCGCTTTTGAAAACTTTTTTTTAAATGTATTAAGTACTCCGGTGAATTCTCCGTGTAGAAAGTTGTTTGATTTATACTCAATTTTTTAATCCGGTTGTTAAATGTCACTGTCAAAAATATATATGTTATCTGTCAGTTTGGTTTTATTTGGTATCAAAAAGGAGAGAAGTTTTTTTGGATTCTGCTACAGAAATATTAGGTACAATTTGCACCACAGAGTATCATCGTTAATCGGGTAGATTTCTGAAAAGATACTCAAAACTCCGATTTTTATAAAAATGTCTTTATTGATTTAATACACTATTATGATTCTGAAATTAAAGCTTTTTACGCGGTGTCACCTAGAAAAAGTAATTTTAAATTAAATCAAATCAAATCTTTATTTCTTCATTGATTTATTCTGAAACTATTTCATACTATAAATAAAATTATTATTTAAACCTGATTACACCATATAAACTTCTTATTTCTAATTGGCTGAATTTTCTTTCTAGAATCCTAAAGATAATGCACTTGCTCTGTGAAATAAATTTATCTACAGGTTGACGGTTCAGGTTTGGCTATAAGGTGGGTTATGTGACAAAAGTGATCTTTCAGATATGTTTTTAAAACAAAATGTAGTTTGTTGATGTTTTTTGTTGTGTTTAGATTTTAACTTAATTTTAAATGGTAAGTACACTTTCATGTCTTTTACACAACACACTCGGAGAATATTGTCTACCTTCACTGTCACAATTTATATTTTACTTTTCTAATGTCACTGTATTTTTTTTACTGGCCCACTGTTAACTAAAGCACAAAAACTGAATGAATCGCTACCTATCAAAGTACCTACTGAATTCTATAGTTTCTTAGGTTTTTTGGAGCAGTCTATGGTATTGAGATTTTCGGAAACGTTCACGAACACTTTTCCATCTGTCTCACATATCACACATAATTAGCTATTGGATAACTTCGTCAAGAATTTCTAATTTTTGGAATTTACTCGAACAATTAACATTAATTAATTTAAAATTCAATAAACTTCTACTATAAATAAATAAATCTTCTACTATATTCCCCTTATTATTATAATACATTAGAAAATATTACCGGTTACACAAAAAAATTAATAAAATAACACTTAATAATTCTTTTTATATTAGAAGTTAGTTTAATATTGAAATTGATTTCTGTTTGTTCAGATTCCTACACTTTAATTCAACCCTACATTATATTTAACAAAATTATGAGCATTACATTTTGTTTAAACTAACCTATTTTAAACTAACACATTTTTTTAACAAAATAAAATTTACCACATTAATACTTTTATGAAATTGATTGTAGTAACCTTTACTTTGTGCTAGTCCATTCTATCGTCAGCCTGACGATGGCAATTTGGTATTTGGTTTCTTCGCCCCATTCACATTTATCACTTAACTTTATGATACATTTTTTCAAAGTTCAATTTCCTAGGCATATCATCTTGGGGCATTTTCCAAGTTTGATCAAATTGAAGTGATCGAGGTTTTTCTCTGGTGATTCCTTCTTTAATCATGCTGTATATTATTTTCTTCCTTTCTAGTTGAATGTGCAGATGGGCCAAATTTAAAATCACTTAGGTTAGGTTAGGTTAGCAGTGGGGCAAGTGGGGCAGTGGGGCAAGTTCCCATTGCTCCAGTGATAAGTGCACAGGTTAGTTTTTGAATCTTCAAGAGGTTTTTTCTCGTAGTATTCAGATTAGCTCTTGTGCCCCAAGCCACAGCCCCATATGTGATTATCGGCCTTATTATTGCCCTGTACATCCATTGCAGATTACGTAAATTACATCCCCAGTTGTTCCCTGCAATGTTCTTGCACACCCATTAGGGCCTTGTTGGCTTTGTGTATTATGTCGTTTTCGTGTTTATTTCAGAGTAGTTTGCTATCTAGAATTAGCCCTAAATATTTGATCTTCCCTATTTTTATGGTTTTTTAATTAGGTGCCTTTTTCCTTGTGAAGGCTACTACTCTGGTTTTGGTGGGAATCATAATTAAATTGATAATTAAATACTAAATAATTAAATACTAGAATTTTTGTGGAACCATCATTATTCTTTTAGTCATGGTGTAATAAGAACTCTGACGAACCGTCGTACTGGTACAAGTCACCCAATGTTTTGTTTCACTATCTACTGGTTTATAAACTTTACTTTTGCCAGCCGAGATAAGGCATAGGTAAATAGTATATTAAACAACGCATTTCATATGGAATTCTGTTATGACACGAGTTCAAGTTTAAAAAACGAATCGCGAAGCGATGAGTTTTTTAAAGAACGAGTGCCACAACAGCCATATGAAATAAGTTGTTTATAATATTTTTTATATTTTGCCCTTTTTACCATTTTTAAATTAATTTATTATTTTTATGTAATTACGAAAATTTTGATTTTAAAAAATATGTCGGTAGCACTGTATAATTTATAACATTTGACAGTTGTGACATTTAAATTATCAATTGTTAATGTTTTAAAATATTTTAAAATGAATAATACACCAATAATAATATATTATATAAGTAAAAGATTATATTCATAATCATAAATACTTTTTTAAAGAACAATATAAAATTAATAAATTGCTTTTAGCCACAAATGTCATTGTCAATAGTCTTGTCATTAGATACTTCACTCATGTCGCCAACCATTTAAAACAAAAATTTGCGTGCGTAAAAGTTACATTACGATACGCAAATGCGTTTTATAATGAAGATTTTTATAAGTGCAAAATATAAAAATTAAATTTATTATTCTAACCCCTATTTTGTGAAAGTCAATCTTACAAAGAATAATAAACAACTATTCGCTTGAACTTAAACTTCCACGTCTAATTAAATATTTAGCATCTTAGTTACATAAAAGGTAATCTAGAGATGCAGTTATTTTACTTTTTGCTTACTCTTGGATGTGATTATCCACCGGTTTTAATTTTTTGCTTAAAATATGTCTTAGTTCTTAAAAAAGGAAATTCATGTTAACAATAACGATTTTGGTTTTACTCGTTTTACTATAAATTGAAATGTTAAATTCACACTTGACGAATTTCTGTAGAAAACATTTTTATACACATACGCGAGTAATGAAATTAGAAACGGTGCATAAACATTTGTCAATATGTCTTGGTTAGTACACAGGTGGAGGTAAATAATTCGTAAATTGTTGAGCAAATGGAAGAAGAGCAAAAGAAAACGTATAACGAAAACGAGGTCGCTTCAAAAGCAAGAAATCAATAATTTCTCTGTACAAATAAATCACGATTGGGGTTCCCGCAAATTTAACCAATTTCTAAATTAGCCCGAAGCCGGTTATTGTAAAAAATATTGTGGCGCAAAAGCTGTTCCAAAATATGCTTAAAGTTAAAGGTGCCTAAGGTGATATTTCATTATATTAATTTAATTCTTCACGAATTCATGATTTAAAAAAAAGTGGTTTAAAATTTACCAATTAGAAATTTTGTAATGGATGTTAACATTTATCACCTTGATTCTCGTTTATAATGAATATTATTTTAATTATTATTAAAATGTTTTTTTATTTTAAATTTTGCAAACATTTTTTCTAATACGTTAATATGTTAATCAGAAAACTTATTAGTCACTAGAAACTTTTGTCGAAAATCACTTCCAAACATAACATTGCTTTCACCGATGATTAAAACTAATACGAGTATCTTTAAGAAACCTAAGAAAGTGTCTTATAAACTATTTAAATCATGGTGTCTTCATCCCTACTTGATATCAATTTGTATTTTATGAATTGCTTGTTATATAATTTCTACTTAAAATATGCAAACAACTATTTACACCTACTGGTATACAACGAGTTTATTAGAAAAATAATTATAATGTTATAATTAATATTATAATATTATTATAATTAATTAAAATTATTTCACCATGATATTAGGTGTGATTCAAAACCTTAACTTTTTGATAAAACAGGGTCAGCTGATTAGCTGATGATGCTAATCATTAAAACCTAATTTTTCAAATAAACTTGGAAGTTACGTTCAAACGAAGACTTTTTTATCATTCGTAGAGAAACAGGTTTAAGAGCCAAAGTACCAGACAACATCGTGATAACAAATATTTGCTAGAAATTGTTAATTGGAATATTCAGGTTTTGAAGACATATGGCTATAATTAAAACGAATGGAAAGTTATTACAATTTTATTAGCTGAGGATATAGATGACATTTATTGTACTAAACCTTACTTTGTGAAAGTCCATCGTATTGAGAATATCGATGATTGCTAGCAATTCCCAGAATTTGTCAAATGTTTTTATTTTGACCAACCTTTTCTGTAGTCTATTTCTTCTGAAACATCCATGTGTATTTCAACACATTGATTTCCCTTGGGTAAATAACCTTGAGCTAATATACCACATCTACCGTCAAAGAACATTCATAACGACCTTGACAATCAGTTCAAAAACGATGTTTTTTGGTGGAAAAACAATTTACGAAATATTTTTTGGCTTTTCCTCACTATACTGTGCTCACAACACACTTTGTTTTCTTTGTTTTTTCCGCACTTGTTTAGTAACAGTTGCATTTTTGTTTTGATCTTTAAAAACTGATATTTTTCTCTACTTTTTTCATCAATACCACCTGAGATAATTTATGTATGGTGTAAGTGATTAAAAAAGTTAATAGAGAGAATAAAACATTTTACATTAAAGATTTCTTTTATAATTGCTTCCGATACATAAACTGGATTACGAATCTCCATATTTCTGGCTTTACGACTCTCTACTAGTTCTGGTAATAGACATAATATTATTTATCCAGAAATGGTCATTCTTTGATATGATTTCCTGTTTTAGTCCAAGTGGGGTCAAAACGGCAATAATGCAGACATCCGACTTAGTCACATGAAGTTGCCCTTGCATTTGGTAAAACCATTTATGATTTTTGTTCATCTCACCCGTCTTGTTCCAAAACTTAATTCTTTTTCTCTAAATTCCTTCTTCTAGCAGAATATGGATATTTTAGAGGTAATGCTATCCGAAGTTGCTCCTAAAAACTGAAAATGTTTATCAATAAATAAACCACATTTCATAATTTTCACATTTAACAATGTTCGAAGTTAAGACAAAGCTTAAGGTTTGTTCAAAAAAGTCATTTTATCAATCACCAAAGTAAAATTTCGCGTAAAAACAAAAATACCTAACTATTATGTTATTTTATATCCTTATCTCTAAGTAAAATATTTATTTTTACGGTAAATAATTGACTTACCTGATCTTTTTTTTGGAGAACACTTTCTCTTATACCTTCTTGTCGATAGCCCTAATTGGGATTTACTTCCTCTTCGGTGAACAGGTTCATTGGTTTTCTTTGGAGACATTTCAGATATTACCTGAATCGCAAAATATATTAAGCACATTTTCATCTGTTTGTTAAAAAAAATTTACCTGATGTATATATTCGAAAGTAATCACAGAAATAATCACAAAAGTCAAAAAATAACTAGCAAAATATTCAATACACAACCAACACACTAAAAACAAAAACAAATCATACTAAAATGAATGTACCTATTCCAAATAGCCAAATAGAATATAAAATACTTTGGTCAAGCCGCTGTAATATTTTAAACAAACCCTCTTCGACAATATACGAGTAGTGGAGTTTATTCAGTAGTAAGATGTAAAGTACGTTTCACAATAATTCGTTGACTGGGTACCTGACCTTAGGGGATTAGTAATGAAAGGTTATAAATTTCTCCATGTACAGTAAACATTAACAGATCCGTAATCCGGTTTTCAAAATAGATTTAAAAAAAACTCAGTAACATTTACTAAAACTTAAATTTATTTTGTAAAAAAAATCACTAAATTTTTTAAAAACAAATTTTTAGTTTATTTATTAATTGAAATTAAACAAAACTGTTGAAACTTACGTATACGTATACGCTTTGGTCTATTTCATCTAATTGGCAGATGTTGTCAAAAAATGTTTCAAATAAAAAAGATGTAGTTTAATCATGGCCACATTTTAAAAATATTTTGTACTACAGGATATCCCAAAAAATTGATTTAAATAAAACTAAGTTAACATCTACTAAAATTTAAATTTATTTTGTAAAAAAAAATCAAATTTTTTAAAAACAAATTTTAACTTTATTTATTAATTGCGATTAAACAAATGAACTAATTCTACATTATTTACAACTATTTAATCTAAATGTAGTTTAGAATCACTATCGTCTTCATTTAAATTAATAACTAAGGGTGCTACAGTTACATTAACATTTCGATATGTACCTTCAACCTTAATAACATGCCGAATCGAATTTTTCCAGCTATCAATGGGAATATTACTTGTCACATTTCTGATTAACTCTATAACACTTGAGTTTAATGTGGGTGAAACGTTCTCCGATCTAACTTTGGATTTTAGCTGATGCCACATGTGTTCTATAGGATTGAATATGCAATAATATGGGGGAAGCCGTAACACTGTGTGGCCCATATTTTTAGCAATAGTATCACAAACGTATTCTTTTTCAATACCGAACGCTGCTACAACTTGTAAGAGATCACGTTTTGTGTACGATTCTTCAAAATAAAGGTCATTTTTTAACAAATACTCTTGAATTTCCCATTTATTGTTGTTGCTATTTGGTACTTTATTTAATTGACGGCTATGATAAGTTGCATTGTCCATTACAATTATACTTTTTTCCGGTATATTCGGCAATAAATAATTCTCAAACCAATCTTCAAAAATTTCTGCTGTCGTATCTTCGTGATAATCTAAACTTGAATCTTTAATATTCTTTGCTGATAACAATAAAGCGTTTGGAACCCAACCTGTTTCTGATCCGGCATGTATTATTGTAATTCTTTGTCCTCTATTTGATGAAGCCTTTGTTTTGCAATTTCCCGATGAATCAACAAAACCCTACGTTGGAGTATCATGGGTGTCATACCATGTCTCGTCGAGGTAGATAATTGAAAGGTTTTCACTTCTATATTTTTGAATATCTTGTAAGTAATGACAACGCCACATTCGTAAACGATATGACTCCATTATCACTTGTCTTTTATTAATGGTACAATATTTAAATCCCATTTGAGAAATAATTCTCCACAAACTTGTACGGCTACAAATAATTCCCGTGTCGTCTTTAAGTAACCGTTTTTTTATACAATCTAGGGTTGGTATCATTTGTTCTTGGTATAGGACATATATAGTTCGTCGGATTATATCTTTTTGTATTTCATCAACACATTTGGTATCATTAACGTCACTTCGTTTTTTTCGTTTACTTAATGGCTTATTGATAATATCTTTTACTGTGGATATTGGGGTTTTGGTTAACTTACATGTTCCTTCTGCTGCATCGGTTACACTATAACCTCGATTATTTAATGTTTCAAACACATTTTTCACAATTTGTTTCGCATCCGGCAATAAATGCACTTTTTTTGCCCAAGGACGCCACATACTTAGTTATAAACACAAGATTACTTTCAGAGTATAATGTTTAGTACAAACTAAAATTCTAGGAAAGAATTTTAAAAACAAATTACCCCGAAACTTTCTCTTCCAAGATGATTAAGAAAATCAAAAATCATTTACTAATGATTTACTATTGATGGTCAGTAATAATAATTTAAAATTTTACCTGAAAAATAAAAAATCAAAAATTTATCTTCCTGGACAAAAATAAATAATACCTTTCCGTAAATGTTTAAAGAAATATTAACCACCTTTTATTAGTAATCCCTTAAGAGCAGTTAAGAGCAGGTACCAAGTCAACGAATTATTGTGAAACGTACTTTACACACCCCTTACTTGTAAATTTTATCCCTCGTCTCTCACCGCTGCGTCCCTGAGAAACTCGATAATACTCGAGTAATACTTACCTTAAGAAAATTCTGAATCAAAGATAGACCTTGAGACTCATTTTTTTATTAAAAGTAAAAATGGAAACGGTGTTTTTTCTGTTCCAAAGAAATATTGTTTGATAACAATTAGTTATAGTCGAAATTATTTCGAGACGAATTTTCACTTAGAGTCAGAGCCCGGGTCTAGGTTTCGGCTTCTTTTTTTGTCAGCTTATCTGCTTTTATTCCTATTTGTTCTGGGACCCATAGGAAGTTGACAGTGTTCTTCTGGCCTAGTTCATTTAGATTGCCTAGGCCTAGGCCGAAACCATCTTCGAACTGACTATCCGACATGATTACAATCTGCGGGATTGAATATGAAATTCCAAATAGACAGAACTTTATTAAATAGATTATAATTCGATTTTAGTTGAAAAAATTTAATAAAATTAGCTTTTGTCAAGAGAAAAATTTAAAGCATAAATATTATTTAAAATAAGCCAATGGTATGTGAGTATAGACAATCTCTCAGATTAAGAAGTTCTTTACCATTTACTTGTTACATTTGTCATATAGAATAAAGGCGTAAGCCAGACATAGTGTTATTACCAAAAAATAAGTCTTAATTCCTTAATACATTGATATATTGCTTACAGACGTGACTGATTTAAACTGTTGGATATGTTTTTATTTCAAAGCTATAATTTTACAACAGATGAATATTCTGTTAAAGCAAGTGGAAGTTTTTACTGGCATTACCATCAATTTTAAATATAAATCGATTTAAATAAACGTGAAAGAACATAGTAAATAGGTCCAGATGTTATTTCTAAGTTTTTCTAGGTCGATTTAGTTCAATAATATATCCGGTAAATTACGGTAGTTATGGCCAGAGCACTGCGGATTCCATTAAAGTTTTTCCAGCGTTTATGGGCAATATAAATAAGCGGCTAATAAAGGATACGATTTTTAGTATTTTATTGTTACAAACGAAGATAATAACTCACAAATGCTTGGAATTTGGGAACAATTAACCTGTCACTTGCCCCTGTCGTACGCCTCTGGTGGTAGTTAGAAACGTTTGTTTAATATAATTTTGTAGGGTGAATAGTGTCTACATTTTCTGCGAAATATGAAATGAATACGTAAAACAGTCTTAAAGTAATGAACCCAAATAGTTTTTAAATTTTTACACAAAACACCCTGTAACTAAGTAAGCAGCTACATTTTATTTAGGTGTTTTGGGTTAAATCTTCATAATTTGAAGTCCGGATTCTAGTATTAAATTATTTCCAATTAGTAATGAATCACCCTGTATAAGTCAAGATAGACACTTTAGAACAATATCGATCTAAATAAAGTATCTCTAAGGCTGTAGTTGGACTTTTCATTTTTTTGGTGGATGCGGCCACTAAGGTAGGTACTCTTAAAACTAAATTCCAATTCTAATGGTCTACAACCTAATGATTTTATTGTACAACAATTTTTTATTTTATATTGATGCAATAATTAAATGTTGTCGATAATTTATAGAATGACTTTTTATGTTGAAATGGTAACGCCAAGTATTGTTGTGAGGTAATGACAAGGAGATAAAGTGTTTAAAACTTTTAAAATTCTAAAACGAAATGCATTAAAGAATGTAGTAATTATTTTTTATGTAAACGGAAGTTGAAGAACCTTGCGAAGCGTTTTTAATGAACGAAAATTAAATTGACGTTCCAAATTTGAAAAGGTTTTTATAAAACAATAGATTTGGGCAGAACGAAAAACTAAAACGAAAAAATTTTAAAGCAATTATGACGATTCTATGTATGTGTTGACAAGTGGTGCTAAAATAAATTTCCATTCTGTCTACAGTGGTTTTGGATAATATCATCATATTATGCTATAATATACAGAGTGAGTTTTATGTATAGATACGCCTTAATTATCTCGGAAACGGCTTGTAGGTACGATTTTTATAAATAACAATTTTGTAATACGGCCGTTTTTCTGGAAATCTAATGAACTTTGTTATTTCAAAAGGGACACCCCGTAAAATACTGAATATTTTTCTTGTAATACTTTCTATATCTAAATGTCATCATTTCTGAGACGTAGCTAACTTTTTATTATATCCGTCAAAGTGAAAATAATACATTAAGATGAGTAAAATTAAATAAACTTATTTGAAATTAATAATGCTATCTTGTTGCCTACTATTCCAGTCCATACATTAAGTTTTTTTTTGATACTGGGTGTGGTGTTCACTCATCCAACCATCAGTACAACAACAGTTATAGCAATTTACGTTTTCGTTCACAACAAAAGTTGCCTCATCGCTAATCATAATTATTTAAAACATTTGGATCATTAATTTCACTGAAAATTTTTTTCATCTGTCAAATTTGACATTTCAACAATGTTCCGACTATTTTTTGATTGTTGTTTCAGCCAATGAGCATGCAATTAGGCGATAATTTTGCACTAGTGCAAATTATCGATAATTTGCACTAGTGCGAATTATCAGGTCCTTCAAAATAAATGCAGACGTAATTATATTAAACGTTCATTATTTATTGAAATAACATGAACACTGTTAAGCCTAGTTATTGAAATTCTTACAATTAAAAACGCAATTATTAAAATTTATGATTGAACCAGTCGAAGTTTGTTGTCGGTCAGAAACAACGTTACTGGAAGAAGAAGTTGAAACTGAAAAATCACCAACCTCGCTGTTCTCACTGTTTCTCATTTTCTTTATTATTTCCTCATGAAACTCTTTATCAAGTTGTAAATAAGGTTTTATTGAATTGACATTTCCATGTCCCGTTATTTTCGTTAGCTGGTTTTCGTTTACCCCAGCCTTGGCTAGATGGCTTACGGCAGTTGCTCGATGAGAATGGTTTGTGAATTTGAACTTTTCGCTATCGAGACCTGCTTCTTGGACAAACAGCTTTGTCCATTTTGCGATCTCGTTTCTACCAGCTGGGATGTTCTTATACCATATACCACTATTTTGCCATTCTCGATTCGGTGTAAGAAACAGACGGTTCGTCTACACGTTAGATCCTCGTTTTGACAAAAGTTTTCTGTATAATCTTGAAAAAAAGCATTGCATAGTAAAATTAAATAAAAAACCCTTAATTTGACCTACCTAACGGGGCAGATGTCTTCATTACTAATGTTTCGGATTAACCATTTACTGTCCGCTAATCTACGGCCTCCTCCTTGACAGGTTTTTGAAAATACTGGATTATATTCTATTCTATTTGTGCTTGTTCCATCATGAAACTTTTCTTCTTGAAAACAATCCGTCAAACAGTTGACTGCCTCACCTCCTCGAAATGCTAGCTCATAAGATATGAGATGAAAAAAATTTTTCTGCAGACCTTCCGGCTCGTTTTCATCGTAAAGCTTCAAAATTTGCAGCAATTCTTTGTGAGTAAAAGCCGATGAGCTTTCTTTTCTCTTTTCCGGGTTCATTTGTAATATTTTGCGCGTAGAATCTGGGGCACTCCTAGCATATTTAAATCTTACATTATTAAATGGATCTATTACAATACCGAAATCTTCGCAATATTTTTCCTGAACAAGTTTTGCTGTTACGTTCCACATTGTTTTCACTACACTTTCTTTATAGAAGGATCCGTCCTTCTTGCGCATGTTGCTTGCCCAGTCCTTTAGAGTGAAGGCAATTTTTTCCACCGAAGTTCCTCGTTCTAATAAGTAATTTCTTTCAGCGCAAAACTCTTGAAATTGTCTCCATACTGACATTTTTAACTTTTTCGTATTCGTTGGCGTAAGATTGTCTATATTCTTGTCAATATCTACAGCAGAAGGATTTCCAAATCGCGACATTGTACAATATTGTTATCGCCACAGGTGACGCCAATGTGACAGCAACTGATAGTGACACAAAACGATTTGATTTATTCATAAACTTTTCTCATAAAAATTATAGTCGCCACAGTTGATGTCAATGTGACAGCAAATGACAGAGGCACAATACGATTTGTTTGATTTAAAAAATTTTTTTTCTTATAAAATTTAACTCGTGCAATGAAAATGAATCGATAATTTTTGACAAATCTGCTCTCACGCAAGTTAAACTGAAAAAGGCATTGCCTTCGAGCATCTTTCCCAAAAATTATCGATAATTTTCATTGCAGTAGTTAAATTACTACTGAATATTTCCCTCATGTATAATATATGTCATAAGAGGAATGCAATTATCGAAAAATTACACCGGTAATTGCACTGCGAAAACATCCCGTCGTCATGACACCAAGCGAAAACATCCCGTCGTCATGACAACAACACTGACTGACAATACTGATAAATGTCAGATATACTTCAAAAAGTGAAAAAATGTTTATTCGTGAAATATTCCATTGAATTACACTCGTGCATAAAAATGACCAGATAATTTTACATTCAAGCGTGTTATCTATAAAAATTGCACTCCGCTTTTTCACATTTTGTAAAAGAGCCCTCCTCCTTCGGAGTCGGGCTCTTTCATAAAATATGAAAAAAATCTCGTGCAATTTTTAGATAACACGCTTTCTTAAAATTATCGGTAATTTTATGCACTTGTGCAATTATAACCGAATATTTGTCTAGTGGTTACATGAAGACTTTATCCTAACTTGACACAAACATCCAATGATTTGTCTTCAGTTAATGCAGTTTTTCTGGCTCCTGATTTGGGTAAATCTTCTACTGTACCAGTTTGGTTAGATTTTATTAATAACTTACTCACGGTAGATCTTGTTATGTGATATCGGTTGTTGACTTACGGATATCATCGTATCCCAATATCATTAAAATCTCAATTCGTTCTCTTACAGATAAACCATCCATTGAGACTTTCAATAAGCACCAACAACACGTCAAAGTTACTGTTGCAGTCATGGCCATCTTAGTGTATTATTAACTTGAGCGGATAATTGAAAAATAAGCTGCAGCTGCGAAATGAAAATATTCAGTATTTATCGAGGATTTTGAAAACAAAAAAACATATCGGGTGATCCGTTTGAGATAAAAAAACTTCCCATTCCCGAAACAATGTAAACACAATCATAAGCTCGGTCGTATTACAAAATTGTCAAATAGTTTTAATAATCGTGCAAGCCGTTTCCGAGATAAATGAGGCGTGCCATATACAAAACACACTCTGTATAATATAATAAATCTTGATAAATAATAAAATAAAAAATTTATTGTACTAATCCTTACTATGTGAAAGTCCATCTTATTAAGAACAGTAAACAACTAAACGGTTGAATTAAACTTTCACTATTTATTCGCAAAATACGTTTTTAAATGTAATGACGGCCGTTTCGCTAGAATTAGCATCGTCAGTCAATCTGACATATGTCATTATCATCATCAAATTTAAAATCATGTCTACCAAATTAATTAATTTAAGAAAGGCTATTAGTATTTAGTAATATAGAAACAATATCCAAACCAATATTACTGCAAACACACTGTGAGTTTGGCAAAATAGATGGGACAATGAAGTAGAAAAAGCTCGATGGACCAAAAGACATCAAAAACATAAATAAATGATTGAACTTCGGTCATAGACCAACCGACTATTACATAACGCAGGAACAAAAGGACCATGGTTGCTTACGGGCCAAACGCATGGGGAAAGATTAATGTGACAGATGCATATCATGCAATGAGGTTGACACTGTTAAACACACGATTTTTGAGTGTACCAGCCGAGCACATGCCAGACACGGGGATTATTACAAAAAGATGAAGGTCTTACCCCAGACACCATTTACTACGCAAAATAAGTGTCTGAGACATTAGATTTAGCTGTTTGTGCAGCTGGGCATTTGGACGTGACAGTTTCTTATTTTATCATGCAGAAACTGCATTTTAATGCGTTTTTAAGTGTATTGCAAAAGTCGACACTGTTTTTTGTAAAGCGGCAATCAGACAAAAAGGTAAACTGCAAACTGTATTATTACCCAACGGTTTCAGATTAATCAAATTTAATTTCAAAATATTAGACCTAAAAATAATTTTTTTACGAGCAGAAAATTATTAACGCTTTATTGTCTCAACGACTGTTACTATTAGATATATTTAGGAAGTTTAGAAATTTAATTTCATTACAAACAATCCTTATTTATATTGTAACATCCAATAATGTATAAAACCAAATATTAACACATTAATGTTCAGATGAAACGTTCAGATGTTCAGTTTGTTGATCTGGGTTTTGTTTGCTATTAGTATTAAATTGCACAATAACATTAACCACATGCGAATGAAATACCATAAAATCATCATGTTCCTTAATCAATAAACTTAGTATTCTAAGTTAAAGTTTCTAACCTTCAGTGGTTTTGATTTTGGATAATTTACCCTCTTATATTATTTAAATTTTATTTCACTAATTTATCTGACGAGTAGCTTTTATTTAACGGCTTTAAAAAGTACGTGTTTTAAAGACCTTAAAGAATGCATACCAAACAAATTTTTTATTGCATTACTCGTCAGCAAATTAAAGTTGTCGTTTCCGTTAACGGGGTAACCGTCCATCATTCATGTTCTTAGACATTAAAATTTTCGCAAAGAAAAGTTTTTTGACTCTAACATTTATTAAATTTCACTCGTAGTAAGTGGTTGACGTTTCTGCCTAACCGGTTTCTAATTTCAAATTTTAATTTTGAAATTCTGACGTCAATTTAATGTTTTTTTTTTGTAATGGCATATACCTTTCCTTAATTAATATATTTTTACGTTTGTATACGCACCGTAGTTTATTCCAGACCTTGATTGTAGTGATATAAAATAGTGCAAGATAATATATAATTTTTTATATTTTGCACTTATAAAAATCTTCATTATAAAACGCATTTGCGTATCGTAATGTAACTTTTACGCACGCAAATTTTTGTTTTAAATGGTTGGCTACATGAGTGAAGTATCTAATGACAAGACTACTATTGACATTGACATTTGAGGCAAATAACAATTTATTAATTTTATGTTGTTCTTTAAGAAAGTATCTGTGAATATAAATATAATATTTTACTTATATAATATATTATTATTGGTATATTATTCATTTTAAAATATTTTAAAACATTAACATTTGATAATTTAAATGTCACAACTGTCAAATTTTATAAATTACACAGTGCTGCCGACATACTTTTAAAATAAAAATTTTCGTAATTACATAAAAATAAAAAATTAATTTAAAAAATGGTAAAAAGGGCAAAATATAAAAAATATTATAAACAACTTATTTCATATGGCTGTTGTGACACTCGTTCTTTAAAAAACTCATCGCTTCGCGATTCGTTTTTTAAACTTGAACTCGTGTCATAACAGAATTCCATATGAAATGCGTTGTTTAATATACTATTGAGTAGTATCAATATGTAACTGATAATAACTTTCTATTTTAATACATTTAATAAAGATGTATATAATGTAAAATAGATTAAAATTGATTTCATCATTATATTTTGACTAATTATTGTAAGAAAATTATTTTAGTTAATTAATTTTTTATGATAAATAATTAATATTTAATAATTATTTATTACATCTAGTTCAATAAACATGTAGTAAACATTTATCTTATACTGTTTTAATTAAAAATTTAAAATTATTCTTGGACATACACATAACAAAATAAGCTTGATCTATGTATTTGTAGGTAAATTTTAACCTAGAAACAATTTTTATTATGTAATTTTATAAATAAAATATTTTTGAATGTAAACAATTTACTTTTACACAAGGATAGAAATTGAAGGTTATAATTTAAAATAACATTAATTATAACGTAAATTTTAAATTTAAAGAGTGAGTTATATGTTTTGAAAAATTCAAAATAAGAAAATTAAAATGGTGAGGAAATGCTACTATATAAAGTAAAAAACCAAGTGTAGAAAGGTGGTGGATGTGGGGAAAAAACTATAAGTGGGATAAGGGTTGAACAATGACTGGAAAAAAAACCAAGCAGTATGTCCCATTAGATTAAGGAAAAAACCAAAAGTAGGAATGAGGTAAGCAATAAAAGAATGAAGGGTTCTTACTAAATGGAGTAAGAAACCAAGTGTAAGAAAAGGGTTGAGGGATGAAAAGAAAATTATTCCCAGTGAAATTAGTAAAAAGCGACATTTAGTAAATTTAAATAAATTTGAAGAGAATGTTTTGTAACATTATCTGTACCAAAAACAGCAGGGAGCCAATGATATGTATAATTACTCCTCAAAAAGTGTAGCATAATCGTGAAATGAAAAGAATAAGAAATAATAAAGTACTTACTGTGACACAACCAGAGAAAGGGATTGTCTAAATTTTGCAGATAACTTGCCACTAAGAGTTTCGTCAAAAGAAAGAACGTGTGTCTTAATTTATAAATGGGGTTGACAATGGTTTCCGGTAGGATAGTTGCGTTTGTATTTATAAGGATTCTGTTTCAGGTGCGTTATATTGTAAGGGGTATGTTTGGTAGTGGTGACAAGGTTGTGTCTAATATACGGTGGGTCGGGGTTGATTTTAGGGATCGGAAGGACGGTAAACTAAGGAAATGTAGCTTGGCGATAGACATGTTACAGTTTATTAGTTGTAAATAACTTGAAGATTGAGTTCATGTAGGGGAATATAAGTTGGGAGTTATGAAAAATGTAATAGGCTTTTGAATGTAATATTTTGTAACTCGCAGTATTTTACTCATAATAATTTATTAATTCAATCTTTTTGGTTTTTCAGACACTTTGGACGCTAGTTTTTGGTAAGTGTATAGTAATTAATAAAAATAACTCATTTTTTTTTATTGTTTTAATTCAAAAAACAAACTTAGCAAAAAAGATATAAAGATAATAAACAGATTTAAAATTTTACCTTATTTGATGGCGGTAAATAAATTTAATAACCTTAATATACGGATTAAGTTGTAAAATATAGAATATAAAAACAACAATATAAAATATTAAAAAATATAGTTACAAAACTTTAACTATATGTATTGAAATGTTTTTTAATTAATTTTCAATTTGTGCTACATCCCATATATCTCAATTTTTAAGCCGATCTCTCCATTTTCTTTCATAACTAAATCATGTACAAATGCTTGTCTTCTAATATGTTTCTGTCCGCATATTTTAAGATCCTACGTAGAGTTTGTTATTTGTTACTTTAGGCATTTATGTTAAATAAACCATTGCACCAATATTTAGCTTACCATATTCAAATAAATATAAATCTTGGAGATAATATCGTGCATGCAAAAATGTTGCTGAGGTGTTATTTAACACAGACGTTGTACAATACTTGAAAGCATACTACTTTTATTTTATATCGAAAATAATTTAATATACAACAATCATACAATTTTTGGTATATGCAGAACAAGCCCATATTGGTTTTTTACAGTTAAATATCTAAAAATATTTAAGATATCCGATTAAGAGACTTTCGGTGTCACCCGCTTCCCATCTCTATAGTACACATTTTCTGTTAAATACAGCTAATTACAAAGTAAACTTCTGTAACTTAATTAATGTGAAGTGTAAAAGACGTGTTTCATCAGCCAAAATACATTTATTTACCATCCAACGGCGAGCAGAGATAACTCCTTGAGGAATTATCTTGTGGAAGCTGCTTTTAAAGGACGTTATATTCATTTATTAATTTTAAATCAGCTTTAAATAAGCTGGCTTCACACAGAGAAAAGCAAATAAAATTAACGGTTGAAAACTTTTTCTGAAAAAATTGCAGTGGAAATACCAACGGTTACAGAGAAACTTCTATCTAAAAGGTACATATTTAGAGAAAAGGGGAGCTGACAATGTTTGGAAATTTTGTTTATAATTTATCCAAATGATCTAATTTAGTCGAAATATGACTATATCTCTGAAAAAATATTTATCATATTTTATTTTACATTTGTAATCATTTTGACATTTACTCATTAAAGCACGTGAAACAGCTATGGCGTCTTGAATATCCTGTAGTTGTTATTATTACAAACCAAATTGCCGAGGTGTTTTAAACAAACTAACATTTCTATGATACTTTATTAAAGGATTTTCTGAAAATTGATATTAAAAAAGAACACTGATATGGTTTCTACTTAGGTACTGTCTTATTATAAAAATTGAAACCGGAAATAAATTTAGAAATTTAATTTAAATTGGTAAAAAATTTTTTTCCAGGAATCGCGTTTGCTTTTTTTTCTCTTCTTGAATTATCAAAAGCAATTGTCCCAATTGCTGTAGGTTCTGCAGTTAGTACCATATCTGTGAAGTATATATGCTTAACATTTATTGGGTTTTTACAATTAAAATCATAATTCAAGTTGCTGCCTATTTTATTCGCCATTTTGTAACATCTGATTGAGTGCATGGACTGTTAATGTGAGATATTGTTATAGGAAAATGATCACTCCCGTATGTGAACGGTAGAACATCCCAAAAAAGAATTGATGATAATGATCACATATGGTCAAATCTATGGCAGATGATTCACCCGTTCTGCCTTCATTTAGTAGATTAAGGATTTTAAGATCAATAGATTTTAAGATCAAGAGATTTAATAAGACATCCTTGTGGGTTTTGTCTTTTTGACCTCCATATTTCATTGTGTACCTGCATTGAAATCTCAATAGGTACTGTTGAAACCGAAAATAAATTAATATTGTTGGTACACATTTGGGTAATTAAAATGATTTAATTTTTCTTTTATGTTAATTTTTGCAATAAATGTATACACAAAAACATTTTTGGATAGAGAATGAAAAAACCTTTCAAACGATATGCATTCCATTTAAAAATTAGGGATTGTAACTGTCACTTGGTAAATACTCCACGGTCTTCCAGTCAGAAATATTTGCCATCCTCAAAGCCGCACTAGTACAGGACTAGTACAGGAATGAGCAAATACCCTAGACAGCCTGGCCTCAAGACGAAATGTAACCCTATTATGGGTAACGGGATATAGCGGTATAGTAGGCAACGAGCGCGCAGATGAACTCTCCAGGCAGGGGGCCAACAAATCTTGCTACGGACCCGAGCCAATAATAGGGCTAAGCAGAACACAAACCTCAACTTTACTCAAGGAATCGGCGAAGAGAGGATTAGAAGAACAATGGATCAATTGCAGTGGCCTTAGGCAGGCGAAACAAACAATCACCTACCCTGACAAAGCTAGGACAAAGTGTTTACTGGATAAATCTACATCACAGCTACGCCTGCTTGTCAGAGTCCTTACTGGCCACTGTGGACTTAAAACACGAAGACCCAGACTGCCCAAACTGTAAAGAGGTGGAAAATTATTACCACTTCCTGGGCACCTGTGAGGTTTACGCACAACTCAGACAAGATATCTTTGGAGTGCGAGAAACCAGGAAGAAGACTTGCATATCGTCCCTCCAAGGGACGTGATAGCTTTAATACGAAGGTCGAGGTGTTTCGGGAGGGCGCCGAGCAAGTGAAATACAGAGGAAGGAGAACCTGGAGTATGGAAAAAAGGGGTCGAAGGGCCTACTTGCCAGACATCAACCTGTTACTTAAGGGGGGTTGAAGGTAGGGATCAAATTCTCACTTTAAAGAATGACAATTTATCATTTAAATTTGACAGGAACTGATTTAATAAATTTATTCCATTAAGCTTCACACTGTATAAACTATTAGTTATAACAATTATATAATCATTTGATTTTGATTAACTTGTCAGGATTTATATTTTCATTCCATTATTACAATTTAATTTTTATAATTTAATTTTATTATTTATATGCTTTGATTAAAATCAGACGTTGTCTGATTCACTCAGGCCACAAATTTTACGATTTAATTAATGTGGTAAGTATGGTTCACCATATTCATTTATTTTTCTTGGTAACGACTCTGCTAGTGCCTAAAAGACTAAGGGGTTTCCGGTTTGAACTATCTAAGCCGGTTGCTCTGCTCACATTCATTTACTTTCCTCTAGGGCTGAACTCGAGCAAAATTGGTCAGTAGAGAAAGACCGCTAGCTGAGCCGCTAGCGACCTAGTTAACGCTTTACATTTATGCATGTTGCATTCACAGTTTGAGGTTATGAAATTCAAAGCAGGTCAGAGCCTGGTCGATAGGATTAACAATGGGTTCGAACAGTTCTTCAATGTTGATACCAACACTCCATAATAATTCTTCTTCTTTCTTCATATAGTTTATAATATTGGTCCAATTTTTCCGTTTTACGTTTCCAAAAGAATTTATCAAAAGTTGTCTAACGTCATTCAATTTAAAAGTTGTATTGTTTCTTGCCACCTTACCTTTTACATGTGCCAATATTAACTCTATAGGGTTTAATTGAAATTGATAAGGTGGCAAACGTAATAGAGTTATTCCTTTTTTTCGCCATTTCGTCAATTACATATATTTATTATTGTAGTTTGTGGCGCTTTGCAATTTGCAGTAATTCCGTTTTCAGCATGGTGTCGTCAAAATAAATATTCTTCCTCTGGAGCCACTCTTTAATATCTCCTTTTTTCCATGACGTCGTTGGTAACTTTTCTACCAGTTTAGTTTAGAATGATAACTAGCGTTATCTAAGACAACCACTGCAGCACCTGGCAAAAAGTCGAATAACGAAAAAATAATCTTCAAAGACATCAGAGGTCAATTCCTCGCGGTAATCTTTGGTTGACTTTGATACAAAGTCTAATAACCCATTTTCTACAAAACCATGTTCACTGCCAATGTGTGCGACCTTTTTCTCGAGGAGCATTTAATCCTGTTTGAATTTCCCTTCAAAAATACCTAACTGATTTGGGGTCTTGTTTACAACATTTTACGATTTAATTACTTTTCTTAGCTGCCAACGCCAAACAAATACTAAACTATAATATATTATTGGTTATACTCGTATTATTAACTAACCATTATAAATAATAAAACATCGTTAATAATACTTTTTAAACTATTCTAATTTTAATGTACCGATACCCGAATCTTTGTTCATCCAAAACACTTTTTGTAAACTTTATGAAACGGCAACACCTGCTTAACGCAAGAAGTATTTTTTCCAACACGTGTTCAAGAACACCGACTCCCGCTGGTGAACGCTTTTAGTCGAAGCTGCTGACATAGTTGAAAACTTCCAAATTAAGTGAAGTAAAAAGAAAAGCGGAATCGTAGTAAAACGGGTATCGGAAACAGAAGATGCGAACTTATCGATAACGAGCTTTCTATATCGTGACCAACCGGTGGTTGGGCCATTTTGACTTCGTCGAATTTTTTTGTTGTTGAATCCTTTTTTTATGGATTAAATACATACTATTATTAACTAACATACTGATTTTCCAATAAATTAAGTAAAGAAAATAGAAGTATGGTACAAAATTTAAAAAACAGTAATAAACTGGTAATCATTTTGTATAATCCGGTATGATTTTAAATTTTTGTTGAGATGGTGGTATACTGATAGAGACGTTATTTGCATTGTGTCAATTTTTATTAACATTTGGTACTTGAACCAATTAACTATAAACTGGACAATTTTTCGTTTGTCCCTATGATCCCTAACAAGTTAATGTTACGCATTAATGCGACGCATTTAATTAGATTATTCAACAATTAAATAACTATTTTGTCCTAAAGCAGAGCCATATTTATGAATGACACAACTTCCTTTCAATCCAACAATAACAACAATAACGAAAATTTGACAACTTTTGGCTTACACTAAGTACTATACAGTGCGTCCATAAAGTAACGCATAAATTCATTATTGGCTAAATGAACAATAAAATTAAAAAGTCCCAAAACAGGTCGATTTTTGATTTTAATTTACTATTGTTTCAAATCATAATCTAATATACAGGGTGAATATATAGGGTGCCGTGTCATATAAAGTTTGTGAAATTGCAAAGAAAAAAATGGTTAGCATTAGAAACCAAATATTTGTACAGTAAACGAAGTATGCTTGAAATAGAGGCATATGGACTTTACAAAAAACTAACACATAAGTTAAGTAATGTAGAATATGAATATTGGTGTGAATTCCAAAGAAAGGTGTTTAGGGTTATTCATTCAAAATTTAAGAAGAAAATGTCGATCTTAGGTAAAAAACTAAGAAAATTAAAGCCTAAACCCAAAACTGTTTCTTGAGAACCTATTAATATTGTTGAAAATATTTCTTCCCAAAACTTTTGACAGTAGTGAAACAAGGGTTTGAATTTTGCCTTCTCGTGGGGACCTAGGTGAATTGATAGGACATATTGAAAGTTCTGTTCACTATCTCTCTCATGATGTCAGGGTCTATGTTCGGGAGGCTTGTAAGAATAAAATTTCCAAAAACATTTCAAATAAAAACAAAAATGTATATTAAGAAAACTAGGAATATTGTTAAAAGTTTGAGACAAAAGAAATTTTTTTACTCAAAAGCTGACAAAGGAAACAAGGTTGTTATAAAGGACAAACAAGACTATGTCGAAAGAGTGGATCACTTGATCGGGAATGGTCCATACGTGAAGATTTCAAAAAATCCACTAAATAAAATTATTTCAATGGTGAAGAGCACTCTCAAAAGTTGTAAGAACCTTGTAAGAACTGTTAGTAACCCTACATTGTCAAAGCTTTATTGCCTTCCTAATATACATAAACGAACGAGTTTGAAAATCTACCCATAAAATGTAACAGTTTTTCAGTTAAAAATTCATTAGAATTTATAAAGAAAGATGTTGTTCTAGAAGATGGTGCAATTTTAATCTCGTTCGATGTTAGTTCTTTATTTCCTAGCGTACCGATTCCACAAACTTTACAGTATCTAGAAGAATTACTCATCTTGAATAATCTGTGTGTTGAAGTTAGAACTGAATACTTACGATTAGCTAAACTATGCATGGACCAAAATTATTTTACTTCCAAAAATTAAGGGGTTAGTACAATAAATTTAATTAAAACATCTTCGAAAGAAAAATTAACCCGATTATATAAAAAAATACATAAGAAAAGGTGTAAGGCACCTCTAACATTATTGTTACAAATATTGCGAACAAAAAGATTTTTAAACTAGTTGATACTTTTTACAATCAATTTTAAAACCCTTAATATTTCTGAAATGTATAAATTGGCTTAAGGCCAATGTACATGAAATATGTCTTAGGGGTGCTGTCATAGAGTATAAAAACACATAGAGACAGTCAGTCATTCATAAATTCTTAGTCCCATTGTAACCAACATATATTATCCGATGGACAAGAGCGGGGCCAATAACAAAGTACGGTGAGAAAATAATAAAATGTGGGGGTCGAGCTTGAGCCGCAACTACGTCAGTTTTGAAACCGGTAAAATGAGATGTTGGGAATTGAATTATTATTATTCTTGCAAATCAAAGCCGTCTGAACCAGTATTAATTCACTTCTAATCGTCTAAATACTATTTGAAAGTTAAATAACTGGGTGTTGTACAACCATTTAATGTTCAATAACAATCAATGACAACATGGCTACTTATCCTAGTTAAATAAGTCTCTGTGGACCACGGAAATTTCGGAAAGCAAAACCAAGTAAAATATTAGGTTCTGTGAAAAGGGTAAGAAGAATCCTGGAACGGAAAACTTAGTAATTCCACAATAGACATTTCTACAGTGTTGTCGCTATTTGCAAAAATGTTTCTGTGTAGAGGCCGTGGATTCTGAGTAGACCCGTGACATCGAAAATAGTTGCGCACAACTGAATGGCAGCGGTGCATTAGAGAGAGACAATACGACGTAAACGGCGGACTGACCAGAATAAATCAGTAAGTGCTGCAATTATTAGTATAGTTAATAGGACAATTGTTAAAATCAAATTTGTGTACTGCGCCGGTTGACGTCACAGGTCTACTCAGAATCCACGGCCTCTACTAAAAAATTCTTAGGATAGTAATTATTAGGTTTAACTTTAGTTTTTTACAAATCGGATGTCTAAGGAATTCTACTCATTTTATAATTGGTATGAGTAGGTAACTTTATTCTTATTATTATTAATATGGATTAATGAAACTAACGTAATCCATACATTTATAGTATGGGATTGTATAAAAAGTCAGTAACATTGGCAACACATTTTTTTCCTCATACAACATCCACAGTTTTTTATTTTCTGGTAAGCGTTAACCCAAACGTAAACAATCGCCTCTATATTTTCTATGGGTGTTGTACAACCTTTAAAAGAATAATTTATAAAACAAGGGTACTAGAAGTACTAGTTGACGGGTTATAGCTTTTTTTCATTTATCTAGTTTTGAATTTATTTTATTTGGGTGTAATTTTTGAGTATCGACTAACCGGTTAGTAAAATGTCATATGACAAACAAGTTATCAATTATAATAATCGTTATTATTTCAAATTTTAACCAGCCGTGGGGTTTCTATCTTTTTAAGAGAGTTGGAAAAGTTGGAAAACCGTAGATAATGAACTTGATGATTGTTGGTTTCGTTTATCGCGAAAAACTTTCACTATTGTAAAATAAAGCACAGTTTGGTTCGCACAATGGGACTTTCGGCAGAACCGAAAGAAGTAGAGTAAAAATTAAGCCCCGTCTCTATTTTTTTTCAGTTTTCTTGTGATAATTATTTTGAAATGACAATGTATTGTTAGGAGTTATCAGCCTGAAAATTACATTAGATCAACTTTTCTTTTATAAAAAGCGCAAGTTTAATAAAGTTTTGTTTACTGATATCAGTTGTTAATTGGCATCCTTATAAATCAACAACAATAATTTTTTTGGAAATAAATATTTTTAACAAAACTGTTTTATGAACGTCCGTCTTCAATAAATAATTTAAAATAGCTTATTTATTATAAAAATAAAAGTTTTGTACAATTGTTTTTTATCTAATGTTCTAATTATTTAATCGCTTTTTATTCTGTAATGCAAAGTAAATTTTTAATTAACTTAAATTGGAATCGTATTGCCACTTACAAAGGCAGCTGATTGTGCTCTAATTTAGTTTTATCAGGGAAGTTGTGAAGTAATTATTTGTTAGTCTAAAAAATAGTCTCATAGTCTCATTCAAAGACCCATTTTCTGCAGTATGTTAAATTACTTTGTTTAGAAATAACCCATTAACACTCAGTCAGGCGCACCCCTGTCATAATTATATTGCCGCTAGGAATATAAAAGAAATAGGGAGGAATACCGAATATTTCCAATAAATTTTTTATTTAAACGGTGAAATAAATAATAAAACGAAATAAAACGACTTTCTTCATATATTTGAAAAAAATAAAAGTACACTCAACTTGCGAACTGAAAAATTATTAAAAAAATGTGGATATACAAGTCATATCTCTTCATCATAAGAAGCAACATTTTTCTTGGCTTCGTAACCATCTGCACCAAAAATATCACCGTGCTGAAAGTATTAATACGAAGCAGACAGCTAATTACGAAAGCGCAAGGAAAGCGCATGCTCATATTGCTCATAATAACCGAAACGTGATTTACGTACACAGATTTTTGGGTGGCTAAAAAACTCCCTAATTTAACAAATAACTTTTTGCAAAGTGCGACAACACTCTAAAAATGTCTATCGTCGAATCACTACATTTTATGCATAGAAAATGTTTATACTCTATGGTTTTACACGATTCTTCTTACCCTTTTCACAGAACATACCTAATATTATACTTCGTTTTGCATTCCGAGATTGCCTTGGTCCACGGAGGCTTATTTAAGTAGGATAAATAGCCATATTGTCATTGATTGTTATTGTTACCACAAGAGCACAATCAAAAAACATCGAAAACAAATTTTTAAGTAGTTTTAAAGATGATTCTGACGAAAGGATTGATCACCCTGGAGTTTTAGAATTATTGAAACCGCCTAAAGATTCGTTTAGTTTAAATATAATTTCAAAAAAGGAATTCGACAATTTAGTACGTAAAAATAAAAAAGATAATTATATAGTTGGAAACTTAATATGTGATAAAGATTCGCGAATCATATATTTTTATCAGGATCCTCGATCTTCATCAGACTTAGGTACGATGTTGAGAGACCTGAAATATATTTATAATAAAAATAAAATTCCGGAATTAATTATTTTAAAGAATCAAAAAAGTGCACAAATAATTAAATTGTTTATGAAATTCCGTAACGAGATTAAAAATATAGGTATCAAAATATCTATTATAAAAGATGTAGAAAATATCTTAGATAATGAGACTAGACAAATTATTCTAAATGATTTTCATATTCTCCCTACTGGAGGACATGCAGGTATAAACAGGATGTACAATAATATTAAAAAGAGGTATTTTTGCAAAATTTAAATAAGGATGTAGAAAGTTTTGTAAAAAGATGCAACCATTGTCAAAGGTGTAAACATTTCAATTCAAATAAAGAACCTTTATCTATAACCACAACTGCTTCATCAGGATTTCAAAAAATTTTTATAGATTTAGTTGGTCCACTCCAAGAAGATGCAGAAAATAATAAATATATTTTAACGATACAGTGTGAGTTAACTAAATTTGTAGAGGCATATCCATTAAAAAACAAGGAAGCTAATACAGTGGCAACTACACTAACTAATAATTTCATATTACGTTACGGCATTCCAGATGAAATTGTCTCAGATCAAGGTACTGAATTTATGGCGTGTATTTTTAAAGAAGTCTGTCAAATTTTACAAATTAAGAAATTTAATTCGACCGCGTATCATCACGAGACACTAGGCGCTCTTGAGAACTTTCATAAGAATTTGGGTGCTTATTTGCGAATTCAAGTTGCAAAATTTCAGAATGCATGGAGTTCTTGGGTTCCGTATTGGTGTTTTGCTTACAACACAACGGTACATACTGAAACAAAATATACCCCTTACGAACTTATTTTCGGAAAACTTGCAAAAATCCCTTCTAATTTAAATTCTTGAATAGATCCTATATATAATTTTGAAGATTACCCTCACGAATTAAAGTATAGATTACAACAAGCATGTAATGATGCAAAACATAATTTAGTTGTATCAAAAAGCAAACGAAAATCTATGTATGATAAAGACATAAAATCTGTAAAATATAAAGTAGGGGATAAAGTAATGTTAAAGAATGTAATTAAAAATAAATTAGAACCATTGTATATAGGTCCATATACTGTGATTGAGGAGAAAGATCCCAATATCTTTTTAAAAGTAGACAACCTTATAATAGAGGTTCACAAAAATAGGGTAAAGTTATATAATAGTTAAAAAAAATATATGTCTAATTGGTTAAGTGAAGAATATATTTTTTTCTCCTTCCCGTGGGAGATGTAATATAGCGCTATATTTGTAATGGTATTTATCTCTATATTTGTAATGGTATTTATATCTATATTTGTAATTGTATTTGTATTTGTATTTGCATGTTTTATATTTATACTTATATTTATAGGTTTATGTATTTATATATTTATTAATTTGGAAACAGATTTTTACGTTTATTAATAACTTATTTAAGTTTAGTTAAGCATATTATTATTTAGAAATAATGTAAATTATGTCGTCACCAATTCCGGCGACTCAGCAAGAGTTATGAACTCGTCGGAGTGAGTGACCGAAAATCGGGGCTTTTTGAATAAAACTTTTAAACTAATAAGATGTGTTTGATATAATTAAGAAGTTAAACTTATCTATACATATATGCAAGAGATATTTTATTACAGAGACGTTCATAAAAAAAGCGATTGCAAGCCCTTGTAAGCAATATGGCGTGCGTAAGCAGTAAGTTCTAACAATGCTAAATAGCTATTTTCCTCTAGAACGCTAAATTTGCGATAGCCAGGAATTGTAATCTATATAAATTTGATACGTTTCTAAAGTATAAATTAATAATTAAAAAAAAAGATAGTAATAACATAATAAATAGTATGTAGTGTGGCAGAAACATAAAATTTCACCTTTGTGAACATATCTAATAATTTTTTTGGTAGAAATAATTTTAATAATACCTACTATAAGCAAAATGGCGGATTGTGTCAGCGTTTGATTAAAATAAGCAAACGTGCCCTAACCGACACTGTTTAGATTGTTTCTCAGCGCTTACAAGCATTGTCAATCGCTTTTTTCGGCTAAGTGGTTATTATTGTCTTTGTTCTAGCTATTTAACCTAACCAGCAAATATTTACACGTTTAGAAGTAGGGTAATAATGGTCCAGACATCTCATTTCACAGGTATCAAAACTGGCTTAGAGCTCTACCCCCAATCTTCTTCGATCCTCACCGCACTTTGCTATTGACCCCGCTCTTGTACCTACATCGGGTATGTTGCTTACACTAAGACTAAAATTTTATGAATAACTGATTGTATTTATGTATTTCTATACTCTTTGAGAAAAGCCTATATTAGACGTAGTAAAAGTCACTGATTTTTCTACATAATTAGAGAAAAATTAATTGGCTAATCTACTTGCATCTCTTTAAACTTTTATATTTAGGTTAATTTATATTTTTTTAAATCAATTCAAAATATTCTATTTATAAAGCAATTTTATCGTTTTTAGTTCATAAAAGGTTGTCTCTAACGCAAAAACATTTTATCCCAAAATTGAATAAGAGAAATTAAATTTGCTGCAATTCCATTTGTAACTGTGGAAGTATTTAACCGTTGTTAATTAGCTATAAAAGGGAAGTTTAATGGAAAAAGAAAAATTAGGTAACGACCATGGTTCGTTAAATTATAGTAATTGGCAGTCTGTTTCTGCTAATTTAGCTATTTAATTTAAAAGAAAAGAGACTCGTTAAACAAAACATTATTCAATTGTTACATGAATATTATTAAATTTAAATGAACTAATTGGAAATTAACTTTTTTAAATTAAATGCACTAATTAATTTTAAATCGTGGTTTGTTTGCACGTAGCGAGCAAAAATATGACTACATATATTTTAGCGCGGTAAAGTAGTTTTTAAACAGATTTTTACACTGTAATTACTTTTTAACAATAAAGCAAGTTAAATTATTATTTTATATTGTAAAAATGTTTCTCTTAGTTCAGCCTTAACATAAACAATTAACTAGAAGGATACCATTTGGTGTTAACTGAAATAAAAAACATGTTTTCCTCGTCAGTTATATTGCTTAAACTTGGGTTTTTTCAATAATATTATTTTAAGAAAGTAAATATTATACACTTAAATAAAAACAAGGAATCCGGTCAACTAATAGACAATGCTTATAAAAAAATTATTTTTTTAGTCACATTATTTGGTAATACAAAAAAAATAGATAAAAAATCCAAAGAAATAATTGACAACTTTAAATTTGAGAGAGTAGATAACCTCAAATATTTAGAAATTAATATCGATGATAAGAACGATAGAACAATGGGAAATCGAGCTTATTACAAATATAAGTCCATAATGCGAAGTAAAGGAATAAAAAGACGCACAAAAATGAAAATATACACTCGTCACCTATGGGATGGATACCACTACATTAACAAAAGGAGAAGAAGAAAAACTAAAAATATTTGAAAAAAAATCATAAGAAAAATACTTGGAGTGAAAACAAAAAAAGAAGAATTTCGAAAACTGTTAAATTCAGTAGTAGATGATTATAATAAAAAATGAAAACATAGTAAGAATAATCAAAGCATCGAGGCTAGGGAGGTTTGGACAAATAAAAAGGATGAAAGATAAGAATTATGTTAAAAAGATCACAGAATGGAAATTCGATGGACACAGACCAAAAGGAAAGCCAAGGATTATATGGAAAGACAAAATAGAGAGGGATCTGGGGATTATAAAAGTAAAAGAATGGAACAGAAAATTCCAGGACAGGAAGGAATGGAAAAGAGAAGTAGAGAACGCAAAAACCAACAAAAAGCTGTACAGAGAGTCACCGGAAATTGTGTGGAGTGACTCCACTCAAAAAAGATGAGTCGAAGAGCCCAATAAGAGCGGTTACTATCCCAAAAGAGGGACATATCACCTTGTATATATATTATTTGGTAATGATAAAATGACGAAATATAGGTCTTGTAGAAAGTATGTGGGGGTTTTAAATTTCATTATATTGACCTTTAGTGCAACGTCAAATTTCCTAAGTAATATTTTTTAATATGTAGCTTTGTCACTTATATAATAGGATTTATATAATAAATGTTATTTCATCATTGTAGTAGGTATGAAAACTGGTAGAATATTGAATATTATAATGCAGATATAAAATATGCATCTAGTTGATTACTTATAAGAAAATGGCAATAGGAAAATATTAAAATTTATTAACCGTATTGAGCAGATTCACGATTTATAATGTTTAAACAATTATAAGAAGTGTATTTGGCATAAAACATGTTTTGGAGGACTTAGGATGCGAGAAATGGATCGCAAAAATCATCTATTTGGTTTTGGAAACTTGACAAATTCCAAGAAGCATTTGTGAACAATACGTTTTCATTACATAGCAAGCTTGTTTCAGTTGGGTGATAACCGCTTGCAGATTTCAAACAAAGATCTACAGATACAGAAAAAATGGGGGGTGAGGTGGTATAAATTGGTAAATCTCATTAGGTATTAAACAGGACTACAGGGTAAGCCGTTAATAAATTCAGCCACTTTCATAGCTTGTTTTTGCAAAATTCTTTAGTTTTATAAATGGAAGGTAGTATCACCCTGTTTTGGATTTATATTATGGATTTTGCCTATTGTTATCTACCGTAAAAACTACACGAAAGACACGCAGTTGGAATAATTTATAAAAGAACACACATTCATATAAATTAGATTAAAAGGAATTAAAATTTAGTGTGACATAATGCATAGGGCAACAATAAAACATTGAGAAGGTATGTTTACGGGTGACATAAATATTTATTCTAGTTTTTATAAAAGTTAATTGTCAAAAGTAAAATTTAAGGTTAAAAAAGTTCTGTAATGTAAACAAGGCCTGTATTAGGTTAAGTATAGATAAATAGTGTAAGTGATGGTGTTGAAAAACGTTCGTTGCCAGGTGATAAGTTTTGTCAGTGATAAAAGTGGATTTTTGAAAAAAAAGGTAGAAAAGAGATATTTTGATGATTAAAAAGTAAAAAATATAATTTTATGAATTGAAAAATAAATAAGTATTCAACGAAATATAATTTTAATAGTAAAAAAATAAAAGAGGTAGAAATGTATTTGAAAAATGAAAGAAGATGAAATAAATTGAATTGATGAGGTAAAATTGGAGCAGTCATTTGAAAAGGGTAATAAAAGTAAATGAGACGGGGTACAATTGATGAGCAACATGTATTAATAAGTAGCTGTTTTAATTTATAAAAAAAATATCTCCTTTTATATTGACGATTTAGTCAAATTGAAAAAGTCAGTATAACTTGAATAAAAGCAGATTTGTCAAAAATTATCAATTTATTTACACGAGTTTAATTTTGATAAAAAAGTTTTATGAATCAAACAAATCTTATTATCACTGTCAGTAATTCCTTCTGTATTTAATTATAATTTTCCACTAGTGCAGATTTTCGATAAATTGCAGTAGTGTAAGATTATTGCCTAATCGCATGCCAATTGGCTAAAGCAACCATCAAAAAACGGTCGAAAAAATTTAAATAATCTATTTAACATTACTCTAAAACGGTTTAACGTTAATTTATGAAAATGTATAGAAAGTACTAGTAGAGAATACCCAATAAATTGGAAACAGTTGCATTCACCTATTTTGATTTATTGTGGATTTTCAGAGGGGATCAACACCCCTTTCACCCCCAACTTTTTAGGGCTATAATTTAATAAAATATGAACTGCCACTGTAATCAAACGTCTATTCTTATACTTTTGTATCTCTCTATATTTCTTTGCAAATATTTTATTATGGATGATACAGCTACCCTTTAAAATGCCAGATTCAATATTGAATATTTAAAGAAATACAGAGAGACACAAAAGTTTAAGAATAGATGTTGGATTCCAGTGGCGGTCTATATTTTATTAAATTATAGCCCTAAAAAGTTGGGGGTGAAATGGGTGTTGATCCCCACTGAAAATCCATAATAAATAAAAAATAATTGAATGCAACTGTTTCCAATTTATTGGGTATTCTCTACTAGTACTTCCTATAAACTTTCGTATATTAACGTTAAACCGATTTATTTATTTAAACTTTTAACTTTAGCACCCTGTAACTTTTTTTGTGTGCACTATTGTATATAGGTAAGTGGGGTTCAATCAACATATTTTTGACCCCAGAATCTGTGGTATAATTTATGACCATTCTTTTCGGGACACCCATAACTATTTAATGATTTACTAATTATCTGAATACTGTTTTATTTTACTTGTAATTCACATTAGAGGAACAGCTACTTATTTAGTTATGTAGTTCTGGTTAATGGGATTAATTTGATGAAACTAACAGTATCTAATAGAAGAATACATATCTTTATAATAACATTAGATTCAATATAAAAAAATTGTTTAGAAAAAACTGGGACAGCAAACGCTATAAAAATACTTAATCTGAAATATTTTATAACCTTTAAGAAAAGTGTTGTAATCCTCTCGAATGGAGTAAATATCACGTATTCTTACTCTTATTTATAATCAAACTGGGTTTATGTGAATCTAGTGTATACCTAATAAAATTGTGGATCAAGTAAACAAACAACAAACAAATCTATCTATAAATCGTTGTTACCAACTTAACGAATAAAAAATGTTCTGAATAACAGGCTTTTGGCTTTTAAACTCTTACAAGTTAAACTTTCTTGACTAAGTTTTTATTTTTAATAAAAAGTTTACTTTTTATGTTTTAGTATATTTTTGTACTTAAAAAATGTCTGTAACATTTTTAAAATAAAAATAAATAAAAAGATAAACCTTTTAAACCTCGAAATAAAATATTTTATTACAGACAAATGGATAGTATTTTAATTTTTGTTAGAATTCTACAGAACTTATGACAAGTTTATTTTAATATTAACAAAAAGCTGGGTTATCTGTTGGAAAATAAATAATATGTTCCCTTAAAAATTTTTGTTTCTGTTATAATTTTAATTTCAAACTCTCTCATTGCAAAACAATTAATTTTATTTTAAAAATGGAGATACAAATAATCCAGAAAAGCAATTTATGAAGATAACAAAAGAGAATTATAAACAGTGCATATTTCCTATATAATACAAGTTACATGACCAGCCGACGAAAAATAGTTTCATCTAAAAGTACAGGTAAAGACACTAGTCCACACTAACACGATTGTGCGGCACAAATCTCTTTGAAGTTTCTGAAAAACCGACAGGCCAACGGATACTGTATTTTTACAATGTTCTTCATCAAATCATTTTCGCACATTTGCTGGAGGCGCACACAACATCAAATATTCGGCGCACACGAAAATATTTTTGCTAAATACAACGCACAACACAAGTTTGTAATGATGTGAACCTTGCTTTTAAATTTAATTAATGGGCTTAAGATTAAATCATTAAAAAAATTAAGACTAATATACAACTATTGCTCATTGTAGGGAAACAGCTAATTTTTTAGTTAAAGTTAAATTAAAACGATAAGTTGTTTATTATTCTCATTAAGATGGACTTCCACAGAGTAAGGATTGGCACAATAAATTTTATTAGAACAATCTATTTAATACAGGAAAGCACTCTTTGAGTGGCAATAAACTTACCTAAAATAGATTACTGATAGTTTAAATACTACTATGTGTGTCTAAAAGACCCGAATATTGAGGAATATTTAACTGAAAAATTGACATGCGCATGTTTGGATACGTTACATAACAGATACAAAGCTGGATTAGATACATAAAATTCTATGGTTAGGGTCCTTATGCACCAACAGTCGGTTCTAATTTAACCGTCAGAAACAGCGAAAGTGATAAGCATCATACTTCAATAATTATCACTCCTTACTCTTTTGGTGGTGTAATGGCTATATTCAAAGAGTGGCTATAATCAAAAAATGGCTATTATGTTGGTGCATACTAAGTTTATTATCGTTGGTTGAAATTTCAACCGTTTCAACTAACCAATAAGCAACACATTATTTCTACGGCTGCTATGGAATGTGGTGCTTTTGACACATTTGACAGAACTACAAAGTAACGTATTGCTATCAACTGTACGATCGTCGAGTACATGTTTGGCGAGTTCCAGGGCGTCAATCTAGATCCACTAATTACCAAGAAGCTACCCCATATCAAGATGGTAGTGCAATGTTTTGGGGAGAAATAATGTGGAATGGTCGGACACCTCTTACTTTGATCCCTAGCAACATGACTGGTCAAGTATACACCGATTCCGTGTTATACCCAGTTGTTCGTTTATGGAGAGGTGCTGTAGGGCAACATTTCTTGTTTATGGACGACAACGCGCCTTCACATCGCACCTTCACATCGCACCCGACAGGTTATTTAGTTTAAGGAAACCAAGGGTATTTTTAGTTTACAGTGGCCACCAAAGTCTCCGGATCTAAATCCTATCGAACATGCAGTTCGACAACAAAATTCCAGCCGTTATTCATGCTGCTACCGAGATTTGGGAGAATATTCCTCAGCAGCTTATAAACAATCCAATTAAGAGTATTCCCGAAGAATAGAAGGTTGTATAAGAGCAAGAGGAGGGCCGACTGAATATTAATTGTCTTTTGTTAAACTTTTTTTAACAGAAACTTAATTTTAAATCTAAATTAAACTTTTGTCATTTATGCAGATTATGTATTTAATTTTATTATTTAGGAGTAAATGTCTGCTAAATTTGTTTTATGATTTTTTTAATTAAACATTATATAAAAGTAGAGTGACAATGGTTATTTTTTTTAAAATGCTCATTTTGAAAAATTTAAAGTGATGCAGTATAAATGTTGATGTGTATATATTGTATTGCCCCTTTGTCTTGGATATAAAAGTTTTTAAATTTTGTACTTGATTTCAATTTCTTTTATTTCTTATTTTCTTATTTCTTTTATAATCTTCTAAACTAACCCCACAAATAATTTTATTCCATAAGTGGTTTCCACACTGTATATAAAGTATATTCAGAAACATAATTTTAAGTACTGCAGTTTTAGCAAATATATCGAAAATGTAAGGGTAATAATAGAAAAATAAATTTTCAAAAACATTTCGGTGAAGCATAAATTATGCATTTAATAGTAAACGTTTTGCATAAAAGCATTTTTACATTTATATTGGTAAACCACCTTTATACTAATAGCCTTTCCGTAAAGTTAATTATTCCAAATTTTAACCAAATAAAAGTATTTAGCAATTAATTGTTCATAAAAGATTAAAAGGATAAAGGGAATTCCACATGCGATTCGGTAAATTACTATAATAAACGTTAACAAGAGAGTTTATAAACAAAGAAACTTTTTGGATCAAAAGCTTTGCTAACAATAGAGCTCCAATAGTGTTAACATGTTTTAATTGAATTTCGTTCGTGAAAGTAGTTGAAAGCATTGATTATATTTCTAGACCAACTATTATAATGTTTTATTATTATTTATTATATCAATATTTAATGTTGTTATGGAATCTACTAGTAAGTTGATAAATTTATAAAAACTATCTATTTATTTATTTATTTAATCCAAACAAGCTTACAAGCTTAATAACAAGGATTACACCAAATTTAAATAGTGTATACAATGTAATTATACTACAATCTAATAACTTAATTAATGACTTAACTACCAGAATTGCATAAGAATAGTAAATTAATTTAATTGTTAATATTTGTTACGTTGTTAACGATGATTTTATAAAATTTACATGGTGATAAAGTCCATTCCAGATTTGTCAATTCATTGACGTTATTTGTAAGTTTCAACATAGCCACAAGTGGAGTTCTAGATATAGAAATTGATACTTGAAGATTAAACAGAGTTGATAAGTCGTTCTGATTTCATTAAAATCAGGCCATTCATGATATTTTTTAAAGTACAGATAATTTAGAAAGTTGTTTTGAATTTTTTCTATTTCATTTAAAACTGACACCATATAACTGAGGCAAACTCAAGTTTCGGCCTAATTAAATTAAAATATAGTTGCTTAATAGTATTGATATTGTTAAACATATATGTTTGTCTTATTATATAACCTAACATTTTATTTGCAGATCTTACTGAATTTTCAATGTGATTTTTAAACGAAAAATTTGTATTATATATTATACCTAAATCTTTTGCCTCATATCTTCTTTCCAAGAACTCTTTATCCATAAGATAATCAAAATTAATGGTTGTTCTTAATCGCGAAATCGTTAAAGTAAAACATTTTTTAATATTAAAGAAAAGTTTATTATCATGACTCCATTTTAAAATGTTACCAATATCTATTTGTAACTGTACCTATACAATCCCTTACTGTTTCTATGCGTTTAAAAAGTTTAAGATCATCTGCAAAAAGTAAGCATTCTGTGTGGGTAACTACCGAGGGAAGATCATTAATAAACAATAAAAATAAAAGAGGTCCTAAATTAGATCCTTGCGGCACCCCAGAGTTTGCATGAAATTTATCAGACTTATTACTATTATGTCTTACAATAAAATATCTCTCCTTTAAATAATTTTTCATTAATTGTAAGAAATTGTTTTCCAGTCCAAACTTACTAATTTTTTCCAATAAAATTTCATGATTAACCTGATCGAAAGCTTTACGAAAATCTGTATAAATGATGTCTAATTGCGATTTCGATTGAAATGATTCAAAAACAGCGTTACTAAAAATAAGTAAATTAGTATTTACAGTAAAATTATATAATTTTGTATAAATATTTTGCTCTAATAGTTTTGAAGGAGCACACATAATGGAGACACCCCTATAATTTTTAACTTCTGTTTTATTTCCCGACTTAAAAATTGGTACAGTTATAGAAACTTTCCACAAATCAGGAAAACTATTTGAGTTTATAAACAAGTTAAAAATATGCAACAGTGGCAATTGCAACCATTCAGAACACCCTTTTATTATATATGGAGGAATACCATCAGTTCCAGATGCTTTTTTAGGTTTAAGTTTCTTTATAGCATTAACGTAGTCAATTTCAGTAATACATTTTATTTGAAAAATATTATTAATTTCTGTAAAACTGTTTTCATAAATAAAAGTGTATGTTACCTTTTTAGTTGAAAATACTGATGAAAAGGATTTCGCAAATATACCCACTGTTTGGTCCCCTACTACTGTTTCCCCATCATACGAAAATTTTCCTAAACTAGTTTTATTGTTTTTCTTACTGTTAACATAATTCTAAAAATGGTTACAATTAATTTTTACATTATTTTCTAAATTACTCAAATAAAGACGTTCTTTTCGAATTAAATTTGTTACTTGTTTACGCAATTCTTTGTATGTTTTAAGATTAAGATCGCTATTATATATAATTTTTCTAAAATATTCTTTTTTCTTTAACATATTAGTTATTTCCTTTGTAAACCACACTGGATACCGCCCTGTCCTATTTAAAATTTTATATTTAGGAACACATGTTGCTATTATATTATTCCAAATATTGTAGAAAATTTCTAATGCTTTTAAGGTACTCGTACATTTCAGCCTTTTTCCTGCAAGTCTATTTTGAATTGCTAGCAAATTTTGACCATGCCTTCGTACATTGCCGCAACTTTTGAGATTTTTTTTGTCATTTGACAAGTGTTGTCAGTTTCTGAATGTTTGAGGCTACGTTACCTTTAATTTAAAACATGGATTTTCGTACAAATACAAACTGTAAGTACACACGAACTTCGTAATAAACATATTAGATATTATCATAAAATACTTCAATGTTTATTATGCTTATAGGACAACAGGATTGAATCAGCTGACGTAAACTGACATTTCTGCCAACATAGATTTTGGGTTGTTCGATCAAAATTCCCTAAAAACAGGCGAGATTGCGCGGATTTGACCTTGAATAAATAGAAATGGCGCCTTTTTGTTGCAGTCAAAAGTCTGAAACGCATACGCAGTTGTTTCACAAAAAAAACTAGCAATAGAATTGCGAGCAAAAGGCTGAAATGTACGAGTACCTTTATTTACATTAGTTTCAATTAAAACTTCAATTAAAACTATATTAACATCTTTAAGCTACTGTGTGTCTAATCCAAAATACTTTGTTTACATTAGACGAAAAATATAGGAAAAATAAGTATAAAATATTATTAATGACAAATCTTTAATTTATGTTTGTGTGTGTTGTTGGATTTCTTGCTTATATACATATTTAAGCCAGTAGCCGAGTTATTTGAGATAAGTTTAAGGTCCACTTGCCATTATACTCATTTCAGTTCTGATTTTAGTGCTAAAAATAAAGGGTGTGTAAATTAGTTGCCCGCACCTATTCATTGTACTAAAAACATTTAAATGTCAATATGTCAACTAAAAGTGAGGTTATGCAGTTATGGTGCTTATGTTTTGTATTTAAAAAATGTAAAATCATAAAGAAATAGAAAATCTAGAAATTTATTTAGTTTCAATTAATTAATGTTGAATAATTTATCTTCTGTTAATTAAGAAATGTGATTACCTAGATTACTCCTAGATTATCAATACAAAATACAAAATTTTCTCTTTCTCTGAAAGTATATACTTCTTAAAAGCGAATTTATAGAAAATCAACTTACTAAACCAAAAACGGTATCAATAACATTTATACTATAAAAGAATACATCCAAAATTAATATTCTTATTGGTTTAAATATACCCATCCACTCCTTTGCTTTATTGTATTGTTTCATGCTATGGAGAGAATGATTATGAATACGTTCAGTGCAGTAAATGTGGCTTGTGCGGTATTAGTTGGTAATCTCTTAAGTGCCATGTGTACATACGACTTCTAAGTTTGACCCAGATATATTGCATTACTCATACGACAGTTTCATTCGCATAAACCCGATTGTCTTAATAGAGGCTTTTTTGTTTAACATTATTAAACTTCAACCAACAGTACTCTTTCTCACAAAAAAGAGGTGATGGGTGATGGATTACTCGAGATAATGTGTTTGATATGTTATGTGGAATATTTACAAAGTGAGTAATTTAATTGATATTTACTTGATTGGCGTGGTATAGAAGTTTGAGAAAAAACACTTATTTAGTGATGGATCATGTTTTTGGAATGCCCATAAACGTGTTTACCTAGGACCACTTCTGTAAACCGTCAGTAACACACAGTCCTCAATTAATGTGAGATATCTTATAACGCACGGTAAAATAAACGCACAGCTGTAAAGAAAATCTCACGGCTTCCTCAGCAACCACTTAGCAACTCTCAGTAGACGTCCCCATTTTATTCAAAATTTACAATTTACATATTTGAAGTTTCATTTACCATATATAAATGGCAGATAACATTTATTAGATATAAGATTACATTTAACATTTACAGTTATTTGTAATTATATATTTGTTCCGTTTCCCTAAACCCAATTCTTTTATCAGTCTAAATATGTTATACGAGAAAATTTATTTAATTAGATTAGATTAATTTACGTTATTTTTATATAACAAAATTAATTATTAGAATATTTTCATAACCGAGATACTTTTTAAAAATACTTACAAAGCTGTTTTAACTTGTAGATACAATCGTAATGTATAAGAAGACACTTTTTACTAGGTTTGTAACTTTAATTTTACTTCAATTAGGTACTACAAGAAATGGTTTTAAATATTTAGAATGCACTAAATTTGAATATTACGCGACAAACACTATATTAATCACAAAAAACTTTAGCATTCATTCAAAACTGACAAAATCGAAATATTTTTTAAACATTTGAGCATGCGCCGGACCATATGCGCACACGTAATAATTCACCAAGTTAACGATTATATTATTAATAGCTGTATATTAAAATAATTGAAAATTCTTTTGTTGCTGTTATTCAAGTATTATTAATAATACATTATTCTTACAAGTACAAGTAGGTAGTAGGTCGTAGGTGAAGTATAGTAAGTAAAGTACCATAATGGTACCATTTAAGTGGGAATTAATTAAAGTAAAATTATAATCTTGAGAAATCAACTGTCAAATTCAAAATTTAAACTTTAAAAATTACTTTAATATTACCAAATTTAGTGTAGATAATTTGTAAACGTTCATAAAAGAAGTATGATTTATTGAGTAATTAATGGGATTTAAAGAGGATTTACTCATAATTAAAGTATCAAAATGACAAAAAAAAAACGTAATTTTTCTCTCAGTAAAAATTCAGGAGCAGTTTATTATAAAGCATAGATAGAGGTAATCAAGGAAAGATATAAAGCATCAAAAATTTGATAATTTATCTTAGTTTGAAACAGCTCATTGACCCGTGTACAGATCTTGATAACGTCAATATTTGAATTTATTTCTTAAAAGTTTGGTAAATATCTAAATTCTACTGTTAAATCATTGGTGGATAGTAAGTTAAGTGCTACGAGGCAAACAAATACCTTTATATCAATAAAGGGTAGTAGTCCAATATCCATAATAATCATACAACATCTCTAACTAGTGTATAGTTGGGTAGTCAGCCACACATGGAGCAGCAGTGAATCTACAATAGATCATAGGCTGTTGTAAATCGGCAGTTGGAGCAGTCCCTTTCAATGTGAGACATCGCAGGAACTTTTTTTGTTATGCTAACAATTGAAATTCAATCGTGCATTGACATTATGGGGTTTTACTTTATTTTTATTTGAAACTTAATTTTTAACGCAGATTTTAAATTTGCTTAAAATTAATTTGTTTGTATTGTACGTCTTGGTAGAAGGAACTGTCAAGGAATTATGTTTTAACATTTCATTATAAAATTTGACTCATAAAGAGCATTGTTAAGGTATATATAAGTTATTTAGTCGCACAAATTATATTCATTCATCCAATAATTATATTAAATATTGTATTCATAAAAATTTTATTATTTAATAGAAACCGTAGGTATAGAGATACAGAACTGCACCCTAGAGATAAGATCTCATCGATATTTTTTTCTAAAATAGCCTTCGAAATTCAATAGTCGGGAGAAGAAATAAACAATTAAAATTATGGGAATAAAATTTGATATGTATATGATGGAAAATTAAAATTCAATAAAAATTAATTCAAAAATATCCATTTACCTGACTTATTCAGGAAGAATATTACTGTTTTTATATAATTAATTAAGTCATTGCACTTGTTTTGTAAAAGAAACAATTGGTATGGTTTGGGTAAGTGTAAATTAATGTTGGCAGCGTTTTATTCACTAACAAAATACTTCTTTGGTTAAATTATATCAATAAAAAGTTACAAATTAACCCAACTTAAATAATTCTTTTAATATAAAATCTGCATTATTAAAAAGTAATGTTGTCTATTTTATTGAGATATACATATCAGCGGATCATTTTTTATATTCTGTGATCAAAGCAGACAAAATCTACACATACCAATCTTACGACAAAGTTCGCTATATATGGGTTGTTTTAAGAGATATCAAAAAATCTTCCTAACAAAAATAGTAGATATATTTAAGGTTCATATTTTAAAATTATTATACAATGTGTTGTATAACTTCGTTAGAAACCAAACATGTGATTTTTTAAATTAAAACCCCTGTATATTATACCAAATTCGGACTGCTCACATTTTTTAAAGCTTTTGAATAGGGTTTTGATTTATTATACATAGTCCTTCAAAAGGTATGTTGTTTATCTCAATATCGTAGATTATTTGGCAATATATGTAGCAATACCGCCGTATTCCATTAAATAATAATTTTCAGTTTTGTATACAGTGCGGACGGAAAATTGAATCTTTAATTTTCTTTCTTTTTTTAAACGTAACTTCCTCTATTTTATAGCAGAAATAGAATATTCGATTATTTAACTTTCATTTTTATTAAGCATTCCCTATACCCAAAGCTTACGAAAACAGAGTTATTTTGTAATATTTATTGTAAATCATAATTATTAACCTATTATGCAAAAAAAGCAATAAACTTTAAATGTAACAAAACAATCCTAAATACAATAATTTTTTAAACAATTTATTCTAAATAAAACAAGTTACCAAAAGTATAATACTAACCATAGTATTATGATTAAATTAAATGTTCTAAGTATTCAGCGTTAACATCAATCCAATATTGTAAATCATCACAAATTTGACAAAATTTATCACACATATTTTATAACAAACATTCTTTACCTGCATCTAAACAGCAAGAAAATAATTCAAACAATTCTTAAAAACATTAAAATGAATCCCTATCATATCCAGCTTTTCGTGACATGTTATAAATTGTTTAATAAAATTTATTTTTATTCAGAATTTTTTTTTACATAATAGAATGTTTTATTTGTGCTATAAAATACCAGAAAGGAGAAAGAAAATGAAAAGTCCGAGTTCCCGTCCACCCTGTAAACAAAAGTGAAAATTATTAATATTTAATAGAATACGTTTCTTATTAAGAATCTCTTGGCCAAATATTTTTTTTCTTATCGTACAATAAGCTACAGAGCGTTGATTCACACAAACGAGTCCATACATTTTGAAGAACTCTGTATCACATATCAAAACCCTATATCAAGATTCAAAAGAATGTGAGCAGTACGAATTGGGATATATACAGGGGTTCACGGTTGGGATATATACAGGGTTTGTCACGATGTTATACAATACTGTATAGTTTGAGATAATTTTAAAATATGGACCTTATAATTATCTACAATTTTTGTTAAGAACATTTTTTGATATCTAATAAAACAAGATTCAAAAGAATGTGAGCAGTACGAATTGGGATATATACAGGGGTTCACAATTAAAAAAATATATGTTTGGTTTGTCACGGAGTTATATAATACTGTATAGTTTGAGATCATTTTAAAATATGGACCTTATATTTATCTACAATTTTTGTTAAGAACATTTTTTGATATTTATTAAAACAACCCATGTTACCGAACTTTGTCGTAAGATTGGTACATCCTGTATAAACCTCTAAATTGATTCACTAACTGATTGATTGATTTTTGGAATACGACTCGAATACGATTCAAATTTTCTAGGGCGTCTTACTCTTTTCCGCTCATACATTAGAGGGATAAAGAAAAACCTCTTTTTTTTATCGTCGTCCACGCGGACAAAGTCACGGCTAAAAGCAAGTCACATATAAAAGCATTATACAAAGAATTATTTAATAACTGTAGTGACAATAATATCTAAAAATACGCTTACAAAGCTGGGAAGGGTCGGTATTAATTAAATACCATTTTGTTTACCTTTTCACCAACCTCAAAAGAATTAAATTCCCTAGACATCTTGCGATTAATAGTGTTAGTAAAAAAATAAACATCATTAGGGCAGTTACGATGCATTTCCATAAAACGAGGGTTGGTACGATAAATTGCAGTTACTATTTTACACATACAACATAACTAGATCACATAAAAAAGCTGGGGAAGTTACTGAAATTGCTGGTTATTGTTAATTCAAATAGAAAAAAATGTCTTATTGATCTTTAGGGTTGTATTTGGTTTTTTATTACAATTACAGGATTATTCCTTGTTTTAAATATTGTTAGTTTTTTCTACTATAAAGTTACTGCTGCTTTAAACTTAATTCTTATAGATAACAGTAATCATTATTTTTATACTATTTAAATACTACTGAAAAAATTTTAGAAGTCAATATAAAACTGAAAAGTAGAAAATTGTTTCTAAGTGCACCCAAGGTAAAGAAACTTAACAGTTTCTATACCAAGCTTGACCGTTTTCTATGAAAAAACAACTGCTTCCTGGGCTATATGCCCCAACGGATAATGGATTACATTCCAATAGAAAACATGATGGCGACCGACTTCGACGATACTTAAAACCACTCTGTCGGTTTGCAAATCAACGGGAAGAACACTACCCGTAGACCGGTTTGTGTCATCATCAGTACGAGGTAAGCAGTTCTTCTCATCCTGCATAGCAGGATGCAGAATGATTCTCTTACGCCAATACATAGACCGTGAATCCACGATTTCATGATAAAGTCGTAAAAGCGCCATCCTACCGTTCATTTACAAACCAACAGATCAAAGGTCACTGCTAATGGAAAGATAAACAAATACTACTGAAAATAATTTCAGATAAGATGCAGTCAATATAAAACTGTTCAGTTCAATCATTATTTTTAACTACATATTTTACAATGTTCACCGCAAACAACTTTGATATTTCTTTTTATCACATAATTAATAATTTAATAAGGAAATAATAAATTAAAAAATAGAAAAGTATTTCGACTTGCATCCTCTCAGGTGTAGTAACCACAGATCGTTTCGAACATTTTTTAAAGAAAAAACAACTACTACCTGGGCTATATGCCCCAACGGATATTGGATTGCATTTCAATAGAAAACGTGATGGTCACCAAGTCGATACTTAAGACCCTCTTTGTAGTTTTGCAAATGAAAGGAAAGAAAACTACTCGTAGTAGTAGTAGTTATAGTTTTCTTCCTTTAATTTACATAGATTTCTTAATTTAAAACAAAATGGATTGTTCCTTTTTATATATTGCTCAAGAAATGAAGTGGATATTACAAAAATCTGTAATTTTCTTTTGTCACTGGTTAATAATAAATGAAAATTCGATAAAAAAAGTTAATCTTTATTCTTTTGCGTTACAATATACCAAAAAAAAATAAACAAATTTTGCATGAAAAAAAAGTTACAATAAAACAGAAAAAATTGAAAAATATTAATTCATTTACTGCGCAGGCCATAAAGTCCTTTCACGAAAATTAATATCGTGTGAGTCTACCCCTAGCTTGCATTAGTGCTGTCACTCTATTTGGCATGGTCCTTATTAAATTATTAAATTGCTGAGGTATGTTTTCCCAAATTATCTGCAAGGCAATGACGAGCTATTCTAGGGTTATGAGGGGCCTTCTTCTAACAGTTTGATTAGATATCACTCTTCCAGTAGCATGCCCAAAGATCGGTCTCTTCTTGCAGTTACAGCTATAGGGCGATCTTGAACAGGAATTGTAGCTCGTTCTCGTCCTCCTCCATGTCTGTACTAATTGATCGAGTTGTACCGTTTTAATCGCCGTAGCGCCATTTTTTCAGTTAAACAGATTAATGGACTACAGTAACAATGTTAAAGTCAATGCAAGTACTTCTACGCGACTTAAATGATAGTATTTTGAAATCAAATTCCTACAATTCTGGTTAAAGAGATAACAGCATATAAAAAGAAAAAAAAACGACAAAAACAATTTGCTATAAACATAGTTTACTGATAGCATGAAACGTTTATTTAAAATATTATTTTTGTACCCAATTTTATAAAAATATCCACTTCAATTGTTGAGCAGTATAGATTGGTCGTGGACAGTTTCGTTGTCCGAAAATCTGTGATGTCAGATTTTTGTTAAAACACGATTATTAAACAAAACACTATATGCAGAGTTTCTGGTAATTTTGAATTTAGATGTTATCGTAAGTTAAAATACATTCAATTAGTATTATAATCCTCTTTTAATATTGTTCCAATAAAATTTTAAAGTTTTTACATTATATTCATTATGTTAATTTTATCCATTTCGTTTATTATTCGTCGCGTATTAATACTTGCAGATGCCATACTCCTAAAAGTGACAGCGCGACCGAAAAATGGTTCCAAAATTAAAAATTTATTTTGAGCAAAAGATGAATGAGACTACTAAATGAATACTTAATTCGTTGTTTGTTTACCAGAATTATAGTATACACTGTGTTATTTTTAAAATGTGACATAGGGAAATACGTGTTAAATTCAGGCCGACATGCTATCTTTTTTAGCAAGTTGAATTTAAGAAAACTAAGAACATAATTGAAAAGAGCGTTAAAAAATAAGTAAAAAGCATTATGATTTTTTAAAATAAAGTTTAATTTAAGCAAAATTTATAATTGTACATGTTCCTTTCACTAAAATAACATTTTATAATTGTTCCTAACGAAGCGTCCGTAGCGCAGGGCGACAACGGTTGACAAATTTTGTGCATAAATTGAAGGTACTCTGGTTCGAATCCCATAATTTACTTTTTTCTAAAAAAATTATATTTTATTAAACTCAATTATTACACAAAAGTTGTTAAAAAGAAAATAAATATTTGGATTTGCTGCAAAATGAAATTGGACCCGAATTATTAAATTCTGCACCAAATAATTTAAAAATATGGTACCAGAATGATGGCTGCCCGGCTCACTCCAGTAAGGGAGTATTTGAACAATAATTTTCCGAGTGCAAGGATAGGTCGTGGAGGTCCAATAAACTGGCCAGCAAGATCTCCAGATTTAGCACCTCTCGATTTTTTTAATGGGGTTTCCTAAAAAATAAGTTGCAGGAATACGAACCAGGAACAGAGGAAGAAGTAAAGATTATTATTATTAATGAATGCAGGAATATGGAAAGAAGAATAATAAATAATGTTATAGGCGAAATTTTTACCATCGGTTAGAGTAGTGTTTAGCAAATGATGGAAAACAATTTGAACATTTAATTAAATAAATATCATAAATTAATAAAGTGAATTTAAAGTATATAAAAATTCGTTCATTACAAGTAAAATCAAATCATCTGTTCTTAAGATACGCCAAAGGAAAATGTTGTGCTCAAGTAATAGGGAAAGGGACCATCGGGGGCTGGCCTTTTCAAATTGCCAAATTCTTAAATTTGCCTAATCCCGAGAACTATACTGGCCATTCGTTCAGGAATTAAGCGTCATGGAGGTTGGCGTTCATCGACAGTGGCAGAAAGCTATGTAGAAGATCTTTAAAATAAAATTGATTTTGCCAAAAAAATATTGTGCAATACTAGTAATACTACTAATGTATGCGATTCTACAGGATTTTCTGTTAGAAGTGAAACCACAGCCCAAACAAGTGGGATTTCATTAAATAATTTAACAAATTGTACCATGATTCAACATTAATAAAAAATTCGTTAGTTTTCTTTATTCTTTCAAAAAATAAATTAAAATTAATATATTTTTTAACTTTAAAGAGCAAAAATAAAAATGTTTCAGCATAAAGATAAAGAAAAATAATATTTACAAACAACTGTAAATAAACAAAAAATAAAGAAAAGCATAAGGTCGTATAAACTAAGAAACAAAGAAGTAGCTAAACATTTTAAACAAAAATCCGAAGAAAAAATAAATCAACTCCAGACGACATCAGGTTTAACATTGGAAGAATTATGGAAAACAATCAAAACAATAATTATAGAAACGGCAACAGAGGTATGTGGCACTAGTATTACAGGTGGAAACAAAAAACTAACTAGATGGTGGAGTGAAGATATAAAGAATGAAATAAAAATTAAGAAAAATAAATGGAAACAATATTTAGAGAAAAGAACAAATGAAAAATACATAGAATACAAAAATCAAAGGAAGAAAGTAAAAGAAATGGTGCTACAAGCAAAACAAGAATCATGGAGAGACTTCGGGGAGAAGCTGGAAAATGATAGCAAAGGAAATCAAAAGCTGTTCTTCAAGGTACTTAAAACACTAAGAAAAGAAAACAATAAAAATAATAAACAAATTAGAGATAAACAAGGAAACATACAAAGAGGAGAAAAAGAAATTTTAGAAAGGTGGAAAGAGTACTTCGAGGAATTATTAAATGTACAGAATGAGTGCCCAATAGAAAGTTTCGAGGATAATTTAGTATATGTAGATACAGAGAAAGTAGACATAATCAAAATAGATGAAGTCGAAAAGGCGATCCGTATAATGGAACGAGGAAAAGCTGCAGGACATGATAATATTTCAGCAGAAATGTTACAGAATTTGGGAAAAAAGGACTTGAGGTATTAACAGAACTATTTAATAAAATATGGATGGAAGAAACTATACCGCAAGACTGGGAATTGGGGATAATATTGCCCATATTTAAAAAAGGAGACAGCAGTGACTGCAGCAACTATAGAGGAATAACAATACTAAGTAGCGTCCTAAAAGTGTATGAAAGAATTTTGGAAGCAAGACTTCGAAAAATTGTAGAAATACAGTTTGAGGAATCACAAAGTGGATTCAGAAAAGGCAGAAGCACGCAGGACCATATTTTCACCTTAAGACAAATCATAGAAAAGAAATATCTGCAAAACCAGGAAGTATATTTAGGCTTTATAGATATACAAAAAGAATTTGATAGTGTGCCGAGAGAACAGATATGGCACAGCTTACAAAAAAGAGGAGTTGGAATACATTTATTAAATAACATAAAAAGTATATACAGAGTAACCAGAAACTACGTCAGAAAAGATAACGGACAATCACAGGAATTTATTACGAGAGAAGAATTACGTCAAGGGGGAGTATTGAGCCCACTACTATTTATTACAATTATGGACGATGTCTTAAAAGAAATAAAATCAAAAGTGAAGAAAATCAATATTGGGTACAAAGATCTAGAACCAGTCATCTTAGCAGAATGTATATTTGCAGATGACGTAGTAGTATTCGCAAAGAATGGAGAACAACTAAAAGAAAATTTGATCATTTGGAAAGAAGCACTTAGGAAACGAAATATGCATATAAATATTGAGAAAACAAAGTTCATGATTATAGGAAACGAAAACGAAAACCTTGATTTAAACATCGAAGGAACAAAAATAGAAAAAGTAAAAATTTTAAATATCTTGGCATACAAATCCAACAAAATGGTAAAATGGAGGCAGAAATAAATGAAAGAATAAGTGCAGCTGTTAAGGTTTACTACGCATTGAATGCAAATTTTCTAGGACGAAGAGAAATATCCAGAGAAACTAAAATAACTGTGTACAAAACCATATTTTGTCCAATTTTAACTTATGGTTCTGAAAACTGGGTACTTACCAACGCAATAAAAAGCAAACTGCAGGCAACAGAAATGAAGTTCTTAAGATGAATTAAAGGTATCACCAGAAGGGACAGAGTAAGGAATGAAAATGTGAGAAAGGAACTTAACATAGAACCAATATTAAAAAAAATACAGAAACAATAATCAGAAGTAGTTCGGACACCTCACGAGAATGAATAAGGAAAGACCAGTAAAGAAAGTGTGGCAAGCCAAAACGTTGAGTAAGAGACCTAGAGGAAGACCAAGAAAAACGTGGGAGAATACAATTATGGATATCTTTAAAGAAAGAAATACCTCTTGGAATAATGTTTGTAAAATGGCCAGAAACAAACAAGAATGGACAAAGTTCGTTTATGAATAAGAGAATGAACCCTGACACCCAACTGGGTATAAAGGGGGAAAAGATTATATATATATATATATATATATATTTTTTAACTCGACGTAAGTGAATTACTTACCGTCGAGTTGGAGTACTTACCGTCGAGTTGGATTACTTACCGTCGAGTTGCTAGTAAATGTCACCTACTGACGTAAAATATGTCACGGTAAACAGTCAAAAGTGATTAATCGTGCAAAAAATTATTTTTTTTAAATTTAGGAAATTGGACAGAATTAGTTTTTCTAAATAATTACCGTTTCGAGAATTCTAATTACCTTATATTTAAATTTTTAGAATCAATATAAGGATTAACTGAAAATGGGAATATTGCCTGCTAGTCAAATGTCATACAACTTGTGTTTTTCTAAACAGTAACAGTACATCCAATTGCGCGACAAAAAAGGTAGAAAGTAAATTTTGTTTACGCGAATTATAAAAACTATATTTCAAAACTTACAAAAAACTATCTCAAGAATGAAACACATTTGCTTTGATTGAAATATTTTTTAAACTTGTGGTACATTAATATAACTTGCATTTCTTATATACGCGTCAAGAATTCCGTACTGCAAACGACGGTATACTGAGATTTCTGACGCTGTATTTAGGTACATGGCTTTATTTCTAGTTTACATTAAGTTTTGAGTAAATACATAATAAGTCAGCTTTATGACAGTCTTTGACATTAAGAGCATAAATAAATAGAAAGGAATATATGAAATTACCATTTATCTTAACTTTAAAATTTACCCAGTGGGCTGAAAAGTTTTTGGTATGAGATAGATTACATCCAGCCGTTCTAAAGTTATTTCTATACGTGACGTTTACTCAGCTTTTTTGTATACTATGAAAAAATATGAATTTCATAATTAAGCATTTTTTTATGGGATTTTTTATCTCCCAATAATTTTATGGCTTAGTGTCATGATATATCTGCCTCAAGAAGTGGCTCGCTGGTAAAAGATTTAACTCAAATTACGATGTTGAACGGAAATAGGCGGCCTAGACAATGAAGTTGTCTTTATTATTATGTTTTAAGGTTTGTGTTTGTTTTAAAATGACATCATGTATAAAGATGATATTTACAGTATTGGCATATTTTTATAAAACCAGGTTGTATTGACATCAGACATCAGCACCATGTATACATATAGGTTTTATTATAAATGTAAAAGTAAATCTATCTAAATATAGTATTATTTTTCTAGATGGTAGAAGAAACAAAGCAAATTATATTTTAAATCGTTTGTATGGATAATATCTAAATCAGTGGTCAACAAAATAAAAATAATTAAAAACTATTTTAGAATCATCATGCACAAAAAATGAAAATATGGTAGTTTTCCGGGAACAGGAAAATTTAATCACTGATAACATTTGTTGAAAATCACCAGCAAATAGGACAGTGTTGTCACAAGAAACCTATTTATGAACCCTGTAAATAATTCTAAAGCTAGAGATAATCTTGTTAATAAGTATTTACTAAAGATTTAATTTTACGGCTAGAACATTCCCTCTATTTTAGTAAGGATACAATTAGAAATAAGAATAATAAACGCTATTCTGGTTTCCAGGGCATGCAGGAATGAAGGGCTATAAGAGCAAAAAAGATAAGGTATTTCGCATTTATTGTGCCGAAACTATACTCAGGTGCAAAAAATTCGATCCATTTCTTTTTTCTCATTTTTTTCTCATTTACTTTAAGTCTTGCGACTCTCAAGTTATTGTATGGCATATGTATTTTTAGGTATGCCCTCGTATTTCCGAAATAAACTCAAATGTTTATATTAGTTCTGCATTTTTTATCACAGAGGCATTTATGTTTTTATTTGAAAAAATAATTCCGATAAGCGAAAAGATAAATCATTGTTTATTGCATTTATTTCAACCTGGGTTACCTTAGTGATCCTGTAGTGTCAAACCGCGTTGCATTCTTAATTCTAATTGCAATAAAATGTTCTTAACTCTGACGGATGCAGCTAGAGCAGTGGTTTTAGTTCAAAATGGCCGTAGCCAGTATTATGCAGCTGATGTGTTAGGTGTTAGTCGTTCGGCGGTTCAAAGAGCAGTTCAGCGATTCAATGATACCGGCAACTTCACAAGGAGGCCAGGTTCCGGTCGTAGAAGGGCAACATCCGAACGAGATGACCGATTTTTGGTAACTTCATGTTTGAGAAATCGGCATAACACATCTGTTCAACTGGCCAATCGTCTGAATGAAGTGAGAAATGTGTATGTAAGCAGATGGACAGTTCGACGTCGACTTGCTGAAGCTCATTTAGTATCCAGAAGACCAGCCCTATGTCCACTATAATCAGTAGAGCATCGCAGAGTTAGACTTGCCTTTGCAAGAGAACACGAAAACTGGAATGACGCAGACTGGCGAAGTGTATTGTTCTCAGACGAGTCCAGGTTTAGCTTGAGGTCACCAGACGGCCGCGAAAGAGTTTGGCGGAGGCAAGGAGAGCGATTTGCTCAGTGCAATATTGCAGAAAGAATAAGCTATCGAGGAGGCTCAGTGATGATTTGGGGTGGTATAGGTTACGAAGCTCGTACTGACCTAGCTATTGTGGATGGCGGTTCTATGACGGGTGCAAGGTACATAACGACCATTCTTGATGAGCATGTGATACCTTTTGCTCCGTTCATCGGGCCCAATTTTTTTTCATGGACGATAATGCGCGTCCGCACCGTGCTAGGATCGTCAATGACTATTTAGACGAGGTGGGAATTGTCCACCCGTATGAATTGACCAGCTTCCAGTCCTGATCTCAATCCAATTGAGCATCTGTGGGACATAATGGGAATCGAGCACGAATACCTCGTCCAAACAACCTTGCTGAGCTCGGTGCGGAAATATGGAGAGAATTGGATCAAACTGACATCCATAGGTTGATGCCACGCCATATGCAAGCTGTTATAAGGGCACGAGGAGGAAACACTAGGTATTAATTATCACTGCATAGACCACATTTTTGTATTGCCATTTTTATTCAAGAAGTTTTTATTCATTTTTCAATTTTCTGTATTATGGTGAATTGCTCTATAAAATAATGATTTATTTTCTGTAAACTATGGGTTTTATATAGTCAATACGTATTTTTCAATCTATAATTTATTTTAAAGTTTAATATCCAAAGATCTTAATTTTTTATTGAAAAAATCGTATGGATCGAATTTTTTGCACCTGAGTGTATTTCTAGGCATAGCGAAAAGCACCGCCTCGGACATTATCTCCAGTTAGACAGCAAGGGAAACCTTTCTGTTCTGGAACTATATAATGAGGCTCTCCTACTCGAAACTGTTCATATCTCAACCTTAAAGTAACAAACCAACACAGCTCCTGGAATGGAGTAGAAGTCACTTACGCATTCTTACTGGACTGCTGACTGGACCCTATCGTCTATCGTCTAAGGAATCACCTGAAGAAGCTTCATCTGATTGACACTTCGGACTGTAACTACTGCAGTGTGGAAATCGATTCGGCAAATCATATTCTTGGTTATTGCTCTGCTTTGGAAATGCTTCATATAACTTGAAGCAATCGACTTTAGAAAAAACTCGCCACAATCGATCTTGGACTTTGTTAAGAAGTGAATTGTAACCCTTAGGGGTGCACCACAATAGGCTAGATTTTGGCCACCGAGAAAGGGCGGAGAAGACCCCATACACATTAAATCTGGCTAGGGAAATTAATGTGTAATGTAAAAAGGTGGGGAGCATGGAAGAGGAGAGTTATTGGTGAGACGATTTAGCAGAGTATACTGTACGAAGCGGAAAAGTGGGGAAAGTGTGAGGATCCATGCAAGGATAAAGCCAATACTGCATGTGTTGAGAGGGGTTTTATTGAGGGTGGTGCAGTGGTACAGAACATTGAGTACAATAGCAGCAGCTGTGCTGCCAAGGTTATACCCTTTAGACTTGATAGCTAGGGCAAAGAGAAGACAGTGGAACTGTGCAACAAGAGAGGAAGGTCAGGATTGAATGGAGAAGGAAATGGTAAGAAGGTGGGACGGGTATGAAGGTGCATTAAAAAAAGCAATTAGGAGTAGAAGTGACTGGGCTAAAAGTTTGGAGAGGTGAACTACTTCTTGACCCAGGTGCTCACTGGACACTGGATCAAGGGTGGGGTACCTACACAAGATTGGGAAGAGAGAAACTGGAATGTGGGAGAGGTGTGAGGTGGAAGATGATGAGGAACACGTGTTTAGATGTTGGAAGGACCAGGAAGTGTTAAAGAAGTTGGAGAGGAAACTTGGAGACGCAGTGTATTGGAAAAACATGGTGGAGATAATGTTGAGAAGGGAGAAAGAATGGGTGGAGGTAAGCGAGGCAGTGGAGAGTATGATTAGTGGAAGGGAACATTCTTAATAGCGTGAGTGGTATGAGTATTATGTAAAGAGTGTGTGAGGGACCGCCGCTCGTCTTGAAGTATACTAGGGTAGTGATTCCGAGGCGGGGGTAACGGCGAATTTTAAAGTGAGTTTAGTTGGTAGCGATCCTCTTGAGGGTGACTCCAACACTATTAGGTTCTAAAAAAGAACTTATTAAACATAAGTTTCCCATCTCAGCCTAAAAAAAAATTTACATTAAACCTAACCTTACCTAATCTAAAGGTACAATAAAGGTTGGTTTAAACTTGGAATCTATCTCTACCCAAGGTAAATAAACTTAATAGTTTCTATACTAAGCTTGGCCGTTTTCCATGATAACTACCAGTATTGCTACAGCGTTTCCCGACTTACAATTTCGTTTGTTTATTTTTTTTTTAATTTTAATACAAATACTATTTCTCTTACGACTGATTGCTCGTTGTAGCTACTCTTCGAGACGAAGGAACGGGTTATTTAGGAAATTATTGATGTGATGTAAAAATCGATGTTTTTAAATCCAAGCATGATATATATTGGAAGCGACAAATCTAAGAATATCTAAATGAAAATTTATTTGATGCCAACACGATTAAATTACGAATAATACTTTTTTATCATAATATATCAAACTAATTTATTATTCACATTTAACATGTAAGGGTACTTACATTAGACATTTAATACTTCCGATATTCAAATGGTGCAAAGACTTTTAATATATCAGGTAACATTAATATTATTTTCCATTCAAATTTAATTTGTATTGTGTTTCTTGTATGGGACATAACAATTTTGGTATTCAAGTAATATTAATGTTCACAGAGAAAGCTGTAAGTTGGGTTGATTTAAAATTGCTTTAGTTCTGTAGTAATAAATAAATCAAGTATTTTTTAATAGTGAAGGACACCGTTTTTATAAGTAGACACCGTTTTTATAAAACAAAGTAATACAAATTTTGGTGCACCTCACAAAACTGGTTTTATATTAAACAGGTTCAAAGGAAACACAAAGCTCACAAATTGTTTATTAAAATGTAGCAACTAGTTTCGGTCCTATAGGACCATCATCAGGCTGTAAAAATTGTTACAATAAATAGAGAGAAGAACTTGAAAATGACTCGCTTTGGTCCTATAGGACCATCATCAGTTTAGTGGTGTGGTTCCACTAAATATAACTTTAATTGTAAAAAAGCAAAAACTTGTACTTTAATACAAATTATAATTAAAAAAATGTATAAAATTGCATGACAATTTTTTTCTAACCGAATTATTTATCTTTTTTATTAATAATCTTCCATAGCGACGTTCCCCTGGTTTTTCTCAGCTTCCTGCCGACTTGGATCCTTTTCTATTCTTCTTTTTTATCAGAAAGAACTAGCACTGACAGGAAATGCCAAATGACTGTCACTTAAGAAAAATTGTATATAACCATATAACCAAAAAATAAAATAATGTCATAAAACTGTCAACTTGAAATAACGTCAAAATATGATTAGAATGTAAGTCAAAAAGTGAGTTATTTTGTGTGCTCATCGTAACAAGACAAGTGTCTAAGTGTTTTCCAAATTTTATCTGCCAAAGATAATAGCTTTGTTCGGGTTTACTTGATTACTGTTTTCAAACTGTCAGGATTCTGCGCACTAAAAAATCCTGTGTTCGGGTTTTTTTTGTACGGTTTTCGAACAGTTCTATAATTTTAGTTTGGTGTTCGGGTTTTATTTCTGACTGTTTTCGGACGATTTGAAAACTGTCAAATCAGTCCAAGGTTAAAAGTAAGAATTTTTCGTGGACTAATTGACGCATGCGCTTGGTCATTTCTCAGTCATTGTTGTTTGTAGTGTGCATTTTAAATTCAAATTATTCTTGGTATTTTAATTTATTGAGTATATTATTATGGATCTATTGGCAGAATTCTCGTCAGATTCATCCTCATCTTTTTCATCATCAAATGATGATGGATTGGAGATGGTAGCAAATATTTTTTTACCCGAATTATTACAGAAAAAAGTAAAAAATGAGAATTATGCCGAAGAAACAGTACCCCTATATAGTGATGAACAGTTTATCCAACATTTTAGGTTTGTGGACAAAATAATTTACTTTTTGTGTCAGATATTAAAAAATAAGGCGTTCGGGTTTTTTCATTTGTTGATAGTTTTCAAACCGTACATAAATAGTCCTTGGATTTAGTCTACTGCACATCCAGTTGTGCGCAGTCAGCAAATGATGTGTGTAATGGCGCTACTGTAGACATCACGTATCACGAGCTCGTGTATTTTTAAGTGTTTTGAGAAGTATTTTACAAAGTTAAATTGTGAATATATGCAGAAATTGACGCCTGGGTCATATATAATAAGTGGAAGTAAAGGTTTTTAAGAAAATATAGATCATAAGTGTATTTTGACAAAAATTTTGAGTAAACGTTTTAATAGTGGAAGTCAGTGTTGCCAGATTAGAATTTCAAAAATGAATAAAACGAGAAGTACTAGCAACATAATAAGCCTTGACGAACATTCTATGGAAGCTGTAGTAGAAAAGTTAGTACCAAAAAATTACCAATAAGCTAGAGGAACAAATAGAAAAGTTAAGCAAGAAAATGGAAGAGAAATTTGATAATTTGTTGAAAAAGTAGCTACAATAGAAAAATGTTCAGGTGAAAATAAGATAAATATAGAAGCCTTAACAAAAAATTAAATGATATGGAACAAAAGCTACGGGATAATAGTGTGAGGTTAGTAGGAATGAAAGAGATTCCAAATGAAAATTTACAAGAGACGATAGAAAAATTAATAAGTCAAGATTTAAAGGTAACTTGTGGTCCAACAGATTTTGCTGACATATTTCGAATTGGTAAACAAAATACAGATTCAAAACCACGATCCATCGTTATAAAATTTAGTAATACCGTAAAACGTAATGAAGTTTATAAAGCAAGATCACTTCTTAAAGGTAAGGGTCTCTTTATAAATGAAGATCTCACAAATGATAAACATAAAATTAAAATGGCTGCAATAAAGAAATTTGGTACCAATGTATGGACTTTGCATGGCAGAATTTACGCAAGAGTTGGCAACGCTGTAAAACGAATTGATGAAGAAACGGACCTCGTCTAATCGAGTTGATATATAAAAACTGGTATTGATAAAAATTCGACAGCTTTATTTGAGAGAATTTATCAATTGTTTTATTTGTAACAAAACATTTAATTTATTGATAATTTTATTTTATTTTATTTTTTTTTTATTGTTTTTTTTATTTTAGGTCTACTTAATTGATTTAATTTACATTTATTTATATTTTATGTTAATATTTAATTTTAATTTAATTTGAATTTTAATAGCGTTCAATTGAAAATATATCTATTATTATATATATATTTTTCTCTACTTTAGTTTAGGTCGGAATTCTCAGTTATTTTAATATTATGTGGATAATTGAGCTCGTTATACTTAATTGTTGTTATGACAGTGGACTTTAGAATATATTACCAGAATTGCAGAGGGTTAAATTCAAAATTACACGATTTTTATAGAAGATCTTTGGAGGGAGATTTTGATATAATTATTGCAGTTGAAACATGGGTACAGAGTGGTGTAATGGATGGCGAAATTATAGATACAAATATGTATAATATTTTGAGAGCTGATAGAGATTTACAGGTAACTAAAAAAAGTACTGGCGGAGGTGTACTGATAGCGATTAAGAAAAATTTTAAAATATTAAATTACAATAAAATTTGCGATCATTTTGAAGCTTTATCTGTTCAGTTTAAAGTTAATAAGCAAAAACTATACAGTAATAGCAGTCTATATTCCTCCTAACAGTACGAATGTTCACTATGAATCTTTGTATACCTATTTACAAAATCAAATATGTACTGACAATATTTTTATTATGGGAGATTTTAATATACCTGAAATTACAAGCACTGCTACAATGAATGATATTTATAATGAAAAGACGAATTTACTTTACAATTTTATTGATTTTAATTTACTTGCATTGGTTAATAATGTACAAAATGTTCAAGGTAAGATATTAGATTTAGTTATTTGTTCAGAGACTTGTAATTGTTCAATAGAAAGAGATCATTTTCCGTTTGTTAAAGAGGATATTTATCATCCACCTCTTAATATTAATTTAGATATAGTAAAATATAAAACTAAAAAACCAGTACAAGAATCGTGGTACAATTTTAAAAAGCAAATTTTACTGAGCTTAGTGTTAAAATAAGGGATACGGATTGGACAGAAGTTTTAAATTGAAACTAATGTAAATAAAGCATTAGAAATTGTCTACAATATTTGGAATAATATAATAGCAACATGTGTGCCTAAATATAAAATTTTAAATAGGACAGGGCGGTATCCAGTGTGGTTTACAAAGGAAATAACTAATATGTTAAAGAAAAAGAATATTTTAGAAAAATTAAAAATAATAGTGATCTTAATCTTAAAACATACAAAGAATTGCGTAAACAAGTAACAAATTTAATTCGAAAAGAACAACGTCTTTATTTGAGTAATTTAGAAAATAATGTAAAAATTAATTGTAACCATTTTTGGAATTATGTTAACAGTAAGAAAAACAATAAAACTAGTTTAGGAAAATTTTCATATGATGGGGAAACAGTAGTAGGGGACCAAACAGTGGGTATATTTGCGAAATTCTTTTCATCAGTTTTTTCAACTGAAAAGGCAACATACAATTTTAGTTATGAAAACAGTTTTACAGAAATTAATAATATTTTTCAAATAAAATGTATTACTGAAATTGATTACGTTAATGCTATAAAGAAACTTAAACCTAAAAAAGCATCTGGAACTGATGGTATTCCTCCATATATAATAAAAGGGTGTTCTGAATGGTTGCAATTGCCACTGTTGCATATTTTTAACTTGGTTATAAACTCAAATAGTTTTCCTGATTTATGGAAAGTTTCTATAACTGTACCAATTTTTTAAGTCGGGAAATAAAACAGAAGTTGAAAATTATAGGGGTGTCTCCATTATGTGTGCTCCTTCAAAACTATTAGAGCAAATTATTTATACAAAATTATATAATTTTACCAATCGATATTTAACGTCATTTCAGCATGGATTTAGAACTCAAAGATCTGTAAATACTAATTTACTTATTTTTAGTAACGCTGTTTCTGAATCATTTCAATCGAAATCGCAATTAGACATCATTTATACAGATTTTCGTAAAGCTTTCGATCAAGTTAATCATGACATTTTGTTGGAAAAAATTAGTAAGTTTGGACTGGATAACAATTTCTTACAGTTAATGAAAAATTATTTAAAGGAGAGATATTTTATTGTAAGACATAATGGTAATAAGTCTGATAAATTTCATGCAAACTCTGGGGTGCCGCAAGGATCTAATTTAGGACCACTTTTATTTTTATTGTTTATTAATGATCTTCCTTCGGTAGTTACCCACTCAGAATGCTTACTTTTTGCAGATGATCTTAAACTTTTTAAACGCATAGGAACAGTAAGGGATTGTATACAGTTACAAAAAGATATTAGTAACATTTTAAAATGGAGTCATGATAATAAACTTTTCTTTAATATTAAAAAATGTTTTACTTTAACGATTTCGCGATTGAGAACAACCATTAATTTTGATTATCTTATGGATGAAGAGTTCTTGGAAAGAAGGTATGAGGCAAAAATTTAGGTATAACATATAATATAAATTTTTCGTTTAAAAATCACATTGAAAATTCAGTAAGATCTGCAAATAAAATGTTAGGTTATATAATAAGACAAACATATATGTTTAACAATATCAATACTATTAAACAACTATATTTTACTTTAGTTAGGCCGAAACTTGAGTTTGCCTCAGTTATATGGTTCAGTGAGTATGTGTCAGTTTTAAATGAAATAGAAAAAATTCAAAACAAGTTTCTACGTTATCTGTACTTTAAAAAATATCATAAATGGCCTGATTTTAATGAAATCAGAACGACTTATCTTAGGCAATTATTCCAAATATTATCATTAGAAGAAAGGCGAAAGATATCAGCTCTAATGTTTTTATACAAACTGATTAACAATAAAATTGATTCACCTGAAATTTTACAATTACTTCCATTTTACGTGCCTTCACGTTTTACTCGATACTCAACTCTGTTTAATCTTCAAGTATCAGTTTCTATATCTAGGACTCCACTTGTGGCTATGTTGAAACTTGCAAATAACGTCAATGAATTGACAAATCTGGAATGGACTTTATCACCATGTAAATTTTATAAAATCATCGTTAACAACGTAACAAATATTAACTATTAAATTAATTTACTACTCTTATGCAATTCTGGTAGTTAAGTCATTAATTAAGTTATAAGATTGTAGTATAATTACATTGTATACACTATTTAAATTTGGTGTAATCCATGTTATTAAGCTTGTAAGCTTGTTTGGATTTAATAAATAAATAAATCGTTCTCAAACCGTCCGAAAAACGAAACCCGAATAAAGCTAATAAGTGAGAAATGTCCTGTTGACTGGAAGAAGTTAGAGCAATTTGGATTACGTCTGGTAATTTTCTTCTCCACAATTTGATCAATAATTTTTCATCTATTGTTTTATCCCCAGCAATTTGCATGAGTTCCCTATAATATGCAGAGGGTTTTTAATCATCTAATTCTGAACTAGACAACAATTTGTTTAAACGTGATTCCTCTGACAATGTAAACCTACTCAGAATTGTATCTTTTAAAAAATTATATAAATCACTTGTCGGTGATTTATTAACATCATAAACCTCGCTAAAAATTTCCGGTGGTAAGTGTGCTACTGTAATGTGATATTTGCGTTTGTCCGCTTTGACGTTATAGATAAAAAATTGACTTTCTAACTGTTTGAACCAAAGTTCCGGTTTTAATGACCAGAAAACTGGCAACTGGCAACGTGCGGGCGAGCGTTATCGTGCATTAGAATAAAATTCTATCCAATGATTGGAACAAATGTCACTACATTTTCCTTAAGAACCTTCCTTATATACCGATCAGCTATCAGTGATCCCCTACGAAACACAATTAACTCCGTGTGGCCTTCAAAACAGATGCCTTCCCATACCACAATCGAACGACCTCCATAATTTATGGCTGCTCTTATGCTACATTAAGCAAATCACTCAATTGCGCGTCCATAAACTAGTATACGTCTATCGGATCCAAAAAGTGAATATATTGATTTGTCTGCAAAAAGAATATTAGCCCAATCGTAAATATCCCAATTAACATGTTCTCTTGCGAACCTTAAACGTGCTACACGGTATGCTCTGGTTAACAATGGAGCAGTAACAGGCATTCTGGGTCTGATTCCAAAATTCCTTAATCTGTATCTAACCGTATTGACAGATATTCCAACATTACGGTCTTCAGAGAGAAAATTTTGCAGTTGACATGACGAGCTCGCAAAGTCTGAATTTTTAAATAACGGTCATCTGCAGAATTAGTACACCTGGGACGTCCTGGAACTGGTCTATTATAACTTCCAGTTTCTCTAAACCTTCTTAAGATTTTAGAAACGATGGACTTCAGCAACATATTGCTGAGAATTTCCATCTTCAACTAAAGCCACGATTTGAGCTGCTTGTTCTGGGGTTAAATTACTCATTTTTACTCAAAAATTTTTTAGACAGTTCCAAATGAAAAATTTAACAAATTTACTGACACAAGAAATTTTAAAATGTAAATAATACAAATAGTATTTATCAAAGTTTATTCATTTTTTGTTTTTTAACAAAAAGGCGATTTAAACTATGAATATATTTTATTTTACACCATAATTCAATTTTTAAAATTATGCGACACTTTTTGTGACGAGCGTATTTTACTTATTAAACTTAAAAAAAACTACAGAGCTAAACAGCTCCAAATAAGTCAAATCAATCGGTTAATGTTTAAAACGCACTACGTGGCTCAAACACATGAAATTATATTTAGTATAAACAAATGTGGCTTAAACACTTAACTTTAGGTAGGTACAGGATAAACGTAAGTGACTTAAACACTTTATGTACTAGATGGCTCAAGCACTCCGCCAGTAAGCTTGTAGTATACACGGCACAAACCATCCGCAAACAGTGTAAGATAAGGGTAGGGGAAAGAAGAAAAAGGTTGCAGACTGTCCAAGGAGCTTTTGAAGTTTTTTTATAGCCATGATTATTTAAAATGGCTTTTGTTTTAAATTGATATTCTGATAATCTTATTTTTGTAAATCTAAAATGACAATAAAACAAACTATGACTGCAACCAAATAATATTCCAAAGGACAAGCATATAAATATTGAAAGTCTCGAGCATGTAGCATGGGATAAGAGGGTATTATTTAAGAAATCCGCTCTTAAATACAATGTATTGATTGAGCTTGGCCTCAGGTGTCGTGTGTTTTTAATCAAGTCATTAGTTGATCTGCAAAAAAGTTGCCTAATATTAGAAACTAGAAACAAATTTTAGTATAATAAATTTAGAAGAAAAATAGTTTAATTGAGGTTTCATCTGATCAATGTTTAACAGAGATAAATACAAGATAGGATTTTTAATAATAGTGGTTAAACCATTATCTTTTATGTAGGCTTATTTCTATGTCCAGTTCATTTTCTGTTGCTGTATGTAAAGATTTTATCAGACAAATATCTATGCATATTGCTATCAGTGAGCAAGATTTAATCTTGCCAGCCCAAGGCTAGAAGGCAAGAATTGCTGTAATTCCTATTCTGCAAGTACATTGTTATGAGTAAGAAAGGTGAAATCTTGTTAAAGAGTTCGTGCTTGTTGAGTAGCAAAAGTTCTTTAGTTTGGTATGTATACAGCAGTCATATGTGTACTAAAAATTAACCTCCATATTCTTTCAACCCAAATAATCTTAAATTTATTTTTACTGCTTCTGTCAGAAATTTACCAACCAAAAAAATAAATCACGTGTTGGTAGGTGAATTAGCAATAAAACACGGAAAATAGTTTTCAATCAACGTTTTTGTGCTTGACACTCTAATAGACACCTGAAGTGACCGGAGGTGCCATTAGACATCTCTAATGAATTGACACCAAAGCCAAATTGTCTTTCTGTTTGATTTATCCTTTTCAATTTTTTTGAACTCTACGTAAGAATCGACGTAACATAAAATGGATAGAACCTTGATTATGTTATTAACCAAAGTAACAGCGTAAAAAAATAATAATAACTGTTACTAAGTCAGCAGTTTGTATGGGGAAAATGGGGAAATTACTATACTTGATCTCTTTATATTTCAATATATTTTTATATAATCGTAGTAATAAAACTCCACAATCAGGATGAATTTCCTTTTCAATTTTTTTATATGTTAATATTTTGACTTTAAATAAATATAATTGTTCAAATTTAAAACAAAATTAAAGGAATAATAAACTCTAGAAGTTAAAAAAAATAATTCAATTAATTTTATAGATTTAAGAATTAAAAAAGTTAATAATTCACTAAATTATTCAATATAGAGAAAATCAACACAGACAGAGATGTAACCATACTATATAATTCAAATCATCCTGGATCACATCATTTAGCAGCTTATAATTTTATGATAAAGAGGGCATTTTCAATTCCAATGGACCAAACTAACTTTGATGAAGAAATTGATATCATAAATCAAATAGCTGCATCTAATAACTATTCAATTTAATTGATAAATAAATTAAGTAATAAGAAAAAACAGAAAGTGCCATTACAACTAATATTTCCTAAACAAACTAAAGAAATTAAAAGTTATAAAAATATTATATATTGTAGAAGTATTTCAAATAAAATTTCAAAAATAATATCTACGGCAACATCAGCATTGATATTATTTAAAAGTACATTAAATTTAAATAAAAAATTAAGGAAGTAAACCATCCATATCTCAAATATGACCGATGGGAAAAACCGACATCAATGTCACAGAATTTTCTTAATGAAAAATATTAATAAAAATAAATTAAATACAATTAAATATAAATTAACTAACAACTTCCATTAACAACAGCATTGTTTGTCTTTTAATTATCCTTTAATTATGATTTTTTGATTCTTTCTTCTAACACGTTATTTTCTCACCAAATCATCATTTCCTTTTTATTACCTTACTCCAAAAGTTTGATTTTCTTAATCATAATGAAGAAGTTTCCAAGTTATCTACACATTATAAAGAAAAGTAAAATAAAACATACACGTGAAAGAATCAATACAGTATCCTGAGAAATAAATAAGTTATGGAACTTTGAGGTTGATCTTGCAAGAATAATTTTGTGAGACACGGCGCTTCATCGCGTGATGTCATAAGACCCAGACGAAGCAACACATATTGCTGCGTTTAATTCGTATTTTATTTATTTACTATGGCGGAAAAAACAAAAAAATATATACAAATATTATATTGTTCCTATGTGTCAAAACACAACAATTAAAACTTCCAATAATTTTTTTTTCGTATACCAAACAAGATGCAAGGTGATAAATATTGATTTAATGGGCCCTAAAAATACTAAATATGTGTGTGAAAATTATATTAATGTAAGTAACTATAAATAACAGCTGCCTATTTCTAATTGATATACCTACCCATTGAGTCGTAAGTAGATTCAAAATAACTTGAGTATTATTCAGTACTGTAACAATTATATTTATTTAATCAATTATCGACTAGTTGGGGGAAGATTAAAGTTAAAAAAAAAACATATATCCTTATAAGTTTGACTTGCACAAATCGGTGAAATCTCAACTTTAACCGTCGATTTACTTAAAAAGTTTTCCTCCTTTTATTTCAACTGTAACATAAACCGAATTTAAAGAAAAAAGTCTATTACTGTGTATATATTAATATTAGTCAAATTATCACTTTGTTCTTTGACGAAGCCTTCTTCCGTTAAAATTAAATAAAAATTACGGACTTGAATGAGGTCAAGTGACGTCACAGGCGAATCAGAAACCATAGGTGCCCCGTACTAAAATACGTAAACTTCAATAATCTCTTTCCAAGTCATTAATTGATGGATTTCAAAAATGTTTCCACTGATTAATTAGTTCTGATCTATATTTTAATATCATTATGTTAAATATACTAGATAGATAAAATCCGTTAGCGCATGCGGTGTGTTATTTACTCCACGTTAAATATTACGTTTACGCCTTAGCATTGTTTGGGGCGGTACACGTATGGCCATCATGTTTTGAGTTTTATTTACGCGCTGTTTCATTTTGTTTGGAACTAACCTCTAAATGCCCTATTGTTTGATCCAAATAATTGATTATATTCTATAGAAATAAATGAAAAATATTATTTAAATATGAATAATTTTTGTAAAATACTTGAATAATGTACAAGCGTTTTCATATTTCTTGTTATAAAGTAAATTTTTATTGTATGGGGTTCTTTCCTGTTTGTCTCCTACAAAATATTGTGCAATATTATTACAATTTTTTGATAATCTGTTAATAATAAATTTAAACTGAACTGGTCTTATCGTGTTGATAAAAATTATTTACGAAAAAAATATGAAACACTTCAATTCATAAAATAAACAAACTACATACAAGCATTGTATAATTTATTGATACAATTCTACAAGTTAACCTCGAAAATACACGTCTGTCGTTTCTGATCAGCTAACGGATCTGTCCGAAACAGGATAGCGCAACGATTTACGCGAAGTGTTATTCTGTGATGCACTAACAGTATCACGTGTCTCTCGAACTCATTTTGCGCATGCTCAACTGTCAATATAACGTCTGCTGTAATAACACGGCAATATTATCTGTTTACTATTTACAACATCATGAAACTTCCTAATTACCTTAGGTTCCAAATATTAGAAAATCCTTAAGTACATGAATTATGAAAGTTCATAATTTTATATGCTTCTTGGAACAATATGAAATAATATTATTATTTTTTAAAAGAATGCTTTATATTCTTTATTGAACCAAGAATATAAAAATGGCAATTCTTAAAATGTTCATTACAGGACCTGCAATGAGATACAAAAGTAATATTTTCAGTTTCTACGTACTTTTAAATGTTATCAAGTTTATCTCTGGAAAATCAAATCAGTCAAGCATGATTCTCCAAAACACGACTTCCCATTTTCAGAACTTTATTGTTTCATCAGGAAAAATGATCTGCTCCTTTTTTTGTATTAATGCAAATTGCAATGTCAACGTGCGTTAGATCTACCAAAGATATCTCTGTACTTCCAAAATATCTTAAGAGGGTATTACTGCTTGCATTAAAGGTCTCCAAAATCCTTATTGGGATGAGTCTTTTACCTTAAGATTTTTTTTAAACTCTTATTACTTCTTACTGAACATAAAACACATATGTACTTGTCTATATCTAGAATCAAATTTTGACAATTTTAAATCTACATGTCGTTAAATTTGTATTTAAAATTGCCATTTTTATTTCAATTTTTATTAAGAAAAGCCAACTATTTTTGCATTTCTGCTTCCATAGACTAGTTCAGTTTATTTTATTCTTTAATTATGTTGTCGTCTCAATGTATATTTGGTTGCAAAGATACTACATGAAAATAAAAATATATATTAAATACAACCCAGTAGGCGTCTCCATACCAGATGCTGAAAATGGATCTTTCATTAGGGTACTATTAAAACACTGGAATTAGCAAATATTAAATGTTTCGTTTATATGAAAAAATGTAAGAATGATAGACATTGAGTTCGATTTGATATAATATAAATAATGGTGAATCAATTTATTAAATTAAATAAAATGGTTACTGTTACTAAAGTACAGTCGGCTTTAGAATAGCATATACATGTTAAATGTGAATTTCGTTTAACTACCGAAGTTATAAAAACGCCCTTCTTCAATAACATAGAAGTTGCGATTTTTAAAACGCCTACATTAAATGGTTTTTGGGATTAAGTTTATTTACAAGGGTCAGTCATGTCCCGAATAAATAGGTTTTTTTATACTGAAATATATAATCTACAAATTTACACAAAATAATAATATCTACACATATTCACACCACAGAGGTAGAATTTTTTTACGTGTGCTTTCTTGTATAACTAAAGCGAATCCAAAAACATTTTTAAGCATAATAAATTATATTTATCAAAAAAAAAGTTTGTTGTTTATAAAAAAGAATTTATTTTACACAAAGAACAATAAAACAACCTAAATATTTGATTATTATATCTATATTTATTAGATATTTATTACATTTTTACACTGTCGTTGACGGCCCATTTTTAAAATGTATTACTACATTTTGATTTTTACCACCCTATTTATTTACTAAAAAAAATATAAAATAAATAAATGTAGGGTCATTTTGATCCGAACGTAACAGAAAAACGTTAACAAAAATTCTTTTAGAATATTAAATCCAACATAAAAACAATTAAAATTAGTACCATCATGACTAATTAGAAACTGTTGGAGATTCAAAAATAAATATTTTTATATTTTATCTTTCATTTTATGTTATTTATTTTTTCCAACAACCTACCTAAAAAAAATGGTTTGAAAAGGGATTTTAATCCCAAACAAACATTTACTATCGAGAGTTCCAAACTAAGTGAAGTAAAAAAGGAATCAGCAGGGAGGTAGAGGGACAGGCAATTTGTCAATAAAATACCTTATGCTGTAAACATTAAAGATGTGGGCGGGACAACTGTTTAACTGATTTTAAATTTATTATTATTTAAACCGTGATTGGTCATACACAATAAATAGGCCGTCTATTCAATGTAAGCGATTTGAGTTTGAAAATGTATATGCTATTCTGAAGCCGATAGTACACATCCCTTACTTGTAAATTTGCTTCCTCGTCTCTTACCGCTGCCTCCCTCAGAAACTCGAGAACCCGAGTAATATTTTCTTAAAACGTATACTAGACTTCTATTAAGTAGCATTTAAATAAGTTTTTAACTCGGAGTCACCAAACTGTATTTTGTTTTGAATTTTTTTTTAAATATATAATCCAATAAATTATTGTCATCAAATCTGTTAAAACCTAAAAAAAACACAATACTGTGTGAACTGCTTCAATGCCATCATTTAGAAGGGCAAGTTCCGAGACAAAGATATATTGCTACCACAAGTGTATATTATTCCCACAGATGTGCCAATTGAATTTAATCTCGTTCAATTTCCAATTAGACTGGTATTTCCAATGACAATCAATAAGTCGCAAGGGCAAACTATGTCTGATTGTGGCTTAGATTTTGGGACAGTGTATTGTTAAATATGTAGAATCCGTTGAACTCTCCGATTTTCATGAAACTTTTATAAAGGATCTAGTACATTATAATGAATACGAAATAGTATTATACGTTACAAGGTCCGTAGGTGACTTATTACATTATGAGTTAGTTCCTATTTTTATAAATTAATAAATTCCTAAAAATTTTAAAAATAGTTCGGAACTAGTCAGGTACCTACGTCAAATTACCTTAACTGTCAGTTACTGGCAAATCATGTAAAATTTTAAAATATACTATTATTCGTTAATACGTGTTTTTAAATAAAAATATAAAATTGAATAACATTGACTAGTTTTTAAATATGGCAGTTAAAGTAAGAAATTAATTATTTTATTTTTATATAGTATTTTTAAATGTCAAAAATGAAAAGTTATTGTCTTCCCTTAAGAAATCAGAGCAGCGTTGCTAGGCAGCACATTACAGTACCTGATACCGTAATGTTCTACTTAACGGCGCCAAATTGATTATTTATTTATTTATTTATTTATTTATTTATTTATTTGTATTCATACAGGCAAATTTGCCTTATTACATGGATACATTATATGTATAAAAAATACAACAAACAAAATTAAAAGTAGATAAGTTATAGAATTGAAAATAATAATATTTTCTATAATTTAGCACCATGAACTGTAGAGGACTCAAAATCAAATTTATCTATAAAGAAAAAAAATATAAGATTTATAATCAATTATTTATTATGTGGTTCCGAATCATGGCACGGAATTTAGTGGTTGATGTATTCCAGTCCAAATCTAATGTAACGTTAAGGGAGTTAGCTAATCTTAACATGATTACCAAGGGAGCTCGGTCTTTGGTCAAACCCAAAGGGTAGCTTAAACAATAAAGAAGAACGCATGTGTCTTGACGGAACATTCCATGGCACCATATCAAGTATTTCTGGAGAGTTTATTTTGTTATTAAAGATTTTATGCAGGAAAATCATTGCTGTAATATGTCGACGTTGCTCTAGAGATAATATTTTAAACTCAGACCTCGGTTGAATAGTTCTAACAGTAATATAACTAGGCCAATGGTGATATTTTCTGAAATATAAATATCTGAGGAATTTGTTTTGAATTTTCTCGATATCATTTAATACCGTTTGATTTTCCCCAGCCCAAATGATAGATGCAAATTCTAATTTAGATCTCACCAAACTGTAATATAATAATTTAAATGTATTTAGATTGGTGAATGATGCAGTGTTTCTTATAATAAAGCCCAGAGTTCGATTTGCAGATTTAATTACATTTTTTATGTGGTTTTGAAAAAGAAAAACGTTATTATAAGTCACACCTAAATCTTTAAATTCAGTTTTTCTCTCTAGGTCTACTTCATTCATGATATATTGGAAAATAATTGGTTCTCTTAGCCGAGTTATAGTCATTATGCAACATTTACCAATATTAAAGTACAATTTATTTCTGAGACTCCATTCATATATACTGTCAATATCTTTTTGTAGTGAAACACAATCCCTAACTGTTACAACTTTTTTAAAAACTTTAAAGTCATCCGCAAATATTAAATAATCACTGAATTGAATTACTTGTGTAAGATCATTAATAAATAATAAAAATAGAAGAGGTCCAAGGTTGGAGCCTTGCGGGACACCCGAATTGGCATGAAATTTTCCGGAAGTATTGCCATTGTGTTTCACTTTAAAAATCCGGTTTTGAAGATAACTTTTTAATAGTTTTATTAAATTTATATGAATGCCATATTTACCGAGTTTATTTAAAAGAATATCATGGTTTACCTGATCAAAAGCTTTATGAAAATCAGTGAACGCTACGTCCATTTGTAATTTACTATCTAAAGTGTTACAAACACTATTACTAAAAATGAATAAATTTGTATCTATAGACTTATTTGCCATTAAACCATGTTGTTGAGGTAATATATAGGGATTTACAAAATTATATAATTTGGTATATATTATCTGTTCAAGTAATTTTGCTGGTGCACACATTATTGAAATTCCCCTATAGTTTTCAACATTCATCCTATCACCTGATTTAAAAAATAGGTGTCGTTATTGAAGTTTTCCAAAACTTTGGAAATATTTTTGACCTAATAGCTAAATTAAAAATATGTACTAAGGGTGCTTTTACATATTCACTGCATCCCTTTAGTATGTATGGTGGTATCCCATCGATACCTGCCGCTTTCTTAGGTTTAAGTTTCTTAATTGACTCGACAAAATCTGTTTCAGTTATTGAGGTTATAGTAAAGGTATCATTACAAATACTATGATCATTATAGGGAACTTGTTTTCTTATTATTTTTTTTCCAGAAAATCTTTAACTTTATTGTTTATTTTAACAAACTGAAAATTAAAAAAATCTGGTGTTTACAAAATTAATTGTCCAAAGTGTAATGCTGTATACAGAGTGTCCAGGAACTTAATGCCAAAAATTCGGGAGCAAATAGAAGAGGTCAAAACAATATTAGAAGTTCAAATAAATTTTTTTCATACGAGCCTTCGTTTCCGAGTTATAGACCTCTAAAGTTTCAAAATAAAAACCTTTGTTTTGTCATAATTTCTAAACTATACATTGGAAATCTATAAAATTCCAGTGACGGATTGCATACATCCATGTCCTCATGTCCTGTGTTTGACGGTATAAATGAATCTACATTACGTACAGATAAGCAGAGACGGCTTGTGCCCATTGGTTAATAATCCGTAATTTTAATAGGGACCATCTGAATAATATTTAAATTTCAAAAATAAATTTTCCAATCCATTTACTAATGAAAATGTACTCTTGTTTGAACTCGATAAAATTAAGGGTTTAGGAGAAATTTGAACTTTTAGATATGATCGCCATATTTTGTAAAGACAGACATTCTGAAGAGAACTATCAATAATTGTCTCAACTTATAATTCAATTTTACTTTTTCTTAAGCCAGTCCCATGGTCAGACTTTAAACGCTTGAACTAAAACTAAAACTGCAAATCAATTGTTTTATTGCGTTTAAATACTATCTTAAGGAATTTAAGGCATTAAGTTCCTGGACACCCTGTATATAGGTCAAACACAAAAAAATTTTGAAGTAAAATTTAACGAACATTTAAGAGCATATAGATTAAAACAACTAGATTAGTCAAATTATGCAAAACACCTACTTGAACATCCAACCTCACTCTTACACACCAATGACATCCAAATACTACACACTTGTTATAAAAAACAAAATTTAGAGTTTTTAGAAGAACTTGAAATAAAAAGACAGCAGCAGATCCACAATTTAAAGTTGTTAATGAACAAATAAATCGGGGAAGTTCTCCACTTTTAAATAGTTTGCTTTTATTGAGTCTTCATTTCATATATAGATAAGACGTAATTGTAACACAAATATATTAAGTTATTGTAAAGATCAGCATGATATAGTTTTTTCCTGGTTTTTCTATATCATTGCACAGTTATACTGATCTTAGAGGGAAGTACATCCAGGATAATCCCTTAGGGCTAATAACATCTAGGCTTTAATATTGTTGTCTTATTACTTCCATACTTGGTCTAGCCTTATAACTACCTAATAAACATCAGGTACCTAGCTACAAACAAACAAAATGTAACTTCAATATGTCAATCTGACCATGGTAAGTCTAGCGAAACGGCTGTCATTAAGGTTAAAAAAGCAATTTTTTAAATAAATATTGGAAGTTTTGTTAAAACGAAGAGTTTTTTATTATTCTTAATAAGATGGACTTCCAAAAAGTAAGGGTTAGTACAATCAAGTTAATATTTGTTAGTAAGTAAGTAAACTAATAAACTTTTTTATTGTGTATAAGATTTTGCTGATCTCTTGATTAATCCGTATTCATCTGAAACAACAATTGAAAATCAAGTAACTAGCTTGTTTCAATTCCAACCTTTTGTTATTTGGGGAAGTCATGTTTTGTGTTGCGAGATCGAGTTTCTCTCCAAGAAACAAATTACTAAGCATTTAAAACATCCTTTGGGGATTTTAGAAATTGGGTAGATACGCGCTTTTCGGAATAATACCCATTAGTTAATTAATCTGTGTACGTTTGTAGAGAAAACAATGTGTGAGTTTCGCATATATTTGGATCAATTTTAACACGACCTATTAATAAGAAGCATTAATTAATAAAGCTTCATTTCATTTACCTGCTTTAATTGTAAAATATTGCCTTGTAAAATCCGGCAATAAGTTAAAAACATAAAAGCTATAAAGCAGGTTTCAAATGTAAATAACTTTTGCCAGGGTTTTGAATAAAGTAGGAATTGTTTAATCTTATGTTGTCACTAAGTTTAACATAAACCGCAGACTAGGTGAGATTTTTGTTTTATGAAAGTTATTAAAACAGTTAATAGTTATTTATTGTGCAATGTATTGTACGCGCACGTTGTCAAAGGGTGTGTTCGGGGAGCACGCTTTCGAGCTATGTAGCGCCAAGAGCCATATAACGCAAACAAGGAATAGTACTAGATAGCGCCAAATGGCGCAAATAGCGTGCTCCCCGACACACCCATAGTAACATAGAAAAATGAAAAAAAGGGTCACTTCGCATATTCTTGCCAATGCTCGAACCTTGTCATTTTTTGACGTTTGTAGAAAAAAGTATTTTAAAATAGTAGATCTAGTTATCTTAAATTTGAAGTCGTTACAAAGTCGTCTAACTCAAATGCCTCAGACTAATCTATACTCTAAATAATGGCGAACGCACCGGTTCTACTTTTCATTGTTCTTCGTTGTTCACGAACACGGAACTTTCTAGTCAGCTGAAAGTTCTCGTCGTCGTTTGAGTCTATAGGACGGTGGATGCACATAGTACCTTCACCCAAAATAAGAATTGAACAATAAACAACTAAACGTTTGAACGAATCTTCCACTTTTATGAAAAAAATTAGCTTTCTTAATTTAATGACAGCTGTTTCGCGGATATATAATGCTAGTTGTGGCAAAACAGCTGTCGTTCACTTAAAAAAACTTTTAAATAAACGCGGAAGTTTCGTTCAAACGTTTAGTTGTTTATTGTTCAATTCTTATTTTTTCTATGTGCATCCACCGAAATTTGAAGATATACAATTCCTTCGCCAAATATTAAAAATCCGCCATAATGCATGCTAATTTCTTGTGATTTGTGAAAATTTCATACCTCTTTATATACCCTATATTTTGAACACGATATTTTACACTACTAGTTTAAATTGACTATAAATTGTATGATACATCTATTGGAGTTTTGAATAAACTGGATTACAGTATACACGAGCGTCCCTGAAATATCACTAGATATCTTTTTTATCTAATAATTTAATAAAGAAAAATCAGATGATCACGCTGGCGCTGGCCATTCGATCGATCTTCGCCTCCCTATACCCTGAAAAAAAAACATATAAGGATTTTGTAAGAATATCTATTTCATTAACATTTATATATAGTATTATGAATTTATTAATTTTTCTTGTTGCGTTATTATGGTTTTCTTTTTTTTTATATTTAAATGGTATTTTCGCAAACCCACGTTGCTTGCGACAAGATATTATGAGTTGTTTGTTTTTATTTGATTTGATGTAATTGTTGAAGTTTTTTATCACAATAATGTTCTTAGCCCCTTAAATAATATGTATGATGACTAGCTCAAATAATGTTAAATGTTTCTGCGCTCGTATGTTCAATTCAAAATAAATACTATCGTTTATCGAAAAAAATTGTATCTCAGGTCGTACAGGTTTTACCACAGATTCATACTCACACAAAATTATAAATTTTCTATCAGAAGGAAATTTAAAAATCTTTACAATAAAGTCTTATAAATGTCTTCCAGCGGCAAATAACTATTATCGCTTTAAAACAATTCATACGCACAATTAATACAAATTAAATAACGGTACCTTTTTTAACTCTGTCTCTCGAGTGTTCGCCGTTCTCATGCAGATGTCGCTGAGGTAGATCTTCGCTGACGAAACGTGAAACTGGCAGCCTATCTTCTCTTGTAGTAAACACGTGGGATGGAAAACTTCAATGGTTTAATTAAAGACAGAAACTCTTACGATGTAGGAATTTATTATTGTTCACTCGTGGATTTATTTATACAATTTATTGGTTGATGAGACTCCCTTTTTACAAGTAATGTGTTACAAAGGATTATTTTTGATAAAAGGTAAGTCAAACTTCTTATATTTGATACTAACTGTTGTATCATTAAAATTACAGTTGGAACTATTATATTATAAAGTGACTCTGCTTGATTCAACAAACCTATTTTCTATTCAAAGTCGAAGAATGTTAACTTATAAAGTTAATAAAATTTATGACTAATCAAAGTCTTTTTTAAAAATGTATTGAATGTTTTAATAATTGTTGTTGAATGTTTTGAAAATGCATCTTGAATCTTTTTAAAATTAAACTTCTGTTTAGAAAATGAATCGTGAAAGTTTTTTAAAATTAAATCTTAAATGTTTGTTGAAAGTTTAAAAAGAGGCTTGAATGTTTGTATAAAGGGTCTTGACTGTTTTCATATATTTATGACGGATCATTTGTATCATATAGAATAGGAAATTTTTTCACAGCCTTAATAAGTTCTTCCTGCATTTTTTGCAATTATTTTGCCATGCACGCTCACGAAATCTGTGTTTTGAACACTGGGCAACACAAGTCTGGATTGACACATTCATGGCCTACGCTGTGCTGCGTCTTAATATGCGCGCGTGCATTGCTGATACAAAAACGTGGCTAGTGCTACCCTGCGTGGGCTCCGTAGCTTGTGTCTCAATGTGCGCCTTGCCTAAAAAATGGTGATTACGACTATACGACTAGGTGTAAGTACTACTTCTTGACCCAAGTGCTCACTGGGCATGGGTCAAGAGTGGGGTATCTACACAAGATTGGGAAGAGAAAGACTGGAATATGCGTGAGGTGTAGAACAATGGGGTTCAAGTATTTAGATGTTGAGAAAACAAGGAGGATTTAGAGAAGTTGGAAAGGAGAGTCGGGGTAGCAGTGTATTGAGAGAATATGGTGGAAATAATGTTGAGAGGGGAGATAGAATGGGTAAAGGTTAGCGAAGATAGGAGAAGGGGATGTTCTAATGGCGAGTAGTATGAATCGGTGAAGAGTGAGTGAGGGAACGCCACCCGTTTTGAAGTATTCCCCGAGAAGGGGAAAATGGCGGGTTTGGTTGGTAGGCATCTTCTCGAGTCCAACACTGTTGGATTCTGGATAAGGTCCCATCGATCATGGTTTTCCCATCCCGAAAAAAATATATATATAAAAAAGACTATAAATCGTATTAAATAAATTTTGAATTCTCTAATGTGTTTCTAGTATAGTTAATTACTTAAACTTTCTTAAACTTAAACTAACTTTATATTGTGTTTTCTCAGTTAATGCAAAAACAGAGAAGAATACGAGAAAAAACTTTTGATCAAAGATGGGACTCTGTAATTCAGATCACGTTTTTCCTTGTAAATTCTGCCGAACTCGTTGAATCCGTAAAAAGGGAAGTTTGCAACCATTCATTCATGACTAAAAGAACTGGAAACTGTTACGAATTAATTTTTGCGGATGGTCTTTTTAATAAAAATCTCCAGGATTAGAATTATCGTGACTGTGAAATTAAAAGCAAAATCCAAGATAGATTTGTAGGGTTGCTGCGAAGGATTATTATCCACAGCGTGGTTAACTTTTTTTTAATACAAGCTAACGGGAAAAAAGTTGATGATATTGCAAAAAAAAACAAAATACAAAATGTAGTAGTAAGCAGCTTTGAATTATATGATATGACTGCTAAAAATGCCAGTCGACAACTATATAATCTGACGCTACACGACGGCGAACAATGAAAATTGTAAATTAATGTTGTTCTTCTTTCATTATATATTTTTGTTTTGTTTATCAGTTTGAATGCGTTAAAAGTTCATTTCTAGATTCGGACAAGTCCATTTATAAATACATTCTATCCCGAAATTTACTGGAAAATAAACTAAATTTAAAAAAAAAATACAATTAGAAATATTGAATAGCCTTTTATTTATATTCCAATTTCATGTTAATGCCATAAATAAACATGCTGATCGAGTACACTTCAATTTTCAGGTTTTTTGCTCCCATCAGCCGAAAGTGTTTGAAAAACTTTTTGTCGAAGATAATAAATGCAAATTGAATTCAAATCAATAAATGTTTGTGAATTTGGTTGTAGTTAACAACATCGTTTAAGAAAGCAAAGCAACAGTAGTTGGTATGTATTTATTCGTTCTAAGGGTCTAGAAAATTTGTCAACCACAAAAAAAAAATTTAAAAAATTACCATAGAAACTTACTATCAACATTTAAAAAATAAAGAAATTTAACGGTAAATTATAAATGATTAAAAAATTTTTACTTATTCAGATTTGTATTATAAAATTCAATCCAATTATTTGGTTGCTATTAAATTCATAGTATTAATATTTATAAATAAATTAGCTGGAAACGTCCAAACATAAAAAAGAGGATTTTTTTGTATCTCCAGTTTTTTTAACAGATTACTCCAAGGGTGTGGAGAACAAATACAGTTTAACACATTCTGACAGTCAAGTGGCAGGTGCTCTTAGTTTGGTACTAAGCAAACTCAAAGCTCGCATGTAGCTGTATGTGTGCCCTCAACAGCTGCAATAGGCTAAAGCTTGTCTGTGTCCCATGACACAAGAAACCAGTCGCAGTGAGATTTGCGCGCCCGATGGAGGACCAGCAACCCCATATGGGGTTGCTGCAGCTAATCCAGCGAAAAATGGAACGAGCGATGCTAGGATTATCTTTGAGAGACCGAGTGACAAATGTAACTTTACGCAGGAGAACAGGTCTAACAGATGCATTAATGAGAATAGCCCGTTTAAAATGGGCGGGCCATGTGGCAAGAAGAACAGACAACCGGTGGACCAAAAGAATCATCGAATGGAGACCAAGAGAAGAAGCATTTAAAACAGAGGACGTCCACCCACACGCTGGTCTGATGATATAAACAGGGCGGTTCCTAGCTGGATGACAGTAGTGAGAGACCGAACACAGTGACATAGATTAAGGGAGGCCTATTCCAGCAGTGGACGCAAATGGCTGTTTAGTGATGATGATGATAATGAACGACAGGCTAGACAAGGTGCTTAAAAATTTAAGGGGCAGTACAATAGATCTACAAAGGTCGCAGTATAGGCTAGCGGTTATAGTCAGTGCCCATAAAAGTATATGTTCATTAACACAATTCGGTGTTTTCCATTTTTTTCTAAATCATGCAGGAAGACAGAGCAGCAATCAATTACCCCAAAAACCAAAAAAATTAAATTAACAAAATTTTGTAGCATAGTTATTCCATCCTCAAATTCAAATTCAGAAATTTGCCGCGTAAACGAATGTTGGCGGGTGGCCTACGTCACTACTCATATGTGTCATTGAAAGCGCCATCATTTTTATTGTAAACAGTGTATCTGCGAGATTGTGCGAAGTTTTTTATTTATATTTATTCATTATATTTATTATTATAATAAGTCAGTTAACATTTTTTAATGCAAAAAGTACAAAATAAATACTGTTGCTTTTACATTTCGAAATTCAGCTGCATTAAAACCTAACCTAACCCAACCTAACCTAACCATGAAAATGTCTAAGGATGGTAAATTGTTTGACAATGTTTTCACAAACCCTACTGACGACATTTTATGATTGCATAACACAAATAAAATCAATAATTCACAATAAAATCAAAAGTGATTACAAAGGAATTTCACTGATTTATTTCCAATGAAAATACCGAATTGACAAAAAATGCTAAGCTAAATGTAAAATTAGGGATATATTATTGTTCTTAAAATTATTTTTATGTTTAATTTTTTGTTACCTACCCTGAACAGTGTTTTAACCGGTACTCTTTCATCAGAATGTGTAGGGATAGAAATGAAGCTGCCGGGAAAATCTTCACTGTTCCTATTATGGACAGGCAAATGAACATTAAAAAATTATTAATCTTGCTTGCTTGTCTAACTATTGCAAAATCTTCTTAAGACATTTTTTGCATACCATTAAGGCTTTTGTTGCCTTGTTTATTAATTTTTTTATTTTTTGTTTATTTAACTTTATATTTTTTGAGATCGAGATTAAGTTGGTTGTAGAGGTTTTAATCCCATTCCTATTCGTTAGCAATACATATTAAATTAGACTCACTTGGACTTTTTTATAGAGGGTATTTTCCAATCTTACCCATCTAATACAGTGAAACTTCTCCATAACGGACACCAACGGGGAAAAATAATTGCCCGTTTTGTAGAGTTGTCCGTTATGTGGAGTTATCGCTTAGACAATTAAAATAAAAAAGAGATTTCGATTTGCTTGATCTTTAATTATACATATTCGTATTTGCATAAGCATATACACAAATAAAACAAATAAAATACTAATATCAAAAAAGTAGGTATGTATTACTTCTTAAAAAAATCATCAATTTTGGTTTGTTTTTTGTTTTGGACATTATTTTTCACAATTTCTGACTCAACGTTTAGAATTACATCAGAAATTTTTGGACTTACCCTTGCATCACCTTTATATATAAAAAATAATTTTAAGTCTCTTAATTTTAGTTAAGCATCATATAAATTATTTACAGTTGTAGTAAGCTCTAGTTAATCGTCACTCTCATTGTCGGAAACATTGGACACCTGTACGTTTTCTTTAAAATCAATAACACAACTAGCTAAGTTTACTTTAAGATTTTCCGTCAATACGGCTGCATCAATCTCCACGTAGTTCAAAAAATTTTCAACTCCATGACTTTCGCAAAAGGTTGACAATGGCAAATCATCTTTCAAGTCTTGTAGATCCAGATTTTCCACAATTAAAAATGTGTTTACCAATGTTTAATAATCATTAATTGCCCAACACAAACATTAAAAAAATTTATACAAATTTTTGATTCCCTAAAACAAATATTTACTATATTAAACGTTTTCCCACGAATAAATAATGCCTTCGTTTACATCCTGTATTGCATTCCAGAATAACCAAAGTAACTACATTATCTAAAGTTTGTAATTAATTACATCTGAGTAATATCTCAAGTTAACTCGACTCAATTTGTTATTGCACTAATTTAATTTAGCATTCAAATGCATAATCATTCTTTAAATGTTAAAACTTAATTTATTGTTAATGAGAAAACATCGTGTAATGGAGAAAATTATTGTAAGACGATTAATTATGAGTATTAGTGCTAATTTTTCGCACAGCTACACTTCTAATGGTCCCAAAGAGAGTAATCAGTCTTTAATAGGAAATAGCTGTAGTTTATTACAGGTAAAGAATCGGTGTAAAATGTTTTACACACTAATAACTTATAAGAAATACGTTCATTACGCTCTCACTTGAATTTACGTCGGTCCGACAATAAAACGCAGCTCGAGAAAAACATTGTTGTCTCAGAGTGTCATTTCTACCATGTTAAAGTTTTATAGCAAATGAAGAACTCTTAAACTTACCTATAATTTGGAGAAATTTGATATGACACTGAATAACGAGCAATGAAGGAGAAAGGTATAATTCTTCTGGTAGTAAACCGTTTTATTTTATTGGCTAACGCTTTCAGTTCAAATTATTATAAATTTATTAACAATAAAAATTCTGTTAAATAAAAATAAATAAAAATACGTACCTACAAGAAACAACTAAAATAAATAGGTATACATTTTGGCCAATATAAAATTGGTTATACAAAACACGTTATTGATATAACTTGTATTGTTATTGAAATAAAAAAAATATGACTCTGCTTTTCTGTACATTATGAAATATTATTGCTAGTAAGTTACCAACAGAGCTAAAAGTATAAAAATCTGGGAGGACTACAAAAAAGCATACAACTTTAAGGTCTAAGAGGACCTTAAAAAAATTACGGGTGAATAACGGAATTAGCCTCAGGAAAGCGCGCATAAAAAGGACTCACCATAGAACTAACGGGTTAAATAAAAGGCAGGAATGGAGAATATATTGAATAGTACAAGGAATGAAGCTCGAAAAAAACCTTGCAATTTTTTCGTCTAGCATGGATTGACTTGAAATTTTAACAGAAGGTAGGTGATAGTCGAAAGTTCAAAATCTATATCGAACCGAAGGGAGATAAACGGTTTTTAGGGGTGAAAACTACCCTTATTTGTGAAAAATCATAAAATAACATTTTATACCTGAAAATGGGTAAGATTTGGTTTGGATAAACTGAATAATGATTGTTTTGAGCTTCGGAATACAATTCCATCATATTTCAACCCTTAAAAAGCAGCCCCCGTTACAGCTTAATGTAAAAAAAATCACGAATCCTTAAAAAATGATTTCACCTCTGATTGATTTGCATAAAAATTTGGGATTAGGCTCAACTCACCCTCTGCTTTATATTTCATGTCATGCCGACGAACCCTGATTGTTTCTTAGGGGTGAAAACTACCCCTAATTGCCAAAAATTAAAAAATAGCATTATAAATCTTAAGATGGGTGAACATTGGTTTGAATTAGTAAAATGATGAATTTGTTGCATTTCAAAATACAATTTTATACTTTTTCAACCCTTAAAAATCAACTGTTATTAGTGTTATATGTAAAAAAAAATTTGCCAAGAGAAAAATTATTAATGCTAATAGGGATTTGCTTAATAATTCCGCTGTAAAAAAATGTGTCACGTGCATTAAGTAACTTTTCAACCTTTAAAAGCCACCCTTCGCAATTTTGGTTTTTTTAACGTATTTCCTTCAATTTTAATAATAAAAAGATTATTCAAAAACGATTTTGTAGGGTTTTTAAAGAACTACAAGGATCTGTAAGTTAAATCTCTTTAGACCATTTCGTTTTTAAATGGGGTGAGTTTAAAGTGCTAAAAAAAGGTGGTGCTCGTGCGTAAATAGACTACGTTTAACGGCTATATCTCGTCAAATATTAACTGTACAAAAAATCTACTTTTTGTCATAAAAAAGCTACAATTTCGTTTTTTAACTTTGCTTGTACCTCTAATATTTTCGGAGTTACTTTGAAAAAAAGGGTAAAAAATACAAAATTATGAAAAATAACTTTTTACTTTAAGCCATATTTTTTAAAAACTATGAGATTCTATGAGTTTTCTACGAAAAATGCATCATTTTTCCGGTATTTGACTTTGAATCTATCACATTTTGCATTTGGGAAAAAAAGCTAATCATTGATAGGCCATATCTCAGTTCCTATGGGTTTTAGAAAAATTATAAAAAAGGGTTTTGCTGTTTTTTTAAAAGCTACAATTCTGCTCCCCACAGTTTTTTTTTGATAAAATGCATAATTTTCGAGTTATCCGCAAAAAACATATCAAAAACGTCGATTTTTTCCTCTAAAAAGCGTTACTTTCAATCGCGAATAACTTAGAGAATATTGATTTTACAAAAAAAATGTATACAACATTTTTTGCTTAGATGGGGTGGCAATCACCCCCAATGCTTTATCGCCCTTTGGTTCGATATATATTTGGATCCTTGGGCTATCACCTACCTTTTGTTAAAATTTCAAGTCAATCCATGCTGGACGAAAAAATTTCCAGGTGAAATGCTTCATTCCCTGTACTAAAAGACCAGGCCAAAAGTCTTAAAGTGCCATATACAAGGGTTACCTTTTATATTTTGGGATTTGGCAGACCTGATGTTTCAATCTGGAAACTCACAGCTCTATCGTAAAGTTGGACATTTTTGAGGTTATACGTACTCAGAACGTTTCGACATACGAGCACTATTTGTGTTGATAACAGTAATTTAAAAGATTCATCTCGGCCCAAAAATGGAATTAAATCGTGAACATTTTCGTGCGATTATTTTTTACAACTTTCGACATGAATTAACTCAGTAACTCAGTGCATGGATGAACTTAATTTAATTTTTGCCGATGAAGCTTCATCAAGGACCAGTGTTTATCGATGATATGGTGAATTCAATCGTGGCTGTAGTTCACTCCAAGACGAATTTTGTGCAGGTCGTCCAACATCAGTTATTGTTCCGAAAACCATTGATGCTGTGCGCGAACTGATATTGCAAGATCGTCATGTGATCATCGTAAGATTAAGACAACCTTAGGCATTAGTGGGACCAGCATACATTCAATATAGCATTAATAATAATAATAATAATAATAAACAGCAGTCGACTGTATGCGTGTTTCAAGATGAGCCCAATCGAACAAAAGTTGTTCGCGCACGAAGTACTTCCAAGCAAATAATCGCCTGTTTTTTCGGAAAAAATGGACATGTCGCAACCGTACCACTAGAACAACGCAGAACAGTCAATTCTGAGTGGTACACAACCATTTGTTTGCCAGTTGTGTTCCAAGATATCAGAAAAACCAATCGCCGAAGAAGGATCACTCTTCACCACGACAATGCGAGCTCCCACACATCGGCTCAAACAACTGCATTTTTGAGCACCTAAAACATCGATTTGATGAGTCATCCACCGTATACTTGGCACCGATTGACTTATTCTTTTTATTCCCGTACGTAAAAAATAAACTGAGAGTTCCACGTTTTTCGACATCTGAAGAAGCGGTTGCTGCATTCAGAATGCATGTTTTGAAGATAACTCAATCAGAGTGGTAAAGGTGTTTTGACAATTGGTTCAAACGCATACAAAAGTGTATAGATATTCATGGAAAATATTTTAAAAAACAATCAAGTGATTTTCCATAATTAATATTTGTTTTTGATCTCTAATCCAGATATATAAAAGACAACCCTCATATATTTACTACCAGTTGGAAATAAGATCATTTGAAATAGTATTAAATCAGCTTCTTTTTTAACTTAAAGCTACTCGAATATGGAAATTAAAAAGTTAACATATTTCTAATGGGTTTCCTATACCCTCTTTTAGAAACTATTTCAGTAAACACGGATTATCATGAATATTTTTTTTCACATAAGATACCATTTCCATTAAGTCAAGTTTCAAAATTCTGATCGATGCCATCGTCCGCCGGAAATTAAAAACTGATATAACCATTTTGAATATGGCAATAACACTGGCAGCATGGGAAAAATAAAATTTATAACAAGAAAAACCGAATAATATTAAACTTTTTTAATGTATTTTATGTAAATAGACTTTAAAATTTTTAAATTAAAAAAAAGTCCTTTAGTTAAAGCTATCTATAATATTTTTATGAATAATATTTATAATTAAGTATTTTGTAAATTATTAGATAAGTGGTTGTTGAAATTTCATTATGGTAACAAATATATAAAAGTATATTACATAACAGGTTGCTTAAGAAGTCGATTACGCACTAGCGACAAAATTGTAAGCACGAGGCGAAGCACACCTACTATCGCTTACAAGGCGAACGCTCTATCTCTGACCCACTACCGCTTTGAAGTTTGACATGTTATACTAATTTCATAAATTTTAACATATACAGATACGTAATATATATTATTTACCGCTATTACGTATCTGTTGTTTAACTAGATATATAGATAGATAGATAGATAGATAGAAGATAAATAAATTTATATTTTTTAGAGTAAAAAAAGTATAGTTATCTTTATATGCAAATAATATTAAAAACAATATTTTTCTCTTTGTTAAAATCGTTTACCCACTTCTTTAAAGTTGAAAATGAAGCAACCTATGGCCGCTTTTACCCAGGGGATAAAAGCAACCCCATATAGGGGGAGAAAAATATTTTAATTGAAATATCCCTTGAAATCGATAGACTAACTAATTTTAAGCATTTTTTTCAATAATGTTTTTTTGTAAAGTTGATACTTTTTTAGTTATTAACGATTGCATTTTTTATTAAAAACCCGATATTTTTCAATAGTTTTTCAAGAATAACTCTACATTTTATTAAAAAATTACTTTATAACAAGAATGTATCTAATTAAAAATAAAGATAATCCGTTTTAAATGACATCTGTAAAGCAATGACTGAATTTAAATGACTGAGTTATCGCTTATTGAAGGTTTGTTATTTTTCGAAAATCATGAAATGAAATTGAAAGTCTTCAGCCTTTAATAACATTAAATGGGATAAAATTCTATAAAAAAATCATAAAAGTATTTTACGTGAAAATTGGCTGACACAGCAAAAACCTTTTTTTTTTAATTGTAGCATTCACACCCTCATTCCCACCCTAATTGAAATCAATCGTAACGCACTTACAAATTAATTTATGTATAACTCATATGATACATGTGGTTTGAACGGTTTAAAAAAAAAAGTAAACGATTATTTCAAAATTGAATTTTCGTAATTAAAAAAAATGCATTTTTCTTAAATAAACTAAAAACTATAAATAATATGACAAAATACTTTTATTATCCATTGTAGCGTTTTTTTACTGAACATTTTCGTTTGTTTGTATCATAAAAATTGAAGGATATATATTGTTATGTTTGTCCGTGTATGTTAATTTTAGTTTTATAATGAGTTTGTTACGGACACTATCATAACATTTTATTTACTAACAATAATTTCTCTCTTTCTCAGGGTTCTGTGGGTTCATAGGCTCTATGTATTATCTGTTTATTATTATATACTATTGTAATTACTTGAACGCCATATATTGCTATTATATTATTGTTATTATGTTCAAAAAATAAAATTTTCCAATTAATTTTACTGGTAAATGCAAAACAGATCAATCAGATTCAAATATAGTGTTTTATTACATAAATATTTTCAAGAAACACATTTCATCATACAAATGCAAAAATTTAAATTAATTAAATATTCTTTCATTCATCACACATTCACACTAATGAGACTAATTCTATTACAGGTAAGTATGCAACTCATATAACACTTATGTATGAGTTTTGTGTTGTACAGTTGGTAGTCTTTACTCTATTTACAATTAAACAAAAAAGGACGATAGATTACTTAACGTTATTGAATATTTAGTTTCTCACGCACCAGTAAGTTTTATTTAACAAGAATTCATTAAATACCTTTTTAATTCTTCTTCTTCTAGTAGCAGTTGATATTGTCTCAATGTTTCAAAAAACAATATGAATAACCTTTATTTTGATTTGTAGACTATGATAGACTGCTCGTGGGAATGTTACACATTCACACCTCGTGGAATCCGGTTCAAGATGTTACGAAGATCACTCAGGGGTCACCTTATACTTCAGGAACGTGTAAAAGGTAACTTTCACTGGTCACAAATCACTATTTTACTATCTAATTACAATTTTTAAAAATTTTTATATATGATTTTGATTAATCTGTTTCTGGCAACTTTTCTTAAAAAAACCCTTCTATTCTCCAAAAACCAAAACTACTTAACTCCCTTTTTCAAATCAATAACAACCCAAATTTTTCCTTTTTTCTTCTTTATATCAAAAATTCACCCTCTATATCTCTAATTTTTTTTTATATCATTTATTGTCCAATCAAATTAAATATAAATAAATAAATTTAATGATATCTAATAAAGATTTACTTTGAGAATATGAAACATTATATTTTATATTTCTAAAATGAATTGTTTGTGTTTTATCTGTTATTAATTAATCATAGTTGACATATCAAAACATCTTTTTGGAAGCTACCCTACATCAGATGACAAATGTTGTCACTAAGTCACAGAATTCATAACCTCATTATTTGTTTATCTTTATTATTTTTCAGATTGTATAATTAGATGTGAGCAAAATTTCTGTGAAATTCTATAAGTACTATTTTTGAATAATTTGATATAGGTATGCACCATGAATGAATTTTCGGATAATACATAGAAACCATCAATCTACTCATCTGTATGGTAAATCTTATATTATGTACCAGGTGATTTGTTGACATTTTTATTTATGTAAATATAATTTAAATTTTATTACTTTCCTTTCGCTATTTAAATTTAAATAAACTACCTTTCATCTAATTAATTGCTAAGATTTTCTTGTTAAATAACTTATTTTTATAATAAGGCCGTTTGATTACGTTACAATATGTTTTGGTATTTGTTGTTTTCGACCGTTGTGTGGACAGTTAAGTTTTTTGATTAATTGAAATTTTTATATTCTACTCTTTAATTTCTATAGGATTTATCATTGTCCATAATTTCTTGTTCTCTCATATGTTTGAACGTAGTACTTCCTTAATTACTTCATTACAGTTTGTAGCTATGATTAACTTATTCAGTTGGTTGCTTTGTCTTTCCAATTAATATTTCCGTTTCCGTATCTAACCATATTTGTACTTTAACAGTATTTTTATAACGAGGTTCTTCGGTAAAATCTTTTAATAATAATAATGTGTATTTACATTTTATTATGTAATATTGTTTTTACCTTTTTGAGGTTGTTTCCTCAAACTAAGACAGGTTTGACTTATCCCCCTGTTAATTTTGGTTTATTCTGGGATTTGTGGAGATCAAACTCTGTTTGAAGATTTCTCCTATTAAAACAAGTTTGCCTTGTTTTATTGTTAGTCAACAAATTTCTTTTAAAGTTACTATTACTTTTTGCTGTTTTCCTTTTTTCATAATATTGATTCCTTTACTTTGGCTGCTTAATAAAAAATGTTTACCTTGTTTTCAATGCCTAATCTTGTTTGATGTCTCTCCTATAAATAATTTGATAAAACTTTTTCAGTTAAAATATTACTTATGTTATTATATAAAATTTAATAGATTGTATTATGCTAATATTGTTGATTAACCATGTTCTTATCTTTCATGTTTAATCATGTTTAGTATTATATAGATTTTGACCTTTCTTCTGACACTATATTATATTCTAATGAAATAGATCATCCATGTATCAAATGTGACAAACCAATGAATAAAGGAAAATACCAAAATCAGTGTCACAGGCTTTTATTACAAAAAGTACACGTTACAGGAACAGCGACTAGTTTCGGCCATCATCAGGCTATAAAAAACAAATATGAGAGATAAAATTATGCAGATTACAAGTTTTAACAGTAGACCTACCTTAAAAATTAGTTACATGTAATGTTCACTTGATCATATGATCGATCGAACCAACAAACTTATATATTAAATTAAATTTTAATTATTGAATGAGGTATAAGGTAAAACCAGTGACATAGAGAAAAAAAAAGGTGTGACATAAAGATTATAAAATTAAAAATAAGAGAAAAGATTATATTAAATAATGGTATGAAAATGATTCATTGAAACCTGAATTATTAGGGAATAAATTAAGAAATTTAAATATTTTATTCAATTGTATGTGGTAACGTTGAGTGAATAAGGAAAAGAGTACCACTACATTGATGGAAAAATTAATGACTGTTATTATTGTGTGAGAAAAACATAAGGGTGGTAAATCATCAAAAAGAAGCTCTAAAGTGAGCTTAACAGGAGAAACCAGTGACCCCGGTATCAGAGAAGGCCCTGCATAAACTTCATAGTCAAAGGGTGAACAGATCATGAATATGATCGAAATAATTAGCAAATAGCGAATAAACATTGTGTAACAGTGTAAAAATTGTCCATCACACTGAAAAACACTAAAACTTTTATAATTAAGCACTAGCAAATTCTAAACGCAAACTATGAATGAAATGGCGGCCAACAGAACATAAAAGCCTATAAGAAATCATGGAACAAAATTTTATAGAAGAGCATACATTACGGAAGAATAAAATCTATGTATGAAAGATGTCAAATTAAAAAAGGAAACTAATTAATAATGAATTGGAATCAAAATAAGTGAAGGTCGATCGACACATGTAACAACAATCAAGTCAATACAACTAAGGAATTAAGTAATAAGTATAACATATTAAAAAATTAAAATGTTGACTAGCCAGCAAATTCAAAATACAGTTGCTGTCAACTATAGGTAAAGAAGAAGAACATTGTTCCAGACTCACTCATACACATCAATTACTTTCAAGCACCTTGTAATAATAAACAAAATTTAGATTTCTTTGAAGAACTCGAAATAAAAAGTTTTTAATGAACAAATAAATATAAATATTGGAAATTCTCTACTATTAAACTGTTTATTTTGATTAAGTCTTTATTTTATACATAGATGGGACGTAATTGTAACACCAATATATTAAGTTATAGTAAAGATCAGCATGATATAGTTTTTTCCTGGTTTTTCTAAATCGTTGCACAGTTATACTGATCTTGGAGGGAAATATATCTATATTGATCCCTTAGGGTTAATAACATCTAGGCTTTAATATTGTCATGTCTTATTATTTCCATACTTGGTCTAGCCTTAATACTACTTAATCAACATCAGGTACCTAGCTACAGACAAACAAATTGTAATTTCAACAGATGATATTTCTTATTTTACAAACCTATTTTTTGAGTAGTAGTAGTAGTAGAAGTTTCGTTCTTTAGTTAAACGTTTTATATATCACGCTTTCTTGCAAAATTATCGGTAATTTTTATGCACACTTTTTCTTGTAATTGGTCAGATTGTGTGAAAATGTTTGTATAAATCAGAAATACATATAATTCTATTTAATTTATTTATCAACTTTTTATTTCCTTTGCGAGTAATATTTACTTAAAACAATATAAAACAAATATTTTAACACTTTTTCTAATAAAAATTTCTATTCGTTTATTGTAGACAATCGTAAATCGTTACATTGTATAAATTAACCATACAAAAAGTAAGAATCATAAAAGTGTATACATGATAAGACTCGATACTATATTTCTGTAATGTAAAATCGAGTAATGGTGTCGTAGATAAATTTAATGAAGGTCGTAAAGTCTTAGACGTCCATATATTTTTTTGAAAATAAAATATTTCATCCGCAGTCCTTGCAAGATATACTATAAAATGGTTAATTTTACTGTCTGGGGGTTACAGTTGGACCAAATACAAAAGAAGGAATATCTAGAGCTTAGATAAATATTTATTACAAAATTTAATAAAAGGGTAGCCATATAATTTAGAGCAAATATATACATACTCTTAATTTAAATTTATTTAGTTTATATAAGATAGTATATTAAATCTAATTTAATATATTTTAGATAAACTGAATTATAAGTCTGTAAATATAATTAGGATATAATACAAGAAAGGTTCAACAGCGTCCAGTCCCAACTAATAACTTTAATAAATACTGGTCTTGAACAAAATAACAGTTATACAGTAAATATAACATAAAAAAAATATTTTAACTTTAATTTGGAATTTAAAAAATTTTTAGGGCAAATTATTTATGAAACATCATTAAATTAATAAACAACTTAATTTTTTATGATAAATTGAAGTAATAAAAAAGTAGAAAATATTTGTAAATTCATTTGAAATTGTGTAACAATTAATTTTCCAAAACATGATAACCTTATATAAACTCCAATTTTCCATAAATGTCTCCATTAGGTGTACTTGAGACATTGTGATAGAATTAAAGAGTTCTTCGAAAAGATTAGCGATTGAGATGAGAGCAATTTGTATGTTATTAGGTATCCAACTTTCTGGTGGCATTTTTTTGTAAATCGAGACATACAGCTTGTTCAGGTGATAATGAAAATAAATATGATTTGCCACTCTTTGTTTGTATCTTTTGGGCAATTTGATTTGTATTTCCTTTTAGGATTAAAATCTGCTTCACATACGTCAAAGGGGCGTTATCTAAAAATTGGAATGCCACATATTTTTCACCTTCATCGTCATCGTCACATTCATACGATGGATCCAATGCAACGTTATCGACAAGAAATTCCAAGAAGAAAATATTTTCTGTTGCTATTTTATCCCTAAATAAAACGGACAATTTAACTCACATTCCTGATTAATCAACGAAAAGTTTTGGACTGTCTAAAATGACATGTCATTGAAACAAATTCTATCTCTTTTCCCTTCAAACATCTTACATTCCATGCACCCATTTTTTTTACATCCGTTTTGCTTAAAATTATTTATCCTACTTTTATCTTTATGTAAATTTTTTATTTCCGCATCATAAGCCATTTTCTTTGATTTTTCGCCATAGTCCCATCAGTATCTAATTAGTTTTTTTGAGATTATAGTTCAAATTGACCTTTCTCGCCATTCCATTTCCATTCCTTTTGATCAATTATCAATATTTGAAAGCCTACTTTTACCATTCTACCTTTGCAAATTTCTTCTTTAGCTCTTTTTCTAAGTATGTCCTGTACTTCCCCTTAAGTTTTAGTTAGGTCATCATTTATGTTATATTTTATCTGGTATATTCCTTAATTTACTTTTATTTTGCTTAACCGTATTATCATCACATTTACTGGTTAATTATATATTATCTATTAAACAAGAATTATTATCATTCCAAACAATTGATAGCAGGATACTAAAGAAATTACATCATAATATGTAAGGAGAAGAAATGACAAACCTACGGTAAAAGGGTCAAAGCAGATAGTAAATTTCCTTTATTTACTGTTATAAAAGAAGGTTATTAGATATAATTTCTATTAACTAAAGTATTCTTTATTTGGAATAGGGGTGAGGTTAGAAACGTGGTTGCTGCCTAGTTAAATTCACCTCAACTGTTACATCAACCGACAAACAAATCGTTTCCTGAGGTTTAAACATCCTGATTGCAAAAAACCTCTCCATAGTGCTCTAGTAAGAATTTGGTTTGATGTGTCTGGTTATGGGATAATTGGTTCTTATTTTATTGAAGACGATAACGAGCAGCTAGTTTATGCCAATACAGAGCGGTGCAGACATACTATTTTGATACCTTTTGACAGATATTTAAAAATCTTTTGTGTGCGCGTAATTTAAGAATCCGTGAGCAATGGTTTTAACAAGATGACGCAACAAGCCGTACAGCTGAACATTATTCATAAATCTGCTCTTTGAAAATGTTGGTAACAGAATGATTTTTGGTAGCACAGATTTCCAGTATTCACCTTAATAATGGATTTAACACCCCTCGATGCCAACATTTAAGGGATAAAGAAGAATTCCGTATTTTGCTCGGAAAATGCTCCAAAATCTGTTGGAGAACTACAGCAAATAATAATTTTTAGCATTTGCAGCATTCACTTTTCTTAAAAATAAGTTAAATGATCCTCAGAAACATAATGGATTTTGTTTGTAACGCCATGATGCACATTTTAAATATATGGATTAAATTAGTAGTTTGTGCAACTTATGTGTATAGGGACAATTCACACTAATCGAACAGTATATTTTTTCTACCACCCACTTAAAAAAAATCGAGGAAATAAATTTTTTATTAAACTATAATATAATTTCAAATTGAAAATTCTCAACAATTTTATTAATTTTATCAATTCACTTTTAAATAATTTTTTGGTGCTAAAAGAAAATTTAATAATAAAAAAAATCCCACACTGGGAATCAGTTTATAACGTCAAAATGTATTACATAATTTTATAAAAAATGAATACTTTTATTCTGTTTTCTATTTGTTCTCAATTTATATGGATTATTTAAGTTAAAATTACTTTTGTAAATAAGTACTCTTGATCCGTCATTTTCATTAATATATTTTTATAAACTATATAAACATTTTGACAAGTTAGGTTAGGTTAGGTATAGAAAATGGCTGATTGGTGGAAATCATAAACATTCTTAGGATGTATATGAATCATATTCGTTCATTTAAATGAAATGGCCTAAGTTTTCCTTCTGTAAACTGTGCAAAAAATGGATAATATACATTTCCTAGATGGAAAAAAAGTTATGGTATAGATGCTTAAAGTGATATATTCTATTTTGTGATAAGGGAAGTTTGGGACACAACGCCAAAGGCGGAGTATTTTATCCCTTTAAACACCAATAAAAGTCTAAATTAACGCATACCTATTTTACAATAATTAATTGATAATTTAATATTCTCGAGATTATCGGTTGAAACAAGTTGCCAAGGTAATCAAAAACAGAATTTGTTGATTTGTCTCTGTTGAGAATTAACGTCCAGAAAATGAATTTTTACCGCCGCCGGAAATTAAAGAAGCTGCCAATAAAGCTGCTTTTGAGTTATTGCCTAGTAAGTCAAAGCGACAGTACGAGTTTTCATACGATCGTTTCTTGAAATGGTGTGATCAGAAAAATGTCAGTGGCAAGGAGGCCAGTGAAAAAGGCTTCTTGCATACTTTGAAGAAAAGTCAAAAATATGGAAATCAACGTTTTGATCAAATTACTTTATGTTGAAGTCGATGATGAACATAAATAATCATGACATAAGCAGATATTACAAGCTTGTGGTTTTTTTAAGGCGAAAAGGTAAGCATATCGCCGGAAAAACTCAAAAATATTGACAAGGAAACAAATTGAAAAATTTCTCGCAGAAACCCCGGCTATTAATTATTCAAGAGTTCTTTAAAATGCAATAAAAACAAAAGTACCAAGAACCCAGTTGGAATCAACACATTTATTAAGATGCCTGGCTAAATTTCTGAATTTTTGGATTTGCCTGACTCCCATTTTTATACGAGACATTCTTTCCGGCGTTCCTCAGCAAGTTTGTTGGGGACTCTGGTGCTAGTCTTACTACAATTAAAAGATTCGGTGGCAGAGAGTCCAGTATAGTAGCAGAGGGTTATTTGGAAGACTCTCTACAAAGGAAACAGAACATTGCGAATCAAGTTTTGTCCAAAACTTAGGCGGATAACTTTGTTATCTGTCCTGGTACAAGCTTCATCAAAATATATTCTGTTACCAATGAGAGTGGCCATGGAGTTTCTTATCATAATTGTAGTTTCACTAATTGTACGTTTAATTGAATAAACACTCCATTTGGAATCATGTTTTTATACTTCCTCTAGCACTAGCACCAGTTAAATTATTTTTAAAATTTAAAATTGGTGTGTATAAGTGAGTTTGGATGTTCCAGTAGGTGTTTTGCATAGTTCGACTTATCTGGTTGTTGTAATCTATATGCTCTTAGGTGTTCATTAAATCTTACTTTAAAATTTTTTTGTGTTTGACCCATATATACTGCATTACATTTTGGACAATTAATTTTGTAAACACCAGATTTTTTTTATTTTGGTAATTTTGTTTTCACATTTAACAATTTTGTTCCAATACTATTTTGTGTTTTAAATGATATTAATGCTGATGTTGCCGAAGAAATTATGTTTGATATTGCATTGGAAATATTTCCACAATATGTAATACTTTTATAGCTTTTAATTTCTTTAGTTTGTTTTGAAAATATTAGTTCTAGTGACACTTTTTGTTCTTTCTTATTAATTAATTTATTTATCAAATGTATTGGATAGCCATTAGATGTAGCTATTTGTTTTATGATCAACAGTTTAAAGTAGTTAATGAAAAAATAAATCTTGGAAGTTCTCCACTATTAAACTGTTTACTTTGATTGAGTCTTCATTCTATACATAGATAAGACATTATTGTAACATAAATATATTAAGTTATTGTAAAGATTAGCATGATATAGTTTTTTCCTGGTTTTTCTATATCATTGCACATTTATACTGATCTTAGAAGGAAATACATCTAGGATAATCCCTTGGGCTAATAACATCTAGGCTTTAATATTGTTATGTCTTATAACTTCCTTACTTGGTCTAGCCTTACCTCCTTATCAACATCAAGTACCTAGTTACAAACAAACAAATGTAATTTCAATATGTCAATCTGACGATGCTAGTTATAGCGAATTTTAAAGCAAATTTTTCGAATAAATAGTGGAAGTTTAGTTTAACTGTTCAGTTATTTATTGTTCTAGCGAAATAGCTATCATTGTGATTAAAAATCTAATTTTTTTATTAAACGAGAAAGTTGCGTTAAAACGAAGAATTTTTTATTATTCTTACTAGTACTAGTGCTAAAAATGATTTACTTTTAAAACCACTGTAATTAAATTGTATTTTAGACACTAATAGCATGCGTAAAAAATTATAACTTTACTGATCTGAGACAAATGAAGGCTCTAATCACAACAATAAATCGTGACAGGTATTTGTCTCAATGGAGATCTTTATGTATTCGATAGAATAATTTTTTATAAATATTGATTATAAAAATATAACTTAAAAGTATTAGGACGAATATTAAACTTCAAAGATGTTTATAATACCGGGTGTCCCAGAAGTTTCTGACCCGTTTTAACTGCAAATATATGGGAATTTAAAAACAATAGAGAGGTGCGGTTTTCGAGGAACAATTTTTTTTTATATAAATTTTTTTTCAGTTTACATGTTTAATTAGTAAAATCTTATATAGTGTTTTTAAAAAAAAGGTGTTTTTTAAATCGTCGATTTTTTTAATGGAACACCCTATATATTTTTATTCTAACTGAAAGACGAACTTTTTCCCTTTGAGAAAATGTTTAATTTGTGAAAGTTTTGAAGAAAAATGAGTGTTATTTGATTTTTTAGAATAGGCTTTTATGTACGCATCTACGGGTTTCAATTTAAAATTAGGCTTTGGGATTTTTATAGATTAAACAAACTGACACAACGAACTGTCAAAGAAATTTATTGCGATTTGATTTCGACTTATTTTCAATAATGGTGCGATTTAGTTCACGTAAAAAAATCAAAAACTGTGTTATTGTATGCTAATTATGAATCAGTTGTTACTACCAAAAGAAGATTTCGTCAGGTATTAAGGAAACATCCACCTTCAAAAAACAGCATTAAAAAATGGTACACCTACAAAATGGATCTATGGAATCTATGAAAAGGACAACACGTAATGGTGATATTTTTTAAATACTCTTACGTATTCATTACAAAAACATAATAATCAAATATCTCTTCGCAAAATATCATCCACAACTGGAATTTTAAAATCCGAAGTTCAGGGATGTATGAAAGGTATTGAAGTTAACTCTTTATAAAATACAGATGCACCAAAAATATATGAAAGGGATTTGAAAACCAGAAATGTTTTTTCTGAGACATTACTGGATTTATTTAGAGAAGTTCCTGATGTTTTACCCTAAGGTTGTTATATCATACGATACCTACCAAATAAATAATAAATAACTTATATAACACTTTTTTTCCTACTGATTAAAAAAAATTAACAAAAACTAACATTTTAATATAATAGTGGTAGGAATTTTGTTAAACATGTTTTAATTCCTGCGCCACTGCGATTATGTTATGATGACTTTACGCTTTTGTTTGATGACCACCTAAGAAAATTTCATTCGAAAACGGCATTAAATTTATCATTAGTAAGCGAGAGAGATGAAAGTAATTAAGAGAAAGTTTTGTTTTAATTGGTACTAAAGTTTCTAGGACTGATTTCATTCAAAAGAAGTAGTCAAAGATTAGACAATTGTTTGAATATAAACCTTATCTTTAGAGTTCAAGTCTTTATATTACTAATGAAAGCGATTTATTTAACGTGATGGATTTCAAGAAAATTTAATAATTTAAAGCTGATTGTGAATCCTGTAGCATAACAATAACCCAAAATAATTTCATTATTATTTTTAGTAAAATTATGTACAATTGTACTGACTTTATTACGAAAACAAACTGAACTGTGATCAAATCCGTAGGACGAGGAAAAAAAGCAACTAAGGTAAGGGAAACGAAAAAGTTAAAGGAAACTGGCATTAGAATTCGTAAATGTTTTAAATAGATTTATTTTTTCTTTTAATAAGGGTTTTATAAATCTATCTTATTCCTTAAGAGCGCGACTTTATTGACTTAATTTCCAAAAATCAAAATTTGGAAACTTACAGATATTTTTTTATTTTCTTTCTATTTACAATTTTTTTCTAGAATGAAAATTTAATTTAGTTTTGAGAAAATTCGAGAAAATAATATTATTTGGGACTATTAAAAGTATCTCGCGCTCTCTCGGCTTCTTGCTACTGCTAGTGCGCTACGCGCTATTTAGAATTATCAAATCCGCCAGTATCAAACTTAAGGATTTTAGTAAAACTTTTATCATTTTAATACCTTTTAATCTATAAGAAAAAACAGCTAAATAAATTATTACGAAATTTTTACCAAAAATCCAGTATATGAAAATGTGATAATTAGAAGTGTTAAAATTAAAAAACAATAAAATGAAGGAGAAATATCTGATTCAAACAAAATTGATAAATACAGGGTGATTGATTAGTGTGATGAAGCTCAGTAGATCTGTTATAGTAAATAATACAAAAAAAAAGTTATTGACAAAAACTGTAGACAACTTTAAACTCCACACAAGATGGTGGCACACCAATGTTTTTTTAAATGGAACACCCTGTATTTTATTTTAAATTCAAAATCTGCATCACTTCCACATCACAAGAATGTAAAATGTTATTATGTTATACCGGGTATTTAAAAAGTTATAACCAATATTACCTGAAAATCGTATCAAGTTTAACTCCCTGTATAATTAAAAAGGAGTATGGAAACATTGATGTATTACAACCATAGTTTTTCAATTATCGTTAAAAATTACTAAACATATTCGTTTATATAATATTCGTTAAATTAAATACAAGGTAAGTCAAAATGCAAGTACATTATTTTCTTGGTAATTTTAAATAGAAAACCCTGTATTTTATATCACTATTGAAAAGTACTAATATCATTCTTCAAATTTTATAAAGTACTCCCTATACCTAAAGTTCTCAGTTTTCTAGTTATTTTTATTTTTTCATCAAAGTATTAATTTGGTAGATATTTTAACGTTTACCAGTAATTATTGTGAGTTGGCCAAGATTGGTTTGTCAGAAACTGACAGTTTAACATTATTGTTTATTAATTCAGTAACGAAATAGCGTCACAGAAAAGAATTTATTTCAAATATAATTTATGAAAAATAACCAATGAACTAAAAATCCGACTAAATAATGAAATAAATTCTTTTAGTATTTTTTCCCGTAGAATGTAATGCAAGAGTCGGCTTTTGCATTTTTTTAAATTTTATAACAAAAATTTAACAATTATTGCAAATTTAGCTGTTGCAAAATTCATTTTTTGCTTTTTTTCATTTTTAAGCACATTTTTAAATGAGAGGTGTATTTTTTTAATTTCATGTGAAAGTAGACGTAAAAACGAAAAATATCAGCTCCAGATAAACCTTTTCCAATAATATTTTCCGAGCAAACTTTACAGTTGAAAAAAAGAGATTTTTCCAGAAAAATTCAATTTCTCGGAAAATTATTATGTTACAAGGTTGAGAAAATTCAAGGTTATTTTGGACATAAAAAGGCAAGTTTTCACCAAGTTTCATCAAGATTGACGAATTCGTTGGAAAATTAAAAATTAAAAACGAAAAATCGTTTTTTTTTCATTTTCCTCGAAAAATTGAGGTTATGTGAGAAAATTACTAAAAAAAAAGTTTTAGATTTTTACATGATCTACAACTTTTCTATTGGGCACTTTTTATTTTGACGACAATTTTAGCCGCAAACAGCAATACTTCAGTTTTTTATCCCCTTTTCACCCTTTTTCACCCCCAAAAAGTTTATGATCATAATTGAAATAGTTAATGTATTTTTTTTTCATGTGTTATAAGCCCCTTTACCACCTCCAACTGTTACATTCCAGATTTCAGAATTTCCGTCTAAAAGTACAGCACGCCTGAACTAGTTTGTAATAGCTGTTTGTTTGCATCTCCTCTAAATTCGACATTAAATAATATTTTTTAGTACATAAGTATTATCTGTGATTGGCTAGTTTCCGCGTCAAGTCAATCAAAGCATATTCCATAGATTTGGAACACGACTTCTTCGGAACACGCTCCTTAGTAACTAATCTGGTATCTTTTAGTGGTGTGAACTAGACTTTTGAAATTACTCCTAGAATATAATGGCTCTGGTAGTAGTCGAAAATTTAAACAAAGACTTGTAATGACTCTTAAGTTAGAAAGGTTATTAAGACAAAAATTAGAAAAATCAAAAGTATTTTAGTGACCTACAACAAAGTAATAAGAGATCAAAAATTTTATTTTGGTAAATAACGTCGACTATGTAATATGTTAGACGAAGTAAAACAATATTTTCTAAAATATTAAACCGATTTCGGGAAAGTTTTTATATTATCAAAACAAAATGATGGTAGGTTATGTGGTCTCTTTGAAATTTCCATTAAACTTTTCATTTACAAAACTAATGTGGTTAGTGGTGTGTATTGTGACAAGCATAAGTCCAACTTTTTTACACGTTTTATTTTAATGTCGTAAACATTTAAGCTCAAGTTATTTCGAGATAAAAATTATATGGCGCATGGAAAATGTCAAATAAAGCTGCGTTAAATGATTTTTCTGTTCGAGCATAAACTTTATTTCGGTTTTATGGTGTCATCATCAATGCTATATTTAAGCGTAACTCGTGTTCTTATTTTAAAATAAGCCAAGTAATTTATGAACACCGGTTAAAGTCGCTCTTTTACTGCAAAAGCGTCTTTCATACAAAAATGTACAGAAACCAGCTTTATTTTATGTCTTGTAAGAAGTACTGTACGTTTTTTATAAACGGAAACATATTATTTATATGTTGTGCGCAATATATGAAAATAAAAATGGTTTATATCTCCAAAAACGATAAATATAAAAAATTAAATGGCGCTCAAAGTTAATAAAAGCAAATTATAGTACCAACATGACTATCAAATATCTTTTTAATGAACTAAAATTTATTGTACACACATATTTGAATATTCAGTATAATAATAATTTTATTTTTAAATAAATGAATTCTGGATTTTTTGTTAAAAATATAATAAAAAGTGAAAAACATTAAGATCAGCATATATTTTATCGTTGATTATATTGAATAAAGTCCTGTGGTAGTTATTTAAAATCATGCATTACTCACACAGTTAGCTTTTCAACAAACGGCACAAAGTTCTGTGTAGATCAAATTTGAGAAATTTACTATTTATAAAGCAGATGGTGTAACGCAAAACTGCCGTTGGCTAGTTAGGTAAGGGTAATGGTAGCAGTAATTTTCTGAATAATGCTAACCAAAATTTAAATTGGGTAATACGATCCATGTTAAATGAATACGAAGAGATTCATTTCAAGCTGGTCTAAATATATTAAAAAAGAGAAAGCTAAATAAGCATGGAAAATGAAAGCGAAAAATTCAGTCTGCAAGTAATTTGTTTTGAAATGATTTTTGTGAAAAAAAATGGTATAAATTAGATTTTTTTAAATAATAAAAAAAGGGTATTTGTTTCGGTACTTATTATACTATGTTGTTGGCGCTATGTAGTACTATTCCTCGTTTGCGTTATATGGCACTTGACGCTACATAGCTCGAAAGCGTGCTCCCCGAACACACCCTATATTTGTTTGTAGTTGGCAGCACAGTGAATTCATTATAAATGCAAATCCATCAAAGTCCAATAAAGGGTGGTTCATGAAAAATAACTAAACGTAGTATACATTTCTGTTGAAACATAGTCATAGTTGTTATTTTTTAAAGTGTCCACCCTGTAATTAGGGAGTAACTAACCCAAACACAATAGAAACCCTATAGATAATATTGTCACAATAGGCAGCTGAATAGATCCCATGACCGTAGAACCGAAGTTTTTTTAGAGCATAATTAAAATTAAAATAAAAATTAAAAGTTAAATAAAAACATGCTACATATTAAAAAGGAAGAATTAAATATAACACTCCACAATCGTTCTTATATATTTTTTACATGGTTTATGGCATTGGTCCAATTTTCCCGAGTTACGTTTCTAAAAGAATTTATCAAAAGTTGTCTAACGTCATTCAATTTAAAAGTTGTTTTGTTTCTTTCCACCTCACCTTTTACCTGTACCTATATTAGTTCTATAGGGTAACTTTACAGAAGATTATTTCTAAAAAAGTTGCTTTTATTTTTAACTTAGAACAAAAAGAAACAGGAAGGAGCCTGTCATATATTAAATTTAAGAAAAAATTGCGACGGAAGTCGGCCATCTTGAAGCTCCTAATATGACTCATTGTTTATGTTTACAATATACTATCAAAGCAATTTTTGCATATAAATGTCAAAAATGAGCGCATAGGCGTATCATTCGGTTCTTATAATACTATTTTTATTATTATTAGAACACTAATTGTATTCACACACTTGATTGGTTGAAATTTATTACAAATAAAAACCTTGGTATAATTTTTATTTTTTTTTTTTTGGTACACATTATTAGAAATGGCACTGTCGTCATTGTTGGAGATAGGTCAAAGTATTTTATCCAAACAAACTTTTGTCTTATAGTATTTAGTTTGCATTGAAAATTTTTATATGTATTTTTTTGTTTATGAGTTATTATAGTGCTAAATAGACACATTATTTACGTTAAGAAATATTTCGAGTCATATTTAAAGAAGTTTTATTTTGTTTTATATGAAGAAGTTTGTTTGCCGTGTTCTTCCGTACAGCCCAACAAAATGAATTATAAATTGCAGTTAAGGTGTTCAACTGGCTAGTTTGATTCTTGTCGAGAAAAAAGAACAATGTAGAGGGTGTAACCAAATTTATAGAGGAGGGTTGACAATGATCTCCGGTTGTATGGTTGCGTTCGTTTTAAGGGTTTTGTTTCAGGTGCGTTCTATTGTAAGGGGTAAGTTCGTTAGCAGGGAATGTCTAGTATACGGTGAGTACACTACCTAGACCCTTACAGCCGAAACATGAAATATTAATGATTTCGACCGAGTTGCAACGCCGGAAATAAGAATAAATTAAAATAATGTCTTATCCATAAAAATTACCTTTTATTACAATCCGAATCTAAAGAAACCCTTTATTTATTGAGCTTGGCCCTAAGTATTAAAACAGGTCATTAAATTTAGTTTATAAAGAAACATTGAAAAATATCAAATCCTAAAAATAAAGTTTAGTTTATAAAATACTAAGCTTGTAGCTTCAGTTTGCAATGATATTAATGACAATAATTACCAATATGAATACGAGTAGGAAAAAATAATGTTTGCAGTGCGTCTGGATATAATACATTAAAAATATTCGGTTATAAATCTTGTAATTTATCTTTTCTGGGGTCTGAAAGCTTAATTATTATTGTTCTTTTGGGCTTACATATCGCCTTAATTTAATTATTTTAATTTTAACCATATTTTATAAGATTTAATTTTAAAAAGATGGGCCTTACTGCAAGATAAATGGTAACCGATTTATTTTTTTAAATTAAACTACACCACAAAAGATTCTTGGTTCAATAAATCCAGAAGTCTAGTAAAATATATGATTACGACTTCTGTTTATTGGTTCTTTTTATTGATATATACAACCATTGTTTGCAGGAACGATCGCTGGATGCTTTCAATAGTTTCCCATTTCTCAAATGTGGTTAAAATCCAATAACGTTCAATAAAATACAAAGTTGTAAAAAATTAAACCAAAATATAAAGAACAGCGCAATACAGAAAAAACAGTTTTATTGCTTCTTAATAAAATTATTATATTAATTTAGGCTTTAATTCGTAATTTTAAGTATTCCTTCTAAACAAAGCTCTCTGAAATGCAATAAATGGGGTAAAATATACTTTCACTGACTAATGAGATTTCTAATAACTCAATAAAATTTCTCCCAGATATTCCTTAACCAAATACTGTATTTTGGCAATTTCAGACATGTTTTACCTATATTGTTTTTAAAACCGTATTCAAATCAACTTGTGTCTGTTTTAAATAAGTAAAAAAAATATATTTTTTTTTAAATTCATTTGTTGATAACGTGCATTCTTAACTATGTAAAGACTAATATCTTAAGTTTTCATGGCAAGAACAATATGGGAACGCTATTTGAAACAATTTTAATTATACTAAAAACATTAACAAAACTTTCACTTTTTATTATGCTGTATTATTTGCTTTTTTAACTCAATAACGGATGTTTCGTTAAAACCTAGCATCGTTAGATTGACATATTGAAGTCAGATTCTGTTTTTTTAAGGTAGCAACCTGATTTTGATTAAGTAGTATTAAAACTAGATCAAGTAGGGAAGTAATAGGACATAACAATATTAAAGTCTAGATGTTTTAGCCCTAAGGTATTATCCTGGATGTATTTCCCTGTAACATCAGATTAACTGTGCAATGATATAGAAAAAAAAAAAGGTGGGCTATCTCCATATCATCTTTTTGCAGAAAGTCAAAATATGGAGATAGCCCACCTTTATACTGAAAGATACACATTAGATAAAGTACTTACAATAAAATACAGATATTTTAAAAAATTGAAGTTGGACCACTGTTATTCTATGTGCTTTATTTGTGTTTCATTTATGTCTTATCTATGTATAAAAATCGAAGATTTATTTCCAAGATTTATTTGTTCATTATCAACTTTAAATGGTTGATCTGCTAGATGTATTTTTATTTCGAGTTTTTCAAGGAAATCTAAATTTTGGTTTTTATTACAAATATGCAGTATTTAGATATCAATGTTGTGTATGAGTGAGTCTGGATGTTGAAGTACCTAGGTGTTGTTGTAATCTATATGCTCTTAAGTGTTCATTGAATTTTATTTCAAAATTTCTTTGTGTTTGACCTTCATATACAGCATTACATTTTGGACAATTAATTTTCAAAATACCTGATTTTTTTAAATCAGGTAAGTTTATTTTCATATTATTTTGTGTTTTAAATGATGCTGATGTTGCCGAAGATATTATTTTTAAAATTATATTGAAAATATTTCAAAAATAATGTAATATTTTTATAAATTTTAATATTTTTAGTTTGTTTAGATACTATTAGTACTAGTGACATTTTCTGTTCCTCCTTGAAGAAATTGAAATAAAAAGACATTTGCAGATGTTGTCAAATCGCCCTCTTCTTATGTAGGAGTCTATCAGAAGAAGAACGCTACAATTTAGTACCATTAACAGTGATATAAAATTAATTACAGAGTGAAGAGTAAGGAATCTTTTCTAATGCAGACAAGACTTACTTTACCATATTTTTTCTCAAAACGAGCTTTCTAGATATAACCTTAACAATAAATGGCAGAAATATAACATCGTTGTTGACATTAGGAGTGACAGTTTTTAGCAGTGTCCTATACAGAATCCTATAAGAATCCAGCGGGCACTGATTCATTGCGAGCACCGAAAACTTGTTGGTGATCTAGCTCTATTTAACAAATACTATGTTAAATGTTCCGAAGTAATTGCCTCCTTTGTGCCATCACAAGCTACATTCAGATATAATACTGGAATGACATACTTGGACTGTGCAACTGAATACATCAAAGACATCTCTGCACAAGACATATTTCTTTCACAGAACATCCATGGGAAATAAGAAGCTACCACCATCGGTGTTTCCAGATAAATGCAACATCCAGTCTTTTTTAATTAAAACAAATAAGTATTTTATATTTATCCATTCCCAATATTGTACCACCAGATATGGTGGAACAGTCATCTGTCAAACTTAAGATCCGAGACAAGACAGCTCTTTAACAGGGCAAAACGTAACGGATATTGCCAGAGCTTCACCGAGAAACTCACAATATATAATAGGGAGATCAGAAAAGCTAAAAGAAATAGCTTTAGAAAATTCTGTGAAGAAATGGACGCTACATCCTCTGCATCAAGAAGTCTTGGCAAGAGAAAGAGTAGATACGGAAGCCAGACGGAAGCTTCGCATAAAGCGAAAAAAACGAGCCATGCTCCTGTTAGAAACTCACTTTCCTGGTTGAACGGTCACTTCAGGAAAAACGAGCGATTAAACTAGAAGACCTACCAGGGAAAACATTGCAATAGCAAAACACATAAGCTGTGAACAACGGCTGAGGTGGGCCATGAAGACCTTCCAGTCGTTTAATACTTCTGGAATGGATGAAATATTTTTTGCCATACTTCAACAGGACCAAGAGGCAATAATTATTCCTTACATAATCCGAATCAGTCGAAGCAGCCTTGAACTGAGAACTGAGAAGGGCCCAAGGGACCATTTTGTTCTCAAAACGATGGAAAAAGTTGTAGACAACTACATTAAAACAGAAATCTTGGAACAGGTTTCACTGCTATCTATAAGAATCGCAGAAAGAACTAATGTAGAGTCTCACTGTGAACTGTCAACTGACCAGAGAAGGGTATCCTTGCAAAAGGAAAGTATGAAAATGTTCTCTATGATATAGTTCAAAGATGACTGAACATTGCAAAATAATGGTGTGACGAGGTACCCCCCACCACTCCACCAAAACCACACTAGTAGCCTTAATAAGGAATTAAGAACCCAATTTAAAAACCATAAAAATAGGGGAAGTGGAAAACAGAGATTAAAAATTTAGGGCTAATCCTAGATAGCAGGTTACTCTGGAATAAACATAAAAACGAAGTAATACTCAAAGCCACCAAGGCCCTCATGATGTGCAGGAACATTATGGGAAAATATTGGGGATGTAACCAACGTATTCTGCATTGGATGTACACGGCCATAGTAAGACCCTTAATTAAGTATGGAGCTGCAGCTTGGAGTACAAGAGCTAATCTGAATGCTAAGAGGAAGAACCTGTCGAAGATTCAGAGATTCGAAGATTCAGAGACTAGCCTACTGAAGCAATGGGAACGTGCCCCACTGCTGCAATGGAAGTGATTTTAAATTTGATCCCACTGCACATTCAGATAGAAAATGTTAGGAAGAAAACAATATACAGAATTATCAAAGAAGGAATCAGAGAAAGACCTCGAGCACTTTAATTTGATCAAACCTGGGAAATGTGCCGAAGAAAATCAACTTTGTAAGAAAATTCATCACAACATCAAGTAATAAATCTGAATGGGATGAAGACACCATACACAAATCAAAATGCCATAAAATATAATACGGACTATTCCAAGCTGGAAAAGGAAACTGGAATAGGAATTTTTGGACCGAGAACCGAATACTTAGAAAGTCTGGGCACATACCCAAGCATCTTTTAAGCAGAAATACGCGCCATCGGAAGATGTGCGAAATTCAATATTGAAAAAAACTACCGCAGTGATTATGTTGGATATTTAAAAAGCTATCAAAGCGCTGAGCTCAAATTTAATTTGCAGATACAGCAACAGCAGATAAACCGGCAAAAAAAGGAGCCGAAACCCAACATATGGGATCAGAACCATCTTGTGGGAGTAGAAGTAGCACAATCCTAAGAAAACTAAAAAAGGAAGTGGAAAAGGAAAAATCAAAGTACTGGAATCAGCTGGAAGCACTGGGACAAGCTGAAATACTTCTGGGAAACTAGGACCAGAAGAGATCTCTTAGCTGCCTCAACCTAAATAAAAGAAAGCTCCGGATCTTAACGAAAATACTAACCGGACATTGGCGGTTAAGAAGTGACATGAAAAAACTATGGACAGAAAATGAAGCAAAGTGCAGATTCTGTGAGGAAGAGGACTAGACCTCAATACACATACTCTCGGAATGCCGTACCTTGCAAAATTTTAGGGCTAGATACCTAGGAGCACACGAAGTAAAAGAGGATCTGACTGATTTGAAGCCCGACGACGTCCTAAATTTTCTCTGGAAAATAGGACTAGAAGAGCAGCTATAAGTCTGAGAAAACAGCAGACCTATAGCAAGTAAGGGGGATTCAATAGATCTTATAAGTCTCTAGATTGCAGTGTAACTATCACTCATAACTTCATACATACATACATACATGGTCACTAGTAATTGAAAGGACTTTACACAATAGCTTTTACAGCTCGGTGATTTTATATAAACTGAATGTGTTTTAAAAAAATTAAGGATAAATATTAAAGTGTAAAATAAGTGTGGGCTGATTATCACATTATTGGCTGACAAAATAATTGTAATGTAATTCCTTGTGGGTAACCTTTACAAATGATCCATTAAAAAGTTAAATTTATTGTACTAACTCTTACTTTTTGGAAGTCCATCTTATTAAGAATAATAAAAAACTCTTCCTTTCAACGTAACTTCCAAGTTTATTTGAAAAATTTTAAATCACAATGACGGCCGTTTCGCTAAGAAGCATCGTCAGATTGACATTTAAGTTACATTTTGTTTGTTTGTAGCTAGGTACCTGATGTTTAGGTAGTATTAAGGTTAGACCAAGGATGGAAGTAATAAGACATAACAATATTAAAGCCTAGATGTTAATAGCCCTAAGGGATTATCCTGGATGTAATTCCCTCTAAGATCAGTATTACTGTGCAATGATATAGAAAAACCAGGAAAAAACTATATCATGCTGATCTTTACAATAACTTAATTAATTGTGTTTTACAATTATGTCTTATCTATGTATAAAATGTAAACTCAATCAAAGTAAGCAGTTTAATAGTGGAAAACTTCCAAGATTTATTTGTTTATTAACAACTTTAAATTGTGGATCTACTAGATGTCTTTTTATTTCAAGTCTTTCAAGGAAATCTAAATTTTGTTTTTTATCACAAGTGTGTAGTATTTGGATAGTTTCACGTTCAATATATTAAAATAAAGACATTAGTTGAAATACTTCCCCAAATTGTGTTTTCAATTAAAATAATTATTATGAATTTTATTAAAATACATTTTCTTAAAGAGTTTATGTAATTAACCCATTTTCTTTAAAACATTTCTTACATTTGTAATTTAGAATGATTTACGAGCCCTTGTCCACATATATTAAATTAATAAAGTATTGCCAAAGCCTCTTCGAAAAAAAAAACGTTTTTGTTTTTCTTTAATGATTAAATTCCTTCGCGTAACAAGGTCAAAAGTTTAAATCACTAAAAGGACAATAAATTTAAGCTGGAAATTTAAACTCAAACGTTTTTCTATTCACTTTTAAGGACATAGTTGAAAGAAACGTATCAGATAATGCTGGATCGTCGATTTAATAGAATGAAACACAAAATAAGATAAAAGATGATAAACTGAGTCAGATAATTTTATTTACAGATAAAGTTATTTTTACTGGGAATTAAATTATGTCTAACAATATATATATAGTTTAGTACATTTTGAATTGGTTTTTTTTATATCTGTATAACAAGATAAATAAAACAGATATTTTTATAATATAATAGAAAAATTGTGTATTTTATATTTTATATTACTAATAATTAAAAACCAGTTTATCATCGAACAATTTGAATGCACATATATATAACTTGAATTGGATGCATTTGTGGAGCTATCATAAATATTGAAATAAACATTCATCTCCTGAAATAATAAATAACTTTGGAAAAATCTAAGGATAAAATAATTAACTAGTTTGGATTAATTTTTGTATCGTTTAAATCACACTTGGAATGTATTAGTTTAACTTCTAATAATACCTCATCTGTTACAAAATTTGCAAAAAGTTAAACAATCCTGAGATATGGAAAAATAGAAACGCTACACTGTTTAAATTTTAAATTACTTTTTAATTTGATCATTGTAATAAAGATATTGCCTTATGACTACAAATCAATTATTTTGTTTTATCATAGAAAGGAGACATTTAACGTTAGATGAAATGAATCGAGCTGTAGGTCTTCTTGAAGGTGGCATGCGCAAACTCAAGTTGTTGAGCACATGAGTGCTTCTCAAAGAGTTATCGTTAGATTATGGAACCGTTTTAGGGAAACTGGTAGTCCAGCCGAGTAACATTCAGAACGGGGACGCTCTACAACAGCTAGGAGGAAACCAACAATAACTGCTCCTGAGTTAGTTTCGGTCTTACGAAGAGCGCATAACTTATTTATTGTTCGAGATGCAGTGCGAAATCGTCATAAAGCTAACTTCTTTAGTAGATCGCTCTGAGATGTCCACCTCTGTCTAGAGGTGGACATCTTCAAGACTGGAATGTTGTCATTCAGAATTTCAGAATTGGGCTACTCAAGCTTGAGATACAGTTTTATTCAGTGACGAATCTAGGTTTGGATTTTACTTAGACTCTTGTAGAACAAAAATATGACGATCTGGTAATGAGTAACGACTAAGACGTGTTCAGGGAGTGAGCAGATACAGAGGTGCCACAATATTGGTATGGGGTGGAATAGTTATAGGAGGCAGCACCGATATTGTTTTTCCTGATTCATTCCTAAGAGGTCAAATTAGATACTATTCTTCGTCCTATTGTGCACCAATTTGTAGGCGCAGTTGGTGAAATTTTCCGCTTACTGCACTTATTACGACCAACTGGTTAGAAAGCGAGTGAATTGAAAGTTAACCATAGCCAGTACAATCTCCAAACCTTAATCCCATTGAGCATGTATGCTTTAACGTAGAGTCACTCCAAATTTGGATGACATTAATGGACCGGTTCAATTTTAAAAACTTCTGAGAGTATACCTCAAATGAATATTGATCTTGATCTTTTTTTGACTATGAACCAAAGATGTACAGCAGTAATAAATCAACGTGGTCACACTATGTATTAAGATTGTTCAAAGATCTGTAAGAATAAACATTAATTAATAAAAAAATTCTAAATAGTGGTTTTGGAGAAAATACAAGGCTATAAAATTAAAATTGTGTTCGCAAGTTAACTGATTAAAAGACTTTAACAATTTCTATCTAAAACGTAATAATAATACGGGGGTTATCTTTTATATTTCAAGATTTGGCAACCCTGGTGTTGCAATCTGGCAACTGACAGCTCTATCGTAAAGTTGAACATTTTTGAGGTTATACGTACTCAGAACGTTTCGACATACGAGCGCTATTTGTGTTGTTTACAGTAATTGGAAAGATTTAGAACATGTTGTTGCGATTATTTTTTACAACTTTCCATGTGGATTAACTCAGCAGCAGTGCATGGATGAACTTAATTTAATTTTTGCCGATGAAGCTCCATCAAGAATCGGTGTTTACAGATGGTATGGTGAATTCAATCGTGGCCGTAGTTCACTCCAAGACGAATTTCGTGCAGGTCGTCCAACATCAATTGTTGTTTCGAAAACCATTGATGCAAGATCGTCATGTGACCTATTGTGAGATTGAGACAACCTGGGGCATTAGTGGGACCAGCATACATTCAATATTGCATAAATATTTGACGGTCAAAAAAATTTATTTGCGTTGGATTCCACATAATTTGTCAAACGCTCAAAAAAAGCGAGCTCTCAGACATCGGCTCAAACAACTGCATTTTTGAGTACCCAAAACATCGATTTGATGATTCATCCGCCGTATGGTCCTGACTTGGCACCGAATGACTTCTTTTTATTCTCGTACGTAAAAAACAAACTGACTGGTCAACGTTTTTCGACACCTGAAGAAGCGGTTGTTGCATTCAGAATGCATATTTTGGAGATACCTCAATCAGAGTGTCAAAAGTGCCTCGACAATTGGTTCAAACGCATGCAAAAGTATATAGATCTTTATTTTGAAAAACAGTAAAGAGATTTTCGATGATATCTGTTTTTGTTCTCAAATCCCGAAATATAAAAGGCAACCCTCGTATAATACTAAATAACTGTTGGGCATAAAATCAAAAGCTATTAAATTTACAGTATAAGAATATTTTTATTAATTTATTTGTTAATGCTTAACCTTAAATAACATTTTATCACTCGTGTGTGTATAAACAATATCCTGCGGTATCATTAATTTATAGATTGTAAATTTTTTCATTTCTTTTCAAAGCCGAGGATTTACTGCGGCGAAAACTCAACAATAATTATCATAAACTTTTAATAACTCACCATAGAAAAATGGACGTTGCAATCAGTGACCGAAAAGCAACAAAACCGGATTTACGTCGGTTTTACTGCTTTGATATTTCACCATGCTATTAAACTGATCGTTTGCAAGGGACATAAAAAATTATTCTTGTTTCAGGAAATCTTTATCATGGGACATATGGAAAATACAACGGGTAAGTGCTCTTATATTTGCGATACTTTGAGTTTTCAAACATCTGTTGCAGTTTAAGGAAATATATTGGTATTACGAAATTGAATTCGTTCAGCTGCTTTTGAATGTTAAGGATTGTTTAATATTTCGACGTCGAAAATAAGTAGCTTCTTTAAAAATTTAATAAAAATAAATTTACAAAGTTGTGCGATACGAAAAAGATTAAATATTCTACAATATAACATTGCGTTAATATTGTCTATAATCAAACAAAATATACAGGAAATCAAATAAAACAATATTTGGGAAAGTAGAAATAGAAAGTAAATCATCACTTGTGCAGTGCGAAGACATTCATTAGCAAATTCAGAAAAGAAAATTTAATTGGTATGGACATATACAGGGTGATTGATTAGTGTGAGGAAGCTCAGTAGGTCTGTTATAGTAAAAATTACAAAAATAGTTATTAACAAAAATTGTAGGCAGCCTTAAACTCCACATTTTAAAATTGGTTACAATCTTACAAGGAGTTCCATAAGGTGGTGGTACACGTACCTTATTTTTTTTACGAAAACAATACAAGAAATACATTTCTATAAGGTGCAGTATTGGCGTAAAAGAATCATTTTGCATCCTGCTCTGCGGGATGAGAAAAACTACTTATCTCGTACTGATGAGACACAATAATGTCGAAACCGGTCTACGAGTAGTGTTCTTCCTGTTAATTTGCAAATCGATAGAGATGGTTGCAAGTATCGACGAAGTCGATCGCCATCACGTTTTCTATTGAAATGTAATTCAATGTCCGTTGGGGCATATAGCTCAGGAAGTAGTTGTTTTTTTGATAGAAAACGGTCAAGCATGGTATAGAAACTGTTAAGTTTCCTTACCCTGGGTGCAGGTGGAAACAATTTTCCACTTTTTCGAATCGAAAAACAAAATATTCTAAAGATCGTATTATGACTAGTTAGAGAGTCAACTCCAAACAAATGGACTGTAAGTGGCTGAAGTAATCCAACATTTGTCTAGGTACCGTGCCAAAATGGTATCAGGGGCAATGAGAAGGACGATGAGTTGAATCGCGGAGGCGCAAACACTTCCGAACTTGTTCTTGGAATCGCAAGTACAGCAGCCAGCGAATGTATGCAGACAAAGTCTCTAGAATGGTGGAAAGGTACACCTAGATGGGGAAAGGACAAACAGTTTACAAGGGGATATTTGGCAAACTTCACGCAGACCTATTCTAATACTGACAAAAGTCAATAAAAATTATTTTAGGTCTCGCAAACGGATACTGGAGGCTCGATAGGCGCATGCGTGCTATAGTCTGGACAGAGACTTAAGACAACTGAAATACACGTCTTAGGCTACTGTAAAAACAGTGGTTTGTAGAACTGAAAGAGAAAAAACCGGTTATGGCAGGCTATATGAAATGGCCACTACCAAGGCTGATAAACTTTATCATAAGAGCAACGGACAATAATGAAAGAAAATACCAATGTAACGGATAGACCAAGTGATTAATATTTATATTTTGGTCGATTAGAGTTTCGCAGACAGGAAAAAATGGAAGGCATTTGTAGAATAAAATATAAATATTTACTTTCGACGCTTAAAGGGATACAAGGATTTTCGATAAAGAAGACACATAATTAAGTAAGCGAGTATTTTTAAGGAAAGTTGAAGGTGCAATCCATAATTCTTCTATGGCTGATACAGATGTATTAATGATATATCGTTTTAGACCAACATCAGGCTAAAATACAAAAACAAAGAAAAAGGTCTTACACATGGTTGTGAGTTTAAATTATATGTCTTAAATCATCATCGCGATGTAATAACAGTAGTAAGAAGGCGAAAGACCGCGAGTTACTTTTAATAGTTCCAAATAATATTATTTTCTTAAAATGATTTACCTTAAAACTCAATTAAGTATTTATTTTAGGAAATGAATCCTAAAAAAAGTTGAAAACAAATAAGGAACAATCAGTAGGTTTCCTAATTTTGATTTTGAAAATTGACAAAATTAAATATTAGTTTTTGGTTTTATTTTAACAGAAACCTAATATACCTAATAGTATATTAAACAACGCATTTCATATTTATGGAATTCTGTTATGACACGAGTTCAAGTTTAAAAAACGAATCGCGAAGCGATGAGTTTTTTAAAGAACGATTGTCACAACAGCTATAAGAAATAATTTGTTTATAATATTTTTTATATTTTACCAATTTATCATTTTTTAAATTTATTTATTATTTTTATGTAATTACGAAAATTTTGATTTTAGCACTGTGTAATTTATAACATTTGACAGTTTTGACATTTAAATTATGAAATGTTGCTGTTTTCAAATATTTTAAAATGACTAATACACCAATAATAATATATAATATAAGTAAAAGATGATATTCATAAATATTCACAAATACTTCCTTAAAAAAATATAAAATTAATAAATTGCTATTAGCTACAAATGTCATTGTCAATAGTCTTGTCATTAGATACTTCACTCATGTCGCCAACCATTTAATACAAAAATTTGCGTGAGTAAAAGTTATTTTACGATACGCAAATGCGTTTTATAATGAAGATTTTTATAAGTGCACAATATAAAAAAATCTTATACCTACAGATTATTCGGAGTGTTCTTTTAAATGTCTCTGCAAAAATTGAAACGATTTTTTTAATAAATACCCGAAATATTAGGGAAACGCTGTAAGAGTGCACCGATAAAATAGCCTTAAGGTTATTGTTTTAATGGGTAACAGTTGTACAATAAAGATAGTACTACTACACTTAAAAAAAATTAAGTATTACTTTCTTGTGACATTACTTTTTTATCCTTATTCGCACGCGTATTAAAATAGAGACTGTATAATTCCTTATTGAAGATTAACATAAATAATAAAAAACGGCATAATTGGATTAAAACTTCAGCTTCTTAAAGTATTTTAAAAGCTATTTAGCGTTTGTATTTATTTTATCCTTAAAAGACACCTTCACTAAAAAAACCGCCTCTGCTGCAAATTTCAAACAAAGGCAAAGATTTATTTAATAATAATATTCTGGAATACTGCCATAAAGAAAGTACATCTTAAGTATTTTCTTCAGCCAACATTGCAAAACTTTTCTGTAATAGAGCTCTTTTCCACATTCCCTCGATAGGCTTCATTATAAAAGATAATAAGATTTTGTTGTAAATTTCGAATTCTCTTTTCGTTAGGAATTTCTTTTTATTAATACTTTTCTCCCTTTGAGGAAAAAACTTTATACCTAACGCACATTACTGATAAAAGGTAAAAAGCGAATTCATTGTTTATTGGTTATTATTTCATGTATGCGAAATATTCAGTAATATAAGAAGTAAAATAAATATATTAAATATACTTCTGTTTCAAATCGATCATATTTGCTGCGTAATTCGGTGATTTGTTCCAACAGCTCATCACTTTCTTGTCTCAACGATCTATTGCTGTCGGTAACCGCGTTGAGCGTTTCTAGTTTCATAAGAACTTCGGCGTGTTTAGCAGCCAAAATCATAGAAATTTTACTCTTCCAATTCTTTGTTAATCATTGCGAACTGGGACTTTAATCTTAAATGTTCTGCTTCGACTATATCAGCTTTACTAACTGCTATATCTTTTTCTTGTCTTACATACTTAATCTTAACAATTGCTCTGAAGTCTTTAGTTCATCCTTGGTAAATGATTTATTGAAGGAACCATCTCCTAAAGACACGTTTAATTTTTTAGCTGTCTAATGGAGACCAAACTTGATCTCTCAAATTCAACTACATCATACATAACCGTTACAGTTTTTAAAGTACCCTAACCATATTTTCTGGGTAAACACTCTTTGAAATTCTCTATTAAATGGCATATGGATAACTGTAAATATTTTCGGGGAACAGTAGAAAATTTAAACCTCATTGTCATTCAATAGCGTATTACGGTGGCTGGGATGTAAATTTTGGGGTTATGGGTGCTCAAGTTAAAATGGTAGCCTATCGAAAGCGTGGGTCGATGTTCTTCTAATTTGGCAACATGGTTTTATATGTCATGGGCTGCAACATGGGGATGTCAAATAGTCAACCACATGAAAGTACTTCAAACAACATGAAAGTCCTTCACACAGTTTAAAAGTCTGCCAAATGTGCTTATAAATGTGCGGATGCCGTCTACATCCTTTCAGTGTAGGCATTAATTTTTTTGGCCTTCTAATCGGGACAACATCAACGTACTTGAAACAACATGAAAGTAATTGAAACAACATGAAACTACTTCAAACAATATAAAAACTACTTCAAACAACATGAAACTACTTCAAACAACATGAAACTACTTTAAACAACATGAAACTACTTGAAACAACTAGTTAACAATTCCAAATTTTTTTATTGTTGATTCTGATAAACAATCAAAAGCCAATCAGTTTTAAATGTGTTTTAAAACTGTTGTTATTGCTTTTAAGTATTTACTGTGCTACAATCCTAAAAAGGCGACGCCTATATTGACAGTTGCTAAGTGGTTGCTAGGAAAACCGTGCGATTTACTTTACAGCTGTGCGTTTTTTTTAGAGTGCGTTATAAGATATCTTAGATTAACTGTTATTGACGGCTTACAGGGGTGGTCATTGGTCAACATTTATTGTTTTTATTTATAATACTACAGCTCAGAGGCATTTTTTGGTACAATCTTGGTCAAATATTTCGATTGTTCGATTTATTATATTATTACTGAAAATTTGATGAGTGGAGTAATTATTGAGTTTTCAAACCACAAAATAAAACTAAAAATACCGTAAGGTATACACTATCTGAATTTGCTCCTTAAGTGTGACCAGTGTAACCTCTGTTCGGAGTGTGCGCAAGAGCCAAAATCTTTTTTACAATATTAAGAATAATAAAGAGTTTTTTATTATTTTAATTTAAAACATAATTTTTCACATACACTTGGAAGTTGCGTTCAAACGAAGAGTTTTTTATTATTCTTAATAAGATGGACTTCCAAAAAGTAAGGGTTAGTACAATAAATTTACTTTTTTACAATATTTTTATAAATAACAGTATATGTTTTACCCATCAATTTATTCACTAAATCTCCTGAACCCAATAATTAAAATGGTTGATGTATTGAAACGTCATTTCCTTCTTAACAAAATTACAAAAACAATAATATTTCTACTGCACGTGCACAATGCGAATAAATATAGATGCGATGTGACATGTCTCAACTGAATCACACCACCAAAGACAATCATTTTTTCCCGGTTGAATAACCGATAAGCGTGTCGGGACTAATTTCGGCATTAATCGTAAGGGTTCGTGGTATATTTTGCAAAACTATTTTATCACCATATTTCGAAAAATATTACTATTTCGCAGATTCAATTCGCGTGTTTTATAGAAATGGTTAGCAAACGATTACTGATAAGTGTAGCATTAAAAATGACAGCTGTCATTGCATTGTTTGTTGTTCATAGTAAGATGGACTACATTGATATACTACAATCAATTTCATTTATATAGACGTTCATTTTTAACAATTTATAGAAACCTTATAAAAATATATTTACCAAATTTAATGATTTATAAAAACTATTTTGTATTAATGTTAATAATGAAATTAAAATGAATTTTAAAACATCTCTCCTTCGTGAAACTCATTATACACTTGTATAAATAGTCGTAATATAACGTACAATTAAATTAAACTAAATTGACATTTGATAAAACTTTTTTTATATTTAATTTGACAGGTAATAAATAAAAAAATCGTATTACATTTTTGAAAATAATTCGGGATTCGAATTCACGTCCCGTTGTTTATAAGGCGAACGTTCTATTTTATGAGCTACTACCGCTTTGAAATTTGACAGGCAATGCTATTTTTATGAATTTATACATCAACAGATACGTAATATATTGAGATAGATATCTAATAGTTAATAATTTAATGAGTAGAACTTACCTTATAATTTACAATAGAAGGATATATTAATAAGTTTTATAGAATCAGCATTTACTTTTTCTTTTGTACTTCTAAAGTTTACAAGTTCATAATTTTCATAAGACATACATTTAATATAAACAAAGAATGTAATGGGCATTTTATATTGAATAGAATCCATATTTTGCTATTCCATAACAATTAAATATTTCCAATCCATAATAAGTACATTTTCACATAACAATTCATCTTTGTCTTAGTTCTCTTTTAAAATTCTAAGTTTAATCTGAAACAACAAAAAGAAAATAAAAAAATCAAAAAATATTAATGGTTTTCACATGTTTAAGAAATCAACATGTAATTTTAGTTAGTAAAGTATTTAAATTAATATTATAAAAAGGAAGTACTTACAAAATTATAAAAAGACAAATTGTGGTCTTCGATATTGTACAAACAAGTATACCAATAGATCATGAGTACCTAAAAAAGACACAAGAACAATTAAAAACATGTAGCAGGTGTGGTGAAACATAGTAAATTAGTTCTCATATCAATAGTGTTGGACATGATCACAGAATTTTTTTATAGAACACTTTAATAATAGTGCATAGTAGAATAACTATTGAAAAACTTAGTGTACAAAGACTAACAAAGACATTTTATATAACAAAATGTATGTAAGATAAGTGAGTAAGTTGTTTATATAAATTTTAAAATGTTAATCTTTTTTAACACAGAAACTTTTATCTTATATGTAAGAGATACAAATAACAAAATCTTTTAAAAGTTTAAATTTTAGTTGTTAGGGTTTAAAAATAGTAAATTTTAGTTAAATTAGGATTAGTTTAATGAATTTATAGTAATTTTAAATATAAATGATAGTTTTAATCCAAATTTTGAAAGTCTTAAAAAGATGACAGCTTGAGAAACTTGTCTCTTTCAAATCCAAAATTTCACAGCAAAAAGTCCATTAAAAATTATATTAAGAGAATTTTACTAAATATAAAGATGAGAGTTCACTGTAAGTTATAAAGGATATTATTAGATTTGTAATTTAATTACCTTGATTTTCCAGAATGTTGCAAAATTTTGTATGTTAAAACATTTGAAATCCGTTTTTTTATGTCATTTTTTCTGGAAGCCTATAAAAAGGCCAGAAATTTGTCGAATCACTCTCTTTTGATTTTGGTAGTAGAGCAGTTAACATCTACTCTCTTATGTTTTTGGTAGCAGAGCAGTTAACATCGTATGTATTAATTGAGTACTAACTAGAAGAAAATTTTTTGTATTAATTAAAAGCTGTTTATGTCAAATTAATACATGTAACATTAAAAATACATGCAGTAAAGTAATCAACTATTATTAAATTACTTACCAAAGTAATAAATTGTACAAAACAAATACGGATTCCCATAGAATTTGAAAGATTACATTCGAGCGACGTCTACACAACGAGACATTGGTAGCCATTTTGTCACTGGTGTTTTCCGATAGCAGACGAAGTAGAAGCCGATCTCAGTGTTTGTTACGTTGCGCATGACCAAGGACAATATTCAAAAGACTTTGTGATACAAGGTACGTTCGATAGTTAAGGTTTTATATTTGTGTTTTTATTTTGTTGTATCTGTAAATTGATTTATTTTTGTATATCATCTTCATTCGTTTCATACCAGGTTATTCATCCATTTAAGTGTAATAAGCATATGAAAACCAATTAATAGTGTTTGTTTTAATTTATTTGTATAATTTCTTTTAGATACATTTGAAATTAAATTCATTGTGTTACAATAATTAAATAATATTTTAATTTGAATCCTACCCTGATAAGAGTCAAAATTCTAAATTTCAATTTGATAAAAAGTAGATTGAACTAGTTTAAAATTTTAAAGGCGCTCAACCATAGAACTACAGAAGAAAAAGTAAACTCAATATAAAATTAAATAGTATTTAATCATTAAAATCAATTAAAACATCATCAAATTAATAGAACTAAGTCGGGATATTGATAAATTAACTATAAACAATCATATAATAATAATCATTAAATTTAAATCATAATAAATTGTGGGATAATAACAAATAAACTATAATAAACCTAAAATAAAAATTAAAAAAAAATTTAAATCATATTAATATATTATTGCATGGCTATTACGTGTTTGTTGTGCAGCTTTGGTCTAATCAGGCGTAGCTTGTCACATAATCAAGGCAATACTGATATGGGAGTAGATAAAGAAAATAAAAGTTATATATATGTTTGAGATAACAAGTAGCTGTTTGAGTTCGGTTCATGTTAGAATTCTAAGCCATTTTAAAACTTGAGTTTTAGCAAATAAGTTTGAAAAACAATCCCGTCCATTTCATCTCGTCCTTGACGGAGGAGTCGAATAAAAAATATGGTGAAGGTGAGAATAAATATTGATACTGTATCTTGATGAACAAAACTTTTATATAAACGAAAACAAACAAAAAGTAATAAGTGTAAGAGCTTCGTATTTACTCGATTTTAAAATATCCCTAACAGTTATTTACGCTTGGAGCAAAGGCCATTTTCATATGGAATAATAAAAATAGAATATTATTCAAAATTATTTAAAATCAAATTTGGGACATTCATTGACTTAAAAGCAGCTATTTACTAAAAAAGAAAAAATTGGGACATTTCTAGCAAAACACGAAGTATAATAAATAATAATAAAGGCATTTTATAAAATGTCGATATAATCCACACACAGAGAAAAAGGTTTTGTTTGATTCATCAAAACCAAATTGTTTGAAAAATATTTGTTTGACGTCATGCAGTGAATAATGGTACATTATTCACTAGTGAATAATAAAAGGTAACATTACATTTGAGGAAGCGCATGTATAATTAATGTTTTATGGGATTGTCGTGGACAAGTAATATTAAGTAATTGAATGTTTTACAATAAAATTTTTAAAAATATCTATTGTTGCTAATATTCGAGTATTATAAGTAAGATTATTAATACAAGTAATTAGTAGGTGAAGTACTTTGTAAGTATAGTAAATTACGCACTTGCCGCTACGTGTGCAACTTTCCCATTTGTGCGTAAAATGCTTCTTACAACACATGCTAAGTAATATACTATTAATTGGATGATAAGTGATTAATCTTTCGTTTTATCAGCTTAGCTTTGCTTCAACAGCCATTGTCTAGTGAAGTGAATTCAAGTATGAATAATCCAATGAACAATTATTGATGATTTTGCAAGCATGTAGTTGCAATGCAGATTTATATACCTACACTAGAGGTAGATGTTATACGTCCCATAATAATACCGCTCGCATTCTGCTGGTTATTCTGACACAATCTAGGAATTTATATAAACAAACCTCAATATTTAAAAGTATTTGTGGTAATATGGTTGCCGTTTGCAGTCTAACTGTAAACTATGTGTTTTATTCGGATTTTTTAGTCACATCAATTTTATTGTTCTGATTAACTCTTTTGTGGATGATCCTTTTTCAATAACGCGAATTTGGCTTATTTGAAATGAAAGTCCACAAAATATTTTTTCAATTTTCTAAATCTACTTTTCTTTCTGTTAACGTTTCAGTTTGTGGCTAGGGACATTTGCGTGAATTGAAAATGTCACGAAAATCACCGATTTAGTATGCGAAATCCTTTAAAAGGGACCGTACTATTTGAATTTTTTTAAATGGATCCGAAGAAAGATGTGACAAAAAATATTAATAATGTTGAAAAATATGGAAGGAAACGAACAAGACTTTTAGATAAAATTGAATTTTTTTTAACAAAAATTATGATTTAAATTAAAGATGAGAACAATGTCGTCCTTTAAATTAATATAGGAGACGTCCGCCTGTAAGAGATAACTAAGTGTGATGTCAAAAGTAGATTAGTACAAGAAATAGGAAGTTTTATCAAAAGAAGTCATTTCGAAAAGCTAACGTAAATTTCCGTCTAAAAAAGACCGTTGAGATATTACGTCTGGACGGTATTGTGCGGCAAAGAAACGTGGAAATTAAACGTACAAGCAAAGAAGGACGAAGTTTCAAGAATATTTTTGCATACAAAGCTTATTAAACCCATTAATAAATCGAAATAATAAAGAAGAAAGTAAAAACTCAGCATAACTTACAATCAGTCTTTTAAAGACGTACAGTATGGAAACCACTAATGGAATAAAATTATTTGTGGGGTTAGTTTAGAAAATTATAAAAAATGCTGGAACCCGTCAATTTTAAAATTTAAATTTAAGCTTTTTAAACATAAATTTAAATGTACAGGGTGATACACGCAAGTCTGGCATCGTCCATGATCTATATTTTTAATGAAACACCCTTGTGAAATATTAGGCAACTGAAGATACCTCTGATTAAATGAGTTTTTCATTTCAACTGCACCATAAGTCTTAAAACGATCCATATTAGCCATGCCAAACTCACGAATGTGTTTACGCGCCAATTCATCACAAGTCCAAAGTCGATTATTCACGAAAAATCAGTTATCCGCCGGATTTCACCACGGACTCCCCACGAAGGTAACAGTTTCGCGTTTTTGGCTTTGGGAACAATTATTCAAAATATCTGAATGTGCCACTTTCGTGTATTTGGCGTTGTCAAGTATTATATTTAATTTATCTGAATGTAGAATGTAGTGATTATCTATTTTGATGAGCTTTACAAATAATCCTGCCATTTTAGTGCTTTTGGAATTGCAGACTATTTTATAAAAATCTGAATATTGCACCTTCGTGCTTTTCAAAAAAGTGGATAAATTCAAGTGAATGTGTCCTTTTATGTTGTGAAATTTCATTTTACAAAAATTTCAAGAACATTTACGAAGAAAGGAATTAGCAAGTCGCAAGTCCTGGGATGACCACAAAAAAATTTGCAATGAAAAATACGGAAATTTATCTTTTAATTTCGACATACAAGCTGTCCTTACAACACCAAAAGGCCCAGCAGGTCAGTTTTTTTATTTGAGAAAATTAGTCATCTACAATTTGACAGTTTACAATTTAGCCAACCAAGATGTTCTTTGTTATGTTTGGAAGGAAACTCAAAGAAAAAAGGATCAGTTGAAATTTCTTCTTGCATTCACGATTACATTCTCACACATCAAAATATTAAAAAGGTTCGCATGATGTCCGACAGTTGTGGTGGCCAACAAAAGAACAAATTCTCTCAACGCATCCTATTCTAAATCAAATAGATCATAAATTTTTTAAAACCGCTCACACAGAGATGGAGTGCGACTCAATACATTCAAAAAATGGAAGTAAAAGCAAAATACGTTCCAGTGTATTCTGCGGAAGGTTGGACAATTATTCGTAGTGCAAGGACAAGGCCACGACCTTTTGTAGTAAAAAATCTGACATACGAAGACTTTTTTGATTTTAAGACATTCGGAACACAGTCTTTCAACATGATATGAAGGACCAATATGTGAGCCAACAAAAATTTTCTTTAAAACCAATTACACAGATGAAGATTTTAAGGAAGTAAGTTGTTCCAAGAAAAGTTACATTAAACAAGTCATACAATGATCAGTTGCCTATTTCCAATGCAAAGTTTAAATACTTGCAAAAAATGTGTAATGATCTTACAGTACCTAAGATTTACCATAACTACTACAGATCTTTGAAATGTAGTGAAAAAATCCGGGACTGTTTACCAGAGCCGAATGCGTCGGAAAATGACTCCGAAGAAAGTGATTAGTTCTTATGTTCACCAGTTAAAAATTATTTTTTTCTACATTACCTGAGTATTAGAGTTTATTTCCTTGTTTTATTTTCATTAAATAAGTTTTCAAAAATTTACCCAGTTTAATTTTTGTGTTCAGCGAAACTACATATGTTTAAAATCTTTCAACGGCAAAAACACAAATGTGCTTTTTTCCACAAAAAAAAAATTAAAGATACAAAATTTTGTTAGACAACTTAAATTGTTTGTTACGAATTATACTTAAGGCAGAAAATATTTAAAATTGCACAAAAACCTTATTTTTCCCTGTCATTACAAACTTTAAAAGCAATTATCTGAAAACTGTAGTTTTGTACATTCATGGTTTTGGCATGGGACCGACGAAGTGAGGTCTGCATTCAGCTAATTAAAAATAAAAGGATTATTTAAAGTGTGAAACATTATTATTTTCACAATTTTATTTTACTATCTTGAACAAAATTATAAACAATATCAAAATTTTGCCCTGTACAATTCATAATAGGTCCTACATGTTATAGCTCGTTGAGATCGTATTGCTAAGGAGCTTTTAACATTATAAAAACATATAGGGTGTTTCATTAAAAATATAGATCATGGCTTGTACATTTAAATGTATGTTTAAAAAGCTCACATTTGAATTTCGAAGTTGCGTTTTTTATAATTTTCTAAACTAATCCCACAAATAATTTTGTTCCGTAAGTGGTTTCCACACTGTATGTGACAATAAAATAACACAAAACAAATTTAAAGCCATTTTCTCCCCATTGACCAAGAACTTAAGTCCATTTTCAAAAAAATTCTTAATATGTATTTAGTTGTTAAAAACTAATTATTATTAAATTTGATATGATAATTTGTCTGTTGAAAATATTGATAGAATTAAAAAATAATTCCATTAATTGGTGCAATACTCAAGTGAATGTTACTGTTAAACTCTTTTTCATAGAATAGTACTAATAAACGGTTTAGAATAGACATTTCCTAAAATTAAATTTTTGTCGATTTTGAGAGCCATCTACTAGCTTGGTTAAATCTACTAGTGGTTTTAGTGCGTGATGCCTGTATTTTATAATTATTTCAATAACCTGATTTATAGATCCATTTTGGAATTTATATTATTAAATATACAGTGGCAAGCTAAAATATTTTTATCAAATGTGTCATATTTTACAAAAGATTAATACATAGTATAAAAAGACTTAAAAATAATTAACAACAACAAAAGTTATATAAAATCCTAATAACTATAAACAACAGTTATTTTCATGCAAATAATATATTGTCCAATGTCCTGTCCTTTTGTCCGTACTATTAAGGTCTGAATCTATTTGTGTCTTTCTCTTTCCTTTTTTAATATTATTTAGAGCGACTTTACACTTCGCAATTTATATTGCACGCAATTTATTGCCGGCAATATAAATTGCTTCCTACTTTATAGCAACTTTTCACTTCGCAATTCTAGAAAAATTGCAATTTTCTTTGGCACGCATGCGCTTTAACTTAATAGCTGCAATTTTTATCGAGTTGCGGGAAATGAGTTCGGACCTATTTTTGTTGCCGCAATTTCTATTGCAAGTGCAATTCTAGTTATAAATATAATTATTTTTGGTGATGCCAATCTACTTAAATGTTACTATAGAGCGGGTCACAGTTATTATGCAGCGTGGCCGGCATAGGCCAATGTAAATCTTATAGGCGAATATTCAACACTGTTGCCGCTTTGGTTACGGCTTGAACCACAATTAACTCAGCCAATTTATTTTCGTAGAAACGTTTTATTATGAATTTTGCAAAACAGATGTATTCTATATATTAAATATTATTAAAAAATGGAATTCAAATCTATTTATGTAGATTGTAATCAGTATATACCTGATCACTTGATGGATTATTTAGGTCTCTACTAAATCTTTCAGATAAAAACCTAATCCTATTGCCAGTGAAAATATTATTTAATTACAAAGATGGCTAATTATTTTTACCTGTATGATCCCTTGATCCTCGTAAACCGTTATGTAATATTCCTGGAATGTAGAGGTAAGTAAATTTACAGGTAAATAATAACATAGGCAGGTACCTATCTGTTTTTGCTGATAAACGAAAGGGCATTATTGAAACAACAGCCATGCAGTTAGCAGCACCGTTTGAAAAATTTAAACAAAGTGAAAATCTTCATCGTCAAAACAAGAGGCTTTTATTGAATATTTTAACGTATACGTTGAATACAAAAGATGACAAAAGTGTGACAGCGAAAATAGAACTGATTTCTGAAATGACTGCCCTTAGTGTGAGAACAGTGTATAATCTGAAAAGCGAAGCCGCTACTGGACCTTTGACATCACCAAAAAAACGAAGACGGAACAGCAGCTAGTCGAATTCAAGACTGATCACCTACGATGAAGAAATACATTCGCAAATACGAAAAGCTATGCATGAATTCTACTCCGAAAATATTCCACCAACACTGGCAAAAGTTCTTGCTAAAATAAATTCAGACGAAAATGTACCAAATTTTTCTAAAAGTACGCTAAGGCGCTTGCTTAACGATATGGGGTTTGTTTATGGAAAGAGAGGAAGAGACTCGATTCTAATAGAAAGAGCTGATATAATCGTCTGGAGGCACAAATATTTAAGATCAGTGAAGAAGTTCCGCGAAGAAGGATATAACGTAATATATCTGGACGAGTCATGGATTAATGTGGGCCACAGTGTAAATTTTGAATGGAAAGACACTACCATAAAAAATGCCCGAGGTGCATTTGTCAAAGGACTGACAACAGGACAGAAGGCTCCAAGTCAACGAGGACCGAGATTTGTTCTTCTTCATGCAGGCTGGAAGGACGGTTTCCTTAAGTGCGCAGAAAAAACTATTCTGGCAAAAAAGGTGCAGACGATTACCACGACTAAATGGACGCAGAAGGCTTTGAGGCCTGGTTTAAGGATCAATTGATCCCTAATTTGCCGAAAAACGGATCAAATAATGTTGTAGTGTTGGACAATGCGTCATACCGTTCGGCGAAGTTACCTTTTCCAAAGACAACTTGGAATAAGGAACAAATAAAGTACTGGCTACTGGAAAAAGAGATTTACTTCGAGGATTATTATTTAAAAACCGAATTATTGGCTACTGCAAACGCGTTTAGAGAGCAGTACGACCTAAGAAAAATAGACGACATTGCCACGGAACATAATATAACAGTCCTACGATTACCACCTTATCATTGCGAATTAAATCCTATTGAAATGGTGTGTAGCCAAGTGAAAGAATACATGGCTCGTAATATAAGTACTTTTAAAAAAGAGGATGTGGAAAAACTTATAAAAACAGCGTATTCGCAAGTAACCCCAATGCAGTGGTCTAATAATGAAAAAAAGGTAGAGAAGACAGAGGAAAAGATGTGGCATTTAATGGAAAACATTGAGCCAATAATAATAAATCTAAATAAAGACGATGAAGATGAAGACTTGGATGATGATAAAGATCAGTAATATATTTCTTAACCCTCAAATGTTCCATTTAATTTTCATTTTAGTTATTACCTGCTAATCATTGTCATTTTTAAAGTTTAATTTTAATTCAAGGTAAAATACGTAATTATTAATTCAATTACTTATTCTATATTTTGTTTGTTACAACAACCCGCCAGAAGAAGAAAAATCCTCGGAAAAATCATCGAAACGTCGGCAAGATTTCATTAGCTTTTCTCTGTTAATCGTTCTCCCTTAAAATTTAGATGACAGCTGACTTTTTTACCACTCGTCTTGTAATTTATGTATATATTATTATTATTGACATATTTTTCTTATTAATTATATTATTATATTATTATTTCATAAATTGACAAAGGTCTTTTGTAAGGCCGCTGTATTTATTTATTTCTTTATACGTGATAATTAAACGTATAAAATTTTAGCGGATTTACAATATTTTCCTTTAAACGCATAAAATTTATCTAAAAGCATAATTATAAATATTCTTAATTACTCACTAAACGATTTTCAAATGAATAATTTAGTCAACATTCAAATCATAATAGTAACACAATGGCAAATTATATTCCCGCGCCAGTTGGAACCAAATTCGAAGAACATGCCGATATGGCAACGCCGTCGTCCATAAACGCAATGCTGCATAATAACTGTGACCCGCTCTATAGATGCTAGTTTTTGTTGTATGCTGCTAGTCCTTTGTCAATTTCATAACATAATCTATTTTATTAGTGTTCTTTTAATCTTAAAGGTTGTTAATACCGATTTTATATCATAATATTTAAAGAAAATTGATTGTACTAACCCTTACTTTTTGGAAGTCCATCTTATTAAGAATAATAAAAAAACTGTTCGTTTTAACAAAACTTCCAATATTTATTTAAAAAATTGCTTTTTTAAATATATATTGGAAGTTTTGTTAAAACGAAGAGTTTTTTATTATTCTTAATATTTAAAGAAATAAATTCATGTGTAAAGTAGGCCGGCAATAAAAATTGCGGCAATAAATTGCGTGCAATATAAATTGCGAAGTGTAAAGTCGCTCTTAGATGTAATTTTTTGGCATATAAAAATAACTTTAGGGCATTATCTTTGTCGCTCTTAAGAAAACTTATGTATCCATCTATTTTCGTTGGAGTGAGAAAGGGCGGTTTGACCATGCGATAAGGCGACCGTCACAGCTGATTAAAGTGGGCCATTGCGCAGTAATAATTTTCTAGCAAGTTTCGTAGCAAGAAGATTCACTTATAATTTTTAGCAATCTTGGTAGAATGGAAGTAAGAGAATACGAAAATTTGCAATCTGGTTGTTTTTTGCTAAAAATTACAGCAAAAAAAATATGTTTAGCAAGAATAATAGTGAATTGGGCAAATTAAAATTATTCTTCTTTGGCTAATATGTTGTTTTTATCACCACTTTCTAGAGGTTTAATTATTTTTCGAAGTGTGCCTATGTCGGTTTTAAGTCACTTAGAAAAAATATTACTTTATCTTGTTTAACTCCCTAATTTATTACGGTGGCTTCTCCTTGCGTCGGGTAGAGATAAAATAGTTCAGAAACTTGGTGTCGGATTAAAGCGTAATTTAATTTGCGAAAAGGAACATTAATTACAATTAGTAATTGTGAATTAGAATTAAAAAATGAAGTTATGAGTTGTTATAATGTATTTTACCTCAGGTTGTGGTTATTGTGGTTGATTATGATAGAATTGGATGAAATGTATTCAAATTTAATAAGGGCAATTTTAAATTATGTAATTATGTAATTCTTCTTGATTAATTGGGTTAAGCGTTAAAAGTGTTCTTTCATATAATTTTTAAACCCACGTTTAGTTTAAAGATTGTATGTGTAATTTTATAGTTTTTAAATTAATTTTGAATAATATGTACACTTTTAAGTCTATAACATACTCGTAAAATATTTTTTATATTTTGCACTAATAAAAATCTTCATTATAAAACGCATTTCCGTATCGTAATGTAACTTTTACGCACGCAAATGAAGTATCTAATGACAATACTATTGACAATGACATTTGTGGTTAATAACAATTTATTAATTTTACATTGTTCTTTAAGAAAGTATTTGTGAATATGAATATAATATTTTACTATTACTCATTTTAAAATATTTTAAAACAATAACATTTGATAATTTAAATGTCAAAACTGTCAAATGTTATAAATTACACAGTGCTACCGACATACTTTTCTAAATCAAAATTTTCGTAATTTACCTACATACATTTAAAAAATGAAAAAATGGCAAAATATAAAAAATATTATAAACAACTTATTTCATATGGCCATTGTGACGCTCGTTCTTTAAAAAACCTCGCGATTCGTTTTTTAAACTTAAACTCGTGTTTTAAATCCACTGTCACAACTTATATTTTACTTTTTTAGTTTCACTGTCTGCTTGAAACTTAATCGTGATTAAAGCTAAATTCTTTAACTATGATTTAAACTGACTAACTGTTTTTTTTATCAGACTTGTCTTTTAGTTTTCAATATTCCAGAAGCTTTTATTTTCTAGAAAATAAAACCTCTTATCTTTTAACGTAAGTACTATTTTGTCTTATTTCTAAGTTTTATGTTTAACACCTTTTAGGAAGTAACTCTGATGATGGCCTTATAAGCCGAAAGCGCTCAGTTATGGAATTTAATATATTTTAACCTACGGTTTTTAATATACAAAAAAATTTTCCTTTCTTAATTATTTCATCAAGTGTGTAAGTTTATAGTCTTTCATTTATCTATTGCAATGATAATTTTTTAAAGGATTTTTTTAAATTGATTTTAATAAAGGACACCGATATGGTCTGATTATAAAGACTAAAATAAATTAGTGGTGTAGTTACTCTAGCAAATGTTGGTAATAAAATTTCAATATTTATACTTAAAAGCATAATAATTAAAGTAAAAGCTGCGAGGTATTCATTTTTTTAATAAAGTAGTGTCTAGATATTTAAACATAAAAATTTAACTTAAAAAATATTATTGCGACATTAATAACTCAAACTGGAATAATAGGTGCTTACAAGCATAAATCCATTAGTTTCACAAAACATTTTTTAGTACCTATTTTAATAAATTTATAGTAGAAGGCTTTGTAAAGACCCTAAAAGCTTTTATTAATAAAGATATTTTTATACAATGTGTATGCTTTTAAAATACCATGAATTTTTATATTCATGGTGTCATACATTTTAACTCAAAATTAAATAAGGTACTTTACACAGTAAAAATCAGAAGGTTTTTAAATATTGTTCACTTAATAAATATTTCAAATTAATGAAAATATGAACTTAATTTTCCACGAAAAGTTTTAAGTTATTTGGATAAAACAAGAATTATTGTAAAATCATGTTTCCATTTATAATGTTCAAACTAACATGCCATCGTTGAAGTTACATTTGACTACCATTATAGATAAAGTCTTCGTGACAAACTAATAAACTGTGAAGTTCTAGAGTTAACAAAGCTTTGCATCGTTGACAACGAAAACTTCATTCACTTGACTGCTTTTCAAAATATCCTATCAACATCGATATTACCTTTAAACTGAGCATATAATACGAAAAGTTTGATTACTTCATAGTGTTTAATTTCAACTAAAATATTCTTTAAAATTTGTATTTTAACAAACAATAAACTTTGGAGATATTTTATTGTTTAAACTTGCAAAAACAGTAGTTTTTTATCTATAAAAGGACTCGATCACTATTGATTTTGTATTTAATTTAATAATGATAACAAAAAATAAATTTTTTTTTTTTAGTTTTGATCATTTAAATATAAAAAATTATTATTATACACATTTATTACTTATGATCTCTTTATTTAACATGCAATTTAAATCGTGTCTTAGGTTATATAAATTTACTTAACATTACATCTACATTTACATACATTAAATTCATACAAGTTGATAAAAAAGATTTTTATATTTACAGCATGGATTCATCGTTTATTAATTTTTTTTTTCACTTAACTAAGTTCTTCATTTTACCTATCCAGTTATGTTATACTCTTACCACCTAATATGTATCGCTCGCTTTTGCCTATTCCCGGATTCCCCTATTTCATTAGGTATTGGTTTTAAACCTTTGAACCATTATATGAAATTAAAATAAATAAAAAAAAAATAAATCTATTTTCTTTCAGGGAACACTGCTGATAGTTTTTTTTAACTGAAAGCGCTGTGCTTTAATTCAGAAATGAATTTGGTACCAATATACATCTTTCTGAGTTTATATTTAATTATTTCTCTGGTACCCTCAGCCAATCTGATTTATTTATCTTCTTTACGGTATGGTAGTTATGGCTGATAAATACTTCAAGTTGTCTATTAGAAGAGCTCTTATTAACACAGATGTCTGGTTAATACAAAATTGTATCAAGTCAGAAGTTACTCCAGTCTTTGCTAAAGTCAAAACATCGAAGACGGTTTCCCAGAACATCAAGTCGGAAATGGAACGCAAAATCATGAAGACACAGATTTGTAAACGTTATGCTGAGTTGGACTTTATCAATTGTAAACTAAAAATTTTTTATGACACTCTTTTACATTCAGAAGATTATGACTTTCTAAGTTTTATCAAACAAAGATAAAATCAAACAGGAAAAAGCTTAAGTTCAATAGAGTCCAACGACAGTTGAACAATTTATTTAGAGTTAAATAAATTTAAGAAAAACTAAAATTAGCCAAACATGAAAAACAAATATTCTGACTTTGAATTTCATCCTAGAATCAAAAACTTGACCAATGTATCCTTTACAGAGAAAGAAATTAATCTCATAAATATGAGTTGGAAATTTTCAGTGTACAAAGAACTTTCTGAGAGTGACTTGTATGAGCTTTCTGTTGAGGTAGATCTAGTCATCAACAACATTACTTCTAAATTAGGGAAACTAGTCAATACTACAATATTTTTCTGAACCACCGCTTTAAGCAAAAAAATAACAATAACTTAATTAAATTTATTGTACTAGCCCTTACTTTTTGGAAGTCTATCTTACTAAGAATAATAAAAAACTCTTCGTTTTAACGAAACTTCCACTATTTATTTAAAAAATTGTTTTTTTAAACATATATGTCAATCTGACGATGCTAATTCTAGCGAAACGGCTGTCATTGAGTTAAAAAAGCAGTTTTTTAAATAAATAGTGGAAGTTTTGTTAAACAAACTTACAATAACTTAAATTTCACAAACTGTTCATTCACAATTTTCACAACAGGTTTTTTAAAAATTTTAACAATATTAGGTTTAAAATTAAAAATCATGATGTAATTTTTACAAAGGTAATTTCCTAGTTATCATGGACAAAATTACTTACAACAACAAAGTGACTACTTTCCTTACAGACAATAAATTCAAGGAAATATCATACAATTCACGAAACCGCTTCATCAAATCAAAGACCTTGTAAAGCTCTATTCCTACATTTTTTCAGATTTCAATGCTCCTCTTACTAAGATTCCTAGCTATCCAACTACTTGTATGGACTCCCCAAAATTCACAAGGGAGGTGTTTCCATCAGGCCGGTAGTGAGTTTTGTTGGCACTCCTGTCTCTATATTTTCGTTCTTGTTCTTACTTAATTTAATTGTTGATTTAGACCTGCTAACCGCATGCATCTTATTAATAATATATCTAAAATTAATTTAATTGGCAGTATTATTATGGTATCATTTTATGGAAGTAATCTTTTCACCACTATCCCAAAAAATTAAGTAATTAATCTAGTAATAGAACTTTTATATAATTGAGGAGTAGACCCTTTACAAGTCTCATTTATCACAATTTTGCTTAAACTTTCTCAAGAGTTTTTCTTGTTTAACAATAAATTATATCAGCAAACAGTTGGTTTAGCTATGTGTAGCTGTTTATCTCCCTTTCTAGCAGATCTATTTATGGATAGTTTGGAAAATAAATTTATTTTATTAAGAATACTAAAAAACTCTTCGTTTGAACGCAACTCCCAAGTTTATTTGAAAAATTATGTTTTAAATTACAATGACGGCCGCTTCGCTTTTAATTTACACATTAACAGATCAAAAAACAAATTTGACTTTGGTATTTATAAAAAATACATTTGGTACCAATACATCTCTCTGAGTTAATATTTAAGTAAATAAAGATTAAATGTACAATAAAACAAGACATGATTAATATGGGCGACGTAAGTATTATTTACTTATTGACAATAGAAGTTTTACACACACCCAGAAGGAATAATTTCTTAATCTACATTTTTTGGCAATATGGTAGATTTAAATCTGATGTAAGTGGTGGACATGGCAAAACATTAACGCCAGCTTCTTGGAGAAAGTCCATAGTTCGACGAGCAATATGGGGCGCACGTTATCTTGCTTAAAAAGGACGTGCCGACCGCCGTCTAGATAAGGCAGTAAAGTGGTTTGTAAGAAATCATAAACATAACGTGCAGCTATCACACTGCCTCGAATGAACACAACGGCTACCATAGGCAATAGCCCCCCAAACCATTACTCCAATTGTCCTGTATACATGTTTTCATGTAGTCGCTCTTCACGGCGGCATCTTACCTTTCTACGGCCATCGTGCATGCCTAAACAAAATCGCGATTAATCGCTAATTATGCCATTCTTTTACCCATTATTGCCGTGGTCTACACCAATTCAAGCATTGATGGCAATGGTCCTGGGTTAAAAATAGCACTAGTCGTGGGCAGTACATGAACAGTCCAAAGGCTCGAATGCAACGGTACAGTGTACGCATAGTAACAGGTCTACCTTCCTCTCCAAACCATTGATCAGCGATTTGACGCGCAGTAACCAAACGATCTAGCAGAGTAAGTAGCCTGAAGCGCCCATCTTGACGCTCTGTACGTCTTGGTTGGCCAGTTGGTCTTATTCGTGTTCTTCTACCTTCGTTTGTTCACACACGACACATTACCATCATTGCCATACAATTAATACGAAGGGCAATTTTACGATACAACAAACCCATATCTCTATAGGCAACAATTCTACACCTATCAAAATCGCTAACATGGTGGTAATTTTGATGACTTCAAACTTGAGGCATTTTGTTACACTGACTACAGTTAGACTGAAGAACAATGAGGTAGCTGAATAGATCCCATGATCGTAGAACCAAATTTTTATTAAAGCATAATTCAAATTAAAATAAAAATAAAAAGTAAAATAAAAATATGCTACATATTAAAAAGTAAGAATTTAATGTAAATTACTGCGAAAAGCACTTACTCTCTTAATTGTCGGCTTCCATTTCGTCGTATTCATTCGACGATGAGTCAGATTCGTTGCTTGGTCCGATAGGAACTACAATGGGTTCGAACAGTTCTTCAATATTGATATTAACACTCCACAGTCGTTCTTCTTCCTTCTTCACATGGTTTATGTCATTGGTCGAATTTTCCCGTATTACGTTTCCAAAAGAATTTATTAAAAGTTGCCTAACGTCATTCAATTTAAAAGTTGTATTTTTTCTTGCCACCTCACCTTTTACATGTGCCCATATTAATTCTATAGGATTTAATTGACAGTGATAAGTTGGCAAACGTAATACAGTTATTCTTTTTCCTTCGCAGTTTTGTCAGTTACATATCTTTTATATTGTAATTTGTGACGCTTTGCAATTTGCTGTATTCCGTTTTCAGTGTGGTGTCGTCAAAAGAAATATTCTTGAACTGGAGCCACTCCTTAAAATCTTCTTTTTTCCATGACGTCGTTGGTAACTTTTCTACCAGTTTTTAATGATAACTGACGTTATCTAAGACAACCACTGCAGCACTTGGCAAAAAGTCCAATAGCTGGAAAAAATAATCTTCAAAAACATCAGAGGTCATTTTCTACAAAACCACGTTCACTGCCAATGTGTGCCCTTTTTTCGAGGAGCATTTAATCTTGTTAAATATCCCTTTCAAATTTGAAATATTGGTGTCTATCCATGCTTAAGAAACAGTGTGTCCTTCATTCAACTACGTTTCATCTAAATAAACGATAGTTTTTTCCTCGCTCCGAAACTTATTAATACTTTTTAGGTATTGTGTTCTCCAGAAAATAATTTCTTCTGTCTCACTCAAAAATTTTCGACTTTCGATTTATGCGACTAATACTTAAAACCAATTTCTTGTAGGAGTTCCCTTAGGCTCGTTTCACACTTATACGGTTCGATTCGGTTCGGTGCGTATTCGATTCGTTTTCGGTAGCCGCCGGATAAGTGTGAAACGGTGATACGGTGTGTGTTCGGTACATAATAGATAACTGATAGAACCGAAAGCCCCCTAGACACGAATCGGTTTCCATTCGGGTCCAGATTTAACAAAAGCAATTGGTCGTTTACACACATACGGTTTAGTTTAGGTTCGGTCACGTTTTCGGCAAGGGAAAATATTATTTCATTTTTATTTTCTGATTTTAAATTTTATAATTTACATGTGGCAATGTCTGATTCACTTGACATTGATATTGAGCGGCTGATATTACATCAGTCCAATCACGTGTGGTGCTGTGGAATAAAACAAGTGAAAAGTATAAAGATAAATTTAAGACGCTAGAAGCATGGAAAGCTGTTTGTACTGTAATCACAGACAGCTACGAAGATTTTTACGACTCTAAAAAAATGATATCGGTACTGCGTATTCGATTATTCGGTCGTAAGATCAAACCTTATACTAACTGAGTGTGTGTGAAGAGTTTTCATTCGTTTTAGGCGCTACCGAAAACGAATCGAATACGCACCGAACCGAATCGAACCGTATAAGTGTGAAACGAGCCTTAACGTATTTTGTCCTAATTTGGGAATCCTATCTACTTCGGCTATAACAGTCATTACTTTGTCCAAAGTAGGAATCTCAAAGAATGGACTTGTACTCTAATGATATCTCTATTAAAGTTATCGACCATAATGGCCTTTTTTCCAACGTGTTTCTTTGGTTCATTAACATTTCCCTGTTTTCTCTCGCTTAAAAATCAATAGATACTTCGTTCACTAACACCGGTTATATTGGAGCACCTAGTCAGCACATCATGAACAGTTGCTGATGCATCTTGATATATTAGTGAATCATAAACATTTAAAATAATAGTTTTTTCTCTTTGAGAAAACGCACTTTGTTTTAAATCAGCCACTGGTACTGGAACAAAACTCAAACTTGACGACAATTTCACTACCGAAAATGTTCTTGGAGTAAAATAAAAATATATATCACAATATAAACCACCAACACTAACGAGTACCTATATTCTTATTTATTAGGATATAAACAAATCCTTAATTTATAGACTATAACGTTCCTGTTTTTGCAATTCGGTGTTTTCATTAGATATAAATCAATGAAATTCCTTTGTAATCATTCAGTAAATTATAAATATTTAATCCTAAACTCATTACAACGCAACAATTCTGGTTATTTTTTATATAATATCAAAGTGAAAGTAAGTTAAAATCGATAAATTCAAATAGAAGTCGAAACGCACCTTCATTGGTCGTGACGTCAAAACTCATATCGATGAGGGTTTGTTTACATTTAGTGTGTGGTAAGAGAGTTGGACTTTTATTTTTTATTTTATTGTGAATTATTGGTTTTATTTGTGTTATGCAATCATAAAATTCGTCAGTAGGGTTTGTAAAAGCATTGTCAAACAATTTACCATCCTTAGACATTTTCATCGTTAGGTTAGGTGGGGTTAGGTTAGGTTTCAATGCAGCTGAATTTCAAAATGTAAAAGCAACAACGTAAATACTTATTTTGTGCTTTTTGCATTAAAAAATGTCTAACTGACCTATTTTTATGAAAATCAACAAAAAAGAGATGAATATATATCTCGCAGATACACTATTTACAATAATATGATGGCGCTTTCAATGACACATATGAGTAGTGATGTAGGCTACTTGCCAACAGTCGTTTACACGGCAAATTTCTGAATTTGAATTTGAGGATGAAATAACTATGCTACAATTTTTTTTTAATTTAAGTTTTTTTGGTTTTTGGGGTAATTGATTGCTGCTGTGTCTTCCTGCATGATTTTGAAAAAAATGGAAAACAACGAATTATACACATAGGATTATCTTAATCCCTTTACACCCCTAACGAAAAATCGAAAAACAAATATTCAAAATATCGTATAATGACTACTTTTTACTTATCTAGTAAGATTAAAATATAATGATTAAAAGAAATTTCTTAATACCGATGTAATGACTTTTTTCCGCAAACGTCAAAAAAAGTAGACATTGTTAACATCAATTTATGAAGTTGAAGTATGATTTCACAGACGCTACTTTTTTGAACAGCCGTGAGCGGACAAAAAAGTATTTTTTTATACGCTGACGGCCGTACAAAAAAGTAGAATTTTTAACAGGGAAAATAATTATTAGTTTTAAACTTTATTATCGATAATAATTATTAATAGTAAAATTACAGCTATTTAAGGTTGCACCGCACACATTTAATGCACTACCTGATTTATTCACTTCCAATTCAAGCGAATTTTGTGCAGAGTTGAAAGAGTTCATCGACAAAGTTTCCTGTGACTCCTTAATTGTTGTTGCTTCTGTTACATCAACGTCGACATAATTTCGCTCATGAGAAGCTGCATTCAGGTACAGTGAAGAAGAATTCGACATCAAGATTTTTTCTGCAGTTTGTTTTTTATTAGACAAAGAGTCTTCAATGTATCCTTCAGCGACAGTGCTCGACCTCCAACCTCCATGCCGTTTCAAACAAGTAATATCAGCTCCTCCATCCATAAGCAAAGTAGCTGAAGTTCTTAACCCATGGCCGGTGTAATCTTTTGAATTCGGTAGTTTTAAATAAGTTGCTACTGTTTTGGGTACGTTACTAATTGTATGAATTCCCATGACCATGCGATAACATTTTCCCTTTTGAAATTTCAAAAAAAATCGTCGGCTTTCCATAGCTTGTGGACGTAAAGAAGTATATTTTCTGTAAAGATTTATATATTTTTCTCCAATAATTGTGAACGATCGTGGCTTTTTAGATTTACTATGAGGAATCTTTATATGAATAACAGATCCTAAATCTTTTATATCGTCTATTGTCATGTTTACCATTTCATCGCATCTACATGCTCCAGATACGCTCATTATTAGAACAACCTAAAAGTAGTTTGTATTTAAAAACTTGATTGTATTTATGCAGGTTAGAATATTATAACTAACCTTAATTCCTAGATATTGCCCATCAGGTGCATTATTTAAAAAATCTTCAAACTGGTCTTTTGTGAATTCCCTTAAATTTTGTGGGAGTCCACCCTTCATTCTGCTTCTTCAGATAAGCACGTAGTTTCATATATTTGCTAATATCTAATCCATGTTTAATATTCAGTAATGATTTTATCATGGAATACTGAGACCACATTGTTGAACTTTTCATTTTTAATTTAGTTGTCATTTCAAAAAAATAAGCTAGTAGCACATTTTCCGAATAGTTTGAAATGTTTTTATCATTGCACCATGTGAGAAATCTTTCGTAAGTATGATTATAAACTATACTTGACTTAGTTGGAATTAAATCATTCGTAGCCGCCTTAGCAATGTCAACAACGTCGGGCGGTGTACAGTTGGGTTCTGAATCCGACATAATATAATCTAAAAGAAAATTTCAGTACACCTTACTACAACAAACGAAATTTTGATGCTCAAGTACTTACCAAAAATGCACAGTCCAACTGTTGCTTTAAATCACTTATAATATTTCTGACATTGTAAAATATTATTGAACTGTCAAATTTGTTTTTGACTTGGCAATCACAAAACCAGTAACCACGGAAATGTAGTGCGCATTTTTTTAATTATTATTCTCTGAATTTATCACCTTCCTTGCGATCGTTTTGAATTTTTATTTAAATATTATTAGTTCTATAGTCTGGATGCCGTTTGCGGAAAAAATAGCATGTTTCATTCGGAGCAAAAGCACTTTTTGTGGCTCGTCTGAAATTGTCGGCCTCACTAACGTTCGGCCATCAAACATTCAGACTCGCCACAAAAAGTTATACTTTTACTCCTAATAAAACAATATACTATTCTTAGCTGCCAACTCCAAGCAAATAAACTGTAAGAAATTGTTCCTTCTGGGTGTAATACTTCTAATGGCACTGAGTGTAATATAGTACTTAAAATTCGGAAATAATTTAGAATTCGCTAGATATTCGTTACCAATTTATTGTTAAATAAAGTAAATATCACTAAATACTTTATGCACACTTTGTGGTTAACTAGTTAATTTTAACCGTTTCCAAATCAAAAAGTAAGAGACAACGAAAGAAAATATAAAACTTCAATTTTATATAAAAAAACGTAATCGTAAAATGGAACTTAAGTTTCTAATTATTTTCAGACTTTTACAAGAACAAATTTATCGCTCGACTTTATCAGCGACTTTCGAGTTACAATCAACGGATTTTATCGTAAAAGTAAAATTTACGAGAAGATATTTCATTACAATGGCAATTCGGTAATAAAAAAATCTTTCTGAAATTGACTAATAACCGAACACGAACATAATGGGATATTTTTCAACAAAATTAATTCCTAACCAATAAGGTTCTATAATCCAATTCAACCTTTAATATCGAACCCGATTTAATGTGTTTCATTTTCCAGAGGAATTTTTTTCTTTATTATTCCTTAAGTTTTTTTTGTCAAACTTTGATTTTCTACTCGAGTAGAATTTATACTTGGCTTTTATTGAAGGTAGTAAGGAAAAATACCAAAAAAAAATAATTCGGAACTTTCAAAATGCATGGTTGGTGGTGTAAGATATGAAAGCGAATTAACCCAATATTTTCATATGTAAAATATACCATAGAGCATTGCAATTTCATAAATAGTCTGGGAAGTATCTTCAAATTTCACCGGATCATTTTACCGAGGCTGAATTTTCTTGTTAAGTCTTTTGTTAGGCCTTTAAGCCAAAATATCAATGTTAGTTGGTCGAGATCCGTCATTTAAGATTATGGAAATCTGCGTATTTCGTAGGAAAAATGACAATTCCCGGAGTATTTTACTAAAAGTCATAATTAGCAGATGGTGGATCACGATATATTATTGGAGAAACTACATAGATATGGGTTTGACATTAATTCGATTAATTTGATGAAAAATTACTTAGAGAATAGAAGATTTATTGTTAGATATAAAGGAAACGTTTCGGGTAAATTCTACGCCAATTCGGGGGTACCACAGGGATCCAATTTGGGTCCTCTCTTATTTTTAATTTTTATTAATGATTTGCCAACTATTCTTTTACATTCGGAGTGCCTTCTGTTTGCAGACGACCTTAAATTGTATAAAAAAATACAAACAGTTCATGATTGTGTAGGGTTGCAAAGAGGTATTCAGTGTGTGTATGAATGGAGCTTACTGAATAAACTTTATTTTAATTTAAGCAAATGTAAAATAATGTCAATAACGCGTTCTAAAAATCCGATTATTTTTAGTTATGATATGGGAGGAGAAACATTGAGACGATGTACCGAAACTAAGGATCTTGGTGTTTCATACAATTGCATGTTCTCATTTAATTTGCATATTAGTAATATAGTTTCTTCAGCTAATAAACTATTGGGATTTATTATGAGACAAACTAAATTTTTTACTAACATTACGACAATAAAACTTCTGTATTTTACTTTAGTGAGAACAAATTTAGAGTTTGCAAGTATCCAATGGTTTACTGAATCCGCTCAAAATTTAAGTCGCATTGAAAAAGTTCAAAATAAATTTCTTAGATATTTGTATTTACGAAAGTATAAAAAATGGCCCGATTATAATACTGTTAGAACCACTTGCCTTAGACAAGAATTTAAAATATTAGCGTTAGAACAAAGAAGATACTTAAATGCGATTATGTTTTTATATAAAATTATCAATAACAAAATTAATTGTCCGGAAATTTTATCCTTGATACCATTTAATGTACCTGGACGATGTACTAGAACATTCCTTATGTTCAATTTACCAAAGGTTTTAATTACAACAAAAGCTCCGCTTATAACCATTCTAAAAATTGTAAATAATTATAATAATTTAACTAATATAGATTTGTGTTTACCAGCAACCAGGTTTCATAAGTTAATTTTAGATCAAGTTTTAATGCTCGCTTAACCAAAGTGTGTGTGAATGTTTGGTGTTTGTCTCTCTATACATTCAACAACTTTCTAGTGATTATATATTTTACTTTTAATATCATCACTATTAGTTATTAATATTAATTTATAAATATAGATGTAATTCATTATTGTTAACCATGTAATAAGGCATCTAGCCTGTTTGGTTAAAAAAAATAAATAAATAAATAAATAATGAAATTAAAATCGTGAAAAAGCATGTGTGCTGCCTGCATGCTTTCTGTGTTTCCTATTCTTTTTCCTATTAATTATTATAGAAATTCTGCAGTGTATGTAAAATAAATTATCATTATAATTTTTTGATTTGTGTTTAATGGCATGAAGGAGAATTTAAAAAATTACCTGTTATTTCGTCGATTGATCAATTGATCTCCTTCGAACCTAATCAAATAATATTTTGTTATCTTGTTCTTTACATCCCAATTCCTTTGAAGACGATAATTTCTATATGTTTATTATAAATATTATGCCCATATATCCGGTAAAAAAATTCTTTCACCTCCGAAAAATCGTAATCTTCTAAATCTGATAAGTTCATCAGTGCTGAGATATATTTTGCCGATTTTTGCACACATAAAGCGGCTTTTCCTTTTCACATTCAGAAAAGGCTGGAGTTAGAGCATAGAAAGTTGGAAGAGCTTTGCACAAGCTTTGACCTAAAATTTTATTCGTCTTTGTGATATTAACGTATTTGCGATTATTACCGGTCCTTATTAAATACTGAATTCGCAAGTTCCACTTCAAAACATCAAGCAATGTAATCAATATATCCATGTCTGAACATCTCACTGTAATCCTTTTATCTAAGACTATCTAAAGCTCTTCCTACAATGGACTCGAAAGCTCCTCTCCTATAGTTTTATAATATTATTGTCAGATACAGTGAATTTAAGACAGAACTTAACGAAGATATTTTTGTTATCTATAAAAAGCAGTCATGTAGTCCTGTAGTCAATCGTCGCAGAGAAATCTCACGAGAGCATCTTTGAAATATATGTTTTTTTTAATTTATTTGAAAATTTTATTAATATCAAAGTGAATCGGACCAGCGAACACAGTCCAATCTCGCACTAAGGAAGCGCAATTAAAAGGTTTTATTTCACCTAAGCATCAGCTAACATCGTTTTCTTATTCCAAAGCTTATTATTAATTTTCAGCCTTGGTAAAGTGGTTCGATTTTCAAACTTCTTCCTACATTCCCACATATCCATAAGCACAACTAAGTTAAATCACAGAAATGATGCAGCTAACATGATTTTTCATAAATATAATTTAAATAATTTAGCTAGTTAAGGAGTTGCGTCAGCTAACTTTCAGAGGGAAAACTGACATATAAAAAGATGGATATTCTTAATAAAATTACCCATGAAAATTTGACGCTACTACCTCATGGACTAAAATCCAAAAGCATTTAAAACGCTAATAATTTTATGTTAAATAAATGGTCAGTAAGTAATATTTGGCCATTTTCAATTTAATTAATTTGATTATAACCATAATTTTGAAAACGGTAGAATAAAATTTGTACTTCGCCAGTGGGTCAATATTATATGGCGTCGGGGAGTTTAAGTGGTCTACGGAGGGTAAAAGAAACTTTACTTTTCAAAGTTCAAATTGAAAAAATGTAATTTTTATATTGCTGTTAAAAAACTTTTTAAATTAGGAAAAACGGGTAGTAGACAATCCTCTAGGAACCCATTAATTTTACAAATTTGAACCTGTAGCGCTATTTAATTTAAACCACAACTTCCATAAAATGTTTGTTACAACGTTGATATGGTTGATGATCTAATTTACAAGTTAATTATACATAATGTACCAATCTTACCAGAAAGTTCGGTATATGGGTTGTTTTAAGAGTTATCAAATGTTCTTAACAAAAATAGTGAATGTCTTTAAGGTCTATTTGAGATTATTTCGAACTATGCAGAGTGTGATTTTTTAAATAAGTACCCCTATATGTTATTTTAAGTTCGGACTGCTTTAATATGTTATACAGAGTCCTTTAAAATGTATGGACTCGTTTATGTGAGAATCGTAGATAAATCAACGCTCTGTAGCTTGATGTATGATGAAAAAAAAATTATTTTGCCCAACAGAGTTTCTTAATATAAAGCAATATGATGGTATTCTATTAAATATTAATCATTTTTACTATTTTATACAGGGTGAAGGATTTGCATGTCTAATTAAAGAGCTATTAAAATGGGCCAAACAAAAGGTATTAAGGTGAGGTATTACTAAACCACATCAGCATCTCCATATCCAAGGAAACACTATATTAATACCAAATAAATAATGCAAGGTAAGACCCCAATTAGTTTTATACAAGGTCGTTTTGTAAAAAGTCGTATGAGGAAATAAAAGCAAATTGAGTTTAAGGGCTGCCCATAAACCGAATGGTCCAAACGGTACTTGGAAACCAGATCTGAAACCAACCCGAAAGATCTAAATTGAATCAACGAGCACTTAACATTGTTACTAGGTGGTGTGACAAAGCAACTCTCAGTCAACCCAAGTAAAGCAACAGTTCTCAGTTTCACCAGTAGGTGAAAGCGGGAACTGGATAAACTCCAAATGCCCGCCCTCTATGGTGAAACTATTAGGGAAGCGAATGAAGTCAAATATCTAAGGGTTACGATGGATAAAAAACTTACATGGAACGCTCATTTGGAGAGAATTTGCAATACAGCAAAGCTCCCTTTGGACATGCCGTAGAATACCTTATATCTGACAGTAATAAGGCCTATGATTACGTATGGCGCTCCGGTCTGGTCGGCTAAATGTCAGCAGAAGACCGCTAAGGAGAAGCCAAACCAGCTTCAACGGCAGGCATGCTTAATCATAACGAGAACTATGTCCACCACTCCCACAGCTGCCATCGAAATTGTAATTGATCTTTCTCCACTTCATATCTGGTTGGAAAGGGAAGCTATCGCAGGTGCGAAAATAATAGGAATAGGAGGGTAACGGCATTGATTACGTCAATAAAGTAGTCCCTGTTAAATAATGATATAGATTTATTAAAAGAAAAAAGAAATCCATACAATATATTTGCGAATTGCAATGCCAGCTTCCTTTGACCTTTTCGTTTTCCTTACCTCAGTTGCCTTCTTCTCCATAACACCACCGAATGTCGTTACCCCTACTATTTATTTATCCTGCTAAGCCGTAGCCTTAACTTTGAGAAAATAATGTGTGTTAAAGTTATTGAAAAATCAAAAGATTATAAGTACCTTTGATAGTAATTGTTGACTTACTGTATTTTACAGTTTAAGAAATGGCGCATCATTTGTAAAGAGGATTTTAATTTTAATTTCAGAAGTTAATTTACCTACACTCTTTGTGTGTATTATTTATTTAAATGAATAGGATAAAAATTAACTCACAATATAGCAAGTTTTGACATTTTTGTATATGCTGTATAAATATCTATTATTTTCAGCCAAAAGATTTAATTAGTAATTACTAAAACCTTATTTTAATAAAGAAGTTTTCGGTATATGGGTAGGTAGTTTAATTTTATCTTGAAATACCCCGTATAAATTTATCATATTATGCCATAAATACGAACATAGCAGTAACAGCAGGTTAAATTGTCGTCACGATGCGAACTTGCATCGGCGGATCATAAATCATTTAATTTTTTCTACCTAGCAACTATGCTCGATTTCATAAGCATCGATCCAATGTAAAAGGTGTTTGGATATGCATTACATCCAGAAAACTTGTCAAATTTCTGCGGTATCGGCCTTTAACAGATTTAATTTGCGAATTACTTTATAATTAACATATTACGTCACTTAAGCAAGCAAGCAGCTGCCGCACGTTTCAGATGACTTATGTTAGAGGAGAATAAATAGATTAAACTTTTTAAAATATTAGTGGTTTATCTTTGTCACTAATTAACCCAGTTTGTTAATTTATTTATTGATTTATTAACTTTATTTTTAATAAAGGGTATCCCAGTTGAAACAAATACCTAAGTTTCAAATTTCAAAAAGTTTCTTTTCCAGTTTAGAAAAATTTCCATTTGCAACTAAAGATTATTTGACTTATTCAAACAGAACACCATTGCGCCATTCAAAAGCGGAGTACCTTAGCTTCTTAAAAATATTAATAAGTGTAGTTTAATTCTTACAAATAAAGAAAATGCGATAATTTTTGTGAGTGTGTGTATTCTCATTATTTTAAATATCGCCCCTAATAAAAAATACTTTGGCAAAAAGAAAAACATCCATACACAATGAAAATAAACTTTCAAACTGCAAGAAACATAGTGAGGATAATAATATAGAAGAAGGCTTGCTAAAAGATGGAGAAGCATTAAGAAAAATAAATATGGATATACAACTTCTATAAATATAACTTAAGGTAGAAAAAATACAACACAAGACACTTTAAGCATACAAAACTGTACTGAAATGCAAGATTCTAATAAAAACAAAAATATAATTGAACTTATTCTAGAAATAACACTAAATGAAAATAAAAAGATCAGATTAGTCAAATTAAGAAAAAAACAGCACATCTTAAAAAAAAGATAAACGTTAAAATAGATTAATTATTGGAAAATTTGTTAAGAATTTGTGTCTAGAATGAGTAAGAATTGACCTTTGCGACCCACAGATTTACATGATAATTTTAAATTTGTTTGATAGCTCATGTTAAATAAAGTAGATTAGAACAAAACTTTCATTAAAGCATTCATTAAGTATATTAAAATCACGATCAAAACTTTTTAATTTTGTTTTACGATGAATATTTTCCCTTTAATCCATAAAAGTTTTTACATAACTAAATGGAAAAAATCGGAAACTTTTTTTTTAAATTTTGGCATTTCTAGAAATATTCGTAAGCATAATTATTTTCAGGTGACACTTAGAGGTTACAAGCACTTATCATTTAAAAAACTATGTCTAGATGATGAAGAACATGTCGTAAATTATTATATTTCTGTAATCTGTTTATAGTTTTAGCGGCGTTGTCATTGGTACTTATTTTACATTAATTTTGCATTGTAAATGATTATCTACATTTATATAAAATTATTTGCATTTATAATCTTAAATATAAAAATAATAAACATCCTTAGAATGTTATCTTTATCTCAGATTTGTTTTATATCTTACATTAAATAAAGCAGATAGCAAACTTAGTGCTAATCAGTTATGGTAAAATTGAATGAATGGCTATAACTATATAATGAAAAATGCTAAATTGCTTTCTATTAAAAACAATCGTTGCAAAATTCCGTAAGTTGCGAAAGTCGTCTTCCATAAGACCGAGAAAATAAGGCAAGACTATGTTCAAGAAGGTACAAATTCTAGGAAAATCACAAAAGCACGCCAAAAATTATTATAAACAAAAAGGTTACTGACCTAAAATAAAAATATGTGTGGGGTTTTCCAATAAAAATAATCGTTTCAAAATTCCGTAAGCTGCAAAAGTCAACGGACCCGACTATACAATTATAAATAATGAATCGCACACTGTTTTAGTGTAAGAAAAAAAGAAGACCGAGAAAATATGGCAAGATGATGTTAAAAAAGTACAAATCCTTTAAAAAATCGGAAAATCTGGAAGAAACTAACAAAAGCACACAATAAATTATTATAAATAAAAATGTAATTGACAAATGAAAAAATAGAAAAAATGGCCCTGCTTTTGGTAGGCTGTGGGGCTGTGATTACATTGAAATTCTGAAAAAGTCCTAAAAAAATGTTGATGATCTTTCGGTGACCTTGTCAATTCTTTTAAAAAAGTAACTTACCTATTTTATTGAAGTTAATTTTATTTAATTTTCAAATAATCAGGAGCTTTTTAAACGTATAGGTAGTTCATTAAATTTTTAAAATGTATTATAAATTTTTCGGATTTCCATTTATTTCTATACTACGCTCCATACACTTCAACACAAATTTTTTGTGTGCCTTTCAAACAAATATGTAAATCCTACAGTTACATTAAAATTTAATTTCTCTTTTCTATTCTATTCCTAGCATTTTCCAATAAGAAAGTTCGAATTTCATATCGAATTTTCCAATTAAATGAAACTTTTTATCTTATCCGGAGGAATAAAATTTTATCGCTTCGGGACTAATCCCAGCAATTGAAATTTCCTTTTTCTATCGAAGAAAATGTGATGGATTTAAGAGGAATTTCTTTTCACAAAAAGGATTGGTACGTCAAACGGTTTTCCGTAGATCTGCAAAATCATTTAAAGTATTATTTGTGGCGTAAAAACCACAAGGAACAAGTCGCACGTTGCTACCGCCGACTATGGTTAAAGAATTGAAAGAACAAAATACAAACATCGAATATGTTTTGGCTTTTTTGTTCCAATATACAGTGTGTTTTAAAACTACTAGAAAATGTTTTTTAAAGAATTAAAGTCCATCATGTTAAGAACACTAAACATACAACTGTTTTACAGGACTTCCACATTTTATTTGAAAAATAAACTGTTTTGTGATATTGACGGCAGTTTTTAAGGTAAATTAAGACTTTTTACCGAGTACTTACGAAAAGGAATAAGATACATCAATATTAAAGCTTAGATAAAATATGTCGCGCTTTTATATATTGTAAAGTATTTTTTTACTACTAGCCCTATATACCTTTATTGACTTTTGTTAAGATAGAAAAGTTGTTCATTTGACAGAATATGAGGTTAAGTGATGCAAAGACAAAATGAGAAAATATTTTTCCTTACTTATTTACAGCACAATGTTATTTTATTGTTTATTATACTTTATTTTGTTTATTTATTTTCATTTATCCATATTTTAATAAAACTTCCAGTTCTCTATCATGATTTTATTTTTCAACATAACATAACATTTCGTTCATGTTACTACAACCTCCCTCCAACAACAACGTCAATTCTAATGTGTCAAATGTCAATCATTTAGAACCACAGAACTAAAAGTAATTATTACCATATTTAAGCTTGGTTCACATAACACCCTCTCTTAATACTTACTTAATTATTAAAGTATAAAAAAATTACAAAATGGTTTATTTATTAACCTGAACAAAGAAAAACCGTTTGCCCTATACTAAACCATGAAATATACAAAAAAAAATAATTAAAATTGTATCCAATTATATCAAAACCATGAAACTATTCATTCAGATTATTTTCATCAAACATGTAATAAATTTGACTGTCGTCGGCATAGTAGTGATGCAAGCAGAATTTTAAGCATTTATGTAACTGTGGAGTATACAAAAGAAAAAGGAAAGGTCCAAGAATTGAAGCTTGTGGTACACTACTTGCAACGCTAATCCATTCTGGTGTTTGTAGATTAAGATTAACCCTTTGGAAACGATTTGAAAGGTATTGCTATAAGAGAGAAACCAAAGTATTTCAGCATCGATATCAACAAGTTATGATTAATTCTATCAAATGCCTTTGAATAATCAATCATCACTAGAGTACACAATTTATTATTATCCACTTCTTCCAATATATCATCAGTTACTTTAAGCATTCCAGTAGTGCAACTGTGCGAATTTGCGAGTCTATAATTTTTTCGAAGATTTTCGATAAAGTTGATAGTAATCTTATAGGTCGCACATCCTTAAATTCTTTAGGTTCCTCACAATTAGCTAATGGTATTACTTCTGCTAGTTTCCATTCGGAAGGATAAACATTAGGAATTATACAGTAATTAAAAATGTGTTTAATGAAAGGCAGAATATAAGGGCAGCTATACAAGATCATTTACAATATTTTATATCTATGATCTTTAATTTACATGATTATTTTGGGAATTTTCTTTGTGTTTGTAGTCTTTCTGGACAAATAAAACTATGTTATATTTCTCTATGGTGTAGACGTTTGCACTAGTAATTATGAGATTGGATTAATTATTATTTTTCAAATTATCGTTTAAAATTTTCTTAACAAATACCACGCCAGCTAAATTATTACGGGAAATTTTCGAAAATAATTTAAGCTCTTGTGATATTGTAAGTGAAAATTTTTTCAGCATCTAGTAAGTGCAAGGTGACCGTGGGTAAGATAGTGGCTAAAATTAATTTCTTACGATGTTATATAATTGGTTAAAGTATTATAGTGCAGTCGAATTACCTTTTTTTCATGACTTAAGTCCGAATTGAGGTAGCTAAGTGGAAAGGGGTAGGTTAGGTCTTAGATCTTAGATGCGTGCAAGGGGTGCGTTGTAGGGGTGGAAAGGGGGTGAAAATGGTTTTTTGCAATTTTCAGCGTAAATACGCATTTTAATGAAAAAAGTTAAATGGAAAAGTTGTAGATAATAAAAAAATCGACAACTTTTGTCTAAAACATTTTTTCACATAACCTAAAAATAAAGGCTAAAAAAGCGAAAAACCATAGTTTTCGTTTTTTATTTTTTACTCAGCGAAAAATCAATATTTTGTTATGAAATTCAGTACAGTGATAGCTTTTTGTATCCCAAAAAAGTAGAATTTTTTTTTTACGATAACTCAATTTTTTTCCGACATATTAACGATTTTCGAAAAAAAGACCTCATTTTGTAACGGCTCCCAAGGTCTGAATTTTTATTGTAGACGCCTTTTGAAGGTCTCATTTTTTTCGTAATGACTTTAATTTTCATATACAATAATAAAAAATACTACTTCTAGCAAGAAAAATCGTTTAAAATCGAAAAAACTGAAAAATTCCTAATTTTTCACGCGTATCTTTTTCCTACCCTTCTACACGTTAAATAACTCTCAAAAATATTTCATGTACATGCATTTAATTTATCACACCTTATTGCAGTTTGAAGGATTAAAATAAAGGAAATTATGGACGTCTATATTGATTAAAAAAAATAAAACAATTTATTTTATACGTGCATACGATGGAATTATACAAAGAAAGTACAATTTTACTGTTTCTTATTTTTAATTATATCTCGCCCTTTTGACTTGGCGAATTACATTCTTCTACCTTTTGTACTTCTACTTCATCGTCATCTTCATCATTTTCGTCTTCATTTTCATCATCTCCGTCTTCATCTTTATCATGTTCGTCTTCATCTTTATTATCATTTTCTGATTCTTCTTCGTCAGATTCGACATTTTCTTTCTCTTCTAGCATGCGATTCTCATCTTGAAATGCATCGTTTTGGTCAACGTGTTCTGAAGGATGTACATTGGCAATTTCTGTGATTGATTGCTCGATATTAGTACAATCATTAACGCCGTAGCAATTCGAGCATAAATTCGTACACTTTAAACCGTGTTTTCGACAACTGCATCTTGAAGAACTGTAACCTTTTTTGCAACTGCAGGAAATTTTTTTTAGCAGATTGTCTGGAATTAACTGTCCTTCAGTGTACTTTGGCATCAAAAATCCTTCCGAAGTTTGTTTCCAGCCCCACTCCTTAGGATTTTTGTATATAATATATATACACGTATATATAGTACAGTATATTCACGTTTGATGACGGCAAGTACATTTAAAAATAATATAGAAACGATTCACAAAATATACAAAGCTACTACTAAATAACTAAGTTATGACAATCAGTGGAATGATTTTTTTAAATTTTTGTAATCAATATAAACGTACATGATTTCCTTTATTTTAATCATACAAACTGCAATAAGGTGTGATAAATTAAATGCATGTACATGAAATATTTTTGAGAGTAATATAACGTATAGAAGGGTAGGAAAAAGATACGCGTGAAAAATTATGAATTTTTCAGTTTTTTCGATTTTAAACGATTTTTTTTGCTAGGAGTAGTATTTTTTTATTATTGTATATGAAAATTAAAGTCATTACGAAAAAAATGAGACCTTCAAGAGGCGTCTAAAATAAAAATTCGGACCTTGGGAGCCATTACAAAATGAGGTCTTTTTTTCGAAAATCGTTAATATGTCGGAAAAAAATTGAGTTATCATAAAAAAAAAATTCTACTTTTTTGGGATACAAAAAGCTATCACTGTACTGAATTTCATAACAAAATATTAATTTTTCGCTGAGTAAAAAATAAAAAACGAAAACTATGGTTTCTCGCTTTTTAGCCTTTATTTTTAGGTTATGTGAAAAAATGTTTCAGGCAAAAGTTGTCGATTTTTTTATTATCTACACCTTTTCCATTTAACTTTTTTCATTAAAATGCGTATTTACGCTGCAAATTGTAAAAAACCGTTTTCACCCCCTTTACACCCCTACCACGCACCCCTCGCACGCATCTAAGATCTTGGATGGTCGCCTTTCGATTTGTAATTATCAAACCTACCCCTTTCCACTTAGCTACCTCAATTCGGACTTAAGTCATAAATTGGTCACTTTTTCACGTAATTCGACTGCACTATTAGGTTTATTGATCAACTACGGTGGTAGTAAAATTAAAACAGCTATTCGATGTTTTATTAATGTTTAACGCTAATAGATTCCTTGCCGCAAATTATATTTAATAAGTCTAAGTTGTCTTTCGCTGCTAATATAAAATTTTAGAAAAAATACTGCGTTCCCGTAATTTTCTCTGTGAAATAGGATGAATTCATGCCTGGATAATTTTTCTTATAAAACTGTTTGATGTAAAATTTCTAACCGGCGCGTAGCGGAGGCTTGAATTTTGGTATTTAAATTTCTGTGGAAGAATTTTCGTATTTGTTAACTGATTAAATCAACACCAAACATTGGAAAAATATTCACCGAATTTCTACGTGAATGAATAAGTAAATTAAAAATGTGTGGTAAGCTAAAAACAATAGTAACAAGTTAAATATGTTTTGATTTTTTTTGGTGCTTAATCAACTAAGTATTATTTAAAACAGCTAAGGTTAAAGAGTCTACAATAGTGTACTGTGTAACAAGACTTGTATCTAACCCATTACGTAACCCATTACAGTGCGTAATTTGATTACGGCTCGTGGAACGAACTATACTTTATCTACGCTCGGAGAAGTGCTCATAATTTCATTACTACCAACAAAAATCGTGTAATGTGTTGCCCTATATTCCTCTTTTAATTTAATACCTACTAATTAAATCTAGTACTAAAAGCTTTTCTATGTTTTTCGTTTTACTAAATGTATTTAAATAGACCAAATAAAGTATTAAGTAGATAAAAATTTTATTGTAATTTTATTAAACAAAGAAATTGGAGTTTTTTTTAATGCACGTAGATGTTATTAGATCTCATTGCGCATTGCGCATCAAGGAATATCAACAGTGCCATTTTTGATGTTTACAGAAATGGGACAAGTAATAACGTTTTGACAGTTTAATTGTTATAAATTTACAATTAAAATGAGTGAAGTTTGATATTCAAATAAACTTGGTGAATGTAAGTACTTAAACTTACAACTGCACTCTCAAGTAGCTACATTGTTCAAGTTAAATAACATATGTTAAAAAAAGCTAATATCCTTAATTAAGCTTCTTGATTAAAACTTCTTTATTTATTATCTTTTTGTTTGTGTATAACAATGGTGGCATTAAAGAAATGTCCAAAGGAATTTCTAAAATATTCTCCACCTAAAATAACTTTAATTAAAAGTCTCTGTAAATGTTTTAAATTTTTTTGGTTAAAATTAGGTACCTAGCATGAATTGCAGTAATTTCAATTATACAGTAAGTGCCACAAAAACCCTTTTCATTTGTCAATATTTACTTTTTTTTCGTTTTTGCAAGTCGGTTTCATTACTAACTTTTTACCGTATTCCCTTTTACTTTGTAGGTACCCATTCATTTTGTTTAAAACGTGGCTAGAGACATTCTTGAGGTAATTTATGCTGTTTTATTGCGATTAGCGCATTAAAGTTAATTTTTACGTTTTTGCGTTTTGACAAAAGAAAAATAAAGCACCTTTTCAGGTGCTTTGTTTTTGTTTAACATTGCCAGACAATTATAAAACACGTTTAATTTCTTTGGGTTTTCAACATAGCTTTAACATTATTAAAACTATATAATAGTATATTAAACAACGCATTTCATTTGGCTTTCTGTTATAACACGAGGTCAAATTTAAATAACGAATCGCGAAACTATGAGTTTTTTAAAGAGCGAGTGTCACAACAGCCAGTAATTTATACCATTTGACAGTTTTGAAATTTAAATTATCAAATGTTAATGTTTTGAAATATTTTAAAATAAATAATACTCCAATAATAATATATTATATAAGTAAATGATGATATTTATATTCACAAATACTTTTATAAAGAACAATATAAAATTAATAAACTACTATTAGCCACAAATGGCATTGTTAATAGTCTTAATAGTGATTAGATACTTCACTCATGTTCCCAACCATTTAATACAAAAATTTGCGTGCGTAGAAGTTACATTACGATACGAAAATCCGTTTTATAATGAGGATTTTTATAAGTGCAAAATATAAAAATTATACATATTCATTTAATCTTTACCACTCGTCCGCTAGCTTATAATTATGCCAATTCACTATTATTCTTGCTAAACATATTGATATGCCAGCAAGATTGTTAAGCTGTAATTTTTAGGAAGAAATTAAAGAGGATTCTAAATTTTTATATTCTCATACTTTCATCCTAGCAAGTTTGCTAAAAATTAGAACTACCTAAATCTTCTTGCTCCAAAAAATGCTAGAAAATTACTACGGTGCTTGAGCGGTCCTGAGATGTGACTTTACATCTAAGCCATGCAATTCTCATTCTGCCCACAGACCAATGATCCATAGAGCAAAGAGCCTCTAACTTTGCCAATCGGATCCGACGTGAAACTGCAGTTGTCAACTATTTGTATCAAGAATTCTTAAGATGCGCTTAGCACAGATAGTTGCGAGAGATAGCCGACACTCTGTACAGGATATGGCACGTGAAGAAGAAGTTCAGATTAATAGACTAATACTAATAGACTAAGTAAAAACCATAATTTTCCTAAGATATTTGTGTAATAATAATAATAATGCCTTAATTAAATATTGAAATAGCAAATATACAAAATGCCTCTGGCTGATATTTGCATTTGGTAAATAAGAAGAAAAAGTTTCATTGAAATCTAGTCAATTCTAATAATTGTATTCGTTTCTAAACTGAACATACTAATCTGTCCCTGGTTACGTAAAGTTTGGAAACATTCCAAATAACCTTAGGCAACCACAGATAATTTTCAACTATTCTTCAAATACATAGTTGGAAAGTTCGGCTTTCAAAGCGGCCACAATCATACTTAAAATACAACGTAACCACAGTGAACGATGGAAAACGTAATAGTTAGGGGTTAGTTATATACACAGACAAATAAACATTGAAACATAAGTAAGAACATTAAAAGTTAAACTTTTTAAAGAAACTTCCACTTTCGTTTTAAAAATTGCTTTTTAAAAACTCAACGACGATGCTCGTTAAATCGAAACAGAGAAGAAGTTTCATTAAAAAGTTTAATTTTTAATATTTTTAGTAAGATGAACTTCCACCTAGTAAGGTTTGATACAAATTTCATTGAAGCAAAATGTATAGAAAATAGATTTTATTAAAAAGTTTCATAAAATAAAAGATTTTTTTTTGTAGTACAGAAAAAAATTTAAAATGTAAATACACATAACATGGAATCCGGTATAGATATTGGATTTTACAGATGATCCTTAGGAAAATTGAATATGTGAACGTAGGGGTTTGCAATCTAAATCTAAATATAGATGAAATAGTTGTTTGAATTCAGTATATTTTTTTCCATTAGGTTTAAAATAGTGGGTAAATTGAAAAAATAAAATAAAAATAACATTTACTAACAATAATTCACTTAGCAACTTATTATTTTTATTTATCAGTCAAATTTTCATTTTCAAGTTTAAAACAAGTTACCCTTATTTCTACTAAGAATAATAACTATTCGTTAAAACTTAACCTCCACAATTTATTAAAATAATCGCTTTTAAATTACAATGACAGCTGTTTTGCTAGAATTAGCATCGTCAGATTGACATACGAGTATTAAAGTTACATTTTATTTGTTGGTAGGTACCTGCTGTTATTTAGGTAGTATTAAGGCTAGACCCAGTATGGAAGTAATAAGACAACAATATTAAAACCTAGATGTTATTAGCTCTAAGGGACTATCAGTATAAATGTGCAGAAGAACTTTCCAGATTTATTTGTTCATTAACAACTTTAAATTGTGGATCTGCTTGATGTCTTTTTATTTCAAGTTCTTTTTTTTAATAAAACGTGGAAGCTCCTACCATCCCCTTTCCCAGAAATTAGCTTCTTTTTGATCCTTATTTCATAGATGTTTCTCCGTACCTTTTTTCAAGATTTTTTTAATAGAGAGATTAATATAATCAAACAGTTGGCAGTTAACAACCACTATCCAATGGGACTTATTCATAAGTGTTATTTTGACGTTTATTGTAAATTCAGACTTTCTATTAACATTATACATGAACATACTGCAATGTCATCAAAAAACTTTGTTGGTTCATTGTTGTACGTGGGAGATATTTCATATAAGTTATCCAATGTTTTCAAGAAACATAATATTAATTGTGCTTTTAAAACAAACAACTCCATTTCCCGCTAAGTTAATATAAAAGATCCTACACCTTTGCTACACAAATCTGGAGTTTACAAATTATCTTGCTCTGATTGTAATGCAGTATATATTGGTCAATGTGGAAGAAGACTTGAAAATCGTATTCTTGAATTGTATTAGGAAATATATTAATTCGGAATATAAGAACTCACCGCCTAACGTTACTAATCACATTTTATTTTAAAATCACTCGAGTGATACATTCGAAATCAAACTTTTACATACATGTAACAAAAGCCAATAGGTTGAATTTGTTAGACTCTTTGGAGATTAGATCTTCTTTGTTAAATACCTCAGTCATTTGTCTTAATGAACAAATACAACCCAATAATAACTACATTTTCTTAAATTTACCTTTTGATATTATTAAGTGACTTGTTTTGATGCTTTCTTTTTCTTGTTTGTCTAGATGTTATTAGGTTTGTTCCAACCAAGCAAAGAACCGTTCTAAAACGGTAATATTACCACTCACGGGACCTAATTAGTGCACTGCGCAACTCACTACACCACTGCGCACAAAAATTACTATTTTAGAATGGTTCTCTGCTTGGTTGGAACAGACCTATTGTTAATGAGTCCTTTACTCGCAAATTAGTTCTGTTGTATCTTTTGATTACTTCATGTAGTAGTGCTCATAGAATTACTCTGTATATTCTAAAGATTATGTATAACTTTATTCTTCACGGTTTATTTTCTTTAATTCTTATTTGGTTCTTTTTCTTCTTTCGATGTTCGTACATTGTTTAGGTATAACAATGTTATAATCCCTTCATATTTTACGTCCTTCCTTTGACCTTTTAGTTGTTTTAAAAAAAATTCCGTTTTGTCCCTCTATTTTTTCCCTATATGTCTATTTTCACTTATTTATATTATTTTACCCCATAATTTTTTTTATATTTTATACAACCTAGTTACATATTCATATATTTTACTGATGTAACTTTTAATTTTGTACAAGTGTATTTACTTTTACATGATAGGTAAGCTTTTCTTTATTACTTTTATGCCTCACTCATTTTACTAAGTTGTCCAACTTTATATTTATTATTGTTATAGTTCCTGTCGTTACCTTACTGTATCTTTTTATTTTTAGACTGATGATGGTCTAAGACCGAAAATAGTCGCGATTTTTATATTTTTACCATTAAATTTGTTGTAGTTTGACTTAGTGTTTTATTGATATTTTATATCATCCACATTTGATTTATGAATCATTCCTTCGATATTAAAACGTGGAAGTTAAGTTTAAACAAATAGTTTATTATTCTCAGTAAGCTGGACTTTCACATAGTGAGGGTTAGTACAATAAACCTTTTTTCCACCATAAAAATGTATTATTAGTAAATATTACTTGTAAGAGTTGGTAAATTTATTACATCAACCTTTACTCTGTAAAAGTTCATCTTACTAAAAAATAAAACTTTTTAACAAAACAATATTTTTATTTAAAAACTAGCGAAACAGATGTCATTTGGATTTATAAGACAATTATATAAAAGTAAAAGTTTTGTTTAAAAGTTCATAATAAGTAAATTAAGTATGTAAGAACAATGAACTTTGTAATAAAACTTGGGAAGCACTTGAATTCCGAAGAGAATTATCAGGTAGTATTATCATTTCTTTGATATAACAATTTCTCAATATAAATTTTTTTCGAAAAAATTCTTTGACTAACCGTACCAATTTTTCCGACCATCCTCCTGTGGAAGGATATAATAATAATGCAGTTAATATTTTTAACCGAGGAGAATTCAGAAATTTGGTTCCAGTCAACGTTCTTCGCCAAATTTTTTGCGTCAATCATGCTAGTAGCATAATCTGAAAAAATAAATGATACTCTTCCTTCCCTTCCTACAAACGTCCAGACGCACAGGTTAGGTTAGGTTCGGTTCTATGTGGGTGGTCGTTCAACGTCCATCCTACAAGGATCTGAAAGATGTAGTGCCTGACAGAATCTGCGGTCCGCACTCTCTGTCAGTTCAATTGTTTTCATATGCCCATTAAAGCAACTGTGTCCAGTGAGTAGTCCTATCATAATTCGTAGGTCCTGTCTGCTCATATATAGCTGTTCTTTTCAGAGAGATCTTCTACAAATGCCTTTGAGTGTCTTAAACCTTTTAGCTTAAACTACTGAGAACGTCTCCTCCGATCGATATTCGATATTGTTTCTCTAGCTATTTGCTATGCCTAAAAATGGTTCCGGGCCTATAAATATTCCTTAAGCACCTTTTATGGCTAAGAACCTTAAAATAGATTACAAGCTCATAATATTGGTGAAAATTACTTAAAACAGAACAAAAAATATAATCAAAGTCAAAGGGGAAATATCTACAATATTTGCAAATTCAGGTTGAAGACAAATTTAAGACCAAGCTAAAGCTAAAATCACTAGAACTGGTTTTTTGTACAATATAATAAACATCAGTGCATGGCTTTAGCAGACAATATTGTGATTCTTGCAGATGCAAAACAGAGCTTACAACAGGCTGTGTACAGATTGAAAGAAATAGCAAAAGTAATGATACTAGAGATAAGCACAGAAAAAATTAAATTTATGATATGAACAGATAGAAGTTTCACGAAAGGAAATACAACACAAACTGGAAAAGGTGTACAAAGTTAAAGTTAAAAGTAAATCTGTATAAGACCAACAGTTACTTTTGCCTGCGAAACGTGAAATTTTAGACGCATATAGAAATGCTGTATGGGAGAGAAAGGTATTGAGAAAGATATGAGGTTTAAAATAAGTAAACAAAGAATAGGAAAGAAAAACAAAACAAGAGCTAAAAACTTTAAAAACGGAACCTGGTAAAACTGGCATGGTAAAAATAAAAAAGTTATGGTGGATGGGACATATATACAAAAAACATAATAAAAAAAGTATTGGAAGAAAAAAAGAAGAAGTAGGCCAAGGGGATGGTAAAAGAAAGTAGTAAATGATTAAGATTCCTTAAAAATAACAAAATGTGAAAAAGTGTTTAGGCAGAAAGAAATGGATGGACGTCACTAAAAAGCCATGGGCCAACTAGGCCTGTAGAGCTATGAATATATAAATATATACCTTTTCTGGCTAGAAAATCTCTTTAATGCCGGTATGCCCAGGTTCCCAAAGTAAGGCTACTTTATAAGTAAATCATCCATAGCACAAATGTGACTGATTGGTTAACGAAGAAAAATATTAAAATCAATGTCATCTATAGCCCTATAGATAGGCCGAACCTAGTTGCTGTTATTTAATAAAATAAATTTTGTGACATTGATTTTGATAATTTTCTTCGTTTAAGGCTACATTGTTATTTTCCCCTAGATGTATTAGATCCTAAAGGCATTTCCAAAATAACATGGAATCTATCCGATTTGATTCCAATGACTTTAGCGCCACCTTGCTATCGGAAATGATTTTTATAGTTTTGTTCTTGCAGTCACGCTTATGCATCTTCTGCAGACACATTTCTATTGCAAGACGCACAGGTGTACAATACTACAAAAACTTTTTCATCATATTTTAAAAATAAGGGTGTAATGAATGTGATGGAAAACAATATATAAAGGAATACTATTTGACGTACTGAACTTTCCTTACTAAACTTTTAAATTAATTAAATTAAGATTTTTGTATACAAATTTAAAATTCTGCCCAAATTTTAGCAAATTTAAAATTAATTTATATCATAGACATATTTAAAAGAGACCTATGTATCTGCTTTAATTTTTTATAATTTCAGGTGAAGGCAATTGTATCCTAAACAAAAACAATATAACGAAAATATTATTTTAAAAAAGTATTAAAAATATAAATATTTTTTTACATTATCAGAAATTATTTTATTCCAAAATTACAATAAATATTTGATTGTTTGTCATTCATTTTGCTTTATAATACTTCATGCATTTTTATTAAAAGTAAATTTCAACATAATTAAAACAATTTTGCGGAAACATTGGTGTATCGTATACAAATTTGCATTAATTTATATGAGCATAAATAATTTTGAATGAATATTACATATTTAATGAAATTTATTTAAATTTTTTTCGCGAGTTCAGCAAAATTTAGGCCTTATCTGTTCGAAAGCGTAACAACAGACATCAAAGGTTCAGTGGGTTTTACCCTTTTTTATACATAAATTATTTATTTGATCAAAAAAGAAATAAATATAACAGTATGAAAAAATAAGTTATATTAATTACAGTTTTTTAGACAAAATCCTAAATTGCAAGATCACTTGATCTTACCCTATTGGAATTTTTTATAGGGTCATGTGAAAAATAAAAAATGTTTATAAAATTAAACCACATGATTTAGATGACTTAAGAAAACGAATAACTCTTACTCTGCTAATATTGCCGGAAGTATTACTTTTAAAATTGTATTGGAAATATTGTACACAATATGTACTATTTTTTCTAACTTTTAATTTCTTTAGTTTGTTTAGAAAATATTAGTGACATTTTCTGTTCTTTCTTATTAATTAATTAATTAATTTATCAAATGTAATGGATAGCCATTAGTTGTAGCAGTTTGGTTTTACGATCTCACTTTCTTTATTATAGTTATTTTTGTCCATTGGAATTGAAAATGCATTTTTGTATCATAGAATTTGATGTTGCTAATTTATGTTATATAAAATGATTTGATAGCAAATTATTAATATTTTTAATTTCCTAAATCTACAAAATTATTTGAATTATTTTCTTCAACTTCTAAAGTAAAATTAATTTTAAGATGCTAGGTATTAATATAATTAAAAAATATATCTAACTGTCGTTCGCTACCTACAAAACATATCTATACTAAAATACAATATTGTTTTTATAACTAGAAATAAAGTTTGTGTTTTCTATATAATTATCCCAAAACATATTTCCTTAGATTGGAGAAATAGGACTTCCAATTGGAAGACCCCTTATTTTGGATATATACTTTGTTATTAAAATTAAAATATTTTTTAACCAATTCATATATACTAAGTGACATAAAAATCCAAACACCCAGTTTAAATGATTTTGTTTTAATAAAATTTGGTGAATTTATTTATTTTACTGAAATAAACAATTGATAAAATTTTCAGTCTTATCAGTTGAACATTCTGGTTTCTATACTACTTATTTTGAAATCCATTAACAATCCAAAAATAAATATTGTAGCCGTAATAAAGATCCAAATTTTGCGGATTTTGGTTCTTGACATTCTTTATGATTGGTTACGATGCCTAGGGTACGGAGACCTTTACGATTTCGTCAACTTAGTGAGTTTGATAGGGGTCTTATAGTAGAAAGCTGGATTTTCTTTTCGGGAAATTGCAGTTAGAGTGCAAAGAAGTGTAGACACCGTGGTTAGGTGTTGTCAGGCATGGCTTCGAGAAGGCCGTACGCAAATAGCAAGGGGCTCTGGACGCCCCCGTAGAACAACAGACCGTAAAGATCGCCGCCTAAGATAATTGGCCTTAGGGGACCGTTTCTCCACTACCAAGTCCATTGCAAATGAATGGTTTGCAGAACACGGAAGACCCATTGGCCTGTTTTCATACCGATTACACTGGGTCCTCCCTTTAACTCCAGAACACCGACGTAATCGTCTTGAGTGGTGCAGAGAACGGTCACTCTGGGATCAGGAATGGAAAAGTATTGTCTTTAGTGACGTGTCTCGATTTTGTTTAGGCATGCACGATGGTCAAGCGAGGGTTAGAAAACGACGTGGCGAAAGGAGAAATCCACGGTTTTTTGTTAAAAGGCATGTTCATCAAATTGTTGGAGTTATGGTTTAGGGTGCTTTAGCGTATGGTTCGAGAACACCTTCAATCTTCATCAGAGTAACATGAACACGCAGCGTTATATCCAAGAAGTTGTAGAACCCCATCTTTTACCCTATCTTGACACCTTGGCAAACCCAACTTTCCAACAAAGTAATGCCCGACCACATGTCGCAAGACACAATAGACTTCTTTCAACATAATGATGTCACATTGTTACCTTGGGCACCAAGATCTTCCGACTTATACCCAATTGAGCACGTGTGCAATAAGATGGGTAGGAGATTGCTCAATTTGCAACGTCCTCCTCACACTCTAGAAGAACTTCGAGAGGAGTTGGTGGTTGCCTGGAATGAGATAGTACAGGAGGAGATTGACTACCTGATCAGAAGCACGCCTTGGTGCGTTGGAGGATGCGTAACACATCGGGGTGCATCCACAGATTATTAAAGGTAAAAGGGCCTTAAAGCAATGCAATCATTTTGAAATTTTTATCATTTACTAATTATGCTTCAGTAAGTACTTATACAAAATTTTATAAAAATAAAATCATTTAAATTGGGTGTTCGGATTTTTATGTCAGTATATTATTAAATAGATCAATGATACCTGTTTTTTACCTGGATGGATATTTCTATATTTTGTGAATTATATTTATTTAATTTTTTGTTTAAAACTAATGAGCTCTGTTTTGAATTAAACATATGTGCTAAAATTGGCAGATATGGAGTTTTTGTTTGATAGCAGATAAAACCTCTAAACATATTCCATGTGAGTGAAAAGTTCTTTTGAAGAAAGTAATTACTGAAACCTATGCGGGTGAATCACAACAGTTTAATGAGTTGAAGGAATGATCCAGGTCTCAAATGTGGCTGTGTGTATAACAGTAAATATTAAGTTGAACGGCAAAGTAGAATGAGTGAGGTACGCTAAAAAAAATAAGTACAAAAGTAATTCATCTAATATTGTTAACTTCAATGCATCCATAAAGTAATGTCAAAAATAACATTAGTCCAAATGTTTAAAAAATCATATTAAATGGTGGATGAAAAAGAAGAAAAGTTAAAGAAAATATTAAGTTAATAATTAAAATTTGTAGTATAGAGGAGGAAGAGGTTATTAAGAAACACTAGTAGTGTATAAGGTCCTAAGAAACGACATAAAATGAAGAAAAAGAAATTCAAACATCGTTCTGAACAATGTAGAATTATTGAAACGTAAAGAAAAATTATTCCAATAAAAACTCGATATGCTCTAATGGCAATCGAGGAGATATACAGAGAATACTCCTCAATTGGGAGAGTCCAAGACGAAAATATTAAGAGACGTTGAAGAACACTAATGAAAGGGGGAATAGAAACCACAACATAAGTGGAAGCTTGGGGGTTAGTTGGAATAAAATCCAACCAAAAGACCAACAATAATAGCAACGAGATGCTCATATCGGGGACAGAACGACAACTGAAAAATTAATCCAACAGGAAATTAAAAAAGGAACTGATTGTCATTAACAACGATTGACAATGGAAAGTTATATTAAATTATTGTGGTTTGAGTTGGTGTTTTATTGATATTTTAGTTTAATAGGTCTATTAAAAAATACCAAATTATAAAAGATTCTTTAAAAAGGGCTACCTCAACAGATTTAAAAATCTATTAACTATTATCTATAAAAATATTAACTTTTACTTTAATTTTTAAAAAATATTTTATTTGTTTATATACCAAAAATTGTTCTATGCCTTTAAATATTGATTTTTAATGCATTCTAGTAATAATTACTTGTTTGATCGGTTAATGACACAAAAGCTGACTCTGCTGTTTCATCGTCATTCTGTCCGAACATTCACAACATTTTCGAATATTAAACATTTGCGGTATGAATTTCCACTGGCTGGGAATCTTAACTGCAAAGCATCTCATTAAAATTCGATTTCGGGTATGAATACTTCCCGAAAATATCGATAACTGAGACTTATACTGACATTATGGCTGCAAGATAGGAGAGTGCCATAGACCGAATATAATTTTACATAATAGATAGCTCTTTGTGGCGTGAAGGATTAAAACAATATTGTTTTAATGTTAAGTTTTATTCCATACAAATATTAGGGTTTTCTTAAATAGATTTCGACTAGGTTCGTAGGTACAATTGTTTTGCAAAAATGGATCTGCGACTTTTAAAAAATTGTAGTAAAAGTTTATATTTAAGGACACCATAAAATTTTTGGAAATGATTTTTTTTCCTCGGAAACAACTAAAAATAGTAAAAATTTTTAAATTCAATAAAATTTCCACAACTTTAATATTTATATAGTTTAAAAAAAATTTTTATAATTATTGACTTCATTTCGGACATATTTCAAAATAGTAAAAATATCACCAACTAATGTTGCCAGTTTAAAGAAAGATATCTGTCCTTGTATATTATATATAACTATTAAAAATGTATCTTATTATATAGAAAATATAAATCTATCGTACAATACTAAATTTAATGCATTTATGAATAATAAAAAAATAAATATAAAAATATTTGTTCCATTAAAATAAAATAAATAAAAGCAACATTTCCCGAACAAAATTCTAAAATATGTAAAATTCTCTTCTTGACCAACTAACACAGATCAAAGTATATAGTTTTAACAACAACAAATAGATAAAATAAACATAAACAACAAATAAGTGGGAAAATAAATTAAAAATTAACTTTCATGGTATTACAACATATTTGACGGAAATAAAAATAAACCTTCATCATCAGATAGACAAATTTCCGAAGATTGAAGCTTATTTGGATAGTACAGTTTACTTGCTAGTTTTAAAAACGCTTCCGTACGATTCGAAGAAGATTCTTGGCGATATTTATAAAAATTGCTAAATTCCCAGATGTATGTGCGTTTTATAACAAAACAATGCTAAAAACTAGCTATTAAAAACTACAAAAAACAAAGCATAAAATTTGGAATAATTAAAATTGACTAAAAGTATACCAGTTTTATTTTCAAATACTTGATACAAGTAAAGTAATTCTTAGCAACAATGAAAATTCATTTGAATTTTTAAATTGGCCAATAAGAGGTTCTGACAAAATATACAGTTTTTTAAAATAAACAATAAAGTTAAAGATTCTATGAAATAAAATTTTGTGTTTTAAACTATCTTAAGAATGTTTATTTTACTCAAAAATATTCTCAAGTTTAATATAACTGCCGCATTTACAACAGGTAAGTGATAGGTTATGTTTACTTTAAACCTACATTTTTAGCAATTTTTGTATTTCTTAGTGTTTCTGCGGAAAGAAAAAACTTGAGTTTCATATTCATTACAATGTCCTAGATAAATTTTTTATGGAAATCGCGTTCACCAAATTTTACATATTTACTCATTCTCGTAGAGCTGTGACAATTACTGTCATTTGCTTTTGTCCAATAAAGTATTTGCGAAATTCGCCTATTTCACAAACTGTACTTTTAATATCCATCTATAAAATGAATTCAATTTTGTAGTATATGATTTAATCTTTCGGAACACGTGAGACAATTTTTATAACAAGAGTACACGCTCCGGACTGAGTCTACAACTTGAGAAATTTTTTTAACTAAAACCTTGTATGTGAGTTATCAAGGAAAATCAAGTATTATTGACCATTTTTATTTAATTAGTATGATTTTTAATACATTCCCAGCATATAAAAGTACTCCAGACACATAATTTTTACACCTTATGCAAGAGTATTTGGTAGGTCGATTTTTTCGGTCTCACAACTACAACGGCCTTGTCTGAGAACATTGTTTTCATTTACTATTGCTAGACGTTGTTTTGGTTCCTCTTGGCGAGTCAGTTGAGCTCGTTGACGTAAATGATTGTCTACTAATTGAAAAGACAAATTTGGTAAAAACTCTCTTTTTCTCATATTATTGGACTGTTAAACTTGGGAATCACAATTATTGTATTGATACCAAAACATTTAGCATGCAATAAAATACGATTATTATCCATTTTCAGGTATTTCTTGCACAATTATATGAAGCGCAAGGTTTGTTAACTGTATCGACGCCACCCTTAGTATTATTTTAGTCCATAACCATCTCTGCTTTTCCTGTTATCGGGTCAATGTTGTCGTGATAATATGTAGGCTGTATTCTAATAAAACAAACTTACTTATTGGGTTTATGTTTATAAAAAACCAGCGTTACATGTGCACCAATAGCAAATATATCAGATTGAATACGTCGCGATTTAAAATGACTAGAAAATACTTTTTGATAACTCTCTTTTATTCTTGCTAATTGTACCCAGCAATGTTAATTTCTAAAATCTTTGAAATATGTTTAAAATCTGATTGCCCAAGACTATTTACCGCCTTTAAAAGCCTATTTTGCATATTTTCAAGCATTTACAAAAAAACATTTTGCTTAAAATTTTATAATGTTATTTTTACAAAAATAGTCTAAATCGACCACGTATAACAGGAGAATAGCGTAAAAATTCCAAATAATTATTTACAAAACTGACTATATATTCCCATCCAAATCTATCAGTGTTCGACCCACTACTTACTCTACTGATTGCACCAGTCCATTCAGCGTTTTAAAATAACTTTATTTACATTACTTTTAAGCATTTTCAACAGAAAAAAAATAGTAAAAGTCAAAGTAAATACCTTTGCGGTGCTGCCTTCGATATTTGGGCAAAACCTTTTTTACGTTATTTTTTATAAAAAATGGTCTGTATTCACTAAATTAACCCTGTAAAACAAGAAAAAAGCGTTAAATTTAGAAAAATTTTAAATATCTATCAACAGAATTGGTCAATTTTGACTTTTACCCCACCATTTTACCCCTCATACATTCTCACACAAATTTATCGGTGTTCTACACATCCTATCAAACAACTGGTTGCACCAGTCGATTAAGCGCCTTTGAAAACCCAATTTTTCATATTTCCAAGCATTTTCAAAAAAAATTTTCTTTGACTTAAGAAAATGACAAAGCAAATAACTTTGCTTTGAAGTGTGCTACATATTCTATTGAACAACTGATTACACCAGTCAATTCAGTGTCTTAAAAAAACCTTTTTTCATATTTTTAAGCATTTAAAAAAAAATTTAGTTCAAAAAATGGCAAAGCAAATACCCTTGGGTTGCTGCTTTTTAATTTTCCTCAAAATTTTATTTACGCTATTTTTAAAAAAATTATTTTGTACCCAATAAACCGACCTTGTAGAATACTAAAAATGCGTCAGAATTGCAAAATTCCAAATAACTATCAACAAAATTGGCTACTTTTGACATTTACGTCACCATATCAACCCCCACTTACATCCCCATCTAAATTTATCAGTGTTCGGCACACCAGTCAACTAAGCGACTTAAAAAACCGTATTTTCCATGTTTTTAAGTATTTTCAACCAAAAAAAGCAGAGTACTGCAAAATCAGTCATGTGCCACGAGTTTTTTAAACTATTTTTTACAAATCGCAACCATAAAGATGTATAACAAATTAAAAAAAAATTGAATACTATAAAAGATTTTAATCTTAATCATGTGTTATGGTCATTATTATTACAAATTTTAGTTTAACAGCGGACGAAAAAAAATGCGATTCTATTTAGCTAGATCATAAAAGTTATCCTATATTTATATTTTTTACTGAAATTATTTTGTGTTACCTTAAGAATTAACTTAAGGATTAACCGAAAATAGGAATTTCTATTGTCAACCAAATGTCACACAAATCGTGTCTGTCTAAACAGTCCAATCTCTCGACAAAAAAAGTTTCTAAACCAGTGTCACAAAGTGGCACTTTGTGGCACTGTTTTCAGAGTTACAAAGTAGATTTTCTATACGTGAGTTATAATCAATAATTTCTTTACTTTGTCAAAAAGGCAAGGTAACAATCATTGGAGTTTCTCTAGCAAACAAAACAACTTTTTCAGGCGGCATCTACAAGATTATACTGGTTAAGGGCCTACACGCAACAGGTAACCTTATAAAAGTAGAGAAAAAACTGGGTCAATGTGTGCCCAGCCTATTGTTTTAAGTAACATGAATGTTTTTGTAATATTGTATTATTTTTTATTTATTTAAATTAACCCAAACTGATTTAATTTTAGTGACCCAATTATTTTGTCTTCAGATTTGGCTTGTCTGGAAGCTTTTGCATCCACTGAACGAACCTAAAAAAAGTTTTGTTTTTGTGTTTTCCCATATATAGTTTTTGAAGTTAGGATAAACTCCATTTAAGGTATATATTAGCGAATCTGGTGTGAGAAAAGAGATTTTAAAATACTTACTTTAAAAAGATCACCCAAAAGATAAGTTTTAATAAATTATATTCTTTAATAACAAGCGAAAAATTTTTTTGTGAACCTATTTTAATTAAAAAAATTAGAGGTACTTTTTATCTTTACTAGTCTCTGAAAATAAAAAAAAGTATGTGAACAAGCATATACCTAAGAACATTTTTATTTCTAAAAGTCAGGGCGTTTTATTAAATTTTCGAAGCTCTATTACTTTTCAAGTCATCGTCATATTTTCAGGTTCGAAATTCTAAAAGTATCCTCTCGGAAGACTTTCCAAATAAAAACTTTTAAATAGTGTTTTTATGTCGAAGCCAACTTTCATTTACTCAGTATATTTTTTTAAAGTTTACCATTTTTTATTTAACATTTTGAAGAATTATTTAATTTTATATTATCTGTACACAGTTTCAGAAGAATCTAATTAATCAAAATATTAATGCACTACCTAGTAGTTTAAGGAAAAGCTGATTAAAATACATCCCATTTGAGAAAATAATTTATTTTATTGCAAATTAGAACATAATATATAATACCAAAATTAATAAAAAAATTTGACGGGTCACCATTCACTTCCGTTTCATATGAGATGTCAATGAGAGGGCAACCAACAACACATCCAATAATTTTTGGTTTTGAATTGATAATAATTATTTTGTTGTAAAGATCGCTATGAAAATACGCTGATAAGTTAATTAATTTTTATTTTTGAATAATTGGGTGAACTATTAAATAAGCAGGGAAACATTTTTTTAAATTTTTTCTTTGCATCAGTCAACCTCACATTCTGTTAAATGAATTGAGATTTAGTTCTAATCCAGTATTCCTGTATTTTTCTACCTTGGTTAATAATGAACTATACTTTATTACCTCAAAAAAAGTTAGAAAGGTAGGTTAAGAGGCTAGTAGTGAAAAAAAGATTTTACATTTTAGTGTTCAAATGATAATTATAATAAAAAGTTAGACAGTGGGGTACAATTTATTACGTTAATCTTGATCTACCAATTAGGACTGGAATTCTGCTGTATTGTTCATAATTAAGGATATGTAGGCAATAGTATCATAAATAAGAGAATCGTACCTCCTTTGTGTAATAATTTAAGTTTCGGTATTACTCCGGCATAATTCTCTTAATTATATCTGACTTAATAGTCGTAAATCAAAGATTGAGAGAGAGAAATTCACCACCACTACGATACCATCACTATAAATCGTGTGCTGATCAAATTTTTAAATTAATTCAAAGAAAGTAATTAATGGTAATGTTTACTGAAAGTAGAAAATGGCATTTTTGTTAATGTTACAAATTAAATGATTGTTAATTATTCTTTATGTGGTGAAATTCAAGAAAAAGCTTTTGTTAGATTAAAAAGGAAATTGCTCTTCTTCACCACTTAGGGTTGAAGTAATTTTATTTTTAAATAGTATTTAATTCAGATTTTCAATTCTAATAAACTGAAGATAGATTTGCTTAAAATACCAATACTGCAAAATTCGTACATAAAAAGTTATCTATATACAGGCTGTCCTATATCGACCTACACCTAGACGTTTATGGGGAACGGATAATACTAGATAAAAGTAATTTGGTATACAGGGGTTTTCGACACTTTTGAAATTTAACTAAAAATATTCTCAAATTTATAGCACTTACGGTTATACCGGAAATTGACAACAACTCATGCTCGTGCCCAGCGCTCATCATCTCTTCTACAATAGCTTCTTCTGCCAAGTTTTGTTCCTCTGTGCGGAGGGTTGTCTCAGGGACCCCCTTCGGAAGAATAGCTATCTTGTCGGATTTAAGACCAGTGGCATAGCTGCTCTTCTTACTAGAGGATGTGGTTTCTTTTTTGCCCACTGGGTTTTAGGTACTGTGTCTAAAATTTATGCATAAGTCAGAGAACTTGGACATGTCAAACCATTAAAGAGAAAACCGCACTTCGTTGAAGACGATGTGAAATAATGACGATATCAAAATAATGTGTTTCCATAAAGAAAAACTTCATCCATATAAATTGACTTTTGTGCAAGACCTAATAAAAGACGATCCAGATCGTAGAATGGATTTCTGCGAAAGAATTATGAATAAATTGAACAGAAATGAAATAGCTGTTGGTACAATTCTTTTTTCCGATGAATCTACATTCACATTGACCGGGGAAGTAAACAGACAAAACTGTGGATATTGGTTAGAGGAGAATCCTCATTGGATGCGTGAGACACATACTGAGTATCCTTAAAAGTTGAACGTTTGGGCAGGTATCATAAGTGATCATATTATTGGTCCTATTTTTGTATATGGAAATATGACATCCGAAAAATATTTAAGCATGATTAGAGACGAAGTTGTTCCTCAACGCAAAATATCTGGTTCCAGCAAGACGGAGCAGCAACCCATTATGCTTTAATTGTAAGAATTTACGTCAAGTATTTTATGTATTTACTGTCTTGAACAAAATTATTAATAATTTTAAAATTTCACCCTGTATACATAATAGACACTACGTAGTTCGTTGAGTTCGTATTGTTAAGGAGGTTTTAAAATCATAAAAAACATACAGGGTTTTTCATAAGTGGTTTCCAAACTGTTGATTGGTTGCATATATACACTATTTATAGATAAATACATTATATATGCGTACACGCTTATATTAAAATTATTGCATTATTTTATTTCATCATTACCTTTTAAAAACGGTTATAAGTTTGCTTTGAGATTCTTTAAATTTTTAAAATTTCTTTCTTTAATTAAAATCCTTCTTACTTTTATAATTACAGACAATTTAAAATTTATTTGGAGATTAGAAAAGTTCTGTTGACTTTAAATCTCCCGCGTTAAAAATTTAAATTATTTAAAATGAAAAACTTCTAACAAAGGAATTTTAATGCAAAAGGTTCTTTTTTTATTGCGGAGAGTAGAACCTCTTCATTTGAAGGATTTTGTTTTTGACGAATTATGTTTCGCTTCTTTGTTTAAATCGCCTAAAATGTTTTCAAAGATATAATTTTATGATTCTATCAAAGAAAATTTGTAATTTAAGACAAAGAGATTCATCAAATCGACAGGTGGATTTTATGTTACCAAAACATGGAATCTTTTCCGTTAGACTTTATTCGGATCTAACTTTTTTTATTTATTTTATTGTTAATTTTATTTTGAAATTTTCAGAGATAAAACAAAATACTGGTTAAAGGTCATCCAACAGAAAATAGTTAATTCATATGTATTATATTGTATTTCAAAAGGTTAATACAAATGAAATTTACAACGCTTTATATACAAACCATTTCATGTATTATTCACTATAGTTTCACAATAAATTCACCCAAGTATGTAAACAAGAAAAGTAGTTTATCATCCATAGAATCCGATTGGCTAATCGTTTATTTATTTCGATTCTGGAATCGCATAATGTTTAATGGTGTGTTTGATTTAAACTGGAATACCTTTTGACGAAAGTTGAACAAACCCAAGGTTGAAAGAAGTATTAAAGGGATTAAATGTAAAAGGACTACTTACTGTGAAACGGACTACTTTCTGTGGATTATTGTTAAGATAATCTGCTTAACATAATGGTAAATACGACTTCCAGAGTTACAGCTTTAGTATTTTCTTTTTGTTGTAACAATAAAGAAAATGTAAGTAAAGTACGACTACCAGATACAAATTGAGAGTAAATAAATACTTTAAGAAATGTTGTATAAATACATAAAAACCACTTCTTTAAATATTAACTTCATTCAGCTTCTTTCAAGTTACAGTTTTAAATTTTTATTGCTTTTTATAGATATTTTTTTAATAGATATTTCATACACTTTTTCATTAAATATTTTTTAATTTAAATTTCATTAAAAATAAAAAGGTTTTAAAATAACCAGAAATTTTAATAAGCTTATTAAAATTATTATTATTATTATTATTATTACGTAGAAATAAGGGCTGGGGTCATGAAGACCCATAAGCCCATTTACATGGTGAATGAAATAGTATCTACATTAAAAAAAAATTGGTTTCGCAAATAAAATCTTGACTAACAACACTGATCAGTTTACAAACAAATAACTGTCTAGTTGGTTTTTGAAAATATTTATAGATGGAGCATTTATAATTTCCGTTGGGAGACTGTTCCATATACTAAAAATACGATTACACAGAAAATGGCGTCTTATCGATGAAAAGGGTTCCTTCTTCACTTTCAAACTATGTCCACGTAGTCTGCTGTGATCATCTAAAGTGAACAAGTGTTGCAAATCTGCATATCCATACTTTAAAATTCGGACACCACGGAGTCAACGAGCTTCAAAAGTTGGTAACCCTGCCAAAGAAAGTCTTTGTTGTTAATCTGGCCTTCTTCGTGTGAAAGGTAGTCTGGTGGATTTCTTTTGGATATTTTTGAGAAGAGTTCTATCGCGCACTAATTCTGGGCACCAAATCTTTCCGCAGTACTCCAGTAGGGGTCGGACATAAGTTTTATACAAACCAATAGAACCCGAAAATGATATGTTTGTAAAAGTTTTACTAAGCAAGTATAACTTACCTACTATTCGCTTTTTTAGTAACGTTTGAAATATGCTCCGACCAGCTCAAATTTTTAGTAATTGTTACATCAAGGTCACTATATGATTCCACGGTATCCAATAAATGCCCGTCTATCGAGTAAGACAAATAAGGGTTATTTTTTCCCAAATGTAAAACCACACACTTATCTCTATTTAGAGGTAACATCCAATCCGAACACCACCTGAAGATCGAATCTAAGTCACTTTGTAAGTCTTGCCCATTGAAGAGTGGGTCAGCAAATATTTTTGTATCGTCTGCGTAGAAAGCTTTCTTAGATTTGATATGAGATTCAAGATCACTAGCATACAACACAAATAGTAGTGGACCTAAACCAGATCCTTGCGGAACACCAGTTAAAACCGGTTTTTTAGATGACAGCCACTTGCCAACTCTAACACAAAACTCCCGATTTGTTAAAAAATCATTAATTCACTCAAGAAGTTGTCCGCGAATTCCAAAATGTTCTAGTTTATACATCAATTTTCTTTTCATAGTACTCAATCAAATGCTTTTGCAAAGTCTACATATATTACATCCACAGGTCGTTTTTTATCTAATGCTGCTGTCCACTCATTAACACACCACAGTAAATTAGTCATGGTCGATCTACTTTTAACAAAGCCATGTTGTTGTAGAGAAATATTTTCTCGAAGACACTTCGTGATTATTGATTCCATAACTTTACAAATAACAGGTGTAAGGCTTATTGGTCTGTAATTATTGGGATATAACTTATTTCCTATTTTAAATATAGGTGTCACCGAAGCACTTTTCCAAATTAAAGGCAAAGAGTGTGCATTAAAAGATGAACGCATCGTTAGTGATAGTGGAACAGAGAGGACATCTGAGCATTTTTTTTTAAATAATGTAGAAAATTTATCGGACCCTGGAGATGAATTGTTTTTAACTTGTCAATATGGCGCTGAATGATTTCAGGTGAAAAATCGATATAATCAATTTTGGGAATAACTCGTGGATTACTAATTCTAGGAAACTGATTTTGAGACGGTTCAACAGCAAAAACTTTAGAAAATGTATCAGCGAGAATGTTAGCGACCTCATACGTATTCTGAAAAATCGTTTTATCATTCTTTTTTAACAGTGGAAGACACTTTAGAAGACATAGCAGACCTAACATATTTATACAGTTTTTTAGAGACGTTGCAGCTTACAATAGATTCTTTGTATGCCATTCTGGCTTTATTAATTATGTTGAATTTTAAGCCAATTTTTTAAAATAAACATGGACATACATATTTGCACGGACCCAATTCTCCCGGAATGCGTTTTTTAAAAGCAATGCATTCCGGGGAGAACTTACTTCATCCCCCATTACTTTGGATGGGGCATGTGTCACCATTTTCGGAACTTTCTCTACCTGAGTATCGCAGAGAGCAGTGGTTGGGGTAATGCGTAGCGCTCCAACCATGCTGCTTGTACTCTCGCCTTCTCTGCTGCCTTCAATATACAGTGCTTGAAGGATAGTTGGCTATCCAACAAAATACCTAAATACTTCACTGACTCCTCCATGCGAATTTTCTTCCCTTTCACCATCACCCTAACTTCCCTCTTCTCGCTTGGTCCCTTTACGAGAAATCCCACGGTCTTATCTTCCGCCACTTCCAACCCGCATCGTTCTATCTCTATGTTTCCTGGGTCCGTCGCAGTTCTCTGCACTTGATAGTTGCAGCACTGCGTTGGCTTTACATTTCTATCACACTTCTTCATAGTAATTAGATTAACTATATTTAGCTTTGTCCACAAAATTTGTAAAAATGACAATAAAACAATAAAACATTCACTCTCCTGTAGTTTTTCTTATTGTATTTTGGCATTGAGTATAACTCTTCTTCCTTTATTTTCTATTCATCCTCTTTTGGATATTCTACGACTAATATCGGTAATTACCTCTAGCCTCCGAGACGTGAATGCTTTTGAGTCGTTGACTCAGATCTCCTGGCTGATTAGGCCCTGTATATATGCTTTTACAGTTCCGTTTGTTACTTGTTAATTTTTCTCCGAACGTCTACTTCTGCTAAGCCAGATACGTCCATTGTTCACCGATATGTTCTGCTATCGATGCTCAAGACAACCTTTACCCTCGACTGCTCCCCGCTTACACACATAAACGTAAAGGTTTTTTTTAACGGTTTATTGTTTAATGTTCTTAGTTTAAAACTAATGTAATGTCGGCTACAAACAGCCTCATTCTTCCCTCTTAAACCTAAGACTGCCTGTCTACTAAATTATTAATGTATTAAATGTATTAAAATTAAAAGTAATACATATAAATTTATATTTTTCCATTTATCAATAAACAATATTATTGTGTAAGGTATTATCCAAGAATAAAAATATACAAGAGCTGTAAACACTCAATAACTAGATTTTATTTACAACAAAATTAATTTAATTACGGTTCATTATTAATTTAATAAACTAAATTGATTGTACTAACCCTTACTTTTTGGAAGTCCATCTTATTAAGGATAATAAAAAACTCTTTGTTTTAACAAAACTTCCAATATTTATTTAAAAACTGCTTTTTTAAAAAACTCAATGACAGCCGTTTCGCTAGACAACTGACGATGCTAGTTGTCTAGCGAAACGGCTGTCATTGAGTTTTTTAAAAAAGCAGTTTTTAAATAAATATTGGAAGTTTTGTTAAAACGAAGAGTTTTTTATTATCCTTAATTTAATAAACTTTTAATTTATTATTTGATAAATTTTTTAAGAACAATAAACAACTGAACAGTTAAACTAAACTTCCACCATTTAGTTTAACTGTTCAGTTGTTTATTGTTCTTAGTAAGATGAACTTCCAAAAAGTAGAGGTTAACACAATCAATTTGATTAATTTTTTAATTATAAGGGGGCGATTTTACTCTATCGTCAAATTTCTGTTTTATTTCTCTATATTTATATATTAAGGATTCTTTATAGCACAGCAAATTGAAATATACATTTTTTATTTGAGCAACGTAAAGTTTTCCTTCGCCATTGTTCGGTTGATGATTATGCTGTGGGATTTCTGCACGGCAGTTCATTGTTTTTATTATTAATCAAATCGTTTGCTGCATCAACATTTTCTGGATATAACCGAAAGGTCTTATGAAAAACAAAAGTAAATGATTTAAATTAAACTACTTACTAAGGTTTCGTTCGTTTTTTAATAATAATTATTATACAGTATCCGCCAAAATAAACAGTACCGAAAATAAAAATTTCTGTGATGTAAGTGTTCAAAATGTTCACCATTTCGACGCAAACAAGCTTCATATCGATTTTGTAAGTCAATAAACATATTTATAAAAAGTGGTTGATGGAACTGCCGAAAAATATTTTGTATTTTTTCCCGCAGTTCGGCAATATTCGCCTGCGGATTTTCCGAATGAAATATTTTTTCCTTCATTATGCCCCAAATGTATGCGTGAGGTGGCGTCAGATCAGGTGAATGAGAAGGATATTCGAAGTCTGTACCCTGAGAAATTATTCTCTTATCGAAATGCTGATGGAGTAAGTCTAAGGTGCGCACAGCTATATGGCTCGTTGCACCATCTTGTTGGAACCATTGTGTGCGAAACTGTAGATTTCGTGCACGGCAAAAGTTATTTAGATCTCTCACAAAAGGTATAATAATTTTCTCTCTATAACGTTCTTAGTTGACAGTAAGTGGATTCTGATTATCATCTTCAACGAAATAAGGACCAATTATTCCATTACCAGATACCGCGCACCAAACGGTAACTCGAAGAGTGTGGAGTGGTTTCTTTACAATGACATTGGGACGTTCAAATCCAAGGAATCTGGTTGTTTGTCGATTAATATAGCCGCTAAGATGAACGTAACTTACGTCTGAAAACCATATGTTTTTCAAAAATTCGGGATCTTCGTAAATTAAACTCAACATGCGACCACGGTAAATTTATCTTGCACGTTTGTCCGCAGCATTAAGTCGTTATCCAACTTGAATACGGTATGGATAATCACCAATTGATTTGAACATGCGACGTAAAGACGTTTCACTAATGTTGAGTTTACATGCAGTTCTTACAAGACTTCTTTGAGGTGATTGCACAACTTGGTTAAAAATACGTTCTTAATTTTCGTTAGTGCATACTGTTTTTCGACGACCTGAAGAACCTTTACTTTGACACAGTACACTACCAGTGCGACGAAATTTTTCAGCAACAGCTAACATCACACTTTTACTAGGAGCTGCTTTATTAAATTTTTGTTAATATTTTATTGTCACCTGTTCTAAGCTTGAACCATCATTACGATCTTTTCCTTATTGACGAAAATAATGCTCTACCAAAAACACTTTTTCTTCCGTTGTTAGAACCATTTTTAAATCAAATTTACCTGCAGCGTACTATTAATATAGGTATCAACTAATGACAATTAGGTCAAATATGACAAATCCATATTACATAAACAACTCCACAGCACTCTCTGTTTCGGTACTGTTTATTTTAGCGGAATGTGAACTAGTAAAATGAAAATTATCGATTTATTTTTTAATTTTATAAAAAAATTTTATGAATTAAACAAATCGTATTGTCACTGTCACTTTTAAATGACTTAATTATCTTACACTAGTACATGCCCCTGGCTAAAACAACAATAAAAAAATGTCAAATTTTACAAATGAAAAAATATTCATATTTTTTATAATATTACAAGAGCTTAAATTATTTCCAAAAATTTTTTTAGGACACGAATATTTTCAAAACTATCCCTAGTCGCAAATCAACGAAGTATAATTTTTTTTAAATGTTCGTTTCCGAGAGAAATTATCCAGGAATAGTTTAAGCATGCGTGGTATTTGTTAAAAAAAATTCGCAATTTGGAAAATAATTATTAATCACATCTGTCACAAAGCCCCATAATTACCAGTTCAAACGTCTGTACCATGGAGAAATATGTATTTGTCTATGGTCTAAAAGTTGAGGTTTTAATTTTCTCGATGGTTTCAGTTGTATCAAACAATTTCCACTTAAATATCGTGGCGCCATTGCGTCATGGCCGGTTTGACTTAATGATAGGCTTTCTGGAAACTAAAATAAGCCACATAGGATTTCGTGCTTGAGGCTTACATGCTTTGTAACAACCCTTTTCCAAAGAACCTATCTACAATATACAATATATGCGCTCAGTAGCTCAGGTGCTGGTATCTCGCCCCTCTTTTATATATAATTTTTAGTAGCGAAAACAAAAGGGGCATACCCAGATCTTATTTTTATAAGCGTCACAGAGGGGTCTGGAGTTAGATCACGAAAACTCGATGTGAACAGTCCACTCGATACGTGTGGTAACTCGAACCGTATCCAAAATGGAATTATGAACTTCCTTCGAATAGGATTCGGGTAAACTCGTAATTTTTTATGTATTGGGATGATAATTTGAATAAATGAAACAAGACGTTTAACTTGTTTGTTATACATTTTAAATTCAGATCTGTTTTATTTTTTATTTTTGTTGATTCAGTTGATTGCTACAGTCTCTGGCTACAGTGTATTAACAGAGCGTACTAATAATAATGCTTCCTGTTAGAATACCAAACATTCTTCGGCGTAGGAGATAAATATGTCAATCTGACGATGATAGTAATATCGAAACAGCTGTCATTCTAATTAAAAGCTTAAAATTTTTTTCAATATATCATGAAAGTTTTAGTTAAAAGTTATTTTATTTAACGTTCTTAATAAGTTGGACTTTCACAAAGTAAGAGTTCATACAATAAATTTCATTAATAAAAACTTATTTTCTGTTACTTTTCTACGGTTCGGTTTCCAAAACCTTAGGCATTCAGCTGTTGGGATAATATCTCCCACAATTTTCTGTGAGCTGCCTTGCCTTGTGGGTCTACAAACTTTCCAAAGGCAAAATCGGTGTGACTTTTCATAAATGAACATATTATCTGCCAATGTCAACAGCAACAAATAATCTTACCTTTTAATTTTTCGATAGCTACATACATATCGACTGACTCGCATCGAATTTAGTCACATCGAGTAGCCTTCATAACCGCTCGCATCGTTTTAAAATGGCGTACTCGATTCGAGTTAAGCATTCTTAATCCCACTCCTGGTGTCTGGAATGTTGTTTCTGAGATTTGGCCAACGAACTCCCTAGCTCTTAAAAGGTGTTATTACTCCTAGGATTACTTATTTCTTTTGTTGACAGTAAAAACTGAGCCAACACTACTAGTGTTTTATTAAAAATAGTAAATTAAGTTCCAGGTAAAGTTTGTCTATAAGAAGTATTACAATAAAGTTAACAAACAATTTGTTCGTTCGCATAAGTAATAAAATGTTTGTTTTATATAAAATACGTTTTAAAATGCAATTACAGCTATTTCGCTAAAAACTAGCATCGTCAGATTGACATATTATTATATCCTCAAATTATTTAAAAATTCTCGTAATTTGTCTCTTTGATTTATTTGATAAACTGTGTGGTTTTGAAATTAAGAAATAAAATTTGCGATCATGCATTTTCGGATTGTTCCGTAGATTTCATAATAAAAATTTAGTAATGACTAGTAGGCGGCTGTCAAGTCGGTTTTACTTATCATGTTTGACATGGGTATTGAAGTTACATTTTGTTTGTTTGTAGCTAGGTACCTGATGTTCATTAGGTAGTATTAAGGCTAGACCAAGTATGGAAGTAATAAGACATAACAATATTAAAGCCCAAATGTTATTAGCCCTAAGGGATTATCCTGGATGTATTTTCCTTTAAGATCAGTATAACTGTGCAATGATATAGAAAAACCAAGAAAAAAACTATATCATGCTGATCTTTACAATAACTTAATATATTTGTGTTACAATTACGTTTACATTTAAGAATTTTGTACCAACATAATTGTGTGATTTGAATGAAACTAATGCAGATGTTGCCGAAGATATTATTTTTGAAATTGTATTAGAAATATTTCCACAATATGTAATACTTTTATAACTTTTAATTTCTTTAGTTTGTTGAGAAAATATTAGTTGTAGTGACATTTTCTGTTCTTTCTTATTAATTAATTTATTTATCAAATGTAGTGGATAGCCATTAGATGTAGCTATTTGTTTTATTTTATTAAAATTATTATTGTTCATTGTAATTGAAAATACTCTATGTATCATAAAATTATAAGCTGCTAATTTATGTGATATAGGATGATTTGATTGATATGGTATAGTTACATATGTTTGTGTTGGTTTTCTGTATATTGAATAATTTATGAATTATTATCTTTTTCAATTTTCAAATCTAGAAAATAAATTAAGTTATTTATTTCAACTTCTAAGATGAAATTAATTTTAGGATGTAAGGTATTAATATAATTAAAAAATATATCTAATTGTCTTTCGCTACCTACAAAACCATCTAACATATCATCAACATATCTATACCAAAATACAATATTGTTTTTATAACTAGAAATAAAGATTTTGTTTTCTAAATTATCCATAAAGATATTTGCTAAAATTGGTAATTTTATACGCGCATTCAGAAAAATAAGAAAATAAGCAATATCAAACATGTGTGATATATTTAAAAAACGCACAGAACTTAATAATATTAATAATAATATTAATTTTCATCACTTTGGTTTGTTTAATTTGATCAAAAAATATTTTTTTCTACGTCTGCTATACAATATAGCTTCTATTCTCACATTTTTCGATGCTACAATGTTGGAGTTTTCCAAAGCCGTGGGATAAATGAATCTATTCCACGACTTTAATAATTTATCCCACAATATCTACATTTTAATGGAGAATTTACATTTTTTTTAGTCATAACAAAGGTGGTTTGCAGTCTAGGTTCTTGAGATTTCTGTTTACTGTCATAAACGTCAAAATTTTTATAAATTGTAATTCCATAATAATAATAATAAAAATAAATATATAAAACTAATAATAAATATCTTTCAATAAATATAACGATAACCTAAAAATACGGCAATTTATATTAAGCAACACAATAAAAGTGAAGTTAGCTGCAATGTAGGTAATATTGTTCAGAATACGATTTTTAACCGCGCTGTTAAATTTGATTTAACATCGCGATGTTAGTAACATTGATGTTGAATCAGCTGTTACGAATATTTGTACAGAATAACCCTATAAATGTAAAAAATAACAGATATTTTGAAATATGCGAAATTGCCATCTTTGTTAAAAATAAAATCCGAACAGTATATACCTAAAAAATCTAAAATCATCAGCGGAAAATGTCCAAAAATTTTTAAACGATGCTCCCGATGAAATATACTTATTAGTAAAGGTAAGTTTCAGTTATATAATATACATATCACTATATCTAATATTATATAATTGATACATAACCCATTTTGTATTTTTAGGTTGCCCTAGTATTTGTCCTCACAGGAGCATGCCGCCGAGACGAGTTGGTTAAACTCACGGTAAATGACATTGAATATTTACTTGTTCTTAATATGTCACTTTCCACACTTGTTATGTAACGTACTATTCTATTTTGTCTTTGCATCATTTAACCTAACATTTTGTCAAATAAATTGAGCTTTAGTTCTAATCAAGTAGTCTCTTGGTTAAAAAATAACAACTTTATTACCCCAATAAGAGTCAATAAAATTAGGTATATAGGCTAGTAGGGAAAAATATTTATATAAACATTCTGAAAGTATTTTATTTTTTAAAATATTGAGTTTTAATTAAAACATTTTTATTTACTTACATGTAAAATTACTAGCGACTGTAATGATGATGAATTAAAAATCGTGTACATATAAAAAATTATATTTTTTCCTTTAGTTTATACAAGTACAACTTTTTAAAGCACAATAAATTAAAGACGTGGTTATTTTTTGTTATACTTTTTGTTTATCAATTTGGAATTTTGTGCTACAAGCCACATTTGTTAAATTAAATTTGGGGACAAAATAATTTAGAAGGGTTGCAATAAAAACATTACAGACGCAGTAATTATTTCTGTAAGCCCTTCAGTTTTAAAACTGAAACGGGTCTCAAACTGGAACTTTGTTATACAACTAAGGTCTTGTGTATATATGTATTTTATAATTCTCTTTGTCTTTGTGAAAAGTCCTTTTTGTTAATAATAAAGGATGTGTAAAAGCAATTTTTTATGAAACTTTTGCTTAGATACGTATCTTTAAGAAATTTTGTTGTTATATTCTAAAGTTAAAATGCCGGGTTTATTGAAATAAAGTAAATAAAAAATAGTTTACTTTAAAATATTTGATATAACAAAATAAGTAAACTCTTCTTCGTATTATATAAAATTTTCCATTTGTATGCAGAAAATTCGAGAACCTTCTTATCATGTATAATAAAACGTAGAACACACAAGAACTCATTGTTTTTTTAAAACCTTGAAACTTTTCACATTATACTGCTTTAGGTAAATTTGCAGAGTAGTGACATTTCTCAACTCAAAAGTTATGTAAAATCGGTAGTTTCAGTCTTTCAATAGGATGCCAAGTGATATTAGAAATACCATCTTTTTATTATATTTATCTTTTGTTTATATGACAGCTTATTTATTTTAATGTTTCCAAAAAAGCATAAATTCTACTAGAGCCGGAATTGCATAAGTATTGAGCAATATGTTAAATATATACGTAAGTATAACTCAAAAGCTTTAGATAAACAAATTGCTGTTTTTTGGCTTTCATACTTCTGTATTTGGCTTTCTTACATCTGTGTTTGGCTTTTTTACTTCTATTTTTGGCTTTTCTTCTTCCCTTTTTGCTTTCTTCAATCTTTTGGTCTCTTTCTTTAAGGTGTTTTGGATAGTGCTGTCATTTCTTTTATGAGTTTTTCCTCCTGTTTCAGTTTCTCTCTGGATTTTTCTAATTCTTCTTGGTCCATATCGTCATCCTCTGAGGACAACTTGTATTTAATCTTATTTTTTTCCTAGTCCTTGTTTTTTTCTGCTAAACTGCTTCCTTCTATTTGGGCGGTTGATGTCCTTGGTTTGGTTTGGTTTTTCCCCTCATGTTAGGTCTGTAAAATAAAGACACAAGTTGGATAACGACTTGCCCTCCTCCACTCCACATCTGGATGAAAAGGGAGGCGATGTCTGGTGCATACAGAAGACTAGTGAAATGTCAGGATGCAGGGTAGAGCAGTGTCGGCAGGGCCGAAGAGATAATAAAAATTATACGATATTGGAGGTGGTACCAGATGCAATACAACCTAAATACAACTGCCACAAGCCGTTTACTATCCTATTCCCAGAAAGGGACGAATGGGAGACGAATAGATCAAATCTTATAATGACTGACCAGTATTGGTACGTGGACGGCTCTAAGACTGAGAGAGGTGTTAGAGCTGGGGTACATGGAGGAAAACCAAAGGTGGACCTGAGCCAGAACTTGGGTAACCTATCTACAATCTTCCAAGTGGAGATTTTTGCAATGGATATGTGCCTGCAGGAGATGCTTAAGAGTGACTACAGGAAAAAAACTATAAAAATCATTTCCGATAGCCAGGCGGCGCTAAAGTCACTGGAATTAAATCGGATTGGAAGTTTGTAAGTGCCTCCAGAAGGAACAATATCGAACTGGGTAGATCTGAGACGTTTTTACTGGTTCGAGCTAGAAGGTTAAAGACACTCAAAGGCATTTGTAGGAGATCTTTCTAAAAAGAGGTCTTAAGAGCTGCTAAATATGAGCAGACAGGACCTACGAATAATGTTAAGACTACTGACTGGACACAGTCGCCTTAATAGGCATATAAAAACAATTGGACTGACAGAGAGTGCGGACTGCAGATTCTGTCAGGCTGAGGATGAAACGGGGTAGCATATCTTGTATAATTGCCGAGAGCTCCAGAGAATAAGGATCAATAAATTTGGTCTGTATCAACTCCCCAAGGACTTCATGAAAGTGTAACCAACGACCCTGATGAGCTTCATCGGCATAGGGTACGACTAGAACCTGGGGGTGAGCCGCAATAGATCTTTCAGGTCGCAGTGAAAGGGACGTTAAACGACCACTCACACAGAACGTAACCTAACGTGCTGACTTGCCCGGTCACATTGAAGAATTAAAAATCGTGTACCTATTAATAACTATAATTACTATGAGGATAGAAAAATTTTGAGCAGTGGTTTGGGAGTTGGGACTGAAAATTCCCGTTTGTTACATGTGGTTAGCTTAATGCTTCTGGGAACGTCTACTGCGCTCAGGTATCCATTCTTTATTCACTCTACTCTGATATTGGTGCTAAAGGAAACTCAATTAAATGCAATGGAAGAATGTTTGAGGAAGAAAGAGAGGTATTGTCAATAAAAATTTAACAAATTGACAAAGCTAAATAAAAATAACCTAATATCTAAATATCAATTAACAATAATTGATCGGTCACAATAAAAATCAGTTAAATAAGTAAATAAATACTGACAAACAAAAATAAAAAAGAATAATATGCATGATTTAAATGTAAACATACATACATAAACATTTCACTCCTTTTAAATCAATCTTAATTACTACTTACTGGCTTAAAAATAATAATTATGAAATACTTCATACTACATATTACATGTCATTCAGAAGTCTAAGATATATCACAGAATTCAGCTACTTTATAGTATGGTCTCTCCTGAAGGTATGTTTCAGTCAATTTGCGGAATTTAATATAAGGACTGGTAGCTTTTATGTGCATTATAAATAATAGAATATTTTGTAAGACTAGAGGTGGGCATAGCCACATGAACATCTAAATAAGAGTTTCTCGTGGGGTATTTATGGAGTGGTCCCTGCTTTGAGATTAGGTTAGATTTACGAACTAAGCAAATATTGAATATTTTAAAATAGGGTTTATAGTGCGCTCTGTGACGTAGGCCAAAAACCCTTGCCCTTTTCTGTAGTTTAAAAATAGTGTCAAAAAGTATACAACAAAACCCCCAGAAAGCTAATCCATATCTTAGATGGGACTCAGAGAAAAGTAGGTTTTTAACGCAATAGAAGAAGTTAGCTCTTTAGAAACGGTTTTTATAGAAATAAACACAGAAGATAATTTTTTTGTTAATATGTCAATATGAGTGGACCACTTAAGGGTGTCATCATAAGTTTCCAAAAACTTAATTGAATTTTTTAATGGTATTAATGTGTTATTTAGTACAATGGGTTGTAAGTTAAATTTGTAGGGTAGAGCAATAGTTTTCTCGGTATTAAAATAGTCTATTAGAATCACGATTTAATAATAAGAAGATCTCTGGATACTGTAAAATGTAATGTTTTCATATCTGAATTACTCCAAGATACACTCGTATCATCTGCAAATAGAGTATTTAGCCATCATCAATCATTATGTCATTGATATCATTAATAAATAACGCGAAAAGAAAGACCACGGATGCCATAAAATTCGAGCTTGCTTATCAAAATCTTGTGGTTAACACAGTCAAACGCTTTAGCAAAATCACAAAAAATTGAAGAAGTGAACAGTTTAATGTTTAGTGAAGTATATGCACCATCAAGAAAAGAAAACCTTGCATCATTAGTACAGATTCCCGAAAAGAACCCAAATTTATGTTTCGTCAGAATATTATTTTTATGAATAAAAGTCATTAAACGGTTTTTTTTTTATTAGTCTTTCGATTATTTTCATTACGTTCATAACAAAAAAATTGGTCTGTAATTAGAAGTAACGTTTTTATCGCCGCCTTTATGAAGTGGAACAATTACAGCCGTTTTCAGACAGTCAGGGAAATTACCCTCTTCAAAGGAATCATTTATTATTAAAGTTTATTGTAACCTCAGGAATATTTAAGAAAATTGTTGATGACAAGCCGTCAAAACCACAAGAACCTTTTTTTGGATGCTATTTATGGTATGCATTAACTCAAATTTATCTGTTGGCTGAGAAAGAAATTATTAGTGATATTTTTAGAATAATTAAGGAAAGAAGGAGCATCTGAATTCCAAGGTATATTAGAACTAACATTTTTGCTTACATACACAAAATAATTATTTAATTCATCAAGATCTATATTAACATTGCTTGATGAATTTGCTTTATTTCTCAAATTGTTCATAATGAACCAAGTTTCTTTAGTAGAGTTTTTGGCTTTTGTAATAAGATTTATATAAAAAATTTGTTTGGTGGATTTGATGATTTTGCGATATAATATCCTATACTTATCAATATAATTAAGGAGGAGAGGATTAACTGTCGAATTTTTTTATGTACAAAAGAGATCTCATAATTTTTGATAAATTACGGGTTCCCTTAGTTGTCCAAGGTTTGTGGCGTTTAATTTTATAAGAAAGAAGGGGAAAAGCAGCATGAAAGCATCTGATCATCTTATTGAGAAAGTCCAAAAATTTTGAGTCAGTATCTGTTGAATGAGTATTCCACTCAGTAGTTGAATAAATTTGATAAAAAGTTTTTTTTAGAATATATTCTAACCATTTGGTGGTTTTTCTTTGGCAATCTATCCGAAATGTTAACCTCAAACAAAACCGCTTCATGATATGAGATCACCGAGTGCTCCATATCTGTGAGTGAAAAGTCAAAGACTATGTAATCTAGAACAGTAGCTGTAGAATTCGTAATTCGTAATGAATGGCACATACATTTTCAAAGTTAATATTAAAATCACCACATCAAATTTTCTCACCTTTATGGGTAATACGTCAAGTAAATTAAGAAGATTGTGAAAAAAAGATTGAATATTATTTGACCTAGGTGATCTATACAAACAAATTATGTATAAATTACAATTACTGTTATGCACTACAGAAAAATCAAAAACATTTTCTGATTGTAAATAATTATAAAATTGCTAACAGCAGAGAAGTCTTCGCTAGAAGAATTAAAGTCCATGAGCCTTATTACTTCTATTGTATCTACTAATTACCTTATAATAATCAATGAATACAGGTTCATCTACTTGTAACCGGTGTTCAGTTATTGCAACTATCCGCGGAAACTTCAACCCCTTCAAAAACAAATACAATTCGTCCGTTTTATTTCGCAATGATTAAATATTAATTAAAACCATTCTTAATTTACTGTTCCTAATACTAGCAGGAGTTTCAAGGTCTCCTGAACACGTCGTATTAACCAAAAAATGTATGAGACGAATTAGCAGTGAAGTACCGGTTATTACAATCCCGCACTTTTTATTGACGAAGTCTTCTTTCTGAGGTGATGTATGATTTGTAGGTTTCCAGATCGTTCTTCTTGACTAATACCATATAAACCATGAGTTGTAATAAATTTTTTTGAGAGCTTCAAAGTCTGTAAGGAGTCCCTCAGAGGCCAGAAAATCCTTTATACTGGTGTTGGTACAGCCCTCAATACAAACAGATGACGTTTGGTCATATAGGTAGGCAAGGAATAATTTCGATGAGGATAAAATTGCTGGTTCTCTTAATCTAGCAATCACTATGGGGGTGTCATCGGATCCAATCCGTTCGTTGCGACTTGTTGCGAATCTTTTATGAAATTTATAGGTTTTGATTTGCATGCGGCAATGCAGTTTTTGTCGGATGATATAATTTCTACATTTTCACTTAGATTGATCTCCCTTGATGATGAGCTGTCAGGTACAGGCCTATTTTCTTGGACCCGTTTTAAAGGCTGATGTAGATGAGATTGTGGTGAAGTAGCTTTTTGGGGATTTAAGGACTCAACCGACCATTTACAGGATACACCAGGTGGCCAGAAACTACTGTGTAATAATTTATTGGCAAATACCGGTTACTGTAGTCCTATTTTAAAAGATGATCGGAAAGATTCATTGTTGTCATTTATTAAGGGATAACAACGGACAAACTCAGATGAACCCAGTGTTTCCTTGACATGATGAACAATTTGAATTGGAGTATGGCCCGTGGAAAGATTGTTCTCTATTATATAATGCCATTGTTGAACGGTGGTACATTTCATCTCTTTCGCTTTGTTTTCATCAGAAGATGTATCGGCGTTTAGTATAGTTTGTGTTGAAGCCGATGTAGTAGATGTAGATGTCGGATGCTTTTTAGTATTTCATTTTTCAATTTTTTAACTTACTTTCATTGGATGAATTAACAGCACTGGGTGAAACCATGGCAGAACCACTCGCAGTCGAAGTCAAGTTTACCAGAAAGTTTGGTACCTTAATAACAGCTTTTAAATAATTTCCAGAAGCCGATCTAACAAAAAATCTGGTGAAGGTAAAACTTATGGATGAATACAAGCGACGACAAGAAATTGCAAATTTTCGTGAAGCGGGTGAAAGTGCTCTTAAAGACATCAAACAAGAAGGGACATATCAAGTCATATAAACTTGGACAATGGAAAAAGCAGAAGGAAAGCGAAAAACAAGAAATGAGGACAGATTGTAAAAAGACATAATGAATAAATTGAATGAATTCAATTTAGGTATTGCTTAGAACTTAACAACGCCAATAAACTTTGGTTCTCTAAACCATGCTATGAATCAAGAACAATCCGTACCACCGGAAACTTACCGTAGTGCTATCGATTCCTTTATTTATTATCAACTATCAGACCATACATCGCAATTGCAATATCAATCCCAGCAAGTACTATTGGAAAAAGGATAAACATGTATTTAGTTATCTGATACACCAAGACATATAAATTAGGGCTTGGGAATGATTAAGATAACGGGGATTTACAATGTTACTTAGATGCTTATTGGGAAAACTGTCCAACGGACAAAAAATCAAATAGTGGTTACTGTTTTATTTTTAACGAAGCTTTGATTGCATGTCCCCTCACAGAAGCTGAAATTGTTGCATTTGCAGAAGGAACTCGCGAGCTTATTTGGATAAAGACCCGAAAACTCTAGAAATCATATGATTAGAAGAAGAAGAAAAAGAAGATAATAACAAAAGTAACGTCGAACAAAATAAGAAATTGGTGGGGTTTTAAATATTTAAAGTTTTAATCTTTCATTGAGTCATTCGAAAAATCATTTAGGGAAACAGCTGTAATTGTATTTAAAAAGGTATTTTTCGAATAAATAGTAAAAGTATCGTTCGAACCTTTAGTTGTTAATTGTTCTTAATAAGATAAACTTTCACAGAGTAAGGGTTGGTTTTATCGTCAGCCTTTTCCTACTTGATCCCTTATATGTAATTTAAAATATTATCCATGTATCCTTGTCTATCATATGTCACTTTTTTATTGGTATAGATTCACACAACAAAAATGATCAAATGTTTATAATTAAATTAATAATTTAACCATTTTTTCTACTACTGTTACAAAAACCTCCCATTTTGTAACAGTGTGACTGAAAATCGAACTTTTCAAAAACTGTTATAAAAAGTAGGTGATACAAAATGGGGGGATGGGGTTTGTAACAGTGTTGAATTTATAAAGTCGGCTTTGAAAGTATAAAGTGAGCTTTGACATTAAAAGAATGTGAAATGTCAAAAATTTCACAAGAAAATTATTCAAGTTTGACATTAACATGTTGTGAATTGATAGTCGCTGTGCTTGAAAATTTATTATAATAAGCTATAAAGTCTGGGTCTGGGTTGTTTGTATTTAATAGCTGCCAGTATATAACTATAAATATAAATGTATATAAATATATAAATAAAAATTGTAAAGTACTCAGATGTCAGACTTTCAGTAGTAGAAAAAGTATAGCACAAAACTCGTGTTGTAATGATGAAGGCATCATTATAACACTTGTTATAAATATAATATACTATTGATACTTCAATAAAAATACTCTTCAGCTTTATACTATAAAATAAATTAACTAATTTTAAACCTTTATCCTTACTTGCTAAAAAAAATTAACTTTAACTCTTTGTCTGTTGATTAAAAGCGTAAAGTTTTTATTTTAAATGAAAGAAGTCTATAAAAAAAAGACTGAGAGGACAATATTGATTTCTTTGTTACGTTGAATAAGCTTCAGACTACATTTTCTATGTGAATTACTTCAAGTGAAAAGGTGAAAGGGACCGTATTTATCCTGAATTTTATTACCTATTGATCACAATTTGACCTAAGATTAACACAAAAAGATGATTAAATAGATTTTCACTCAGTAAGAGAAACTAATTTAAAAATCAATAAGGCATATTATTTTAATTATGAATAGATAAATCCCGTTTTGTTTTAAACTGGTAAAGATTTGTTTATACTAAGATCCCTTATTCCAATATCTATCAGCCAGGAATTTCATTTTGCTACAGATTAAAATATAGAATGTGGGCTATTCATGAGACATTCTTTAAACATGTGCTCTTACAATTTGTAATATTTTAATTCTATCGGAATGCAGGCAAAAATGCTTGTTATTTGTATCCTTATACCATTTGAAATTATTTTGGGATACAATGTATTGTAACAAGACAAATACATTGATTAATAATAATCTAAACTGTCCGTGATTTGTAATATATCCCATTGTTTAAAATTTAATTTCTTAACATAGGTGGGTTAAGCAGAGACAAATGTATGTTGCCCGGATGAGGCCAAACACACAACACATAACAAAAGAGACAATAACCCGGCTTACACATGTAATATAATGTCCGGTGGGGCCCAGGAAGTAGTTTTTTTTTAAATTTTAAGAACGGTCAAACTTGGTTTGGAAACTGCTAAGAGTTTTTGTATTTTAGAGGGTGCATGTAGAAACTAATTTCAGTATAATAATGTTAACATGGGCGACTTTCTGTTGAACGATAGCCTTAAAAAGTCCTCAATAAGAGTCGAAACATCGACATGTTTCAAACCAAAGTCGTGTTTTTTTTTTGTCCTAAATCTGCTACTCACCAACTAAGTGAAAGATTTGTTACCAAAATATTTTTTGTGTTTTTAATATGGCATTCCATACCAAATGAAAAATAAAAATGACGGCGTATGAAAATCAACAACAGGTGTTTTATATTGACAACAAACATTTAATTTTTTTACTTTGATTGAAAAAAATCCTTTACAAAAAATCTTATCCAAAGCCTTAGTGGCGAGCTAGATTTACCGCAGGACATTTGGGAAGACTTCAGGCTTGAAACCGAAAATGATCTTCCGGTCATACCAAACTATTATTAAGCCCATGGTCACCTATGCGTCATTAGTGTTGTAGCTGACTGCTAAGACAATTACGCTGATCTGTAAAAAATTAACCATGATTATCAAAAAAGGGAAATAGTTAGTTGTTAGCCTTTTATATTTTTTTAGATGTATTTTTTATATATGTAGTATATGTATGGGATTTTTTTATTGTCAGATAGAATAAAAATTCCCTTAGGGCTATTAACATCTGGGCTTTAATATTGTTATGTCTTATTACTTCCATACTTGGTCCAGTCTTAGTACCAGGTACCTAGCTACAAACAAACAAAATTTAACTTGAATGTCAATCTGACGATGCTTCTTAGCGAAACGGCCGACATTGTAATTTAAAACATATTTTTTCAAATAAACTTGGTTACGTTAAAACGAAGAGTTTTTTATTATTCTTAATAAGATGGACTTCCAAAAAGTAAGAGTAAGTAGAATAAATTGAATGAATGTTGTTCAGAGATTTATTGCAATACTAAATTGCTGAATTATTGACGTTCTAGAAGATTAAGTTAGACAAAAAATCCTGTTAAACTTGTCGAATTCCAGGGATGCTCGAATGGCTTGTATGACCTAATACAATTAATACAATATACTTATACTTAGATGTTTTATAGAAAGGAAAAAGGAAGGTACTATAAATAAAAAAGATTATACCAAACCGCCTAACAAAGGCCCAAAAATGCCCAGGCCGTGTCATCTACGTTTACTACGCCTGAGATTAGAAGAATGTTTCATTAAAAAAAAACTCCGTGATTAGCTAAAAATTGCGAGGCCGTAGTTTACCTTGGACTTTGAAGGCCTACAACTCCTTTGTTTATAAATAACTCTTTACTGTTTTCCTTTAACCTTCGTGGGAATATATTTTACAAAGTATTTTATTTATTTTTAACAGACTTATCTCATACAAGTGTAATTTTGTTCTAATGTAGAGGTAGGTACTATATTTATTTATTTCAGGCAATACTTATTGTGAAAATACTAATTTAGTTTTACGTGAAAAAGAAGAAATCATACTTTTCACACTGAATTTTCCTATTTAACCTTTTTTTAGTTACATATTAAGAACGGATAGTTAAAGAACATTTGTTTCAATATTTTTTAAATGTAAAAGTTCATTGAAATACACATAAAAATATATATTGGATCAAGAGAACCATCAACTGTGTTATTAATGACATGAAACCATCTGTGTATCGATATTTGGTAGTGGATTAAATATTTGATGAAAGTTGATTTATTGAAGTGTACGAAAAAGAGTAATAAAGTTATTGGTAATTTTTGCTGTGTTAATTGTCTGCTCTTTATTTTTTTATTTTATACGATATTCATTCAAATAAAATGATTGCCCACTATGAAATTTGTTTTTGAATACATAGCTTGTTTGGTGCATTTGCCGCATCGGCATAATTAAATGTAGATAATATATATTGATAACCAAATTTTTTGCACCTCTTATTACTGCATTTTTTTTGTTGTGAATATAAATAATTAAATTTATTGTATTAACCTTTACTTTGTAGAAGCCCTTAGGATTAATATGGTTATTTCTTATTATGGTTATTCTTTTTAGCTGTCATTGAGTTAAAAAGTGAAAATTTTTTTAAAAAGTTTTTTGTAAGTTACCTAAAATTTACAGTATTAAAAAAAAATACAAAAAAGATTAAAATGTTAATTGTTTAAAAAAAATTGGCGTTCATAAAATTTTAAAAATTATTACATTGTTTTGCACCTAAGGGCCTAAATTATAAGTTACATTATTTAAATAAAAAATTAATTATACAAGGTGATCACAACGTTGAATTAAATTTTAACATAAGAAAACGACGATTTCTATATTTTACCATTTTTATTTGATTCCTCATAAAAAAATAAGGTAAGTTCGTCTTAACTTTCCTATATCATCTTTTATGCGTTTGAAATTTATGGCGGTTTTTTTGGGTACTAAAATTGTAATTTGGATTTGCTTTCTTTATTATTGTTTATTTTTTATTATAGTTCATTACACATCTTAAAATAGATTCTTTAAAATAAGTTTTTAATAAATTTCTTAAAATTAATACTACACAAAATTAAATAAAAATAACTTTTATTACTTTTCTATATCGAACAGAGTGCTTTGGACCTTTCTTGTTATTATATTTGTCAGCTTTTAAGCTTTCTAAGCCCTTAAGAGCAGCTTGGTTGTAAATGTGGATTCTGATATGACTTCTGTCGTAAGTACTTATATTATTTTCCCTTGCGCAAGAAAGTATAGCATAGACTTCTGCTTGAAACACAGAGGTGTGTTTGTCAAGTGGATAGCTACTTTCGTATCTGCCTGACTTGCTCTTTATTCTCGTTCCAGTACAGAGCTCATTCTTTGTTCCTTCTGTGTACTAGATCAATTCATTTGCTTCACTTAGAAGGGGCGTTTTATCCTTCTCTAGTAATAACTAACCTTTACCCTCCTAGGGTAAGGGTAAACAGAAATATGCATTTGGTATTCTCACAAAACCCGAGTCTTATAGGCCAATTTCTGTAATCAGTGTTCTAGGTACCTGACAAAGGACCGAATGTAAAAGTTTGTTTCCAAAAAATATGTTTTCTTCCAACAAATCAGGCTTTAAACCTGAATACTCCGTCACCGAACCTCCAGTTAAATTTCATACTATGGCCACAAAGCCATCAACTATATACATTGTGCAGCCATTTTCTTGAAAGCTCAGAAATTAATCAGAAATCAAGTATGGCATAATGGCTCGATAAGAAAGCTCATAAACATATGTAAACTAATTGTAAAACTAATTTTTAACAAACCTCACAGTCATAATCAAAATCGGCCAAACTTTATCTCAATCATTTACTCTACAATCTGAGGTCCCCAAGAATCCATATGCACTGTTTCTGATACATACCTTAGTGTACCTTTGTAAACCAACCATGGTCTTACAATTTTTTTTTTTTATAATTGAAGCTGATGCAACGTAGTAATGAGGGAAACAAGATGTTGATTTAAATGTATTTTATTTAAAAATTGTTGTACAATCGTATACAATCCTCACAATGATTCTTGAGAGCTTGGCAATACAAAACTGGTAAAATAAATGAAATGGCAACAAACTGCGCGAAATTCAACAAAGAATATTCCACCAGAGGTCCCAGATGAACACTGAAGGACAAAGCAAAAATTAGAAGAATAAAAATAGGTCACATCCACCGCATGTATTTACCTCATGGGAATAGAAAATCCAGCAATTTGTAAACACTGTATACCTTTGTATATAAAGCTTGTCCTACTCGAATGGAAAATTTAAGTTTCGAGCAATATCACCGACGTTCCCAGTGGTATTTCTAATGCACCCGCCTTTATGAAATCCTGAATTAATTTAAATTGATTTAAAAAAGGTTTTATTACTTTTCCTGGTATTTTTAAAGTTTTATAAGAATTTAATATTTTATAAAATATAAATAAAATAAAGATTGTAGCTTATAAATCTGATTTTTTAAATAACCATTCACATTAAGGTAAGATTTAATAAACACACAATAAATTTAAACGCACAATCTGAGTAAACTATTTTAGGTGGTAGTAAATTAATTAACTCCAGCAAGATATCTGAAAGTTGTAAACTTAATAACTTTTGAAAATTTGTAATTATCATACGAAAATTAATTTTGATTTAAACTAAATAGCTAGGTATTATATAGACTTTAAAATATGTGATAACCTTATTAAATAATAATATACATGATTCGCAACGTTAATGTTATAATTAAATTTAATTTAGAATATAAGTTGAAATTAAATGAAAAATTATTTATCTAATAGAAAACGTTTATTCACCTTAAGAAATCTGATAGTCCTAACAGATTAGCTCTTAGGACTTAATGAAATTTATTTTACCAAGCCTTACTTTGTGAAAGTCCATTTTTTTAAGAACACTAAACAACTAAACGGTTAAATGAAACTTCCACTATTTATTAATATTGTGCTTTATACTTTAATATTGTTATGTCTTGTTACTTCCATTCTTGGTCTAGTCTTAACTACTTAATCAACATCAGGTACCTAGCTACAAACAAACAAACAAAATGTAACTTTAATATGTCAGTCTGACGATGCTAGTTTTTAGCGAAACAGCTGTCATTGAATTTAAAACGTATTTTTGAATAAATAGTGAAAGTTTAATTCAACCGTATAGTTGTTTACTGTTCTTAATTGGACAAGGACTGTTTTTTGCAATAACGGGCCTCTTCAGTAAATGCTTAAATCTAAAACCAAATATGTTTACTTTAAATCTTATTGATAATTTCTTAACTTGTGCAGCTTTGTTTCGAAAATAAAAGTCACAAAGTTTAATAAAAAAAGTTTAAAAATATTAGGGTCATTTGAACACTCGTTTGACCTTGGGGCAAGTCATAAGGTCTGGGATTATGTTGGCAGTATTTTGTTAGAGTGGCTGACCAATTGCTGCTATGCTACAGCCGAGGCCAAAACATCCAACGAAGAAGAACCTCATCTGACAATTTTGTTTATGTAAGTTGTTTTTGGTACAAGTTGCTGCAAAGCACTTTTTGAACATTTTGGAAACCCTAAAGGGAAACAAAATCAAATAATCCAAACAACATTTATAATAAAGATAATATTATTATCAATTTCGAAGTTATATGAGATGTAGAATTGTTACAACCGGTCAAAAGTCAAAAACGTGAAAAGTAAACCAAACAATTCCTAAAGAAATAACGGTTTGTCGTTTTCAAGGTAGCAGACTCTATGGCGCGACTAAAGAGGGACCAATGACGTCACTAAAGAGTGGCTAGTGACACCACCAAAGAGGGACCAGTGACGTCACTAAAGAGGTGCTAGTGGTGCCACTAAAGAGTGGCCAGTGACACCACCAAAGAGGGACCAGTGACGTCACTAAAGAGTGGCCAGTGACACCACCAAAGAGGGACCAGTGACGTCACTTAAGAGGTGCTAGTGGTGCCACTAAAGAGGGACCAGTGACGTCACTAAAGAGGTGTCAGTGGTGCCACTAAAGAGGGATCAGTGACGTTGCTAAGGATGTACCAGTGACATTGCTAAAGAGGGACAAGTGACGTCACTAAAGAGGGACCATTGACGTCACGTTCAAAGTGCGCCTTGCTTTCCTCAACTTTAATAATTGTTTTAGGATAGAAATACAGCTCAAAAATAATATTAAAAAAAGCTGTTTTTTTATAAAATACTTTAATTTTATGCAAAAAATACTCAATAGACTCATTGATGTACTTTAAAAATACCCATATACGTAAGTGTAAAAATTGGGGAAAAATGTATTCCAGCAGTCAAGGCCGATGCGATACTACTTTGGCGCTTAATGAGGATGAGGAAGAAAGGTACTAATGGTTATAAAAAACAGCTGGAAGAGCAGAAGTTGAAGGATAATGAACAACAGCTAGGTTTTCATTTTAAGAAAAGAAATGTAGTTAAATTGTCTAAATACTGTAAAAAAATCATTATTATACTAAAAAGTTTCGTGTAGTATAGCAAGTAGAATACACTATTTCAGTTTTTGTTATCTTCTTCTACATACGAAGAGCAATTAATTTTAAAATTAAACAAAATTCAACTACAATGTTAGCATTAAGGTGTAAATTACGTATAATATATTTATATCACATATTAAATGTTAGATTAGATGTAAAATTAGGCAAAAATTGTTTTAAAAATTATTATTACCATAATATTTCAAACTAATCAAAAAGAGGTAAATACCATGTAACATGTCTATCGCCCTGTTACTTTAGATTGCAGTTACCACAGTTTTAAATTAACCCCCTGTTTGTCGCTTCATTGGCCACTTTCATTCCTACCTCTAACTGAACAAATCTGGTGAGACGATTCACAGCTCACGCTTATAAATAGTAAGGCTCCGAACAAATAATACCTTTTTTGTCGAGAGCTTAAAAAATGCCAGATGTCTGATGCTTTCTTGAAACCTATCGAATCTACGTTTGTGTAAAAAACACAGCCGTCAAGGTACGCCAAGGTTGTTTCACCAAGGTATACCAGATTATCCAAGGATATAACCAAGCAATGCAATAAATACCGTTAACAATCCAATATATTTGTAAGTCGTACCGTTAACAATCAAATAGCTGTAAGAAATACCGTTAAGAATCCAGCAGATGTAAGAAATACCGTTAAGAACCGTTCCAGAAGCCCTAGGCACACAGAAAGCAGCCGAGGAAACTTGAGAGGCTCAAGTTAAGTACCTTGCCCTTTTTGTAAGTTTTGTTTCTTGTTTCACGTTCTTCTGGCAGACTAATTTGTTTTTCGGAAAACGAATAAAATATAGTGGCTTCCATAACTTTTATGACCAATCAATCTGAGCATTTACTTGGAGTCGAACCTCTCCTTGAAAAGAGTCCCCAGCCGGGATCTGCTCATAGTGAGTTACATCGTTTTAAATTGGCACCCTGCGCTGGTTTTTATCGTTTCAACCAACACTAGTTATTTATAAGTACATAAAGAGACATGCTATTCTATAGTGTTTTAATTAGGTTTTGTGTTAAATATTTTATGTAGGTATATAATACCTAATTGACAAAAATTTTAAATTTAAATTAAAATAAGAATACTGAAATAATATTATAAATTAATATTATTATTATCTTCATCACTAATAATTGATTCTTGACATTGGCCACTGTTACTAAATTTATGGGCTTCGCCAAGTGAATAAAGTTTAAGCTTCACTTGCTTTAAGCTTTATATGTCTGTTGAGTTTTCGTCTACTTGCATGAACTTCTTTATAATTCTACAGGTATTCAGTATAGCGGCTTTTTGATAAAGTTAAATTCTATCAATTTAAGACTCTTTAGGAGATGGTGAGGAACAACACCAGTGGTGGAAAAGACTATTGGAATTATACTTTATTTTGTTTCCAGATTCTAGTGACTTCTTCCTTGAGATCTGCATATTTGTTAATTTTTTCTAATAAAGTTTTCTGTAGGTTATGTGTGTTGGAGACTGCAATGTCTATTAGGTAAGTGTTGTTATTTAATTTATCATGTAGTGTGACGCGGTCGTAGAATAGGTTGTGTCTGGTTTGTACTTTGTATTTGTAGTAAGGTGTGTTTGTGTCCTGTTTGATTAAATGTTTGAGTGCCAATTTTTGTTAAATGATATTTACAACAACTATGTGCATAATCAGTCTGTGTTACTGCTGTACATGCTCCTGTTATATGTTACGCCTGACATCTGCGGCATTTATCATTGGTGACCATGATTGATTGTGTATTTTGTTTTAGTGTTAATTATTTGGTCTTGGATAGCTATCATTAATCCTTCTGTTCCTCTAAATAAGTAAACTATTTTAATCAATTTATTTAATGCTACAGCATTTATTTGAGATTGTTCAAGATCATGAGGGTGTCAACCATGAAATACGTTCTTCTCCCAGTTTACATTTTTCTGTTTTTGAGTCGTTACTGTTTGTGATTTGTACATCATTGTGTATGTATGTTACTTGCAGGAGCTTTTGTATGAAAAAATATTTTACATCTATTTTTCTGGTTATGCCAGAGATTCGAAATATCTATTAAGCCCCTCCCACCATCTTGTCATCTAATTACGAGTCTTTCGATTGATGATTTAGAATATAGATGGGAGAGAAGTGCGTATCAGTTCCAGACCATTTTATTAGTCAGACAATTATGTTTTACATACTGCGTTTATTCTTTTTTTGTACTCTTCATAAAGTATTTTTTTTAATTTGATGTTTGATAAGTGCCTTAAGCTGTTGGTAACCTAAATATTTGTAAAAATCTGTTATTATTATTAATAATAAATATATACAACCTATCATTTTGGATAATAACATATTTAGATAAACCTATTAATGACACCAATAATAACAATAAACTAAATTTTTAAAACCTTAGTTTATAAGTTTATAATCTTGTTAAAGTTATTACCACATGAAACTTTTGCCATTTTTTGCCTTATAATGACACAGTGCGCTGAACTCCGAAACTTACGAAGATCATAACTTTGTTAACTAAAAACCAAAGAACTAATAAGCGCTAACATTGACAAAAATTATTAGTTAGGGTACTTCCTACTTCTTGGTTGATCTAAATTACTGCAATTATTTGATTTGTAAATATGTTTCAAGCCAGTTCAATATTATTTTTTTATTAAACTAAACATATTTAAAAAAATATTTTTCATCGACTATTTTTTAACTCGACTCCGAGACATTAAAAAACAACTTTATACATAAATAATTATTTTTTTATCTAAATACCAAACAAATTAATTATGTATACCCCATTCCCCGTACGGGTCTATAAAAACGGAAATGTCAAATAAAAGTGGAATGTTATATCTCAATAAAAGAAGAGATCACGCAGAATATAACATCTGCATTATTTTCTGTTCCCAAGTAAAATAAAAAAAAATAAAAACTTTTTACATACCAATTTTCTCGGCGTTTCGTCGTGTATATCCAGCCAAGATAATAAAGCAAAAACCTTAGAGGATTATTTCTTTAGGATGTACCATTGTTCTTTATGTCTTTCAAATATACAGGAAAAAAGTGTCTTAAATATATTCACATGATTTATTATTAACCATTTGTGCAAGCATCAAGAAATTGCTTTAGAAATCCTATTATAAAGACATTTATTAGACATAGGCCACGGATCACATCGGATCTAGTAATAAAATATCACATTGCCCTTACCGAAATCTGGTTACTCCAGGCTGGATAGAAGGTCATTGAATTCCAGAAGGAAATTGCAAAGCTGACGCGTTACCCAGAAAATCTGCATTCCAAAAGATTTTGGGACCTGGCAGTCTCATCATCTAGCCAGCATCAGCGGTAGTTGACCTGGCAAAAAACGCCCACAACAAATTCAAATGTAGATGGTAAAGAAAGAGAACCTGAAGACAGATTGCAGACTGTCCAAGGAATTTTTGAAGTATCCGAATAGCAGAGCAGCCATGAAATACGAGTTCATGACCAGAAAATACCTGCGTCTGGCCATAGGCATCCTTACTGGCCATTATCACCCACGAAAACATTTGAACAGGTTGAGTTAATCTGACAGAAGGACGAACAATGGGCCAAATGTGGCCTAAGTGCTGTAGGGCGATCTAACATTCAACGATAACAGATGCAGAGAAAGACATTTATTTTAATTAAAATGAATCAACTAAACTTCTTTTTATTTCGAGGTCTTTTACGCCTAAAAGTCCACTCTATACAATTGGACATTAGTTAAATATTGAGTGAGAACTTGCAAAGATTCATGATTTCATTATTTCTATAGACTATAGAAATGTTGCAAACTATCGAAAATACATATAAATTAATTGATATCGCGTTTTTTATATCTTCAATATTTCATTATATAAGTGGAGATTGTTGCTATTGATTTTTGTTTTCTATGTTGATATTTTTGTACTGATCTCCTGCACCAACGCTTGAGCTCAATTTATAGGTTTAGGGTACTGATCTCTTATTTTGCGCCCTTAAGCTCTGCAAGTTAGACCATAATTTAAGGACTTTTTTAAAATTGCTATATAGCTTTATATTGATATGAGACATATTATACAGTGTGTCAAAATAATTGCAAAAAATGTAAGGACGTGATTCCTTGTTAAAAGTAAATAAGTATTTTCTTAATAGACATATAGGTTTACATGCTTCTCCAAGAAGTGTCGTCCTCTTAAAGTTAAGGTTAATAAATTATTTTCTCGATCATGGGTGATGTTACAATAACAAATTTTACAACCAATTTCTGTCGATAAATTGGCTGTCTACAGTTTTTTTAATCGCTTTCTAATTATCTAAGGGATTGAGACTTACAGCCCTTAACAATTATTTTCACAGAACTTTATAACAGAACACACTTTGAAAATAAATGAATATGTATTATTATATCCTCAAATTATTTAAAAATAATTTGTCTCTTTGATTTCTTTGATAAACTATGTTGTTTTGAAATAAAGAAATAAAATTTGCGGTCATGTATTTTCGGATTGTTCCGTAGGTTTCATAATAAAAAATTAGTAATGACTAGTAGGCGGCTGTCAAGTCGGTTTTACTTATCATGTTTGACGTGGGTATTGAAGTTACATTTTGTATGTTTGTAGCTAGGATCCTGATGTTATATAGGTAGTATTAAAGCTTGACCAAGTATGGAAGTAATAAGACAAAACAATATTAAAGCCTAGATGTTATTATTAGCCCTAAGAGATTATTGTGGATGTATTTTCTTCTAAAATTAGTATAACCGTGAAATGAAAAAACCGGGAAAAAACCATATCATGTTGATCTTTACAATAACTTAATATATTTGAGTTAATTAAGTCTTATCTATGTATAAAATGAAGACTTAAGCAAAGTAAACAGTTTAATAGTGTAGAACTTCCCAGATTTATTTGTTCTTTAACAACTTCAAAATTGTTGATCTGCTACATGTCTTTTTATTTGTATTTGAATGTCATTGGTGTGTATGAGTGAGTCTGGATGTTCAAGAATGTATTTTGCAAAGTATGACTTATCTAGTGTTGTAATCTATATGCTCTTAAGTATACATTGAATCTTAATCAGAATTAAAATTTCTTTGTGTTTGATCTATATACAGTGTGGCGCACCGAAAACGAAACAGAGGCATTTACTGGCAGATGATTCCTTTTTTGAAAAAACGCTCGGACCCGTCGATAGTGTTTTAGAGGGGGACACAAAATTGGCATAAAATCACTTTAACATTTGCAGCCCCTTAAGCGGGGGTGGCATCATCCCTAAAATCTTAAATAAAAAGGGGGTGGAATGATCCATTATCCCTTTATAATGATGTAAAATTCATGTATTCAATTCAGTAGTTTTGGAGATTTATTGATTTAAAGTTTAAAGTAGACTTTAATAAGTACATCAAATTAGTTTGTACTTCTTTCAGAAGAAATTTGAGTAAAATCATTTTCTTGATAAGTAAATGCTTTTATTTATTACGCCCATGGTTTATTAATAATAAAAATAGCAATTTAAGTGTCCTTTGTGACAAAAAAGTTGTTTCTTAAAGAAAGATAAGTAGAGAATGCCACGTACTTATTTTAAATAGGAAATAGTACATTAGTTTGCGATTAATTTGACCAATCTTTGTTGTTAAAATATCATTTATTGCTTTATACATAAATTAACCATGGTATATTCCACGGCAGAAAGGGTTGAAATTATTGAAATATTTTTCGGAAATAATCAGCGCGCTAATAGAACAGCACACATTTTTAATGAGCGACATGAGAACAATAATGTGCACCAAAATATGTTCTAGAACTTGTAGGTAAATTTCGGGAAACTGATCAGTCGCCAATAAAAAAAGGAATATTGAAAATCCTTTAAGGAACGAAGCAACAGAAGTGGGGGTTTTAGGGCAAGTTATTGTAGATCCTAAATTAAGTACCCGCAAATTGCAAACTTCGTGTGATGTTAGTCGACGAACTATCCAACGGATTCTAAGGGCCCATAATTTTCATCCGTATAAAATTCACCTTGTACAAGAACTTAATGAAGACGATTTTGATAAGCGATTAGAATTTTGTGAAGTTATGAGTGAACGAATTACAAACGATGAACAATTTTTATTTAACATTTGCTTTTCCGACGAATGTTCCTTTTTTTTAAATAGCGAAGTAAATCGTCATAAATTGTCAATATTGGTCGGACTCTAATCCCAGAATTTACCATGAGACATGACACACAGCAGCCACAAAAATTAAAGGTTTGGGCTGGCATTTTTGGCGATCATTTGGTTGGTCCTTTTTTCTTACCTGGAAATTTGACTGGTGAAATGTATTTGGAATTACTGCAAAACGCTATAGATCCTGCACTAACAGAAATAATTGAAAATCAGAATGATGGTCGATACGTTGAGAATATGTTGATGTTCCAACAGGATGGTGCCCCACCACATTACGCATTAAGAGATCGGCATTATGTAGATCAGATCTTTCCAGGTCAATGGATTGGTAGAAGAGATGCCGTTGAATGGCCCCCCAAGATCGCCAGATTTATCACCCTTGGATTTCTTTTTGTAGGGTTACTTAAAAAGCTAAATCTATGCTACTCAGCCAACATCCTTAGAAGATTTGCGACAAAGAATTGTGAATGAGTGCCATCAAATTACTCCTCAAATATTGCAAAATGTCCGGCAACGTTTTCAGCAAAATCTTTATTATTGCATGGAAAGTAATGGTGGTCATTTTCAACATTTACTCGGCTGACAGGTCAGTTCATTCTTTATTTTTTAACAACTTTGCTGCTATGTATTGATCTTTTCTTACGATGATGTATTTAAACTTTAAATCAATAAATCTCCAAAACTACTGAATTGAAGTACATGAATTTTAGATCATTGTAAAGGGAGTTGAAAGACTTTTTAAATGATGGATCATTCGACCCCCCTTTCCATTTAAGATTTTAGGGATGGTCCCACCCCCGCTTAGGGGGCTGCAAATGTTAATGTGATTTTATGCCAATTTTGTGTCCCCCTCTGTTTTTTTTTAAAGGAATCATCTGCCAGTAAATGCATCTGTTTCGTTTTCGGTGCGCCACCCTGTATAGGTATACAGCATTATTTTTGGAAAATTAATTTTGTAAACACCAGATTTTTTTATTTAGGTAATTTTGTTAATTTAACAATTTTGACAAACCTATTTTGTGTTTTAAATAATATAAATGCAGACGTTTTCAAAGATATTAGTTTTGAAATTGTATTACAAATATTTTTACAACATATAATACTTTTAAAACTTTTAATTTCATTTGAGGAATATTAGTTCTAGTGATATTTTATGTTCTTTCTTATGAATTAATTTATTTATTAAATGTAATAGATAGGCATAATAAAAAACTCTTCGTTTCAACGTAAACTCCAAGTTTATTTGAAAAAATATGTTTTAAATCACAATGACGATGCTCCTTAGCGAAACGGCCGTCATTGTGATATTTTTTTAAATAAACTTGGAAGTTACGTTGAAACGAAGATTTTTTTTTATTCTTAATAAGATGGACTTCCAAAAAGTAAGAGTTAGTACAATAAATTTAATAGATAGACATTACATATAGTTATTTATTTCATAATCTCAATTTCTTATTCAAAATTATTTTTGTTCATTGGAATTGAAAATGTTGTAAGTATCATACAATAGTAAGCTGGTCATTTATGTGATATAGGATAATTTGAATTATATGGTATGGTATATGATATTATATGGTATCTATACCAAAATACAATATTTTTTTTATAACTAGAATTAAATATTTCGTTTTTTAAATTATCCATAAAAATATTTGCTAAAATTGGAGAAATAGGCCTTCCCATTGGAAGACCTTCATTTTGTATATAATATATACTTTGTCATCAAAAGTAAAATAATTTTGTCTAATGCATACATTAAATAGGTCAATCATATTATACCTGGATGGATATTTCTTTCATCTAAAAACTTTTTAACCAGAACTATACATTCTTTAGGACGTATTCTAGAGAATATATTAGTTACATCAAACGATACTAATTTGGTATTGCTTTGTAAATCAAACTTATTTAATTTCTTAATTAAACCTAATTAATTTTGTACTAAATAATTAGATATGTAACCATATATAAAATGGTATATAATTTTTTAGCTACTTTGTTGTTAAGAGTGTTAACATAATATATGAAATTACAGGTCTAGTTGTAATTTAATAGTTCCATATAATTCTTGACATTGAAGATTTTTATTGTTTAGGTATTTTTTTAACATAATTAGTTTTGAACGACCCTATCTCTATAGTAAAAATGTAGAGACAACGTATTGTTAGGTGTGTTTTAGGATATTATTATATTTTTATTTAATGAAATTTATTGTACTAACCCTTACCATGTGAAAGTTCTTATTAAGAACGGTAAACAACTACACGGTTGAACGAAACTTCCACTATTTATTCGAAAAATACGTTTTTAAACTCACTTACAGCTGTTTCGCCAAAAACTAGCATTGTCAGATGTAATTGAATTTAAAAACGTATTTTTCAAATAAATAGTGGCAGTTTCGTTCAACCGTTTAGTTGTTTACTGTTCTTAATATTTTTATTTTTTTTTTCTTGTGGAATTTGGACCTACAATTCTGGAGTAAAATCTGTAGAAGTTATGTGACTCTCCAATATACGTGCGTTTGCAAAATATTCACTCGGTATTTTACAGCCCTGCTAAAATTTATCGCTTCATTACGTATGCGATTTTATGGATTACGACTGTACAAGTTACGAGTGTCTTATGTCGTCAAAAGGCAACACCACATATATAAGTCATATATTATTCAAAATGTGTCGCGAAAAAAAAACTGGGAAAGAAACGAGAATTTTATTTTAAGATAAGAAAAATATTAGATTCCTAAAATGTAGTTGGGATGGAGACACGAAAGTAGACCGTATAGATGCACTGTTCTTTAGTTGACGTTTAAATAAATTGTGTTCAAGTTGAATCTGAATAAAGTTAAAGGAAAGGATACAAATCAGTTTACTTTCTACAAAAAATATAAAAGAGATCAAAAACATCAAAATAACCATTTTAATATTATCTGGAGTCGTAGAACAATAAAAACTATCGAATCAACATAAAAATTTAAATCCTACATAGGTAACATGTTCTTTGTTAAAGTATGTAAATATTTTATCTCACGACATTTTCAAAGGACACTGTCAAAGCTGTTGTGCTCTCCTTAAACCTTCTATTTACTTAAAGTGTTTATAGTAAGGAATTAATGGCATCCGTTTGCATTTCTCAGTGTCAAGGATTTAAGGCAACAAGTTTAAATTAACTTATTGAGAGATATTTAGAAAATAACCTAAGTGATTTTTTTTCTATGGCTAATGTAAAAATATTGTAGCAACTCTTTTAAGTTGATAGAGTATTACTTGAACAGCAAGCGTGGATAAATTAACCCTTTAGATAAAATGTTTTAAATATTTAATTAAATTAACCCCTTAACGTGCGAATAAATATTTTTTAATAGCACCTGCACTACCCACATTTCAAAAATAAGTATAATTTTTTAAAAGGATTTAATTAAAAAAAGAATTTTAAAATCAGGTTAATTTTAAACATACTTTGCTAACGTTTATGAAATCTAGCAAAACAGTCCAAGCAAAAAGCTATTTTGCACTTGGAACACATTGTTCTCACAAGTGAACTACAAGTTCATTTGGCACATCTTCGTTTCTTATTGTTTTCCATCCGTTTTACAAAGTGATCAATTCTGTCAAAACTAATTTTATTTGATATACGACTCTGCAGAAGAAACGCATGATGTAGGCGGTGTCCCTGCTCCCTTATTTGCAGTACCATACTTTATAATATGTACATTAGCGACTACTGGCTTAAAATCTCTTTTTTATTTTAATCTTATTTCATAGTATAGTACTATATATAGTATAGCTATTCTGATTGTACCAAAATATTTCTTAGCAGGATACGAACAGTGAAAAAAGGTTAAGAAGGGTACCGAAAACCGTTTACACTACCACTACACCAACACACACTTTTATATGCCTGACGCGCGTTTCGATAACCAAGTTATCTTCTTCAGAGACCGAAGGTAAACAGTTTACCTTCGGTCTCTGAAGAAGATAACTTGGTTATCGAAACGCGCGTCAGGCATATAAAAGTGTGTGTTGGTGTAGTGGTAGTGTAAACGGTTTTCGGTATCATTTTCGCCAACGGTTCCAGATTCAACATTTTAGTTAAGAAGGGTGTCAGGAAAGAGAAAAAAATTCGTGCAGCAGTTTTGGGGGTGAAAAGTGTACATTCTTTACAAGAGAAAAGTTGTAGATAATAAAAATATCTATACTATACTTTGTGGTATAAAATTTCCTACGAAATTGCAAGAAACCGTTTTTTTTTCAATATTTTTTTTTTTATTTTTTTGTTTCAGAATGATAACACCAATTTTAATGAAACTTGGTAAAAAGATACTTTTTTATGTCTTTAATAACCTCAAATTTTTTCGAAACAAAATTTTAAAAATTATCAGTGAAAATAATTTTTTCAAAAAAAAACGATTTTTTTTCAATTAAAAATCGACTTCTTTAAGGTTTTTTAAGCTCTTGTTTTTCTCTTTTTTTTTATGTTACTTTCATATAAAATTTTGAAAATATATACTTATCACCAGTTAATACGCGCTTTTTTAAAAAGCTTTTTTCTTTATTTATTATTTATTTTAAACAATAAAAGATCACACAGTGATAGACTTATATTATTAAAAAATAAAAAATTCGGGTTTAAATTAATATGGTGCTGCGAACCTCGATTCGCTCGGCACGCAGTGATGGTCTTATATTCATACCAAACAAAAAATTCGGGTTTAAAGTAATATGATGGATTTATATTAATACCAAAAACATTCAGGTTTAAAGCAATATGGTACCCTGGTTGTTCCAAAAATTACAATTTTCTTTGAAATCTTATTTTATATCTGAATTTCATGTCTTGCTAAAAAAACATATTTTATTACACAAGATAGAATCTACTTGCCCCCCGAGGGTAATTAGTTGACTTAAAGATAAATTATAATTTTATTTAATGAAATTTGACTTTGACTGGCCTCTACATATAGAAAACTAATACTTAGCAACTCAGGTTTTAAACGTATGAATATACATTTATTGAAATTCAACAGCAATTGAATGCAAATTTTAAAAAAAGCAAATGCCGATAAATATATAAACATTTTATTTTTTCACTGTTTTTTTTTGTGTTTTACGGTAGAGTAAAAAATGAAATTTTGTACGTCATAAGACCAGTAAAATTTTTACAGTACTCGTTTCGAATTTTTACTCGTACTGTAAACGTGTAATTGCTAGACTAGTAACCAAAAGAGATCTCTTAGCTGCCTCAACCTCAGTAAAAAAAGGCATTGCCGCTTAAGAAGCCACATGAAGAAACTAGGGTTAGCAGATGAAGCAAAGTGCAGATTCTGTGAGGAAGAGGATGAAACCTCAATACACATACTCTCAGAATGCCCTGCCTTGCAGAATTCTAGGGATAGATACCTAGGAGCACATGAAATAGAAGAGGGGGATCTACCTGATTTGAAGCCCGACGATGTCTTAAACTTCCTCAGGAAAATAGGACTCGAAGAGCTGCTGTAAATCTGAGAAAACATAAGAACATGGCAAGTAAGGGGGGACACAATAGATCCTATAGGTCGCAGTGTACTTATCATTCCTAATTTATACATACATACATACATACATACATAGACTAGTAACGTAAATATCTATTAATTATTAAAATTGAATAAAAAAAAATCATTTAGTTTATTGTGTACCGTGGGAAAAATGTTTCTTTTTACATGTTTTGCAATTAGTCCGAATTAATTTAACGAACACAGAAACCTTTCCTGGAACAGAATGTGAGTTTTATCAATAACTTTAAGTTTCTAACCTGCTTATGCGCCTAAAATAAACCAGTAAGGATCTTAAACAAAGAAGCACCATTAGAATATGACCATCCCTAAAAAATTACTTAACTAAAACTAACCTGTATTAAGGCTTTACAAAAAAACAAGATATTTCTCGATATCGTTTTTATACAAAATAACCAAATATAAAATCTGTTTACACTCTATAAAATATTTTATTTTAAATTTAATAATTAAATTTAAAACTCAAGTTAATATTCAGTGGGACCAGGCTGATAAATAGGAGAGACTGTGGCTTAAATTTTTTTTAATTCAGAACGAGGCCGAGATGAAATTTTTTAAAAGCCTTGTCCCAACTGGAAAAATCGATTGTCAAATGAAATAAAGCTGAGGTAAGAACTTTACGGCTAATAGACCTGATAACTTAAAAAACTGAATAGTCACGACAGAGAACATAAAAACTAGCAGCTTGAGATTATCTGCACCGAAGTTGACAACGACGCAGAAAAATATTATACTACTGTTTTAATAAAATAAAATTAGAGACTGCTATGACCACTCCATACTTGCAATACCATGAGCATATATACAGTTGTTAATAAGATGCGCGCTATCATCAATACCATCCCCTATTGCATAAAAAATGTAAACACTATATTAGTCTTTTTTAATGGTGTGCGACAGTCAAACTATTTCCCTACGATAATCAAAATATATGCCTGCTAACATGTAAACGGATTCATCCCCAAAAAGAGTGGCTAAGACTTTCATATTTTCATTGTAACGCTGGTTTCCTTCCCCATACCCCAATGTTCGACCGTAATTCATATGCAAAAAAAATCTGGACTGGCTAGAAGAGAGATAATGCCTCGCAGTTTTCTAAATTTCACTAATAATGTGACAGCACACCGATGCATACTGCTGCCTAGTTAGTCGTGGATAGGTAATACTGCAAAATCCAACCTTTAAATTCATAATCTAAGTGGAAATGTCTCGTCCAGTAGCATGCCTGAGAATTCTGTTAATACTGGTTAAATTTCGTTCTCTTTCTTATCCATGCCTGTAAGTTGCTAATGCATTAGCTTTACTCCGATTCCATGCACAACTTATAACACTTTGAGTCACGTTAAATCTCAAAGCGACTTCCCCATGAGTAATGCCTTGTTGAATTCAACGAATTAATTGTTCGGGCTGCACAGGTTCTAAAAGTCATTACAGCATAATGTTCTTGTGAATAAAGTTTTCCTGATTTATTACTCACTGCCAAAGACAATACAGGCACTTTTATATGAATGATATATATGTTATATAGGATTCAAACAACATTTTCTCCTTATCTAGAATATAAGAACCGATAAGAAGGAAAAAAATATTGGTAATAAATATAGTATGTACAGTATAGAAAAAATTAAGAATTTAGTTTTTGAAATGTTTATAATTATTTTCTGGAATATATTGTTTAATATATTTTGATTTTATTTTATTATTTTATTATCAAATAGACTTATAAATATACATCAAATATAATACTTAATAAGTCAAATAAATATTTTGATTGCCCGAATATTGAATTTTGTATGCCAGATTAGTGCTAAGAAAGGTAGAGTTTTATATCTATACCTATGAACTTTAATATCAATTATTCAAAAAAAGTATTAAAATAAAAATTCAATGCAAATAATGAATTAATTAAAAACGATAAGCCCCACTAAATAACATACAATATTCCTATGAAAACACCTTAACCTGTTTTAAAACGAATGGTCAAAACATATAATATAATTTACATTGACAGTTGCTCCTGAAAGGGTACAATACACAAAATCAACTGTTAACAATACAGAATTCAAAAATTGTTTTCAAAAAATTGGAGTTCAAAAAATGCCCAATCAATGGAAAAGTTTGGGTAGAATCGCTTCAAAGCGATTCTGCAATGAACTGGCTAAACTCTGGCGTCACAACATAATTTACCTGAAGGATTAAATGTACTTCAGTCGCAAGGTATATACGATACTTTTCGTACTTCCGGTATGATTTTTTTAATTATATCAATAATTTCAAGCAGTTTTTTCTCTCTTCAACTCATTTAATAAACTGTCTTTAAAATAAGTTACCGTAGTAACATTGCGTTGTGACAGTTATAATTTAGAAACATTGTCATTACTAGTGTCATTGTAAAGAAACATTGTTATTGATAATTATTGGTATCATGAGTGAAGAAGGTGTATCTGATATTGATAAAAGAGCAGCCGAAGTAGGTGAAGAATTGTTACCACCGAAATCTAGAAAACTATACGAGCAGCAGTACGATGCTTTTAAAAAGTGGTGCCATTCTAATTCATTATATTTTTCAATAAAATATCCCTTAAATTCGTTTGTTTGTGATTTAATCGTTCCGGGAGTTTCGTCAATATTTAATCCCGGAGGGATTAAATGTGACACTTTAGTACCTGTCACAAGGGAGTGAAGTTGTCACTTTAGGCCCGGAAGTACGAAAAGGTAATTATTATATTAGTAAAAACAATATTAAACATAAAATTAATTAATACTGAATCAAATAAATTAAAAACAATATAATAATAAACAATTTGAAAATTAAAAATAAATAAAATAAACCATTACAAATTGACAGGCCCAAAGTGAGGATATAAATAAAGTTATAAATTAGAGTAAATAAAAATAAAATTAACTAAATTAAATCATTACAGTATATATGAATCATACAAAAATAACAAATGTGTTTTGTATTTTTGTAAACAACCGCTTTCGTTGTTGCTTCATTATTTACATCCCAAAGTAACTGGAGACAGAACGCGTCGATACGCTCAAGTTCGTGCATTTTCCTGCTATTTTGTTCCAAGGATTCCCTTTAAGCACTCAAGCGTCATTGATACTGTTCCAGTCTTTCGATGCGTTTTGCATATTTATGCCAGGTTTTACAACGTAAAATGAACATATATAATGAAGACAAAAAGTAAACTATTACTAAAATTAATAATTATATTTTTTTACTTAATTTTTACTATTCCTATAATATTTCTATTCCAGTCAAAAGTAATACTTTTTAAATACATTAAATAATTAATAGGAAAATTTCTTCATCTATATATGAATATTTCAGTTGTAAAATTGATATTCGATTATCTAAGGAATATTTAATCGTCTATGAAAGCATTTGTCGAGGAAAAATCCTCAACCAGCATCACGTCTACCTATTAGAAATAAAATTTGTATTCATAGCATGTTTTATTAGTTCGATTTGCATATAGATGATAACAATTTATAATTTTTACTCAGATTTATTCTTTGCGGTATTCTTACAGAAGTTTTTAAAGTTCTGTATGAAATAATTAAATGAATTCAACAAAAGAGAAAAAACTATGGGTACATACGCTTATCATCAGAAGCATAAAAATATTTATTGAAATAATACAGAAAAAGCTAGAAGCAGACGAAATTTAGGCAAATGTACCATACGTAAGGTTTTTTTATTATACAAGCCATAGGATTTAACATGTTAAATTGTGACCCACCCCATTAAAGTTTGGGATATGCCCTTTAGTTTTTTGTGAACTTAAAATGGTAAAATCTCAACAACTTTCAGTACTTTCAACAATAAAATTAAACTGTAAATGATCAGGCAGCTTTGTCTTATAACATAATATATTATTTTCTTAATTGAAAAATGTCTCTTTATAATATCTGTAACTATGGAATATGTGTCACTGGAAGCTTTTTATTTTTAATTTGTGTTTTGATTACTATGCTTTATTCTTCTTGGTCCGTAAGTGTGAGTTCCAAGATGGAGCTAGGAGAATAAATTCTGTTTGATATAGCTCGTCCAACAAAATCCCATGTGCTCAATGGGAATCATATATGGAGAATTTGCTGGTCGTGGTAATATTTGAATTTTTCCAATCCTCAGTGCATTTTGTACTCTTCTTGTGTGATGGGGCCCAGTATTGTCATCCATAGTGAGGGATAAATAATGGGTTCAATAATGTTTTGAACATCTGTCTATCGTCATAGTGCCTGGAGTAAGCGTACGAAAATCATGTATTATGCCTTCTAGATACCGATCTTCTCTTGTATGCATTACCCTATAACACCCAGTTCCAACTCTCCAATCAACACTGTTACTTTCTGGTACAAACCGTAGTGCTGCGATAGACTGAAAAGTCCATCCGCGATTTGATGATTCGGCAGACCCTCATCATGCCAAGCTACTATTTTTGCCCTATTAAATATTGTGCTATGGATGATTTACTTATTTTAATTTTTTTTTATTTTACCATTACTGGGCATCCTAAAAAGTTTACAAAAAAAATTTCCTATAATTTTAGATTCACATTTTAAAAAGTGTTTCATATTGATTTAGCCCGTTACAGTTAGGTATTGTTGAGTTCCTTTCAATAAATTTCAAATTCAAGTTGTTGGGAAATTAAATTTCTCGTAATAAGTAAATCAAGGTAAGAAATACAACAGTCAACCTCCATCTCAATAGTGAACTTAATTCGACGGTGGAGGCTATTATTATAGTTCAAATATTGAAAAGCATCCTGTTCACTTCCTTGAAAAAGAACAATGCTGTCATCGACATAACGATAATAAAAAATAAGGTGTTTTTGAAAAGTAGGATGGTTCAGGTACTGTGATTCCAGATTTTTATCCATATTTGCTTAATATAACAATTCATTACACTTCATACATTTTATTTCCGACACTCAAAGGCATTGGTTCTTTAATCCCTTTTGGCAGTCATAATGTACAGTCGGCTTTAGAATAGCATATACATGTTAAATGTGAATTTCGTTTACCTACCGAAGTTATAAAAACGCCCTTCTTAAACAACATAGGAATGGCAATTTTTAAAACGCCTACATTAAATGGTTTTGGGGGATTAAGTTTATTTACAAGGGTCGGTCATGTCCCGAATAAATAGGTTTTTTTCGCATTTTTGCACTGATATAATAAAAAAAGGGATTTTAATCCTAAACAAAATTTATTATCGAGGGTTCCAAACTAAGTGAAGATGTGGGCGTGGACAACTGTTTAACTGATTTTAAATTTATTATTATTTAAACCGTGATTGGTTATACACAATAAATAGGCCTTCTATTCAATGTAAGCGATTTGAGTTTGAAAATGTATATGCTATTCTGAAGCTGATAGTACAAGCCAACATGTCTTTGACCTACTTCCTTTTAATTTACAGGTCCTATAAATATGGTCCCAACTTTCTTACTTTGATATACCAAGCTTTATTGTATATTTACCCTAAGCTGCATTATAAATTCCTTTTATTTATTAGTAAATTTTATAACCAGTGCTATTAACTATTTTCTACTCGACCTAATTAATACCATCCTCCTACATTTAGTATATCCCCCCTTTTTATTTTTTAATGCCACACTTTTTAATTATATACTTACTTCATGCCAACATGGTGGAAGTTGTAAATTTCAATTTTTCACTTTAGTTTTTTAAGGTATGTTCTTGGAATCATTCTGTAATGATTATTCTTTGTTTAATTATATTTTTTAGCATGATGATGGCCTACAAATTGGCCAATTGGCTGTCAATTAATAAATAGAATTTTGTGACATTGAAAAAAGAGAAAAAAGACTAAATGTAGGTCCAAGAATGTTGGCGTTGTTAGTAATTTATTAGAAATAATTAATAGTTACCCTAATTAATATTGCTTTTAGTTATAAAAAAAGTATAAATTTAATTACAACTTTACAAGATTAAGATCCAAAAACGATTACTGGCAAAGATAGGATAATTATCGAAACAGATATACTTTTAAATAACAAAGTTATATACCTTTCGTTCAGTTTTAACTATGATGGGCTAATAAATTTTATCACTCGCCAAAAACTATAATATGTACATATACGATAAGCAAAAGTTTCGTAGCTAAAAATTGGCTATCCGATTTTTATGAATGTTCAGATTTTACCAATCGACTTATAAACTGAAAAAGCCATAAATTTAAAACGTTTTAAATTGTATCGTTCGGTTTGATGCCAATAAAAACTGCAAAAAGAATACAATAAAATTAAAATTAATAAATGTATAGGAAGATAAAATCCGTAAATCAAAGCGGGCAATAAACCATTAATTGGAAAAAATGTTAGTGGAACACTTGAAATACGAGTGGGCCAAAGACAGCAAAGACAAACTAATTTTTTATGAGCTCTATCATGGATCATAAAGCATTTGCTAATATTTCATTTATGAACAATCGATATACTTTTGCAGTTTTTTTATGGATCTATCAGTCCCGAATAATAAATAGTATTGGAAAATTTTGCTCCATAAAAAATATATATAAATAAAATAAAAATTCATATATAAATAATTTATATGGGTAACCTATTTATTTATAAATTAATTACAAATATTGTACTGTAAATGAAGTTGACTTTATCATTTTCTATCATGAATTAACTCCAATAGCTTCCTTTTATGTAATGTAATAATGTCCCTTTGTTTAATTATAATTCAACCACGGAGTAATAATATTAAATGCAAGAGCACTTGGGCGGTTCATATATATATATATATGAGGATTATATAGTTCTGCGTTTTGTTAGAACAATAACGCTTGTGGCAAAATACATTTTATATAATTATATTTTACTGAAATTTGAAGCAAAATGTTTGTAGTGGCCAATTTTCTTTATTTGAATTACTAATTTGAGTAAGTAATGTACATAATACTTTATTTGTGTCATTTAGTACTGCACAGTTCAAATCGGGTTAGCGGTTCCTACCTCGGTTTCGATCTTAAAAGGCCACGGCTTAAAAGACTGT